>CM060947.1:268158019-269358019 GCA_030765055.1 Mantis religiosa
TCTTTAATTTTTACCGTAACTTTGGCAATTACGACCAATACAGTCATGCCATATTTCGTCATTTCTATAATCTAAATTATAAATTACGGCAAATATCAAGTAAAAGTTTATAAAAAATGAAATAAATAAATAAATAAAAATGTGTTGATATTGTATTATGTATCCCTTCTTTCTTTTTCTTCTTTTCTTTCGTTACGTCCTTTACGTTAAGTCATATCAGACGATGAATGAAATGATGTTCAAATGAGTACAAGGTACATAGAGCTTAGAGTTACCAGACATTCGCCTTTCAGGATAACAGGAAACCTCCAACGTTAAGTCATATCGCACGATGAATGAAATGATGTTCAAATGAGTACAGGGTACATAGAGCTTAGAGTTACCAGACATCTTTCAGGATAAGAGAAAACCTCCAAATTTAAGTCATATCGGACGATGAATGAAATGATGTTCAAATAAGTACAGGGTACATAGAGCTTAGAGTTACCAGACATTCATCTTTCAGGATAAGAGAAAACCTCCAACGTTAGGTCATATCGAACGATGAATGAAATGATGTTCAAATGAGTACAGGGTACATAGAGCTTAGAGTTACCAGACATTCATCTTTCAGGATAAGAGAAAACCTCCAACGTTAAGTCATATCGGACGATGAATGAAATGATGTACAAATGAGTACAGAGTACATAGAGCTTAGAGTTACCAGGCATTCATCTTTCAGGATAAGGGAAAACCTCCAACGTTAAGTCATATCAGACGATGAATGAAATGATGTACAAACGAGTACAGGGTACATAGAGCTTAGAGTTACCAGACATTCATCTTTCAGGATAAGAGAAAACCACCAACGTTAAGTCATATCGGACGATGAATGAAATGATGTTCAAATAAGTACAAGGTATATAGAGCTTAGAGTTACCAGACATTCATCTTTCAGGATAAGAGAAAACCTCCAACGTTAGGTCATATCGGACGATGAATGAAATGATGTTCAAATGAGTACAGGGTACATAGAGCTTAGAGTTACCAGACATTCATCTTTCAGGATAAGAGAAAACCTCCAACGTTAAGTCATATCGGACGATTAATGAAATGATGTTCAAATGAGTACAGGGTACATAGAGCTTAGAGCTACCACACATTCACCTTTCAGGATAAGAGAAAACCTCCAACGGTAAGTCATATCGGACGATGAATGAAATGACGTACAAATGAGTACAGGGTACATAGAGCTTAGAGTTATCAGACATTCATCTTTCAGGATAAGAGAAAACCTCCAACGTTGAGTCATATCGGACGATGAATGAAATAATGTACAAATGAGTACAGGGTACATAGAGCTTAGAGTTACCAGACATTCGTCTTTCAGGATAAGAGAAAACCTCCAACGTTAAGTCATATCGGACGATGAATGAAATGATGTTCAAATAAGTACAGGGTACATAGAGCTTAGTGTTACTACACATTCGTCTTTCAGGATAAGAGAAAACCTCCAACGTTAAGTCATATCGGACGATGAATGAAATGATGTACAAATAAGAACAGGATACATAGAGCTTAGAGTTATCAGACATTCATCTTTCAGGATAAGAGAGAACCTCCAACGTTATGTCATATCGCACGATGAATGAAATGATGTTCAAATGAGTACAGGGTACATAGAGTTTAGAGTTACCAGACATTCATCTTTCAGGATAAGAGAAAACCTCCAACGTTAAGTCATATCACACGATGAATGAAATGATGTTCAAATGAGTACAGGGTACATAGAGCTTAGAGTTACCAGACATTCATCTTTCAGGATAAGAGAAAACCTACAACGTTAAGTCATATCAGACGATGAATGAAATGATGTTCAAATAAGTACAGGGTACATAGAGCTTAGAGTTACCAGACATTCATCTTTGAGGATAAGAAAAAACCTCCAACGTTAAGTCATATCGGACGATGAATGAAATGATGTTCAAATAAGTACAGGGTACATAGAGCTTAGAGTTACCAGACATTCATCTTTCAGGATAAGAGAAAACCTCCAACGTTAAGTCATATCGGACGATGAATGAAATGATGTTCAAATGAGTACAGGGTACACAGAGCTTAGAGTTACCAGACATTCATCTTTCAGGATAAGAGAAAACCTCCAACGTTAAGTCATATCAGACGATGAATGAAATGTTGTTCAAATAAGTACAGGGTACATAGAGCTTAGAGTTACCAGACATTCATCTTTCAGGATAAGAGAAAACCTACAACGTTAAGTCATATCAGACGATGAATGAAATGATGTACAAATGAGAACAGGGTACATAGAGCTTAGAGTTACCAGACATTCATCTTTCAGGATAAGAGAAAACCTACAACGTTAAGTCATATCAGACGATGAATGAAATGATGTACAAATGAGTACAGGGTACATAGAGCTTAGAGTTACCAGACATTCATGTTTCAGGATAAGAGAAAACCTCCAACGTTAAGTCATATCGGACGATGAATGAAATGATGTACAAATCAGTACAGGATACATAGAGCTTAGAGTTATCAGAAATTCATCTTTCAGGATAAGAGAAAACCTCCAACGTTAAGTCATATCGGACGATGAATGAAATGATGTACAAATAAGTACAGGGTACATAGAGCTTAGAGTTATCAGACATTCATCTTTCAGGATGAGAGAAAACCTCCAACGTTAAGTCATATCGCACGATGAATGAAATGATGTTCAAATGAGTACAGGGTACATAGAGCTTAGAGTTACCAGACATTCATCTTTCAGGATAAGAGAAAACCTCCAAAGTGAAGTCATATCGGACGATGAATGAAATTATGTTCAAATAAGTACAGGGTACATAGAGCTAAGAGTTACCAGACATTCATCTTTCAGGATAAGGAAAAACTCTGGGAAATACGCTATCCAGATTCGAACTCGGGTCTCGGGACTTCTTGAACGCGAGGCAGACACGCTACCGCCTACGTAGAGAGGCGGGAAATAAATAGCATAGCAACCTAAAAGCTACTCACTGATAATAGACAGGTAATCCTGTCTTAATTTATTTTCGCATCATGTTTGTTTTGATTCGTTTACTAAGTTTGTCCATAGGTGGTTTATTTTTATAACCATAAGTGTTCAATTGTTTTAATGTGATTTTATTTCAGATATATAATGGGTAAGTAATTAATGAAATATGTGTTTTTATAAATATGAAATGCGTTATCCACTATCATGATAGTCACAATTGTGTAATGAAAGTATGAACTAAAACTTGGAATTTACTGCATTGTACTTTAACTGACCGACTGTAAGTAAATTCTTTGATAAATTAGTTTCGCTTTTAAACTGAATACTTTCATGTCTAAGTAAGTACTTTATGCCAACCATTGTTAGTCTGAATTAACTAACTCAAACACCTGCCAACACCTTTTCTGTTATTAAAGATAATTTTATTAGATTTAACTCTTCATCAAAACTGACGAAAAACATTATTTTATTTACCTCCTGTCCAATCTTGCACAAACAAATGTAACGTGTTGCATGAAATGTAGGATTAGTTTGAATTAACGTTTTAATTTTGATTCTTCATAAATTTAAATATTACTGTTTGCATTTTACTCGATCAATCTCCCTTATTTATTTATTTATTTAGCATTGAATTTCTGTACAGAAATATTTGCTTTTTCAAGATACAGTACAAACAATACAAACTAGAAATTCAGAAAATACAGAATTAATTCTGCATGCAATAATCAGTTTAAATTGTATCAATGTCAACAAATACAGAAAACTTACATGAATTGTCAACCATTAGTATCATAAAATTATTCTCATGTAATCATTTACTCTATTTAATCTGGTATCTAAAATATTCAAAGAACTCTTGAGTACTATAGAAGCACTGATTTATTAAAAATGATTAAACATCTCTTCTGAATCTTTTCTTATCATTGTTTTTTATTTTCTTGAAGATTAGGTTGTACATGTGAAGCCCTTTATGAAATACTGAGTTAAGTTTTTTATTTGATCTTGATCCCAGTATATGTAATTTAGTATTATTCCTAATATAATGTTCATGAATAGTGTTATTTGTTTGAAAATATTGTATGTTGTTGTTTATAAAGCATACGGTTTCTAAGATATACAGACATGGCAGAGTTAGTATATTATTTTCCTTAAAATATTTCATACAATGAGTCCTTTTACTTAGATTAAACATTCTTCTTATTATTTTCTTTTGTGTTACAAATAAATATTTTATTTCGGTAGCTGATCCCCAGATAAAGATACCATATGCATGATAAGACTGCACATATGAATAGTAAATCAGCGTTAATGTTTGTGTATTACAAATTTTCCTTAGCACTGATATTATGTAGTGGGCTTTATTAATTTTTGCAGTAATATACAGAATATGCGGCTTCCAGGTTAAAAATTTGTCAATATGTGTTTATGTGTATTTTCTAACAACATGGCGATAGCTTATCACAAAATGTCGGGTGATACTTCAAAATATCGGAAATGGAACTTCATATCTGCTGCAAGTTTTAAATGTCAATTTTCCTCCCTCCCCTCTCCCTCCCTTCCTCTACAGAAACTTTACCGGGAAGTAGTAAATATAAAAGGCTGGTTTACAACAAAAACTGGGAATGGGAAAAGGAGTGCTTATCGATAGGAATTCGAAAGTCGATTATGTACTAACGCATGTCATTTGTTTATGAGTGACCAATGCCACTTCAGCAATAATGCAGGTTAACCAATTTCGAAATTCATCTCAATAAAACATTTTTAAAAGCTGCAATGGTAGCTATTCCTTATCCTTTCTAGTAAAAGTGTAATCCTAATGCATTTGTAATAAATGGCGTACTCTTAGTTTGATTTTCTATGCTGCTTTCAATTGTTTGTTCCAGTTTTGTTTTCAACCTTGCCATTGGTGAGAGCCATAGAGCATTAAACTAATGGCGTTTCGTAGTTCACGGCCTCCTAAAACAATTCCTATTGCCATGAAGTCGCTGCTTCCAACTGAATACGGAAGAGTTAACATTTAGATAACCAAGTCTCCCATTCAACTGTTTCAATGAACTTTCAGCGTTCTCGTTATATATAATAAAAATTGTTAACCGATTGGTTCCTGTTCCCGGTTGTGAACTTGCCTTTTTCCTACGCAACATTGTTTTCCAATAAAACCGCATGACGTATTTTACGACGGGATTTGTAGCTTGCTGCCTTCTTTCCTTGAAACTATAATATTTTATCTAAGGAAGTGCCAGACAGGATTAGTAAATATTATCGCATATCCGTTATTGGCATTGCTCATACGAAAGATAGCGTGCCTTATCAACCGAGCACTGAGGCAAAAAAATTTGATGTTTTAACCACCTTTCCTCATCCTTTATTTTCATATAGCTTCCAAAACTTACTCTATATATATTATTATTAGTTCAATCCACCAGCAGGGACATATTTAAGGGGGGGGCTGTCCAGGGGGTCTAGACCCCTCAAATAAATTTCATTTCAAACTTTAAAAAAATTGTTGAAATAAAACTTGGTTTAAAATAAATCGAAAAAGTTTATTCAAGCTTCTCATCTTAACATCTCCATTCACTGTCAGGCAGACATGAAGCTATTTAAGAGATAAACGAAAAGTTACTGCACAGCAGCTGTAGAACTCGTTAAAATACACAGATGTCAATTACAATGATGTACTGCGAAGTTAACCAATTCCGATATATTATAATTTGTTGATTATAATTCCCAGATACTTATTTAAAGGTACCTATGTAATTTTTAACTTCTAAGTTCCTATTCCCTTTTTCATTGAAGGAGAACTAATACTTCAAACGCATAAATCAGTGGTTTATTTTTAAATATCTGATTACTGCTTATATCACTTTATCCTAGGTAGGTATAAGAACAAAGAAAGTGCAATGTGCAAGGACTTTCTACAGACTTTATCCAAAGAAACAAGAGAAAAACAAACTTTTCTAAGAACAATTTGTAGAAGCTTGGGGGGAGAAATTCATGTGAATATAATATATTACACGCATTTTTATTTTTTTACAAACATGATAAAAGCACATCCCTGATTAATTATTTATTAAAAGCAAATAATTCAACATAGACTTTTTGGACCTCCGCGGAAACTGACTTCTAAATACGTGCCTGTCCACCAGCATCTGTACATGTTTGCAGTTGTCTCACCATATTCTCTGAAGTTTTACAGAGAGTACCCTCGCCAATGTTACTTATTTCGGTTCGAATGGATTTCTTGAGAACATAAATTGTCCGTGACCTATTCTTGTAGCTCTATTTTTAGATACTCCCACAAGAAAAAATCCGCTGAGGTTAGGCCAGGGGATCTGGGAGGCTGCAGACCTTTTGAGATTATTCGATTATCAAAGAAACTGGTTACAAGTTCCATGATGTCATTAGATGTATGGCACGTCACTCCATCTTGCTGGAAATAACCTTCTCTCAATTCGATATCACCCAGCTGCTCCACAAATGTATTGAAGATACTCATATAAACTTGAGTGTCTACAGTCGTATCAAAGAAACTGGTTACAAGTTCCATGGTGTCATTAGATGTATGGCACGTTGCTCCATCTTGCTCTCAATTCGATATCACCCAGCTGCTCCACAAATGTCTTGAAGATACTCATATAAACTTGAGTGTCTACAGTCGTATCAAAGAAACTGGTTACAAGTTCCATGATGTCATTAGATGTATGGTACGTTGCTTCATCTTGCTCTCAATTCGATATCATCCAGCTGCTCCACAAATGTCTTGAAGATACCCATATAAACTTGAGTGTCTACAGTCGTATCAAAGAAACTGGTTACAAGTTCCATGATGTCATTAGATGTATGGTACGTTGCTTCATCTTGCTCTCAATTCGATATCACCCAGCTGCTCCACAAATGTCTTGAAGATACCCATATAAACTTGAGTGTCTACAGTCGTATCAAAGAAACTGGTTACAAGTTCCATGGTGTCATTAGATGTATGGTACGTTGCTCCATCTTGCTCTCAATTCGATATCATCCAGCTGCTCCACAAATGTCTTGAAAATACCCATATAAACTTGAGTGTCTACAGTCGTATCAAAGAAACTGGTTACAAGTTCCATGGTGTCATTAGATGTATGGTACGTTGCTCCATCTTGCTCTCAATTCGATATCATCCAGCTACTCCACAAATGTCTTGAAAATACCCATATAAACTTGAGTGTCTACAGTCGTATCAAAGAAACTGGTTACAAGTTCCATGGTGTCATTAGATGTATGGTACGTTGCTCCATCTTGCTCTCAATTCGATATCATCCAGCTACTCCACAAATGTCTTGAAAATACCCATATAAACTTGAGTGTCTACAGTCGTATCAAAGAAACTGGTTACAAGTTCCATGGTGTCATTAGATGTATGGTACGTTGCTCCATCTTGCTCTCAATTCGATATCATCCAGCTACTCCACAAATGTCTTGAAAATACCCATATAAACTTGAGTGTCTACAGTCGTATCAAAGAAACTGGTTACAAGTTCCATGGTGTCATTAGATGTATGGTACGTTGCTCCATCTTGCTCTCAATTCGATATCATCCAGCTACTCCACAAATGTCTTGAAAATACCCATATAAACTTGAGTGTCTACAGTCGTATCAAAGAAACTGGTTACAAGTTCCATGGTGTCATTATATGTATGACACGTTGTTCCATCTTGCTCTCAATTCGATATCATTCAGCTGCTCCACAAATGTCTTGAAGATACTCATATAAACTTGAGTGTCTACAGTCGTATCAAAGAAAATGGGACCAATGATCCTGGAAGCTGACACCGCGCACCATACTCCAACCTTTTCATCATGCAGTGGGGCTTTCGTGGATCACTTGGAGGTTTACAGCAGCCAATATCTGGTGTTTTGTGTGTTTATGTAGCCTGACGGAGAGATATCGAATTGAGAGAAGGTTATTTCCAGCAAGATGGAGCAACGTGTCATACATCTAATGACACCATGGAACTTGTAACCAGTTTCTTTGATAATCGAATAATCTCAAAAGGTCTGTGCACCCCCCCCCCAGATCCCCTGACCTAACCTTACCGGATTTTTTGTTGTATGGGTATCTAAAATAGAGTGTACAAGAACAGGCCACGGACAATTGATGTTCTCAAGGAATCCATTCGAATTGAAATAAGTAACTTTGGCGAGGATACTCTCCGTAAAACTTGAGAGAGGGCCACGCCGTGGCTCAGTGGTTAGACCGCTTGGCTCTCACGAAAGCGACCCGGGTTCGATCCCAGGCGACCGCAAAGGGAGATTTGTGGTGGATAACACGGCGCTGGGGCGGGTTTTCTCCGGGACCTCCGGTTTCCCCCGCCATCTCATTCCACCGGTGCTCCATCTTCATCTCGTGTATCATCAGTGTCACCGCCTGCGGTGCCGTATGTAGTAAAAGCGGGCGTTAAACACTACACATTTAAAACTTGAGAGAATGTGGCGAGACGAGTACAAACATGTATAGATGCTGGTGGAGGACACTTCCAACATTTCTCTGATATATATATATATATATACCAGGGCAATCCACACAGCGTGAACACTGACCTCCTCCCCCCCCCCCCCCCCGAGCTGTCCCAAAATGGCGCCCGGCATCTCCGTGGGGCTTTCCATAGGGCAAGACCTAGAGACTAAAAAGGCCCCCCCCCCCAATCTGGTCCTGTGAACTCAAGACGGGATGAAAGTGGATACGCCACTTACGCGCGCCAAACCCAAAAGGGAAGGCTACCGATATGACCTCGGTAGGGCCACCTGGTGATCTAGCACACCTTCTACTAGTTATGCAGGCTAGTACGTGGAAATATGACTTCCCTCAACCCCGTCCTGAGACGTACCCGATCTCCCACGGGTATCGTGAACCACTGCCCCCTCGAGTCCAACCCAATCCGAACAACTACCAATGTAAATAGTGTAATATAATCTGTCAATTGTGTATTATACTCTTCCAAAGTTGTACATGTGTCCTGTTATTGGTTCAAAAGTTATTTCCTACTGGAATGGTTCAGATTTATATGGATCGCTCTATACATGAATATATCACATCAGATTATTATGTTATTATTAAAGAAGAAGGGCTGAAGACCTTTAAGAATGTTTTTGTTTGTGATAATGTTTCAGAAGGAGTTGGGGCTGAAGACAAAATGAACAACAGAGTTCTGTTCCAATCCTGGTTATGTCTGTGTATGTGCTTTGCTGTAAATGCTTTTCCCACGCTGAATTACACTTATCATGACCACGAGGAACTCACTGAGTATTTGTATGATGTCGCTCGTTCTTCTCCACTAACGGATTTGTATTATATAGGAGAGTCACTTAAAGGTAAGTACTGTGTTCTTGTCAAGATATCTCACACACAGCCATGAAGTGTCCTCTATACACATTTTGAAAAATATCACTGGATTTGGTCATTTCCTCCGAGAGGAGCAAGCTTAATCGTGATACTGGATTTCAGTTCAGCTCCTCTTGGAAACCGGCCTTAAAATGGAAATACGTCGACTTAAGAAGCACAGATCTATACAGTTTTATCATCAAGTTAAGTAGTTACGTTTTTTGACCCAATTAATTTTCTATACTCACGCCATCTCCTGACCTGGCATTTAATTTACTGAAAACAGTCTTTTGTTCAGTAATGCGAGCATTGATAGTGTTTTGTCTTTGTGTTATATCCAGTGATACATTTGTAGTTATAACATTTATTAAAATATTGCCGCGACGAAAAAGCACGGAAGTTTCGGTGCCGAGAGAGAAGCGCGGTTTCTGTGCAGAGAAAGAGAACAGACGGATAGGTTTCACGTGGATAACGAGCTTGCATAAACAGATAAACATAGCGCTTGAGATAAAAGACTTGCCGAAACAAACAAACTGAGATAAATGGAAATTTCTAGTTAATTCTGGGCTGATAGAGATTGTTCGCGTTCTGGTTTATTTGCGAATCGTCTAGAAATTATCTGTGAAGTATTTAAAGAGGCAACGATTGGCCAAGAGGGAGTTAGTTGTGAAAGGAGAGACATCCAGCTGTGTTACTCTAACGAGAGCTAATGATGTAATCATCTGTCACTGTTTGTTATGGTGATCAACCTTGGTAGACTGATGGTGTATATAACGTAATGCTGCTGTAATCTATAAGAGTATTTCTACGAAAATAAGGGAGACTTTTAATTTCTGCAACTCGGCATTTTAATTCTACGAACCCACATAGTCACAATATCCTGATGATGGGAGAGATATACGCTCTAATCGTCTTTTCACCTGACTTGTTTCTCGAGAACATCTCCAACATATCAGTGGCTATTCCGAAGAAGACATTGACAATGACGGAGGTTATAAATTGATTACAAAGGAAGTGATGATTGCATCTTACAGTGTTATTGAAAATGAAAATAAAGAGTATTCAGTGTTATTGAACCAGTTGTGGTTATGACCCACGAACAAGTAGTAACAAACTTAGAGAAATTGATGCTTTATTTCAAGAGTCAAGCCAAATCTTTGCAAAATGAACTTCTAATGTTAAAGCGGATGTGAGGTCATGCTACTCGTAAACGATACTGTGACTTTGTGGGTTAGAATTAAAAGTTTAACTTGCAGAAATTCAAAATGTTATTTATTTCCGTAGAAATACATTTTGGTCAACCCTTACAGTAGCAGAATTACGTTACATATACAATTATAATCTTCCAGTTCGTCTGCCACACCCACAAACAAAGAGCTCACTTTCAAAATACAGCTGCACAATTATCAAGTTCCATTTCGACTCTCTTATTATGACTGTCCTCCAACTAACAGGGGCTTCCTTGTATATGACCATTCATGATTCCAGACGGTTTTGGAATGTTCTTTATCAATCAAGATGTCACTAGAAGTTTCTAGTTATTTAACTTTATCTGTTTCGGCAAGCTCTTTATCTCCGTGTTGCACTGTGTCCTTTATCTCTCCACGTCGCGCTGTCTCTTTGTGCGCGTTGTCACCGGTCGCGACAATACACTAAACTGAGAGTAGAAGCTCACTGCCGACTAGTTTGTAGCTATATTATGTGCAGTGCAAATACATAGGCTATTGCAGTACATACAGGTATGTGTTTTTATGTGATGTGTGTCGATGATAATGTTTAAACTCCATTAAAAGTATTTCGTGATGTCGCACATGTATTTTATCGCTTTTCCCTCATTCTCTGGATAAGCTGTATTTTCATTAACCCAGGTCAGTCCTGGCCCCAGCTGATCGGGGTAAACAAGCTTCTATTGTACACAGACGTGCAAAAGTATTCCGATGGACGAGGCGGTTGGAGAGTCAAGGGGAGCAAATGTCTGTGATCGGTTAGGTTAGCCTGGTGAGAGGAAAGGTCAGGATAACCTGCTAATCAACACTGACAACGTTCCCGTCCAGCGACCACATGAGGCGGGAGACGATGAATGTAATAACGTATAATCCTGCCTTTAAGCAGTCTACACAGTAATAATAATAATAATAATAATAATAATAATAATAATAATAATAATAATAATAATAATAATAATAATAATAATAATAATAATAATAATAATAATAATAATAATAATAATAATAATAATAATAATAATAATAATAATAATAATAATAATAATAATAATAATAATAATAATAATAATAATAATAATAATAATAATAATAATAATAATAATAATAATAATAATAATAATAATAATAATAATAATAATAATAATAATAATAATAATAATAATAATAATAATAATAATAATAATAATAATAATAATAATAATAATAATAATAATAATAATAATAATAATAATAATAATAATAATAATAATAATAATAATAATAATAATAATAATAATAATAATAATAATAATAATAATAATAATAATAATAATAATAATAATAATAATAATAATAATAATAATAATAATAATAATAATAATAATAATAATAATAATAATAATAATAATAATAATAATAATAATAATAATAATAATAATAATAATAATAATAATAATAATAATAATAATAATAATAATAATAATAATAATAATAATAATAATAATAATAATAATAATAATAATAATAATAATAATAATAATAATAATAATAATAATAATAATAATAATAATAATAATAATAATAATAATAATAAATAATTTTTAATTTGATGGCTATATTAATTTTAGAAATATATTCATATAAGCTGTTCCTCTGAACTTTAACAAATGGAATAAATGATGTATTTATTTTCGGAACAAGATACACTTCATATTCATATTCATTTATTGCATCCGTAAATCATACAACTCATGATGTGGAATTGTAAAATTACCAACTACACAAAAAATAGTAACAAAAAACAAGAATTACAATAAGTTGTTAAACATAATAACCAAATTAATAATTAAAATTTACATTCCTTTTATTCCTACCCTTTGTCATTTAAATACTCTTCTAATGAGTAGTAACACTTTTTTAAGAAATACTTCTTTGATGTGTTTTTAAACTTTGTGAAGGACTCAATGTTTTTTATTTCAGTTGGCAGTTTATTGTAGATATGAATTCCGTTGAATTTAAAACTGTGCTCATACATTTTCTTTTTATGATAGGTGACATGTAAGTTTGAACTATTTCTCGTGTTATGGTCATGAATATCATTGCTTTTTTGAAATCTATCTAAGTTCGTTTTAACCTGTACTATTATTTCTAAAAGGTAAATGCTTGGTAATGACAATATGCCTAATTTTTTGAACCATCGCTTAAAACTATCTGTTCTCTTTAAATTCATCATAATTCTAATTACCCTTTTTTGGATTCTAAATTCTTTGATAATACTAATACTATTTTCCCATACTTAATTTTAAATACCACACAATTTAATATTATATTAACTATCATTAACCTGTGAAAGGTAGAAGTATTTCTATCCAGATAAAACTACTACTTTGAGTATCGGAAATGCATTTAAGAAGAATAAAGGGAGATTAAAATGGTTGAGATGTGTGCGAGAGAGAGGGAGAGAGAAAAAATAACGTCATTAAAGAAAATAATCAATAAATACCTAAGTTGATAGTAGAGAGTTATATAAAACCACCTACGTTTCATGTGTCAAAATTGTTTTTATTTTCCATTGAGGCTTTAATACCTGTGCGCTGAACTCGCTGGTCAGGTATAAGGAAACTGAACTGTCCTGGCGCAACTAACTGATAAGAAACCTCGCACTTTGACCTGGGATTCATAAAGCCAGTGTCTAGCTAACTGAATCAACCAACATTTCATCATCATCATTGTTTTTGTTGTTCTTAATAATTTTAACAATGACATTGGTCAAAGATACAATTTGTTACAAACTCATAATCTCTACTTCTGATAGAAGAATCCAATTTAACGTTTACTATGATTTTCATCAATTGTTTTATTTGCATAATAACAAAATGTGATATTTTCAGGAAAGAAGTTATGGGTGCTGGAAATCAGTGCTACTGATCGTTCCATGAGTAAAGTTCCTAATGTCAAATTAATAGGCAACATTCATGGAAATGAAGCAGCAGGAAGAGAAGTACTTCTGCACTTCATACAGGTAACTTCTGCAACCTACAACAGCATTACAACGTGCTACATAGTGCAGCTCCATAGATTATTGGCTAATAATGAAAAACTTTTATCCCAATTATTTCTAAAAATATATTAGTAGCTGGTGCTAAAAACATTAGTTGCTAATGTGTTGCACTCTACTAGAAAAAGAAAACTGTGAATGTTTGTCATGTACTGGTAGGAAAATAAAAGACTGAAAGGACATTTTTTGCCTCCTGTAAAATTTGTTTTAACAACATTTTAATTTTTGTTGACTAAAAGGTTCCTCACACCAAAAGAAGGAAAAAGGTTCATGTGAACATATGTCCCATAATCCTTGGTTTTCGCATTATTCCTGTCAAAATGAAAGTGCCTTTGGGTCCAACCTCAAAACTTCATTCGTGTATGCACTCATAGAAGGCTTTGACCTATTGTACTACATGCGGTAGATGGCGAAGTGTTGCCATGGAGACTTTTTACGTTAGTCATTTGTTATCAACGTTCAAATTGTGTACATCTAGTGAATTAACTGTATGTGTTTCGTTCCACCATGGCTGGATATTCAGACATGATTTTTATGTATGGTGGCACGAATGGAAACAGACACAAGGCTGCATGGCTTTATTAGATGGAGTTTCCAGACCGAGGACAACCGAGTCAACCAACATTTGTTGCTGTTTATCGTCGCCTTGCTGGGACAAGAATCGTTGCACCAAGGACTATTGATCGAGGAAGACCAAGAGTTGCTCGTACACCAGAAGCGAAGAACAGATGTTAAAGTGTGTCGAAGATGATCCAGGTATCAGTACAAGACAATTGACTTGGCATCTGGTACATCACACATGACAACATGAAGGATACATAACGAGTAGCTCCTGTATCCATATCACATTCAATGTCTGCAGAGCCTTTTGCCTGTTGATTATAACTTTATTATAACTTTATTATAACTTTATTATAACTTTATTATAACTTTCGGGATAACTTTTGCCGATGGTTTGTAGCACAAACAGACAATCCATTGTTTGTCTTGTCAGTTTTGTTTACAGATGAGGCAACATTTGGGAGAGATGGAATTCCTAATTTCCACAACGTACATCGCAATCCTCATGCTGTACTTCAGGCTAGACATCAGCAACAGTTTAGTCTGAATGTGTGGGCTGGTATTGTAAGTAACTGTGTGGTAGTTCATACGTTTTACCAGCACATCTTACTGATGCTGTCTACAAGGACTTTATCCAGCACACATTCCCGATCTACCTCTTGAAGATATGCCCCTGCAAATAAGAAAAAAACATGTGGTTTATACATGATGGGTCTCCAGCACATTTTAGTCGCACTTTTTGAAATGCACTGACTGTTGTCTACCATGACCGATGGATAGGCAGAGGAGGACCAGTTCCATGGCCTGCATATTCTCCCTACCGCAATCCTGTGAATTTTTACTTCTGGGGGTATCTTAAATCATTGGTTTATATAGTTGCCATCTTGGATGCAGAAACGCCTCATTGATGTGTCATGGAAGCCTGTGAAACATTCACCACCATCCCCGAGTTTTTGAAACGGTGCAACATTCCATGATTCGATGAGTAAGGCATGCATAGAAGCAAGAGGAGGACATTTCGAGATTTATTATGAGTTTTGTGTGTTATAAGTACACCAGTGTGTTGAACACCTCCTAGCGAGAAAACAAAGGATTATGCAACATATGTTTATATGAACCTTTTTCCTTCTTTTCGTGAAGTTTGTAAAAGTATTTCTGAAACATTCTGTATATCTGTCTAGATATACAGATTGTTTAAAATTGATATTTTAAATGTGTTCATCTTTGTCTTCACAGATTAACAATGAAGATTAAAGCATCAGTTTCAAATCCACTGTATACCTAGCTATCTAAAGTTATGTTCATGATTTATTGGAGTTACATATATTATCTTTGTCAACAGTGTCACTACATTTGTGTCTTTCTCTCTTGTATTTAACTGTGTTTTACTTGATCTATTACAGTTTCTGATAACTGAATATTCTACAAACGATACAGTTCAGGAACTCCTAAACACCACAAGAATTCACGTCTTACCCAGCCTCAATCCCGATGGATATGAAATGGCCATTGAGGGAGTCTGTGGTAATCTTTTGGGAAGGTATGTCTAATGTTCTATTTCATATACATGTATTACTAGCATGAACAGCAGAATATGAAATTTCATTTTGTATAGTATTTGAATAAGCTAATAACAGTGATAGATTTTAATTTTATGAAAAAATTAAGTTGAGACACTTACATCTTAAGACATAGAAAATATAAGCAATGTAAGTACTTCAATTTTCATCTCAATTGTTCTATAAAAATGAAATTTAATGTTCTTAACCAATGCTTGTAGTTCTACAGCAAGTACTTTTGTAATCGTTAATACGAGGGGGTGTCGTAACGTTTTATCACCCAGTAGTTTTTATGCCAGAGTAATGATATCATTGATCCCTCGGGACATAATGTTGGTAGTTTCAGTGATTTGAGTCCTTTTGGTTTTCTACAGTGAGTGCCAGAAGTGACTGAGGTGTAAGATGGAGAAAATTGAGGCTCGTAGTGTGATCAAGTTCCTGCATTTGAAGGACAAAACTGCCCGGGAAATCCATGATGAGATGACGGCTGTTTATGGAAATGATTGTCCATCGTATGACACTATTGTGAGGTGGAAAAGGAATTTTCAAACTGGTCACATGTCCCTGACAGATGAGGCAAGAGCTGGTAGATCGTCAGCTGTCACAGTGAAGAAAGTGGAGTGTTTAATACTGGAAGACAGACGAGCAACGATCCAAATGATCATGAATGAGACACATCTTAGTTATGGTAGTGTGTGGACGAACTGCACATGTCTAAGGTGTCTGCACGTGGGTTCCGCGTTTGCTAGCCCCTTTCCAAAAGCAAACACAGCGTGATCTTTCAAGACAGATGTTGATGCTGTTGGAACAGGATGAAGATGATTTTTTTTTATCTTCTGATAACCATGGATGAATTCTGGATCTATCAGTAAGATCCAGAGACAAAAACCATGAGCATGGTATGCGAACATACCGATTCCCCCCTCCCAAAAAGGCAAAGGTACAAAAGTCAACTGGGAAGGTCATGCTTTCAGTATTCTGGGACTGTCGTGGAGTCATCCTTACAGATTATCTTACCAAGGGTCAAACCATCACTTGCAGATACTACTGCGATCTTCTGGACAAGTTACGAACAGCTATGATTAAGAAACGACGCGGTATGCTCTCCAAAGTTGTTTGTCTTTTGTCTGACAATGCAGCAGCTCATTTATCTCAAGTTGACAGTTGACAAAACAAGGGAATGTAGCTTTGAGAACTTAGAGCATCCGCCTTATTCGCCCAATCTCGCAAGTGACTTTTTCTTGTTCCCGGAAATGAAGAATCCGTTGTGTGGTCGCCGATTTGACAACACAAATGACGTCATTAATGAAGTGAAAGAGGATTTAAAATAAATTCTGCAGACTTCTACAATCAAGGTATTCGGAAGGTCAAGAAACGCTGGGAAAAATGTCTAAATCTGGATGCTGACTACACACAGAAGAACTAACAAGCACACATCAACACAAACTCTCTATCACATTTTTTAAAGGGTGATAATTAAAACTTTATGACACCCTCTCGTATTTAAATGCAGTTTGTATGTTAAGAAGTTTCACAGTTTACAATATTTTGGTAAAATGTCCATATTTTATGAAAATCTTTCAATCACTATACAATTGAAATTAACTGAAGCCCCAAGTTAACTGGAAGAGGTTTTGGAAAATAAAAATTGTTTGTATCAGTGCTGTGCTAGGGAGCATATGTCAATGTTGAATGTTACCAAAGTGAAGGTCCAACTGAACTGAACTTCTTTATTGAATGAATAAATGAAAATAAATGGGTTGGACCCTTTCGGTCCGTTGCATGTAGGCTGTATTTTGGGCCCATTGTGCCCCTTTTACTGGATTCATGTCCTGTGGCCTCCAAAAGGGAAAGAATAAATCTTGGATGAGCACTCCTTATAATCACCTGGTCTGAGTTTGTCTGAGCACAGAATGAAGTATGTAAGCATAGCAAGTGTTCCATATTCACACAAAATATGTACAGAAGACCTCATCCACACTTCCTGCATGTGAGGTCTCCGCTAAGCTTCATCACATGCAGGTGGACCTGTCAACAGACCAACAACACTTCTAAGTTATACCCGATTAAAGGTTAGCAGAATCCTGCTGTTCTTCTTGCTAGGTCCCTCTATCATAGACTCAAATTTGAGTTAATAACAACTACGGAGATCAGACAAGCAATAAAAGAAGGAAGAAATAAGAAAGCAGCAGGCCCAGAAAAAATATATATGGAACATCTAAAAGACTCCATCGACAACATGGAGGAGCTATGGAAGGACCTGATGAACAAGTGCCTACAGACAGGAAAAATTCCTGAAAGGTGGAAAACAGCAACTATTAAGGTTCTGTGCAAAGGGAAAGGGGACAGAGCATCACCGGATTCGTTCAGAGGTGTGGCACTGGAAAACACATCCTTAAAAATATTCATGAAAATCCTAAACAAAAGACTACTTGGTGCAATAGAGGGAAACATCCCAGAATGTCAATTTTGTTTTATGAAGGGCAGGAACACTGAACAGGCAGTGAAATATTTAATGGACGTGATAGAGGATGCACTGAGATACGAAAGAGGAAAGTACTACACAGTCTTTGTAGATCTCAGGAAAGCCTTTGATTCAGTAAATAGAGGGAAACTAATAGAGAAACTGAAAAGAATAACCAGAGAGGGAGAGTCTCTGGTGAGAATGATAGAGGCATGCCTTCAAATAAATCTAATACAAATAAACAACAATGTTGAAGTTTCAGAGATGATTATACAGACAAACGGAGTCCCTCAAGGAGATCCTATTAGCCCAACGCTGTTCAACATTTATACAGAAAATGTCACCAACATAATAGAGAAAGAGTAAAAAGTAAAAATTATTTTGTATGCAGATGATATGTTGACAGATCAACAGTAAAAGAAGACGTACATAAGGCAATACAAAAACTGGAAACTTGGGCAATGAAAAATGACCTACATATAAATCAAGATAAGACAGTTCAAATGATGTGTGTTTGGAGGAATTTAGTAACAGTGACGTCAAAATTAATATAAAAATTATTTGTGGTTGGTTTATTGACACTCGTCACTTACTTTTTCATATATTTATGAGAGACTAGTTTCAAAGGCCCTTGCCTCCATTTTCAATCTCTTCCCAACTGGCATCTGTTGTTGTCTGCTCTCTCTGGTGGTGGAACTATGAACTTTTTTGTCAAATTATCTACTGGCGGGATTTCAAAGTTCATTACGCGATCCTTATTTTTCCAGATGAATATGTTCTCCCATGTTGTCAATCTATTTTGGTTTATCACTCCTTTTAATAATTTTGGATTTGGATCAATGTCATGGTTTTCATTCCAAAAATGAAATGCTACTGCTGACTTGTCTTCTTGTTTCAATCTGATGTTTCTAAAGTGTTCTTTGACTCTGGTTTTTAAATTTCTTTTTGTTTGACCTATGTAGCATTTTTCACAATTCTTACAATTTATTTGGTATATTCCAGATTTGTTACCTGAAGGAATTTCATCTTTTGTTTTTGAATTTAGTAATTTTAAAATTGAGTATCTATTAGTAGGTGCCAAGGTGATATTTTGTTCCTTGAATATCTTTTTAAATTTATTAAATGTTTTACGATTCAACTGTATTGGAACACCACAGTGAAGCGAAAAATTATTAAATTTTAGATGAGTCGCATTTTTTACACATCTGCTTCACTTTCGTACCTATTTTGAGGACATGTTTCGCAAATCTTCGTTTGCATCTACGGCTCTTGTGCGACTGACGCTAGATCCAGCGGTGTGGGTAATTCTGGGGTTGTTGCTGCCATCTGTTGATTTAGTGATGAACTGAAATGTGGGATTCTCTTCTAGCGGGATTTCAAAGTTCATTAGTTGGTTTTTATGTTTTTCTATGTATATCCTCTCCCATATGACGAGTTCACTATGTTTTTGTACGTATTTTAGTAATTCTGTGCTATCTTCAATTTCATGATTTTCGGACCAGAAATGATCTGCTATTGCGGACTTATCAATATTTTTGTATCTTAAGTGCCTGAAGTGTTCTTTCTTTCTAGTGCCTATGTTCCTTTTTGTCCTCCCTATGTAAATTTTTTCACAGTCTTTACACTTAATTTTGTAAATGCCTGACTTTTCCTCTGGTTTTATCTTATCAGTATTATTACTGTGAAGTAGGTTTTTAATTATTAAATTTTAGATGAGTCGCAATTTTTACACATCTGCTTCACTTTCGTACAACATGGAGGTAAGATCGTTCACATTTGAATATTTCAACGAACATTTCGGCAACAAGAAAGAAAGTACGAAAGTGAAGCAGATGTGTAAAAATTGCGACTCATCTAAAATTTAATAATTTTTCGCTTCACTGTGGTGTTCCAATACAGTTGAATCTCGATATATTGAAGTGACGTTAAGTCAAGAGGAACACGCGAAAGTTAGATCCAACCAACTTTAAAAACCGGACAACATGGAGGTAAGATCGTTCACATTTGAATATTTCAACGAACATTTCGGCAACAAGAAAGAAATAGTACGAAAGTGAAGCAGATGTGTAAAAATTGCGACTCATCTAAAATTTAATAATTTTTCGCTTCACTGTGGTGTTCCAATACAGTTGAATCTCGATAGGTTTTTAATGTTGTAATTGTTTTTTGGTGCCAATGTTATATTGTATTTCTTGAATATTTTTTGGAACTTTTTTGTGGCCCAGGGGTGGTAAGTAAATTTAGCAAATCTAGTTTCTTGTTTTATTGGTGTGAGAGCTGTGATCTGTTTTAATTTCTTTTGAAGTTTGAATAATTTTAGTTTTTTATCTACAAGGTTTTTTCCATATCCATTTTTAATTGCAGTTTTTAAGATTTGATGGTATTCGTTTTGATATTCTTGCTGGCTGAGAGGTAGATTTACTAATCTGTGTGTCAGACTGTTGATGGTTGCATGTTTGTGTGGAATTGGGTTGAAACTATTTGCTTTGATGTAATTATCTGTGTGTGTTGCTTTTCTATGAATGCCAAATTCTAGTTTTTCATTGCCTTTTTTGATTTTAAGGTCTAAAAAAGGTAGAGTACAGTCCTCTTCAGTTTCTACTGTGAATTGTATGCTGGGTTCTTGCAGGTTGAGTAGTTTCAAAGCATCATCTATTAGTTTGTAGGGCACTATTGCAAAGATGTTGTCTACGTATCTGTACCATGTTTTAAACATATGAGGGAAGGCTTTAGTAATATGTGTTTCGAAAAAGCTCATGTATAGATTGGCCAAAAATGGTGATAGCGGGCTTCCCATAGCTAGTCCTGAAATTTGTTTGTAATATTCTCCATCGAAGACAAAATAATTTTGATGTATACATAATTCAGTCATTGCCACATATTCTTCTATTGCATTGGCATCCAGGTTTATAGAATTTAGCCATTTTTTCAGTTGAATCAAAAGTTTGTCTAATGGAATGCTAGGGAAGAGGGAGCGGACATCAAAGGATACTAAAGTGTCATGAGGTTTTAGTTTAAGATTTTGAATTTTATCTACCATCATTAATAGTAAAATTTTAACAACTACAGAACAAAAAACTATCAAACCAGACAACCCTACCCTTGCAAGAATATATGGTTTGCCTAAAATGCACAAACCCAACATACCCATGAGACCCATTGTAAATAATATAAACACTCCTACTTACCTTCTGGCAAAATGGCTAACCAAAAAATTTCAGTCCTTTCCACAATTCCATACTCTGAGTATAAAAAACTCTTTAGACCTGGTAGAAAAAATTCAAAATCTTAAACTAAAACCTCATGACACTTTAGTATCCTTTGATGTCCGCTCCCTCTTCCCTAGCATTCCATTAGACAAACTTTTGATTCAACTGAAAAAATGGCTAAATTCTATAAACCTGGATGCCAATGCAATAGAAGAATATGTGGCAATGACTGAATTATGTATACATCAAAATTATTTTGTCTTCGATGAAAAATATTACAAACAAATTTCAGGACTAGCTATGGGAAGCCCGCTATCACCATTTTTGGCCAATCTATACATGAGCTTTTTCGAAACACATATTACTAAAGCCTTCCCTCATATGTTTAAAACATGGTACAGATACGTAGACAACATCTTTGCAATAGTGCCCTACAAACTAATAGATGATGCTTTGAAACTACTCAACCTGCAAGAACCCAGCATACAATTCACAGTAGAAACTGAAGAGGACTGTACTCTACCTTTTTTAGACCTTAAAATCAAAAAAGGCAATGAAAAACTAGAATTTGGCATTCATAGAAAAGCAACACACACAGATAATTACATCAAAGCAAATAGTTTCAACCCAATTCCACACAAACATGCAACCATCAACAGTCTGACACACAGATTAGTAAATCTACCTCTCAGCCAGCAAGAATATCAAAACGAATACCATCAAATCTTAAAAACTGCAATTAAAAATGGATATGGAAAAAACCTTGTAGATAAAAAACTAAAATTATTCAAACTTCAAAAGAAATTAAAACAGATCACAGCTCTCACACCAATAAAACAAGAAACTAGATTTGCTAAATTTACTTACCACCCCTGGGCCACAAAAAAGTTCCAAAAAATATTCAAGAAATACAATATAACATTGGCACCAAAAAACAATTACAACATTAAAAACCTACTTCACAGTAATAATACTGATAAGATAAAACCAGAGGAAAAGTCAGGCATTTACAAAATTAAGTGTAAAGACTGTGAAAAAATTTACATAGGGAGGACAAAAAGGAACATAGGCACTAGAAAGAAAGAACACTTCAGGCACTTAAGATACAAAAATATTGATAAGTCCGCAATAGCAGCTCATTTCTGGTCTGAAAATCATGAAATTGAAGATAGCACAGAATTACTAAAATACGTACAAAAACATAGTGAACTCGTCATATGGGAGAGGATATACATAGAAAAACATAAAAACCAACTAATGAACTTTGAAATCCCGCTAGAAGAGAATCCCACATTTCAGTTCATCACTAAATCAACAGATGGCAGCAACAACCCCAGAATTACCCACACCGCTGGATCTAGCGTCAGTCGCACAAGAGCCGTAGATGCAAACGAAGATTTGCGAAACATGTCCTCAAAATAGGTACGAAAGTGAAGCAGATGTGTAAAAAATACGACTCATCTAAAATTTAATAATTATTAAATGTTTTTGGATGATATGTGAATGAACTGAATATGCTGTTGCTTTCTTTTTCTTTAATAAATGTGGTTGCTTCCTTAATGGTTTTCTTTAGTTTAGATTTTCTAATTTTCTTCAATACCAAATTTTTGCTGTATCCATTGTCTTCTGCTATGTGTATTATTGCTTTTTGTTCCTTGAAATATTCTTCTTTTTCCATGGGTATGTTGACTAGTCTGTGTGTAAGGCTGTTTATTATTGCATGTTTATGTGTAATTGGGTTGTGGCTATTATTTTTTATATAATTTTCTGAATGTGTTGGCTTCCTGTAAATTCCAAATTTTATTTTTGTATCATTCCTGATGATATTTAGATCCAAGAAAGGTAGTTGTCCATTGATTTCCTTTTCTATAGCGAATTTTTTAGTCCTTTCTTGCAGATTGAGATGCAAATATTAGTTCAAATGATATTCAGGAAGGGAGGAAGAATATCACCCAAAGACAGTATAATGCTATACAATGAACCATTACAAATAGTAGGCAAGTATAAATACCTGGGAATTACATTACAAACAACAGTAACATCTTGGAACAGCTTATAATCGGCGACCTGAAAAGAATAGAAAAAGTTAAGACAATGTTCATGAAACGGATCCTAGGAGTGGGAAAAATCTCGACTGATGCATGAAATGTTGAAAGAGACATCAGACTACAACATTGCCTACTATCAACAGGACCATACCAGGAACTGATCAACATCTTGGACTGAAAGAAGAAAATGTGTGGTGTTTAACGCCCGCTTTTACTACATACAGCACCGCAGGCAATGACACTGATGATACATGAGATAAAGATGTAGCAATGGTGGAATGAAATGGCTGGGGAAACCGGAGATCCCGGAGAAAACCCACCTCAGCGCCATGTTGTCCATCACAAATCTCACTTTGCGGTCCTGAAAGAAGAAAGAGATGGATTTCTACAACACACCAGCCATGATGGATGACAGCTGGACCAGAGACATGCGACAACAAGACTTTCACCATAAGATATTGTGCCTTTGTGGGTTCGTAGAATTAAAAGTCCAATTTGCAGAAAATAAAAATCGTTCTTCATTTGCATAGGAATACACTGTTCAATTCTCACGTAACAACATTACATCACATACACACAGTCTACAATGTTCTGATCAGCTCTCAACACTCGTGTTACACAGCATTTGTTCACAGCTGTTTACTGTTTACTCACAACTCTCTGCTATTCTCCGCTTACCTCTCCCGCAACTGTTTTACAACTGTCTGCTGGAGTGTCACAATCTCTTAAATACCTCATTAATAATTCTAGATACTTCTAGAACAAAAAAGAAATCGAAACATTCAAGACGTCACCAGAATGTTCCATAAGCGTAACTTAATCTGGGCCAGCAAGTCCTTTATCTCACGCTATGTTTATCTGCTTTTTGCAGGCTCTTTATTTCCACACTGTCCACCTATCAGTTCCTTTATGTGCGCAAGCCGCCTTATCGTGATAGGGTTCACGACAATTTGTATTATCAAAAACTTTCACAAACCGAATGTGTATTACAAGCCACTGTACCATCTCTTTCCCCTCCCCCTGACGTCTTGAACAATCAGGATGATTGTCCTGAGCCGCAAAGATTCGAGATGCAGCGATTATATAAGCGACGCATTAGACTACTCAGGCAATTCTCAGTTCTCAGTCCTGAGTTCTTAGTCGGATCAAGAGAGCAAGTTGTCGCTGAGTAGCGAGTGTTACGTAATTGTAAGTGTTGCATAATTGTGAGTGTTGCGTAATTGTGTGTGTTATGTAACTGTGTGTGATACGTGTGCCAACTGTAATTCGGTGGAAATAAAGAACATTTTAGTTTGTACAACTGGACTTTTAACATCACAAACTAACAAAGTCACAATATTGTTGCAACCCATTGCTAGGATAGTCTGTGACTTCTGAAGCTGGTTCAATATCTCTCTGTGTGCTTTAACCAGATTTTTAAAAGACCAGCAGCCAAAATTCCAGAGACAATGAGCAGTCACCCCGGCCTCTGCTTGGATAAACAAATCCAGAGGAGGCAAGCCAAGCAGTACCTCTAGGGCACTGAATAGGAGTGGTGTGCAAGATTCCAGTACTCCCCAAACATGCTAAGCGTTGGATCTTATTTAGTTTGTTTTTTGTAGCCTGTGCCATAACACAAGGCCACCATGCTACTGCAGCCCAAGTGATGGAGGGTTTGACGATGGAAACATAGAGCCAATAAACCACCAGTAGTTTGTAGAGGGCACTGTTGGTCTGATTAGTGATGTCAGGATAGTGAAAGATGAACAATTAGAAATGCTAAACTTAACAGAACTTACATAAACAATTGAGCAAATTGCACAGTCTAGTTCATGCGATACAGAAAAAAATCAAGGCAGAATTAATAACAGAGCAAGAAATTAAAATAAATGAAGGTCCAATTGATACAACAAAGATGCAAATAGTTGAAACTCGTTCAGATATTTTAAGGACAGATGAACTTTTAAATGCCTCTAATAGTTCAAAACAAGATCAAGAAAACTTAAATGCACACAGATATCCTGATATTTTAAATAACACAATTGAAGAAAGTTCAATTAAAGATATAACTGCTGGTGAGAGCATAATGGGCCAAATAGCAGAAGCTGCAATAGTTACTCTGCCAGAAAATATAAATGTAGCTTTGAGTAATGAGAAAGAAATGAAAATAGATCAAACACTGGGGAGTAGAGACATATCTGAAACATCATTGGAAGTAAACTTTTAAAGTTATGAGGTCACTAATTCAGTAATTGATCTAGAATGTACAGAAAGCTTAAATCAAATCGAACAACATCCTTGCCCTGAATCAGAAGTGAAATCTCCACTATGGATATGTCAACATCATTCGCAGATGCCCTTGTAAATGAGAGATTGTCCACTGACTGCCAGATTACCAGTCCAACAGAATCACTCGATAATATGCTCTCGCTAACCACTCTGACTCCAGATCAGAAGGCTGCATGTTCAAATCACATCGGGATCACCATTTTGTTGCTCTCTTGTACTCATATTTATTAATTATATGTTTATAACATTAAATTATAATATAACGTGTTTGCTAGATATTTCATAATCTTTTTCTAATTGTTCATTTTTCACTATCTGCATTTTACACTGCCTCCTGACACCACTAATCAGTCCAAAGAGTTTTTGTATTACAACAGTGCCCTCTACAAGTTTAAGTCCCCACCTCACACCAAGAGCCCTCCGACAGGCCCACAAGATATTATAGGCCTTAATCACCTTATGTGCTCTTTCCACCTCAGCCTAGAATCCAGTAGAACTCCCAAATACCTGACCGACCCAGATCAAAGCAACTTCTTCCCAAAACTGATCGGCTCGTAAATCCCTCAAGCCGCCTCTTTCTTGTAAAAACAATGAGGTTAGTTTTATCAGGGTTAGCTGACAATTCTACCTCACGGCACCACCTCTCAACAGCTTCAAGGGCATTGAACTTCTTTATTACTTAGTCTTTATGTTTCCATATAGTTCTATCAATGGATTACGATTATTAGTTTGTTATTGTTTGGCTATTTACTATCAAAATGTAAAATCTGATACACTATTACTATTTTTCCAGACAAAATGCTGCACGTATTGATCTAAACAGAGCCTTCCCAGATTTCTTCCAGCCCAACTCGAGACCTGAGCAGCCAGAAACAAGGGCAGTGATTGAATGGTTGAAGAAGTATCCTTTTGTGTTATCTGCTAGTCTTCACGGTGGAGCACTTGTAGCAAACTATCCGTATGAAAATTATCCAGATTTTAGTAAGTGTCTTACTTAATTATAAGTGACAATCAGTAAACACTATATACTGCTGTTCATTTTAGTAAAAAGTCATTCCTTAGCTGCATATAAGATATATGAGTTTATCAGAAGGCCTGTTGTTGTTATTGTTGCATAGGTACATAAGTTCCCAGCCTCACCAATAAGAATTACTAGTTGTGGTGTCATAGCTTATCTGTTAAGTAAATAATTATGACTGTAACATCTTCAGTTATTCAGATATAGTTGCATAAAGAGGACCATGTGCAGAAGATTTTGATATATTAAAATTTAATATCTTAGGTTCTTCAAAACAGAACTTGCTCCAAATGAAATTAAACAGTGATTGGATGGTGTATATGGGGAAGCATTGCACTCATATTTTGCCATAAAGAATGAGCTAAACTTTATGGAATGGGTCAAGAAAGCACTGAAGAGAAAGAGCATGCAAATCTGCCCTTTGAGACCAGGGGCTCAAAGTTACAGACATAGCACCAAGATTAAGCCTTTCTAAAATAACATTTCTCAAATTGATCATGAATATGTGTGTTTGGAGGAATTTAGTAACAGTGACGTCAAACTTAATATAAAAATTATTTGTGGTTGGTTTATTGACACTCGTCACTTACTTTTTCATATATTTATGAGAGCTTCAGCTTTAATGGAAAACACTACAAGCAGAAATCAGGATTATCAATGGGCAATCCACTTTCACCTTTTTTGGCTAACTTATTTATGAGTGCATTTGAAACACAAATTAAAAAGTCCTTCCCATTGATCTTCAAGGTTTGGTATAGATATGTTGACGACATCTTTGCAATTGTACCAAGTAAACATTTAGATGATGCATTAAAATTACTCAATCTGCAAAAAAGGACTATCAAATTCACAATAGAAAAGGAAATCAATGGACAACTACCTTTCTTGGATCTAAATATCATCAGGAATGATACAAAAATAAAATTTGGAATTTACAGGAAGCCAACACATTCAGAAAATTATATAAAAAATAATAGCCACAACCCAATTACACATAAACATGCAATAATAAACAGCCTTACACACAGACTAGTCAACATACCCATGGAAAAAGAAGAATATTTCAAAGAACAAAAAGCAATAATACACATAGCAGAAGAAAACGGATACAACAAAAGTTTGGTGTTGAAGAAAATTAGAAAATCTAAACTAAAGAAAACCATTAAGGAAGCAACCACATTTATTAAAGAAAAAGAAAGCAACAGCATATTCAGTTCATTCACATATCATCCAAAAACATTTAATAAATTTAAAAAGATCTTCAAGGAACAAAATATCATCTTGGCACCTACTAATAGATACTCAATTTTAAAATTACTAAATTCAAAAACAAAAGATGAAATTCCTTCAGGTAACAAATCTGGAATATACCAAATAAACTGTAAGAATTGTGAAAAATGCTACATAGGTCAAACAAAAAGAAATTTAAAAACCAGAGTCAAGGAACACTTTAGAAACATCAAATTGAAACAAGAAGACAAGTCAGCAGTAGCATTTCATTTTTGGAATGAAAACCATGACATTGATCCAAATCCAAAATTATTAAAAGGAGTGATAAACCAAAATAGATTGACAACATGGGAGAACATATTCATCTGGAAAAATAAGGATCGCGTAATGAACTTTGAAATCCCGCCAGCAGATAATTTGACAAAAAAGTTCATAGTTCCACCACCAGAGAGAGCAGACAACAACAGATGCTAGTTGGAAAGAGATTGAAAATGGAGGCCAGGGCCTTTGAAACTAGTCTCTCATAAATATATGAAAAAGTAAGTGACGAGTGTCAATAAACCAACCACAAATAATTTTTATATTGATCATGAATATTTAAACATGAATAAGGTTAGTGCAAGATAGATGTATTATTTGTTTCAAATGGGAAGAATTCTCGCCTGTAGCGAATCAGATGCATTAAAGCCTTCAGCATTGCCACCTCGTTATCCCCACTCATTTTATATTTCCCTCTCTCTCGCACACTTGCGAGTCTTCTTGATGCTAAACGTAAGGGAACGCAAACAAAATTTTCCAAAGTTTTATAATGCAGTTGTTGAAATCACAATTGTAACATGAATATTTCTATATTATGCAAATGTTTTAAATATTTGGTTTAAAGACAATTATATTTTATGAATTACTTATTTTTCTAACCTAATGAAAATACCAGCGGTACATTCATATAGCTGTGAATGTTACTTATGTTAAGAGATAATTTGTCATTGTCTTCAACGTCTGAGTACTGCAAATTTATGATAGGTTACAAAATCTCGTTATGTGCTATTTCTTTCCAAAAGTCGTCTTCTTGTAGTTTATTTGATGTCTCATGCAGTTTTCCCAGTCTTGTTGTGTTTCTTGTCAATTTCTTCGTGAATAAGTCGTTCAGCATCAGTTACTTTAAAAATATTATTTCTGTTTGCAACATAATTTGAGCCAACATTAACTCTATTGGATTGTTCTAGGGGGAAGGTGGATCGCGTCTCATTGATTCAGCGGATACACATTTTTATGGAAGAGTAACTGAATAATACTGCTTTGCATACTTCCTTTGGTATGTGTTTATATACTGGAGACAGCTTTATTTGTAAAAAGAAATATATTTAACTTTCAAAATGCCGGAAGTGTTCATATGCATTACACGAGGCATATTAAGGATATACACGTAACCTCAATCAGAATGGAGTACTGCATTCCTGTACAATAGTTTATAATTCCCTTCGTAATGACATCAAAAGCATAGATAACTACAACGTGTTTAAATCTAGAACAAGGGAGCACTGCTTTTGCACAGTAAAGGAATATCTGCAATTTAACAAATCCAGATAATCATAAAACATGAATTTACTTAGCTTGTTCATTTCTCTCATTTATAATTATATCCAATTTGTGTTACATTATAATTTAATGTAGGTTAGGTATATTTGATGTTTAACTTTGTAATATTAAGTGTAAATTTACTGACGTATCCTATATCAAGGTACCATGTAAAGATTTGATTTTAAAGGATGAATAAATTTGAATTTGAATTTGAACCCTCTGGAGTAAACAAAGATTATGAACCATTCATAAACAAAGATATAATGTGACCAGACACATTCTGCCAGACTAGCAAGAAGTGTATTGTTTCTTTAACAAACATCTTGGCTTATTCAAAGTACATATTTCTTTTATCACGTCATGTCAAATGTTTACATTTCAGTTCTGAGTAATTTCAAATATATGTTCATGCATACATGCCAACCAATAATGATATTCATTAAAGTGCTTACGTTGCAATGCATTGTTGTAATATAATGGTATCTACTTTATTTATTTGTATTAGGAAAACTATTTGAGCTAAAAACATGGGGGTTTTATGGTTATGTTAAATACATTACTCTCTCCTTCCTGAAGGATCGGCTTTTGCAATATCTGAATTTTGTTTTAGCGCGAATAGTACTTATTAGAGGTTGATTAGTTTGGCGCTCGTCACACACCACTTAGGGGGAATGCAATATGATAACACCGCAGGACTCCGATTGGTTGCTCACCTAGTAACGCTCAAGGACAAACATCATCACATTTGAAACACATAATAGACAATCTCAGAAACTATTTGTAGTTGGTTTATATCATCACTTACTTGTTTATATTTATGAGAGGCTAGTTTCAAAGGTATTCGCCTAGTCTCTCATAAATATAAACAACTAAGTGATGAGTATTAATAAACCAACTACAAATAGTTTCTGAGATTAATTTTGACGTCACTGTTACTAAATTCCTCCAAACACATATAACATAATAGACTTATTTCCTTAGTTCAAAAGCAGCAATTAGTCATCTGTTGCCAGGCATTTTTAGAGCTTTCCCTTTGCAACAAAAGTTATCTGTAAATAACTGTTAGCTTTAAAGACGTTATGTTTGTGTTTCAGGTGAAGTTGAGTATCCTGCAGCATCAGTATCTCCAGATGATGATGTGTTCCAACATTTATCAAGAGCATATGCCAATGCACACTCAACAATGCATCTAGGAGAGCCTTGTCACGAGCATGGCATGGGCTTTCCTGGGGGAATCACTAATGGAGCTGCTTGGTATCCATTAACAGGTTCAAAACACTTAGAAATGTTACCTGAGTATAGTAATAACAACATTGCAGTACTTCTAAAAGCTGAAACTGTAGCTTTCACACAAATAAATTCTAATAATGCTTCTCAAGCAATATAGTTCAAATTTCTTAACTATGAGGGCTGCTCAACAAAGACTGAGAGTGATTTTTTTTTCATATATGTTTATTACTGCAATTCAGTGTTTACATGATCTTTTTCAAACTATTCCCCTCCTACTTCACTACACTTTTTATAGCATCTCTGGCCGTGCCGTGGCTCAGTGGTTAGACCGCTTGCCTCTCACCAAGGTGGCCCGGGTTCGATCCCAGGCGACCGCAAAGTGAGATTTGTTGTGGACAACACGGTGCTGGGGCGGGTTTTCTCCAGGATCTCCGGTTTCCCCCGCCATCTCATTCCACCGGTGCTCCATCTTCATCTCATGTATCATCAGTGTCACCACCTCCGGTGCCGTATGTAGTAAAAGCGGGCGTTAAACACTACACATTTCATTATAGCGTCTCTGCCAGTCCTTGAACACGTGCTGCAGACCATTCTTTGTCAGTTCCTTAAGAATCTCCTCACTTTTCTTGAGCACTGCTTCAGAGTTCTCTAATCAACTACCCCAAAAGCTTTGCCTTTGTTGATCAGCTGCTCCACTATGATCCTGAAGGAAAAGAAGCCAGCACAGTGTGGAAATCGCCAGGTTCTCCAACACCAAAAAAGGCAAAAGTTGTTCCATCTGCAGGGAAAGTGATGGTGATCACATTTTTTGACTGTAATGGAATGATTTACCAGAATTCAGTTCGCCCTCACACTACTGTTACTGCAGCATACTACATGTCAGTATTGACTACACTGAGGAAGCACATTGGAAAGAAACGACCAGAGCTTTCTCGGACTGGGTGGCGACTTCATCATGACAATGCATGGCCTCACGTCACATGCAGTTCCCCCTCACACTACTGTTACAGCAGCATACTTCATGTCAGTATTGGCTACACTGAGGAAGCACATTGCAAAGAAATGGCCAGAACTTTCTCGGACTGGGTGACAACTTTATCATGACAATGCACGGCCTCACGTCACATGCAGTTCCCCCTCACACTACTGTTACTGCAGCATACTTCATGTCAGTATTAGCTACACTGAGGAAGCACATTGCAAAGAAATGGCCAGAACTTTCTCGGACTGGGTGACAACTTTATCATGACAATGCACGGCCTCACGTCGCCGAAGTTCCCCCTCACACTACTGTTACAGCAGCATACTACACGTCAGTATTGACTACACTGAGGAAGCACATTGCAAAGAAACAACCAGAGCTTTCTCGGACTGGGTGACGACTTCATCATGACAATGTACGGCCTCACGTCACATGCAGTTCCCACTCACACTACTGTTACAGCAGCATACTTCATGTCAGTATTAGCTACACTGAGGAAGCACATTGCAAAGAAACGACCAGAGTTTTCTCGCAGTTCCCCCTCACACTACTGTTACAGCAGTATACTACACGTCAGTATTGACTACACTGAGGAAGCACATTGCAAAGAAACAACCAGAGCTTTCTCGGACTGGGTGACGACTTCATCATGACAATGTACAGCCTCACGTCACATGCAGTTCCCACTCACACTACTGTTACAGCAGCATACTTCATGTCAGTATTAGCTACACTGAGGAAGCACATTGCAAAGAAACGACCAGAGTTTTCTCGCAGTTCCCCCTCACACTACTGTTACAGCAGCATACTACACGTCAGTATTAGCTACACTGAGGAAGCACATTGCAAAGAAATGACCAGAGCCTTCTTGACTGGGTGACGACTTCATCATGCCAATGTACAGCCTCACGTCACATGCAGTTCCCACTCACACTACTGTTACAGCAGCATACTTCATGTCAGTATTAGCTACACTGAGGAAGCACATTGCAAAGAAACGACCAGAGTTTTCTCGCAGTTCCCCCTCACACTACTGTTACAGCAGCATACTACATGTCAGTATTAGCTACATTGAGGAAGCACATTGCAAAGAAATGACCAGAGCTTTCTCGCAGTTTCCCCTCACACTACTGTTACAGCAGCATACTACACGTCAGTATTAGCTACACTGAGGAAGCACATTGCAAAGAAATGACCAGAGCCTTCTTGGACTGAGTGACGGCTTCATCATGACAATGTACGGCCTCACGTCACATGCAGTTCCCCCTCACACTACTGTTACAGCAGCATACTATATGTGAGTATTGGCTACACTGAAGAAGCACATTGCAAAGAAATGACCAGAGCTATCTCGGACTGGGTGGTGACTTCATGACAATGCACGGCTTCAAGTCGCAAATCAATTCATGCAGTTTCTGGCTCGAATCAACATTACCTGTGTACCACATTCACCTTATAGCCGTGATCTTGAACCCTGTGACTCTTTTTTTTTTTTCCCCATCACTAAAGGCAAAACTTAGGGGTATTCAATTTGAGAACTCTGAAGCAGTGCTCAAGAAAAGTGAGGCAATTCTCAAGGACCTGACAAAGAATGTCTGCAGCACGTGTTCTAGGACTGACAGAGATGTTACAAAAAGTGCACTGAAGTAGGAGGGGACTACTTTGAAAAAGATCATGTAAACATTGAACTGCAGTAATAAACATCTGTGGAGAAAATCAGTCTTAGTGTTTGTTGATCAGCCCTCGTATGATTGCAAAGATTTAGTTCATTTAAGATAAAGACATAAAGAAAATCAAACTTAAACAAATAGCTTTGTCCGTAGGAGTTGCATAAAAATAAACAATAGCAGGTTGTAAAAGTAATGTGAGTATAAAACATCAGTTTTTGAAATTTAGTAAATTAACATATTGTTGTGTAGGTGGCATGCAAGACTACAACTATGCTTTCCATGGATGTATGGAGATTACTCTGGAAATTTCATGTTGTAAATATCCCTTGGCTAGTGAGCTAGAAGATCTGTGGCTTCAGAATAAGGAGGTTAGTACTTATAATACAATAACTTTTTTTATGAAAACATAAAGAGAGTAGTGTACTTTTCATATATACACAGTTTGTTGGCGTATGGTATAATTTTTTGGGGAAATTCTAAAGACAGTATAAAAGTATTCAGATACCAAAAGAAAATAATTAGAATCATAGCAGATCTCTCAAGCACAACTAGTTGTAAGCCATACTTCAGTAAATTAGGTATGTTACCACTGCCAAGTATATACATATATGAAACTCTTGTACATATGAAAGCAAGCCTAAGTTTATTCAAAACAAATTCTGAAATTCATCTACACAACACTAGAACAAAGAATAATTTTTATTAATATTTAGGTGAGTCGTATTTATTACACATCTGCTTCACTTTCGTACCTATTTTGAGGACATGTTTCACAAATCATTGTTTGCATCTTCTGCTCTTATGCGACTAAAGCTTGATCCATTGGTGTTGTGGGTGTGGGTAATTCTGGAGTTGCTGCTGCCATCTGTTTATTTAGTGATGAACTTAAATGTGATGAACTGAAATCCCGCCAGAAGAGAATCCCATATTTAAGTTCATCACTAAATCAACAAATGGCAGCAGCAACTCCAGAATTACCCACACCCACCACACCAATGGATCAAGCTTTAGTCGCATAAGAGCAGAAGATGCAAATGATGATTTGTGAAACATGTCCTCAAAATAAATACGAAAGTGAAGCAGATGTGTAATAAATACGACTCATCTAAATATTAATAATTATTTCGCTTCACTGTGGTGTTCCAATACAGTTAAATCTCGATATAAAGAATAATTTATTTGTGAAGGCACACAAAACAAAGATGTATGAAAATAGTTTCACATATGCTGGCTTACATCTTTACAATAAGCTACCTGAATCTATAAAGAAGATTGAATCACAGCATCAATTTAAGAAATTGTTATTAAACTTCCTTAGAGCCAATAGCTTCTACAGCGTGGATGAACTTTTAAATTTATAAATATTTAGTTAGCTACCTTAATTATAAATATTGTACTTAGTTATTAATTTGACGTGTCCTATAACATGTACATGTTTTAATGGATGAATCAATAAATAAATAAAATAAATAAATAAATCATACTGAATCATACTAATTGCTGCAATAGTCCAAGAAGATCATTTACTTGTAAATGTCACTACACAATTGTTTCCAATAACTCAGTGTTCGTTTAGTAAATATATCCATGAACAAAAATGATTACTAAGTACATCTTTAGAAGTAGTCCATGGAATAATTAATCTGAGAGAAGACCCACAAGTTGAAAAAGCAAAATGAATTAATTCAAACCACCACTTATGTTTTTTCAAAAAATAAAAATCCTCAAGTGATTTACTTTCCACACCTAGGACATGATAAATTAAAGAAAAGGAAAAATACAGAGTGATTTATTTAGAACTGAAGCATTCTTTGCATTAATTGTTTCAAAATGATTGTGCTAACGACAACATTATACCTAAAATGTGGAGGAATTTTAGGAGATTATTTACCTCTATGGCAAATGTTGAAAATGTCCTCCATCAAGCATAAGGTACAACTCAACATGTCGTTCCATGTTACTGGCCACTCGTTGGAGGACTCTGTTGTCACTAGCTTGAATCTCCTGTGTGATGTATTACTTCAGATCATCCAATGTCTGAGGATGTCTGACGTAAACCGTCTTTAAAGTAACCCCATAGAAATAAGTACAACGATGTCAAATCTGGAGATTTCGTTGGCCACAGGTTCCTGGAAATTATCCGGTCGTCAAAGAAGCTTGCAATTTGTTCCATGGATTCATTTGATGTATGACATGTGGCGCCATCTTGCTGAAAATATCCTTGACTCAGCTCTACATCATCCAGTTGCTTAAACTCCATGACAATCAGTCGGTACTCTGTAGTGTTCACAGTCTGGTTAAAAAAAAAGCGCCCCCACTATTCTCTGTGCGGATATTGCGCACCAAACTCCAATTTTAACTGGCTACATACATGCTTCATGGATGACGTGGATTTTCATGGCCCAATGGCGTGAGTTCTATGAGTTCACATAACCAAATGCTTCATCTGTGAACCATGTGATGGACAATATGACAGGATTTTGTACAACGAACATCTGAAACCAATGACAATAATTCAATCTTTTATCCTTATCTGGTTCCAGTAGCTGATTTACAACCGTAACGCTATATGACTTTAGGTCTGCACTTTTTGCAGCTCTCTGACACATTGAGTAGTTGTACCCTGTCTCCTGCGACAAACGTTTTAATGATTTTTTGGGTGACTGCTACAGTCGTGCTCTCACGTAAACAAGAATCGTAACCCTATATGACTTTAGGTCTGCACTTTTCGCAGCTCTCTGACACATTGAGTAGCCGTACCTTGTCTCCTGTGACAAACGTGTGACTGCTCCAGTCATGCTCTTACGTCAACAACAACCATGGGAAGTCTAGATGAACGATGCTTGCTAGACATTCAGTTGTTTCCAATTTGTGTACTAGTCCCAGTATTGTGTTTCTTTTGGGAGGATTGCAAACACCAAATTCTCTCTGGTATGCCCTTTGAGTAGATGTGATTGAATTCGTAATACAGCATTGCTTCACAAGGAAGACTCGGTGATTTAACGTGTACTGCATCGAAAACAACTGCCAACACTAGCGATTAGGAATAAAACAAATATCTGCACATCTAGTTACAAGGTATTGAAACTCCAGAATATTCTGCTAAATTTGGTGCTAAAATTGGGTCACTGAATGAATTTCCAATGGAATAATTAAAGAAATGTGTCAGTTCTATGTAAATCACTCTGTATAATTCTACAGAAATGTAACATAGACAGCCTAAATAACATATTGAAAACAAATATGAAAGACAAAGTTACAATAAACAAGATCCACATATTACTAAATTAGCTGAATTGACTGTCAAAACATGCTACAGGAGAAAAATTAAAATAAATATTGATATGAGTGAACATTTTCATGAAATATAAAAGGCATCTTTTTAATAGCTATAAAATTAACATAATTTTGTGCTTCATTGTATCAGAGTCCTTACTCATAGGAGCTATGAAATAACTTCAAGTTTTTTCAACAATGCTGACTTGATCTGAATACTGAAGTAATTTTGGAGAACATTCAACTAAAAGAGCTTTGGTTACTGTGTAGCACTTGAACACAGTAATGTGATTTAATAAGTTTCAAAAATTTGAATTATATTTTTAAGCAAATACAAGGGGTGACCAGAAAGTAAGTTCTGTTTCAATTTATCTCCGCTGCAGCGCTGCGATCGCAGTTGCGAACATGCACGGTAGATGCTTTGTATCAAGGAGAAGAAACGTGGGCCATTGTGAGATCGCTGTCAGCCACGTACGCTTTGTTGTGCTTGTTTACAGTGTCGGTGTTGATTGAAAATCCCACCACTTGTGAAATCAGATCTGTGATTCGTTTTCTGAATGCTAGGAAAGTGAAACCAATTAAAATTTATCGGAAAATTTGCAGTGACAAAAGGTGTTTTGTTTCTTCACGATAAGGCACGACCACACACTGCAAATGCGACAAAGAACATCCTACAGGGATTTGGCTGGGATGTGTTTGACCACTGCCCATACAACCCTGACCTCGCTCCTAGCGACTTTCATCTGTTTTTTCATCTCATATCTTTCCTTGGCGGTCAACACTTCAACAAAAACGAAGAGCTGAAAGAAAATGCTTCCAACTGGTTGAAGACACAGGCGGCAAACTTTTATGAAGAAGGTATACAAAAACTTGTGCCTCGCTATGACAAATGCCTGCAAAATTTCGGTAGTTATGTAAACAGAACTGACTTTCTGGACATACCTTGTATTATTGTTCATTGGTTACAGAATCAAGTATTTCAGCAACTATTGTTTTCATTGTCAGATGTTTGAACTTATATTAAAAATTTGCAAGATAGAATTTTGTATTATGCATGATTGGAGGAATTTAGTAACAGTGATGTCAAAATTAATTGAAAAAACTATTTGCAGACATTTTTTTTGACACTTTGTTACTTACATTTTTATATTATTGAGGGACTAGTTTTGGAAGCTGTGGCATCCATTTTCAACCTAAATCCAACTATCAGAGAGAAGAGAGCAGACGACAACAGACAATAGTTGGATAGAGGTTAAAAATTGCTGCAATGGCTTCCACAACTGATCCCTCAATAATATAAAAATGTGTGTCAAAGTGTCAAAAAGCCAACTACAAATAGAATATCAAATAGATAGTCAACTTGAAATATTCAATGCCATGGCCAGAATAAGAACCACTAATCTCCTGGTTTCCGTCCAGTCGCTTTTGCCCATTGAGCTACCATGGCCAACATGCAGTCCTGATATTAAATTCTCCATTTGACTCAAATATTTTCCCGGTAAACCACTAGGGGCTCTTGCATTCGAGATAAGAGTTAAATGATGAAGACTGGGACTCAAGTACTTACAATAGTAAGTCACCACAGACGGTGTATCTCGAATGCAAGAGTCCCTAGTGGTTTATCGGGGAAATATATGAGTCACTTGGAGAGTTTAGCGTCAGGATGGCATGTTGGCTATGGTAACTCAATGGGAAAAAGTGACTGGATGGAAACCAGGAGATCCATGGTTCAAATCCCAGCCATGGCATTGAATTTTTTATATTGACTCTATCAATGCTAGACTTGTGTAATTTGCACACACCTAGCTGTATATGTTCTGTATGATTGTCTTTTTGTTTATTCAATGTTTTCCAGAAATAATTCATTAATTATTTTATCATGTGCTGAGTGCAAGATAACAGCCTTAAATTATAAAACTAGAACATACAAAAACCATACTAAGTGTAAATGTTAGAACTTATACTGATTTCATATAGAATAAGCAATATCTTTGTTCCCCAGCTAAGTGCCAACACACAATTTTTATATTCTTCCAGGCTTTACTACAGTTTGTCAGCGAGGTTCACAGAGGAGTGAAGGGGCAAATAACAGACAGCAGGACAAATTATCCTATACAGAATGCAACCTTGAGAATATCTGGCAGAAACAGCACATTTTACTCATCAGAAAATGGAGAATACTGGAGAATATTGCTGCCAGGAAATTACTCCCTTGAGGTATTTCAAAATGTTATCAATATTTTAGATAATAAAATACATTATAGTAATTTAATACTGCTATGGGTCTTCATTTATTCTTACTTTATCAATTATGTATGGAAATTAGAGGAAGTATAGTATTTTATTTTCATTCTATATCAAGTTTTTGAAAGAAATATGTGTTTGTACATTAATTAAGGACAATTGGGAAATATTTTTAAGAAAATGTTCCCTCTCCACACTACTTTTTAAATGAAAAAAATGTGTTCTTTTTTTATCTTCTCAAGAATGATTAAAATGTCTCTAACCATTTTGAAGAAAATTGTATGTATTTGCTGTCTTACACCCAACATTCCATTGGTATGTTCATAAATATAGCGTTGAAAATAAGTATAGCAGTGTTTGGATCATGTACACCTTAGCAATCAATTTACACACTATACAAGGACAAGTGTAACATCAACAAACATCCGTGTTAACATGTATACCGATGCACTGTATGAGTACACTCTAGTACGGATACAAAATGTAATCTACATTACAATATGTCATCTTCCTCATTGCTTGTGAACACATTATTTATTTTATAAATATTTTGATCATGCAAAGAGGACAGTGTTTCATATATTAAATTATAGATGAGTTGTACTTTTTACACATCGGTTTCACTTACGTACCTATATTGAGGATATGTTCCGCAAACTATTGTTCACATCATCGGCTCTATTGTGACTTAAGCTTGATCCAGTGGTGTGGGTAGTTCTGGAGTTGCTGCTGCTATCTGTTGATTTTGTGATGAATTTAAATGTGGGGTGGTCCTCTGGCGGGATTTCGAGGTTCATTAGTTGGTTTTTATGTTTTTCTATGTATATTCTCTCCCATATGACGAGTTCATTATGTTTTTTACGTATTTTAGTAATTTGGTGCTATCTTCAATTTCATGATTTTCAGATCACAAATGAGCTGCTATTGCGGAATTATCAATATTTTTGTATCTTAAGTGTCTAAAATGTTCTTTCTTACTAGTGCCTATGTTTCTTTTTGTCCTCCCTATGTAAATGTTTTCAGTCTTTACACTTAATCTTGTAAATGCCTGACTTTTCTTCTGGTTTTATCTTATAAGTATTGTTGCTGTTAAGTAGGTTTTTAATGTTGTAATTGTTTTTTGGTGCCAATGCTATGTTATATTCCTTGAATATTTTTGGAACCTTTTTGTGGCCAGGGGTGGTAAGTAAATTTAGCAAATCTAATTTCTTGTTTTATTGGTGAAAGAGCTGTGATCTGTTTTAATCTCTTTTGAAGTTTGAATGATTTTAGTTTTTTATCTACAAGGCTTTTTCCATATCCATTTTTAATTGCGGTTTTTAAGATTTGATGGTATTCTTTTTGATATTCTTGCTGGCTGAGAGGTAGATTTACTAATCTGTGTGTGAGACTGTTGATGGTAGCATGTTTGTGTGGAATTGGGTTGAAACTATTTGCTTTGATGTAATTATCTGTGTGTGTTGCCTTTCTGTGTATACCAAATTCCAGTTTTCCATTGTTTGAATAAAGACTAAAATTGAGTCTAACCTTTAAAAAACTTGTAACTTCACTCAAGTCACGTGAGTTACAATTTTTTTTTATACATGGAAGGAAAAACTGGATTTTACCTACACCAGCTCATGGGGCTGGTGACATAGGATTCCCCGCCTCGGTGGAGTGCACCAATGCAGAACACCTACTAAAAACCCTCCACTACCTAGGGCAGCAGCCCTGGCAATGTTTTGCTGGTCGCGCATAAAGCACCCAGATTCATGTGGTCGGCTAGTTCAATGCGGCGAACCACTAATGGAGGGAGATGTCATGATCACAGGACCCTGACGCCCACCTTTCCATATTTGGTAGTCTTAGGCAATGTGCCGCGTGTTCAGGATGCAATCTGGAAATAATTCATAATCAGCTCTGTGCATAGCACTTTCATTACTAGAAGTCTAATCTCAGTCTGTTTGTCCCAGTGTCAAGTTGTATCTATTGTGACTTTGTGGGTTCGTGAAATGAAAAGTCCAATTACACCACTCAAAAATGTTCTTTATTTCCACCGACTTACAGTTAAACACTTGCCAATTACACGGAATTACATAATGCACACAATTACGATTCACCAGTTCGTCCGTTACAATTCCACTGTACGGTCACAATTACGTAAATTCTTCCGTTGCACATACACAGTCTTCTCGTCCTTACACTAACACTGCACTCTTACGCTGATTGCCACGAACTCTCACTCACTCCTCTTGCACGACGTGTTGCTTATATAGGGTCCGCTTGCCGATCTGGAAGGTTCTCCATTAGGGGAAATATCCCGTAATTTCGAGAACACAGGTGGAACAGAAAGAGACGGCGCAGTGATGTTTTTTGTCCCAGCCATCTCCTGTCACCACTATAAGACAAACGAGGGGGGGCGTGGCTAACACGGACCTCCCCTGCTTCCCGCTCTCAGCTGCTTCTATAGGGTGTTCCAACGCTCGGGTGACACTGCTCCCTCCTCAAAGCTGGTCGTCTCGAACAGCACCATCATAGCGTGCCAGGCGGTCCAGGTGCACCACCAGTATCTGCTCGGAGTCTCAGCCAGCATTAGCGCTGCCGAAGTTTGTCAATCGTTCGGTTCGCTCCCAGGTGTCCTCCTGAAGTACCAGCGTGCACTTCCTCCAAGACATCCGGGACCTTACTCCGGGGAAGTACCAACTGTTCTCTCTGCGTCTTCCCATCGGGTGATTCCCATACCCGGAACAGCGCGCCATCTCTGGTCTTCAACGAGTCCCATTGGGCCCAGTACGACTTGTAGGTGGCGCCCCTTGGTGCGATGTCCTCCCAGGTTGGTCTTGTCCCTGCCTCCACTTCCCTCAAGAGTGGCCCCAAGTCTGCGTCCGCCAGCTGCTCCCTCCTCAGGCCTGCGCTATCCCAGCCGTCCGCAGGCACTGCCACAACTACTCGGACTGCTGCGGCACGCTCCTTCTCTTCCACTCTTGTGCACTGGCCGCACTCTTCTGGACAGGGTCTTCGGGACATGGCGTCTGCGTTACCGTGGCTCTTCCCTCTACGATGTTCCGAGGTGAAGTCGTACTCCTGCAGCCTCTGGACCCAACGTGCCGTCTGGCCTTCCAGGTTCTTAAAGCTCAATAGCCAGGTTAGGGCGGAATGGTCAGTCCTCAGGTGGAATGGCTGACCGTACAGGTGCTTATGGAAGTGCTCCAAGGTCTTTACTACCGCCAATAATTCTCGTCGGGTGACGCAGTAGTTCTTCTCTGCCTTGGATAGCGTCTTGCTGTAGTAGGCTATCACCCGCTCATGGCCGTCCTGGATCTGCGATAGGACACCTCCAATGCAATGGTCGCTAGCGTCGGTGTCCACAATGAAGGCGCCACCCGGTTGTGGGAAACCCAAAATTGGAGCACTGCACAGGGTCTCCTTTAGGTGCTGCAAAGCGTTTTCGGCGTCCTCTGTCCACACATAAGGCCGGTGTTCCTCCGTCAGGCGGGTGAGGGGTTTTGCGATGTTGTCGGCCTTTTCCTCTAAATCATTAAGGCGGTCGTCTACTTGACCCATCCGCTTGCCCAGATTCGTGACGTCATCCCTCACGCCGGCCAACCGTTCCTCAAACTTGGCGGCGAGGACCTCGTTCGCCTCCCTCATCTCCGTTGTCAGTTCGGCCATCTTTGCTGTCATTGTCGTGGCCAAGTTGTTGTTTGCCGTTTCCATCTTCGCAGCCAGGTTGTTACTTGCCGCTTCCGTCTTCTCTGTTAATTCGGCCTTCATTTCTTCCATCTTCTCGGTGATGTTGCCGTTGGCCGTCTTCATTTCTGTCAGTTCCGCCTTCATTTCCATCATCTTCTCCAAAATCTTTTCCAATGCCGCGTCCATGGTTGTAATGTTCGGTGCTGTTGTTTTCCCGCTTCCTGACACCAGTGTGACTTTGTGGGTTCGTGAAATGAAAAGTCCAATTACACCACTCAAAAATGTTCTTTATTTTCACCGACTTACAGTTAAACACTTGCCAATTACACGGAATTACGTAATGCACACAATTACGATTCACCAGTTCGTCCGTTACAATTCCACTGTACGGTCACAATTACGTAAATTCTTCCGTTGCACATACACAGTCTTCTCGTCCTTACACTAGCACTGCACTCTTACGCTGATTGCCACGAACTCTCACTCACTCCTCTTGCACGACGTGTTGCTTATATAGGGTCCGCTTGCCGATCTGGAAGGTTCTCCATTAGGGGAAATATCCCGTAATTTCGAGAACACAGGTGGAACAGAAAGAGACGGCGCAGTGATGTTTTTTGTCCCAGCCATCTCCTGTCACCACTATAAGACAAACGAGGGGGGGCGTGGCTAACACGGACCTCCCATGCTTCCCGCTCTCAGCTGCTTCTATAGGGTGTTCCAACGCTCGGGTGACACTATACTACTGTACATAACATGCAGGTATCATATAAAAATCAGCCTGGGGGCGTCATCAATATTTGTATAGCATTCAGAGGTAAACTGAAGCTTAATTCATGTATATAGTAAATAATAATTAGTGGATTATGAAATTAATATATGCATCTTAGTCTTACGGCTGGATCTGTCTCTCGTATCCATTGGTGTGTAACTGTCGTCATTAGTGCACAGCCTGCCTTTACTGATGCAGGTGCAAGCCTGTGCCACTTGTGGGGCACATGAAATTAGCTTCACTGTTAACTATGCTTTTATTTACAACTTTTTATTGTTTGTTGAGATTTTAAGATCCAAGAAAGGTAGAGTACAGTCCTCTTCAGTTTCTACTGTGAATTGTATTACAGGTTGTTGAAGGTTGAGCAATTTCAAAGCATCATCTATATATTTGTAGTGTACTATTGCAAAGATGTCATCTACGTATCTGTACAATGTTTTAAAAATATGAGGAGAGGCTTTAGTTACATGTAATATAGGTGTGTAAGTGAAGCTGACGTGTAAAAAATACAATTCATCTATAATTTAATAAATGTTTCGTTTCACTGTGCTGTTCCAATACAGTAAAATTTTTATATACAATTTCATATGTTTGTAAAAGTGAAATGATTGATGGTGAACAGGTGAAGTTAATTTTTTAAGATATATGTTTTTGGAATGAAGCTATAATATGTATGTATTACTTTTAAGGTTGAAGCTGCAGGCTATCACAAAACCATTGTTCCGTTTGAAGTGACGTTTCTCACTGATATGGACGTAGAGTTGGATTCCTTGGATATTAAGAAAACAACAGCAGGGGTAAGTCGACATGAGGTGACCGGTATATCAAGTTTATACTGGACGACACCCGCCTTGTCTGCTGGTGACAGGTTTAACCTCTCAGTATCAACAGAAACAAATGAACGTGCAGTAACTTTTGTAGAAGAAGAATCAGTGACTGGAGTAGACTCACAAAATGGTGGTGCTGTGATGCATGAACAAATGGGCTTTCGGCATGTGATTTTGTATACAATTCTTATGTGCTTATTGCAGCATGAGGTTAAAATATAATTATAACTGCCTTACTTATGGTACTAATGGCATGAAAAATATGTACAAATTTGGGAACATAATATCTGCTTTATGAAGCTCTCCAAGGTAAGCATCAAAGTTTTCATTCCAGAGGTGTAGTCTGTACTGAAACACACGAGCAAGAATTTGTTATAAGTCTGTACATTTCTTTTTGGAAAAACAAATATAACATTATATTTTTTTAGACCTGTCTCTGCTTTTATGGATGCATTTTTCCATTGTTGTAATTCCTTTACTACAGAACCTATTTCAGGATATGAAAATACTGATTCACTGCTTTTTGGAGGTTCTCCATCATTCTGTAGGCCCCTTTTTTGACAAGGTGGATGTTTCAACCATGTGAGTCGTATTCGGATGAAACATATGCACTGAATGATTTTCTGTCACTAATTGTATTGGGGGACAGAGTACCTTATTGAAGAAATGCCTAGTTTTCAAATTATAAAGATCTACAAGGGTGAGTCAAATGAAAACCTTAAATATTTTTTTAAATATTATTTATTGTGCAGAAATGGTACAAAGCTGTATCACTTTCCAACATAATCTCCCCCACGCTCAATGCAACTCCTCCAGTGCTTACAAAGTGCATAAATGCCTTTAGAAAAAAAATCTTTTTCTAGTCCGCGCAACCACTCATGCACCGCGTGGCGTAGCTCTTCATCGGAACGGAACTTTTTTCCTCCCATTGCGTGTTTGAGTGGTCCAAACATATGGAAGTCGCTTGAGACAAGGTCTGGTGAGTATGGTGGTTGAGGAAGACACTCAAAATGTAGGTCGGTGATTGTTGTAACTGATGTATGGGCAGTGTGGGGCCTTGCATTGTCATGTTGCAAAAGGACACTTACTGACAGCAATCCACGTCGCTTTGATTTGATTGCAGGCCGCAGATGGTTTTAGGAGATCTGTGTATGATGCACTGGTGACAGTGGTCCCTCTAGGCATGTAATGCTCCAAAAAGACGCCTTTTTCATCCCAAAAGAGAGTCAGCATAACCTTCCCTGCTGATGGTTCTGTTCGAAACTTCTTTGGTTTTGGTGATGAGGGATGACGCCATTCCTTTCTCACTCTCTTCGTTTCCAGTTGGTGGAAGTGAACCCAGGTTTTGTACCCAGTAACGATTCTTGCAAGGAAGTCATCACCTTCCCGTTCAAAGTGCCGAAGAAGTTCTTCACAAGCATCAACACGTCGTTCTCTCATTTCAGGAGTCAGCTGCCGTGGCAGACACTTTGTGAAATTGGAGCACATCATGTGCAATATGGTGTGCTGACCCATGACTAATCTGTAAACATGTCATTCAGTGTCACTCGGCGGTTCTGCCACTCTATGACTTCAACTGCTGCAATGTTCTGTGGAGTCAAAACTTGTTGTGCTTGACCTGGACGTGGAGCATCTTCCACTAAAGTCACACCATTTGCGAACTTCCTACTCCACTCATAGACTTGTTGCTGTAACAAACATGCATCACTGTACTGGATCTTCATTCGTTGATGAATTTCAATAGGTTTCACATCTTCACTACGCAAAAACCAAATAACAGAACGCTGTTCTTCCCTGGTGTAAGTCGCAAGTGGGGCGGCCATATTTATACTGATACTGCGATGGTATGTCTGGCATCTACAGGCCATTCTGCACGCTATTTGTAGCGCGCTTACCAACTTACAGGATAACGGCTCAAAATTTCTATTTGTTATTACAAATTTAAGGTTTTCATTTGACTCACTCTCATATAAATTGTGAATATATGTGCTTGTTACACATAACATGTCACTACACAGCTGTTGAGATAGGATCTTGTGACATTTCATTCAGTCAGTGTTTATTCTATTTGCACATCCTAGATCATTCTGGTTGCATTCTGTTAAATATTTTGATATGTTTAAAATATGTAAATAGCAACGCCCGCCTCGGTAGCGTAGATAGTAGCATGTCTACCTCACGTTTAAGAGGTCCCGAGTTCGAATCTTGATCAGGGTGAGTCACCTGGATAAGGTTTCTTCCAGGGTTTTCCCTTGTCCTGAAAGAGAAATGTCGGGTAACTCCAAGCTCCATGGACCCCGGACACATTTTAGCATCATTTCACCCATTCCATTCACTGTCCGATATGACTTAATGTAGGAGGACGTAAATTACAAAATAAAAATAAAAAATAGCAAAATGGCAAATGCAAAGCAATTTTGGAGTGGCCACCATAACGAGGAAGCTGGAGTAGGGAATCACCTCACCTTGTTGTTTATTGGCTGGTGGGATAGGAGTGGCATCCCTTCAAGGCCAGGGCGGAGCTGTGTTATTATACACAAAAGACCTTTCAAGACTGTACTTCAAGAGGTTTCTAGTTCCAGAAAAATCCACTGCATCTGTGAGATATACGAGAATCTGCTGATAAGTCCCAGGTCCCACAGTGGAAAACAAAATTTAAAAATTCTTTTTTTCTATATTTCTCAACATAATCCCCAGAAACACTAATACATTTGTCCTATCAGTGTTCTGCTTTAATTAAAACATCTCTGTAGAGTGATTTATCATGATCCTCAAAATATCTGTTTACCGCATCAATGTCATCCTCATTGTTGTGAAATCTTCGTCCTTCAAGACATTTTTTGAGGTTCGGGAACAGGTGGTAGTCACTAGGTGCTAGATCTGGTGAATAGGGTGGATGTTCAAGCAATTCCAACTTTACGTCATTTGCAATGAGTGAACGATGGGCCGGAGCATTGTCCTGAAGAAACAAGATTTATTTCTTTGCCAAATGAAGTCTTTTTCTTTTCAACTCATTACTCAAACATTGCAGTAAACTTCCGTAGTAATCACCAGTGATACTTTTACCTTTTTCCAAGAAATAAATAAAAATAACTCCCTGTGCATCCCAGAAAACACTTGCCATAACCTTGTTAACTGACAAAATTGACTTTGCCTCTTTTGGAGTTGGTTCACTTGACATAATCCATTGTTTTAACTGTGATTTACTTTCTGGAGTGTAGCGATGTATCCAAGTTTCATCCATGGTAATAAGCCATCTTAATTAACTGAGATTTTTATGGTAGAGCTTGAAATTCTTAACAGAAACAGTTTTTCTTTGTGACTTTTGATGAGGTGTCAACAAACAAGACAGCCATCCTGCACAGACTTTGTGAAAGCCCAAAACATTACTTAAAATATTAACTTTTCATATGTTTACAGCCTCTGTTATCTCAAACAACTTTAATCTGCGGTCTTACAGTACTAAACGATTACTTTTTTCAATGATCTCTAGAGTTGTGACTTCCACAGGACGTCCAGAGCGAGGCTCATCACTAGTACTCGTACGTCCCATTTTAAACTCTACAGCCCACCTTTTAATCATTGTATATGAAGGGGCAGAGTCTTTCAATGATCTCTGTAGTTGTGACTTCCACAGGACGTCCAGAGCGAGGCTCATCACTAGTACTCGTACGTCACATTTTAAACTCTACAACCAACCTTTTAATCATTGTATATGAAGGGGCAGAGTCTTTCAATGATCTCTGTAGTTGTGACTTCCACAGGACGTCCAGAGCGAGGCTCATCACTAGTACTCGTACGTCCCATTTTAAACTCTACAACCAACCTTTTAATCATTGTATATGAAGGGACAGAGTCTTTCAATGATCTCTGGAGTTGTGACTTCCACAGGACGTCCAGAGCGAGGCTTATCACTAGTACTCGTACGTCCCATTTTAAACTCTACAACCAACCTTTTAATCATTGTATATGAAGGGACAGAGTCTTTCAATGATCTCTGTAGTTGTGACTTCCACAGGACGTCCAGAGCGAGGCTCATCACTAGTACTCGTACGTCCCAGTTTAAAAACTAAATAAGCTATTGATTTGTACTATGGATACAAACTAGTCTAGAGTTAAACTATAAGATGTTATCTATCTAACTGGCCCAGTGGTGCCATCTCTATGTGAGGCCCAGGACTTACCAGCCGACCCTCGTATAAAGCTGATGTAATGTCTAGAGTAAGTGAGTAGTGAGATAGTTGTACAAGAGTTGTGAAAGCAGTGTGGTGCTTTGAGTTGACTGCAACTCCATGGGGGAAAGTCAGCAGGCCATCGAATGGTACAGAAAGCAGTTTGCAGTGTGACTCCGTAGTAAGGAATTGGCAGGCTGTGGAACCAGCAGAAAAGAAGTTTATATATGCGTGCGTGCGTGCGTGCGTGCGTGCGTGCGTGCGTGCATGCGTGCGTGGGTGGGTGGGTGGGTGGGTGGGTGGGTGGGTGGGTGTGTGTGTGTGTGTGTGTGTGTGTGTGTGTCTGTGTGTGTGTGTGTGTGTGTGTGTGTGTGTGTGTGTGTGTGTGTGTGTGTGTGTGTGTGTGTGTGTATGTGTGTGTGTGTGTGTGTCAGCTGCTAAGTTAAAGCTTTAAACATATTCTCTACTTCTACCCTTATGTAATAAGGAAAAAGATATTTCTTATTTTGTCTACATTTCAATTTCATTTCAGGAGTCAATTGAATCACGAACATCCGAGAGACGTTTAATTCACACTTCCTCCAAAAAGAAGGATGACAATGAAAAACCACCAGCTAGGAATATCTTTGGTGTAAACGATGATAAGGACATTTTTGGACAGTTCGTAGCAAGTGAACTTCGTAACATGAAAGATCGTCATATTCAAAGAAAAGCAAAGCAAAAGATTATGCAAATATTACTTGAAGCATCGTGTGAAGATGAAAATACTCCATGTCCTTTATGTGAAAAAAAAGAGTAAATATATTGAATGCTCTCAATTGTTATTACCTTGCATGACAAATCTCAACATTTGTTTTCTTGAATAAATACTCATTGTTACAGTATACATCGCCTTATGTACCAGTTACCCAAACAAAGAGATTTTTATATATGTAAAAATACATGTAATTCTCATATGACTTTCTCCTTTTACTTTCATTCATTTTCATAGTTTTACTAATTATCCATACAAAATCATATTTCTATCTTTATTTTTGTTAATTATGATAATTATTCATAAGAAATACTTTTTGTGCATGTTTTGTTTAGTTACCTGTTTGTTCGAGATTTTCTTGAGAAGTAAGCCAGCTAAAAAGACAATTAGAAATCGACGTTTAGGAAGTGTACATATCTCCCATCATCAGGATATTTTAACTGGATATAACACAAATATAAACAAAGACAAAACACTATCAATACTCACATCACTAAACAAAAGACTTTTTTCAGTAAATTAAATGCCAGGTCAGGAGATGGCGTGAGTATAGAAAATTAGTTGGGTCAAAGATACGTAACTACTTAATTTGATGATCAAGTTGTATAGATCTGTGCTTCTTAAGTCAGCAGATTTCCATTTTTAAGGTCGATTTCCAAGAGGAGCTGAACTGAAATCCAGCATTACGATTAAATGTGCTCCTCTCAGAGGAAATGGCCAAAGCCTCCTTAACTCTCCACTCCCAGTAACTGTTGCATTTTGACAAGATGGTCGTCTCCCAAAAGTTGGCTCTATGGTCATTATCAAAACAATGCTCTGCCAGTTCACACTTCTCAGGTTGCATTAAATGAATACTCTATTCATGTTTGTTTGTTCTGGTAGCGATGGTCCTTCCGGTTTGTCTTACATACAGTGTCCCACATTCACAGGGAATGTGGTACACTCCCGAAACTTGGAAGTCCAGTTTGTCATCCACTGGTCTTAACAGAGTTTAATATTCGGAGGTGGCTTGTGGGTGGTCCTGATGTATTTGGTGAGAACTCTGCTGATTGTGCCAGATCAGTTGCCAGTAAATGGGATGCATTACTGGATGAGGAAGCATAGAGGTGTCGTTGAAGAGTCATCCTTCTCAGGACAAGGAGCCTTCAACATTTTGCCATTCCGGGACTCTGTCCCTTACTGACATCATGATGGATTTATAATAATAGACGGTAGGTAGATGGTGTTTTGTTTTTAATGAAGTATCACAAGCTATAGGATGAAAGAGAGGATATTAATTATAGGGGACTATTGGGTTATGATGGGCCTAAGGTGAATCTGGGATGCTTGTAGGTTTCCCCAGGGTTAATGTCATATTCCCCAAGGCCTCATATAAGTTGATTGAAGCTGTAGGGAAGAGGTATGAGAGAGATTGAGAATATAATCATTTAATTTGTGAAGTGATAGGTCTGAATGAATGTTTTCATTAGGAATGTACCATTTGGCAGCTTTTGCTACTTGAAGATACCAGTTCTGAAGTATATGAAGTTTGTAGAGGTGCGTCCCAGACCTGACAGACATAGGTGAAGGCTAGTCTTATTACTTGTTGGTATAAAAGGAGATTATTCCTCAGAGCCACAGGTGATTTTTTGTTGTACAGTGGATAGAATCTCGCTATACGCTTGGATACTCTAGAAGCTAATGATGTAATACGTGTCTTCCAGGTAAGTTGCATATCAAGTAGCACTCCAAGATATTGTACTTCTGTGCTCCAGGGTACTTCTGATCCAGCTAAGCACAGTTCAGGTATATCCCGTAAGTGGCAGGGACTTGTTGACATTGATCTTGAGGCGCCAAGTTGTAAACCAGATGGTGAGCATATCTGCATAGCACTGGGCACGTTGTACTGCAGTGAGATGATTTGATGATGCCGCGGTTATTGCAGTGTCATCAGCTAATAAATAAAGGTTGCAGCCTCTGAGGGTAGGAAGGGTGTTGATACAGGGGGCCAAGAACACTGCCTTGGGGTACTCCTGCATTGATGAAGTAGGGTTGGGAGACTATGTCGTCCCTGGCAACGGCAAATGTGCGATGTGTGATATAGTTGTGGATTAAGTGAATTAAATATGGAGGGAAATCATAATAAATTAATCCGAATAGAAGGTCTTTGTGCCAAATGGAATCAAAGGCTCGGGAAATGTCCCGAAAGAGGACTGCAGCATAATGTGTATTGTTAACACCACTGATCACCTCATCTACAAGACGTAAGAGCTGATGAGAGGTTGCATGTTGTCTACGAAAGCCAAACTGCTCTGGATGAAGGATGTTCAGGTTGTCCATAAGGTGCTGAAGGCGAGTTTGAAGTATCTTCTCGAAAAGCTTGCTGATAGATGGTAGCAAACTGATAGGTCGATGACTTGCAGGTAGTTTGGCGCCCTTGCCTGGCTTTGGTAAGGCATGTTTCCATCAAGCAGGAAAGTAGGAGAGGTGGAGCTAGCTGTTGTACAACTAATGCAATCCAATTCTGTGCAAGTGCTTTAAATACAGCGTAAGGTATAGTATCACATCCTGTAGCTTTATATGGTCTTACTGATGCAATTATTTGTATCACCTCTACGGCAGTAGTCAGAAGTACATCATTATTCGAATAAGTGGAGCTTAGATATTGACTAACAACCCTCTCTATCTCATCAACTTTCTCATCATCTGGTGATTCAGCCAGTTTAAAGGCGGAGGCTAGATATTCAGCCATTAATTCTACTTTCTCCCTTGATGATTGGGCAACCCATCTGATAACGGTGGATCAGAAAAAGGGAAACAGTGTAATACCTATACTAAGTAAAGTCATTAAAGAGACAAAACAATTGAATGTCAATCACATTAAAAAATGTGAAAACTAAGGAAAGTCAATATAGAATATAAAAGAATTGACAAAACAACATTGATAAATATAAAGCAATAGATCTCCAAAATGAAGCATTTTGCAGTATGACAAAGATATTCACACAAGTTCATAAGACAGTTAATATAAACCAACTACCATACCTCTATTTACTTATACTTCTATGTGAAAGAGAACTTCAACAATCGACTGTTTAAAAACCAACACGGTGGTGATTATGACAGTATTCTTAATTTAACTGTAAAACAATGTGAAGCATATGTCTTAAATCCATTTATGGATGTCTTTATTTTGTCCTTTGTAACTAGTTACTTTCCTGAAAACCTTAAAAGGCAAACATTAACCTAATTTTAACACAAGGGAAAAGAATACATGTATCTGTGTCTCTACTCTCTGCTTTCTCTAACATCATTGCAAAGACAATGTATAAACTTCCTGGGTAAGTACAATACCATCATTAACTATCAATTTGGGTTCTGAAAAGGAAAATCACTCCATTCAACCATATTCTCCTTCTTACAACAAATATTAAGTGCTATACAAAAGAACATAAAGTAGAATAATTATTAATGTGCTTACAATAAACCACTGGCTGCAACATTTATTGGCTGGAGTACAGTTTGTTGCTAATCTGCCTCCATCCATTGTATCTAACTTTAACCAATCAGACACCAAAATATTTTCCCACATAAAGTAAATCACATGACAGGAGCTGGTTTCTCTTTACTGCTTTGAACACCTTAGTAGCAATGTCAGTTAATTCACGGAAATTAATCATTTCTTCACATTAGCCGTATATAGGCTAAGGTTTTTGATAGTCAACATAAAAAATTCAATGCCATGGCCAGGATTTGAACCACGGATCTCCTGGTTTCCGTCCAGTCGCTATAACCCATTGAGCTACCATGGCCAACGTGCCGTCTCGACTTAGTAAACGTGCTGTCCTGACATTCAGACATATCAGTCTAATTTTAAAATGTCAAACATCTGTTCCAAATGCAGTGTCACTTTTTTAGCCATCAGTTGAAATTTTGGAACTTATTGTTGCTACTTTCAAATTTTAAACATTTTTCCGCACCAAACTTGTATTTTTGTTTAGTTCCTTGACTGCTTTTCTATCACCTCTATACCATAGATGGTAACAAGTTTACCTCACATTCCAGAGGTCCCAATTTCTAATCTCAGTTAGCATGATAAGTTTTGTTCAGGGTTTTCTTTTATCCTGAAAGATGAGTGTCTGGTAACTCTAAGCTCTATGTACCCTGTACTCATTTGAACAGCATTTCATTCTTCGTCCGATATGACTTAATGTTGGAGGTTTTCTCTTATCCTGAAAGATGAGTGTCTGGTAACTCTAAGCTCTATGTACCCTGTACTCATTTGAACATCATTTCATTCATCGTCCGATATGACTTAACGTTGGAGGTTTTCTCTTATCCTGAAAGATGAATGTCTGGTAACTCTAAACTCTATGTATCCTGTACTTATTTAAACTTCATTTCATTCATCGTCTGCTATGACTTAACGTTGGAGGTTTTCTCTTATCCTGAAAGATGAATGTCTGGTAACTCTAAGCTCTATGTACCCTGTACTCATTTGAACATCATTTCATTCTTCGTCCGATATGACTTAACGTTGGAGGTTTCCTCTTATCCTGAAAGATGAATGTCTGGTAACTCTAAGCTCTATGTACCATGTACTCATTTGAACATCATTTCATTCATCGTCCGACAAGACTTAACATTGGAGGTTTTCTCTTATCCTGAAAGATGAATGTCTGGTAACTCTAAGCTCTATGTACCATGTACTCATTTAAACATCATTTCATTCATCGTCCGATATGACTTAACGTTGGAGGTTTTCTCTTATCCTGAAAGATGAATGTTTGGTAACTCTCAGCTCTATGTACCCTGTACTTATTTGAACATCATTTCATTCATCGTCCGATATGACTTAACGTTGGAGGTTTTCTCTTATCCTGAAAGATGAATGTCTGGTAACTCTAAGCTCTATGTACCCTGTACTTATTTGAACATCATTTCATTCATAGTCCAATATGACTTAACGTTGGAGGTTTTCTCTTATCTTGAAAGATGAATGTCTGATAACTCTAAGCTCTATGTACCCTGCACTCATTTGAACGTAATTTCATTCATCGTCCGATATGACTTAACATTGGAGGCTTTCTCTTATCCTGAAAGCTGAATGTCTGATAACTCTAAGCTCTGTGTATCCTGTACTTATTTGAACATCATTTCATTCATAGTCCAATATGACTTAACATTGGAGGTTTTCTCTTATCCTGAAAGATGGATGTCTGATAACTCTAAGCTCTGTGTACCCTGTACTCATTTGAACATAATTTCATTCATAGTCCAATATGACTTAACGTTGGAGGTTTTCTCTTATCCTGAAAGATGAATGTCTGATAACTCTAAGCTCTGTGTATCCTGTACTTATTTGAACATCATTTCATTCATAGTCCAATATGACTTAACGTTGGAGGTTTTCTCTTATCCTGAAAGATGGATGTCTGATAACTCTAAGCTCTGTGTATCCTGTACTTATTTGAACATCATTTCATTCATAGTCCAATATGACTTAATGTTGGAGGCTTTCTCTTATCCTGAAAGATGGATGTCTGATAACTCTAAGCTCTGTGTATCCTGTACTTATTTGAACATCATTTCATTCATCGTCCGATATGACTTAACGTTGGAGGTTTTCTCTTATCCTGAAAGATGGATGTCTGATAACTCTAAGCTCTGTGTATCCTGTACTTAATTGAACATCATTTCATTCATCGTCCGATATGACTTAACGTTGGAGGTTTTCTCTTATCCTGAAAGATGAATGTCTGATAACTCTAAGCTCTGTGTATCCTGTACTTATTTGAACATCATTTCATTCATAGTCCAATATGACTTAACGTTGGAGGTTTTCTCTTATCCTGAAAGATGGATGTCTGATAACTCTAAGCTCTGTGTATCCTGTACTTATTTGAACATCATTTCATTCATAGTCCAATATGACTTAATGTTGGAGGCTTTCTCTTATCCTGAAAGATGAATGTCTGATAACTCTAAGCTCTGTGTACCCTGTACTGATTTGAACATCATTTCATCCATCATCCTATATGACTTAACGTTGGAGGTTTTCTCTCATTCTGAAAGATGAATGTGTAGTAACTGTAAGCTCTATGTACACTGTACTCATTTGAAGATAATTTCATTCATCATCTGATATGACTTAATGTTGGAGGAAGTAATTTAAAAACAAAAAAAAAATGCTTGCTTTTTTACAACTTAATTTGAATAATTTCCCTCTTGTCCCTATCTGTGGCTATTCTGGACGAGAGAAGGCAGTCCCATGCACGAAAATATTGTCCCTTCTGTAAGTTTTACTGCTCTTAAGAACTATATATTATTATGTTTTATCATTTTAATTCCCATGCTTTATATAAGGGGGGGGGGGAACTTGACATTACTTTTGTAGAGGACAATCATTATGGAAATATCTTTGGACAATCCTGTGAACTCCCATCTTTGTGCGTTGTTTTGTTGCTATAGTTTTATTTTTACAAAATTCCTGTTAACATTTCCTTTTGTTAGGAATTTTCTCGTAATAATAATTTATATAATGAAGGGTGAAAAAGTGCACTGTGATCTACGTGAGTTCTATTGAAGCAACCACCCTATAGGAAGGAGGGATGAAGTAAAGGAATCAAAAGAGATGGCAGCTGCAACAGACCACAGAGATGTGCGGAACTGAACGACACCTCGTACCAAACAGCCCTCTAGTGTCTTGGAGCTAGCATCTTCCCGGCACCACCCTTAATATAGAAGCACGCTAAAAGATGAAAAGGAAATCGAATGGAAGAGAAATGAAGGAAATGAAACCGTGGTAGATTAGAAACTACCCCAGCATTCGCATACTAATCAGAAAAAAAACAACATTAAAAACGTTGTCAGACTGGACAGCCAAGGAGTATCGAACGCGGAGCACGCAAATTATTGCCGAGCCAACTCGTTCGATAAAGTAGTACATACTTACATTTATTTGTTTATCAGCATCTCATGCAGATAACCTCGAATGGAAAAGTTGGCATTGGGATCGATGAACCTGTGTCTCACGTGACCACACTTGGCAGGGAGTTGCCGATTTGACCCGGAAGCCTTGACGGTCTGGGTCTTTCCCAGGAGTGCAAGGTCAGGAGTGCGGATGGTCATGTGCTGGAAAACCAGACGACTGTCCTGTGTTCACTTTATAGAACAAAAATAGTAACCAGATGTCTTATGCATCTTCCAAGAAAGAAGAAGAACGTGTGTGTAGAATACTACGTATTTACGTACTAGTTATTTACGAAATCAGTATCAAATTACAATACGAGATTAGAATATTACTACACGAGACGTAGGTTGAGTATTGTAACGTACGTATATCGTATAACGTTGTATCTATTTTCATTAAAAGGTAGTTCTATACTTAAAATTTGTACGATGTCTGTATACATTGGTTTTCTAGTCGATAGTTCGATGTAGATGGTCATGTACGAAACCAGAGGTTACAGAACTGCGGTAACTAGGGGAACAAAAGAAAATCATGGGAGATAATTGAATAATTCCTACTGTGAAAGCCACTAACATGAATTCTTCAGCCTCAACATTAGAAGGGATTCAGTTGACACATTGCGAGAATGTTACAATAAATGTACACAGCAAATAAATATGAATTTTCATTTGTTTTGAAGCTACAGTTGTGCATTTACATGAAATTAACTTTACCGCACTAAATGTGCTAAAGTCGGTCGTTACGATATTTGTTTTGATTTTGTAATATTCCACGTTACACATTCAAGTAAATAACCAAATGAAAGCGAGAATGGCTTTCTGTGGGGTTCTGACTTACTAGACAGACATTTCCGTTTCGCTCGCCTGATACCTTAACAAAGCCGCTCTATCCCTCTACATATCACGACAGGACAATACTGAAATCCTAGTAACATTATATGTATGAGATTTGTTTTTACTGATATAAAAATATTTATCTCATAAACAGTATTAACCAAAATTTTGGAAGACTAAAGTGTATGAGACTTGTCAGTTTCATACAAAATTGTGTGCACTATATTTGGCTTGCCTCTTTATTTTCTGTCTTTGTAGGAAATGGCACTTAATTTTGAAGATTACCTTTAATAAGTCTTGATTGGTGTCTCTCGTAATGTAATGGACGATGTTGCCGTATGGCATTAGCCTCTGTCCAACTTTAAGATGTTTTAAAATGTTTTTTATTATTATAATATTGTACTGGCATTTGTCAGTTATGTATACAGAATGTTGAGTTCTTTGAATTGTAAATATTAGCTATTGAAGTCAAATGATACCCCGTCAACATTCATGCCTGCCATCACACCGATTATTTTACGTGGGCCCTCCTCGTCCTTCACCACAGGTGCATTTGACTGTAGTTGCCGAGATTCGAACTCTCGACGTTTGACTTCGAATGGTCCATGACCTACCGCCTTAGAAAGCACAGCAAGAGCGGCTTAAGTAGCAAAATAATTCATCCATTAAAGGGTTGCCGGCCCTCGTAGCCATGGTCGTTAGAAGGTATGTCTCTAGCGTTCCACCGCGTAAAGGGTCGCGGGTTCGAGTCCCGTCCTGGGCATGTGTGTTTATGTGTATAGCGTATGTGTGTGAAACTACAGAAAACAGATAGGTAATTAAACGGAAACAATAAAAAACTGTTAAATAAGTAAAAGATAAAGATATATCTATATACATATATACATAAATATATATTGGATAACAATTTAAAAAGGGGGGGGTTAATATTACGGTACACCGACGAGTTCCCGTAGGGGAGGGGATCCGTGGTGCGGCCGCTGCGGATCCCTAGCACTCGCGGTACCTCTGACGATACTAGAGGGAGTTGTTCAGATTGAGTTGGACTCGAGGGGGCAGTGTCTTCCCGACACCTGCGGGAGATGGGGTACTTCCGGCCAGGCTTCGGCCGACGGGAGGGGGCAGAGGGTTGCCTAATAAGCCCCGGGTACTAGCCTGCAGAGCTAGTAGAAGGTATGCTAGATCACCAGGAGGCGTATCCACTTCCCCTGGGTGGTGGGCTTTTTAGACTCAAGATATTGCCCCAAGTAAAGACCCCCGGAGTGTTCCATCGCTCCCAAGCTGCCCGCCTTGGTAGCGTGGTGGTAGCATGTCTGCCTCACGTTCAAGAGGTCCCGAGTTCGAATTTCGGTCAGGGTGAGTTACCTAGATAAGGTTTTTTTCCGGGGTTTCCCTTATCCTGAAAGACGAATGTCGGGTAACTCTAAGCATCATTTCACCCATTCCGTTCATCGTCCGATATGACTTAACGTTGGAGGACGTAAATAACAAAACAAAAAAAAACAAAAAAAACGCTCCCAAGCTGACAGAGGCCGGAGTCTGCGAACTTTCAGGTAGACCTCGTGACAAAGTACACTGACGAGTGATAAGGCACGAATCATGAACGAGAGGTCTGTGGTTCAAATGAGGGCAGTCTGATCTTTTTATATTTATGACGTTTCCTATGAGTTTTGTTTTCTATCCAACATTATCTTTGGGTTTATTCATCATTTGTGTGTTTTTTTACCTAAGAACTGATTTTTTCATAAGTGTGCTGGACACCAAGTAGTTGAGTGTCCTTAAATACTCGTCACCATCATCATGATCATCATTGAAAAATCTGATGAATACCAAATGTGTTTAAGTTCAATATCGTCTAGAACCACCCCCCCCCCCCCCCCATTCTGAACTATCTGTTACGTAAAAATGTTTTCGGATTTTTTTTCTCACTAAATACTGTAACGAACTTAAGATACAATAATGTTTATGATATTCTATGACAAATAAAATGGAGGCATGCTTGAATTTTCTGCGAATAGTCTGTGAAGTGTTTATTCCGGATGACTTTTGTTTATCGTAAGAGATAGACATGATCTTACAATAAAACAACATTAAAGCTTCAATTATACCAAATAAAACTTCTCGTTTAGTTAATCATTTCCGAGACACCTTTGTTATTTGTTTAAATATTCAAACATAGTTTTCTCATGTGGAAAATCCTTACTCGTTTTTCCTAATCAGCCGTTCTTAAAATAGTTGACAATCGCATAAGCCTAATGTTTATCTTGATTAATAACAAATAGAATAAGCTTAGAATTCATTATAATATGAAACTAATGTGAATTTGTTTAACCTTATTATAGAAAGACAGCCAGCCACAGGTGCGCATGCGCGAACTTTTCAGTGAACTTTCTTTTAAATCTCAATACTGAACTTCTGTTACAACGCAGTTGTTCCTCTACATATTATTACCAACTAACAGAGAAAGTAGACAAAATTCTGAACCATAATATTACGAGGTCAGGCGTTCTCTTTTTAATTCTCATTCGAACCGCAAGGGAAGCAAGGCGGAAGAGCAGAATTCGGGAAATACGCGTCAGCAAGGCCATGGACATAGAGATATAATGTTAGTGGTGAACCAACTTGCCACAAAAGTTGGATAAACAGGCCTTGATCGGCTAAGATCCAGCTAGCTTAATCCAGTATGTGCTCATTCTGATTAAACAGTTGAATGTTTTCTGTAAATTAAATATCTTTGTTTGGCCTTGTCCTAAAAATTACCAAACTTATAATGGTTATGTATGTTCTACTACGCTCTAATTAAAACTTACTCTGGTGCATCACATATCAAATTAGCTTTAACACCTAATTACCCTACAGCCAGTGGCGAGGCATGACTTTCAAAGCGAGGGAAGCTCCAAATAATAATTGTCATTAAAATAAGAGAGAATAATGACTCAAAGAATTAAGGCTACTCTTTAGTACTCTTTCTATTGTACAGTCACACGTAGGTCCAGTAGCGAGGCGTGCCTTTCAAAACGAGGGAAGCTTCAAATTATAATTTTCATTAAAATAAGAGAGAATAATGACTCAAAGAACTAAGGCTACTCTTTAGTACTCTTTCTATTGTACAGTCACAAGTAGGTCCAGTAGCGAGGTGTAACTTTCAAAGCGAGGGAAGCTCCAAATAGTAATTTTCATTAAAATAAGAGAGAATAATGACTCAAAGAACTAAGGCTACTCTTTAGTACTCTTTCTATTGTACAGTCACAAGTAGGTCCAGTAGCGAGGCGTGACTTTCAAAGCGAGGGAAGCTCCAAATAGTAATTTTCATTAAAATAAGAGAGAATAATGACTCAAAGAACTAAGGCTACTCTTTAGTACTCTTTCTATTGTACAGTCACAAGTAGGTCCAGTAGCGAGGTGTAACTTTCAAAGCGAGGGAAGCTCCAAATAGTAATTTTCATTAAAATAAGAGAGAATAATGACTCAAAGAACTAAGGCTACTCTTTAGTACTCTTTCTATTGTACAGTCACAAGTAGGTCCAGTAGCGAGGCGTGACTTTCAAAGCGAGGGAAGCTCCAAATAGTAATTTTCATTAAAATAAGAGAGAATAATGACTCAAAGAACTAAGGCTACTGTTTAGTACTCTTTCTATTGTACAGTCACAAGTAGGTCCAGTAGCGAGGTGTAACTTTCAAAGCGAGGGAAGCTCCAAATAGTAATTTTCATTAAAATAAGAGAGAATAATGACTCAAAGAACTAAGGCTACTGTTTAGTACTCTTTCTATTGTACAGTCACATGTCGGTCCAGTAGCGAGGCGTGAGTTTCAAAGCGAGGGAAGCTCCATATAATACTTTCCATTAAAATAAGAGAGAATAATGACTCAAAGAACTAAGGCTACTCTTTAGTACTCTTTCTATTGTACAGTCACACGTAGGTCCAGTAGCGAGGCGTGACTTTCAAAGTGAGGGAAGCACTAAATAATAATTTTCATTAAAATAAGAGAGAATAATGAATCGGACGATGAATGAAATGATGCTCAAATGAGTACAGGGTACATAGAGCTTAGAGTTATCAGACATTCATCTTTCAGGATAAGAGAAAACCTCAAACGTTAAGTCATATCAGACGATGAATGAAATGATGTTCAAATGAGTACAGAGTACATAGAGCTTAGAGTTACCAGACATTCATCTTTCAGGATAAGGGAAAACCTCCAACGTTAAGTCATATCGGACGATGAATGAAATGATGTTCAAATGAGTACAGGGTACATAGAGCTTAGAGTTACCAGACATTCACCTTTCAGGATAAGAGAAAACCCCCAACGTTAAGTCATATCAGACGATGAATGAAATGATGTTCAAATGAGTACAGGGTACATAGAGCTTAGAGTTACCAGACATTCACCTTTCAGGATAAGAGAAAACCCCCAACGTTAAGTCATATCAGACGATGAATGAAATGATGTTCAAATGAGTACAGGGTACATAGAGCTTAGAGTTACCAGACATTCACCTTTCAGGATAAGAGAAAACCCCCAACGTTAAGTCATATAGGACGATGAATGAAATGATGTTCAAATGAGTACAGGGTACATAGAGCTTAGAGTTACCAGACATTCACCTTTCAGGATAAGAGAAAACCCCCAACGTTAAGTCATATCGGACGATGAATGAAATGATGTTCAAATAAGTACAGGGTACATAGAGCTTAGAGTTACCATACATTCATCTTTCAGGATAAGAGAAAACCTTCAACCTTGTCATATCGGACGATGAATGAAATGATGTTCAAATAAGTACAGGGTACATAGAGCTTAGAGTTATCAGACATTTATCTTTCAGGATAAGAGAAAACCTCCAACGTTAAGTCGTATCGGACGATGAATGAAATGATGTTCAAATAAGTACAGGGTACATAGAGCTTTGTGTTACCAGACATTCATCTTTCAGGATAAGGGAAAACCTCCAAAGTTAAGTCATATCGGACGATGAATGAAATGATGTTCAAATAAGTACAGGGTACATAGAGCTTCGTTACCAGACATTCATCTTTCAGGATAAGGAAAAAAAAATTTTAAATGATAATTTTTGGAATGCTAAGTGCCACAATATTATAAATGTACTGGCAGCATTTGTTTCTGAAAATTGCAGATTGATAACAGCTCCAATATTAGAATTTCAGTCTAAACGAAAACCTGTGCCTTATCTTGTTTTATCCCAAATTAACTCGCTGAGAGCCTAATATGTAATATTAGAGAGTGGTCACTTTGGAAACAGAGTAAGTACACTTGTAGATCATATCATCGATCCCAGTGTTAGAGAAACAATAGAAGAGAATCTAAAAGTTTGCTGTCGTATGACTTTGTCTAAATTAAACTCCATTATGGCAAAAGAAACTGATGACGTAATAACCATAGAAGCTTTAGATCATTTGTTTGAGCCTTCTAGGCTACTTACTATGTCAAGTATAGATGATTTAGAACGTGTAATGGCAGCATTTAAACAACTAAATGCATTTAAATCCAGTGATATTACTTGTGAATGTGATTTGTTTCTTTGTGACATTGTTGAACAGCAAAGCCATGATGGAAATGATAACAGATTAGATGTGGTAACAGCACTCTTGACATTGAAGGCAAAAGCTAATTCTTACAGTAATTTCTGTGAAAAGTCCCTTCATTGTCTTTGGTTGTCGATGTCAAACGCTGACAGTGAGAGGTTTTTCTCTACATATAACTTAGTTGTGACAGACAAAAGAACAAGTATGGAAATAGAAAATATCACAACTTGTTGTATGCTCCAGTTTGGCGATGTTTGATATTTGATTATATTCATGTTACCTACTATCTGCTGATTTCATATAAAATATTTTGATTTGAAAAAAAAAAAGGGTTTTTAATCGTTGTATTAGTCTAGTTACCTGTTACTTTTCATTTAGGCCATGTCATTACTCATTAGTTCTTCCCGAAAATCTCCGCGAAATTAATTCGAATTTAGGGTAAAATATTCACCATAAAACAGCACCAATTAAAATTATTAATACGAATTTTATAAATAATTGGCACCACAAAATATACCATTTGGATATGAAACATTAATCGTCCAATATATCTATATTTTAACCAATTGATGTGCACTAAAACTAAGAATACAGTTATTTCGATGTTTAGTGTATCACGACTTGGTCTTCATGTGTATTTTTAGCTTCTGAAGGATGTGACAACGTACATAAACATGTCAACGTTTTGCTTTTTTCCTCGTGAGCTTGGGACAAGAGCTGACGACAAGATGAGCAAAAACCTCGATAAGTTTATGTAAGTTGGTGCAGCCGATGCAGCCTTCTCAGGAAGCCAAAGATAATTAACGTAATTACTACCTACAATAAACAATGGAATCTATTATCTCTTTATCCCGACCTTCAAATGTTTTGCTAAGTAAATGTATACTTATTGCTCTATGGCTGTATCGCGACTTGGAAAGGTTCTGCTAAGAAAATTTGCATTGTAAATCTGACGGAGTGTGTTATACTGTCCGCCTGTCAGACTTGGAGTAACTCGAGACAAGCTCTGCAGTTCGGTTTCAACAACAAAAAGTATGTTGCTGATGTAAACAAGCTGATGACGTCTGTACGGGTCACGAACCTGCCTTAGGCTTGTCTCGCTCATATAGAATCATAAACTTGTAATGAATAATGAATTCTGGATATTCCCAGATACGATGCACTCACTCGGAAGCATAAAAGAAATGAGCAGAAAATCTTTCCGCTCCATGTCGTGAGAACTTGGAATGAGTTGAAAGTTGCTCGAAGGTCAAGACTGGCCACACTTGGATGGTTCAGTTAGCTAGGAGAAACACGACAATCAACACCACTTCTCTCATTCTCCACATCACGTTGGATCAGATTCAGGTACTGTGTCATTACATCTCATAAATATGTAACGTGCAATTAACATTAAAACGAGTGGAAAAGAAATGTGGATGCTGCGGATTGTTGCTCCATAAACAAATCAACAACTGCAGAAGCAAAAACAATTGTGATGATGACGATAATAATACATTTCATAATTAACTCATTTTAATACGAAATATTCTGCAGCATCCGCAGCGCCTAGGTTATTGAATAAGTATTTGTGTTAACCTAGAAACTATCATTATACTAGGAATTAGCAAAACAAATGAAATATGCACATTTCTTTTTAAATGTTCATCTATTCTACATTTTATTTTATGTTTTTAGGCTTGAAGTTAAAGACAAATAAGATTAACTGTAATTCTATCGACATTTTAGTAGATAAGAAATATAAAAATGTAAATTACATAAAAGCGAGTCACTGTTGTAACCTATATTTAAATAATATATTTCAGTTTCGGTATCTATTTATACAAAAACTGATTATTTATTTGCGTGCAGTATAACATGGTGTATGAAAGTGTATCTATAAATAAATTACCCCTGCAGTAATAAAGTTTTGATATACGTTATAGCTAAAGAGTAATATTTTCTTGTTTTGAAATGGTGTAACAAGCTGTCAGCAACTGTTGCCAGATTACAGCAAGGTTTGTGTTGACTTTGTTAGTATTGTGAATGCTCACGAGATAGCGCCAATGTACTTAAGGCAAGCAGATCACGTAAAAATGATATCTCAATATTCAATACAGATCGAGCCTAACGAGTAAGCGCCACGGTAGGTGGCGCCCGAAGTTCTTGCGCATTTGGATTGAGGAATCTTCATAATCACAATCCAACTTCCTGGCGCAGAGATTGCCCCGGAGGACCTCAAGATGTTAGATCAATTTGTCTACTTAACACTAAGGGCAAAGTATTTGAAATGTTAATATTTAAGAGGGTAAAAGAATACGGATAGGAATTCACCAACACATGAAAACACTCCATGTCCAACTAGAGAATAAAGCACGGTATCACTCCGCGTCCAGGTGCGTACGGAATGACAGTACTGTTACCGCTTCGTTAAAGTATAATATTAATATGAATATGCATTTTCAAAAAAACACGTATTTATTCAAGCCAACCGCTTAATTGCTTCGTTAACCGATATCCCAGATAACCACAGAGCAATTCCTCACGTCCGCTAGAGCTGTGGTCCGTGTAGTCCTACAAAGAGCTGTTTGGATCCTAAATTCTACTACTTTCACCGATTACGTACGTCTATTAATTCACACTTCGGGCTGCATGGTTTTGCATCTTGCTTCACTGGTATCGAGGGTGGGGGGGGGGGGGGGGTTATGCTATCCAGTGGCGGCTCATGTTGTCTATACCTAGGGGGGGCTGCACTGATTATTGAAATTTTACCTTACCTTAATTATTTGAAGATGAACTGCATACGGCGTTCTAATAGTTATTTTCAAAAGTTTTAACAATTCAGAGGAAGTGGAAGAAAGATTTGCTCTAAGATATTGAAGCAATTTTACAGCAGCACCAATATTCCCGAATTCTTCTCTTGATGACTGAAAGTTCTGTATGTAGTTTGTCCATATCAAACATTGGGAACGTTTTTATGTATTCACTGAACGCATTTTCTGGAAATATTGAATTAAATTGCTCAAATTGTGAATCTTGTAGCAGGGAAGACATAGAAAGATGTTTTGTAAACTTGAAGCAGAGATTCAACTGTGACAGTATAACATCACATACTTCTTTGGCTGCTGCTACTCCGGTCTGTGTGTTTGAAACAATTTTACTTCTGTATTGGTTTTCTGTTGCCAAATCACAGGACTCCACTGCGTTTCTTACTTTTATAATTTCAGCAGCGAAAGTAGATATGTACACTGGAACTTTGGCAGCATCTATGTGACGATTCTGTAGTTGATTGTACAGTATTTCTACATGAGGCATAACTAAATGGAAAAAATTAAGCAAGAAACAAAACTCATTATTTTCAAGATACCCCAATAAAGCACTTGCCTCATTTATTGTCGCACTGCTTGAGGTCTCTGATTCTGACAAAATTTGAAAACATGCTTTCAAAGCCTCCTTCTTTTCGTAAACAAAATTTACAGTCCTGTAGTTCCACCTCGTTGATCCACCACTGGGTATTCTCTTCTTAACACATGAATCTAACACTGACGATCTGTATGGAGAGCGGGAAAAGAAGGCGGGTATAGCACAAAGTTTTGAAAAAGAAATCCTAGCGTTTGTATTTTGCCAGACAGCTCTCTCTATTATCACATTTAGTTGATGAGCTAAGCAATGAACAAAGTAAGTGTTGGGGTACACATCTCTCACTCCATTGATAACCCGACTCATTACTGCTGCACCATTAAAAGTTTGGTCTATAAGTTTCTTCTTATTGTGACTGTGGGTTCGTGAAATAACAAGACGAGGTTACAAACGCAAAAACTACACTTTATTTTCCTAGCAATACATCGTTTACCATTACAAATTGCTAGATCACCTCAAAACTGTTTATTTTTCCAAACACTACCCAACTGTCTCTCGCTTCCGGTAACGATCGGCCCCGAAGTTTTCCGAATCTCCACCGGCCATCATTTATTCGTCGGCTTCGCGAGTCTACCGCCAGGGTGACATTATTTTCTTTAATATATTGCCAAGCTCAGAAATTACAACTTCTGAAATTGCATCAGAATTTTGCCCATTCTGAATAAAAAATCGCCAGAATCGCTCAACAGGACTACCTAAGGCATTACAATACCTTAGGACTATTACAAGCTGAAACATGTTAACAATATCTGTAGTTTCGTCGGCCATAACAGATACATAGTCTGCTGCTTCAATTTCTGCTAAGATCACACAGAAAATGAAGCTAGTCACAGTGAAGCAACAAATAAAAATATTTGTTACAATCTCCACTTAACTTAAAAAGTTGATGATTCCTTCTTCTTTTTTAGAAAGGTCGATTTCGAAGGCACGTCGCCTTCGTATTCTGTTTATTAACCAAACTCCATTGTTAAGGAAATCTCAGTTACCATGTTATTTTCTTTTATTGTGTCACGTTTCCAACATTACCAACATCTGAATACGAAACAAACCTAAAAACAGAATCAATTGCCGGTATGTCAAAATTCATTACACGACGTTTATTTTTTAAAATAAATATTTTCTCCCACACTATTAACTCTGTGATACCACGTAATTGTTTTAATAATTTAACTTCAGGATTTATTTCATGGTTAAATGACCAAAAATGATCTGCTACGGCCAATTTATCAGTGTGTTTATATTTAATGTTACGAAAATGTTCTTTATTTCTGGTTTCCAAACTACGTTTCGTCCTTCCAATATAAACCTGATCACAATCCAAACAATTAAACTGATAAATACCAGATTTTTTTATTATTAAGAATTTTATCTTTTTTAGAAAATTGTAATAAATTTTTAATACTACTTTAGTTATTTGATGGAAATTAATTATTTCTCCACACTAGCCGTATATAGGCTAAGATATTTCATGGATAGAGTCAACATGAAAAATTCAATGCCATGGCCGGGATTTGAACCACGGATCTCCTGGTTTCCGTCCAGTCGCTCTTAATCTTTGAGCTACCATGGCCAACGTGCCCTCCTGAAGCCTGGGACTTAGGTACTTACGATAGTAAGTCGCCACAAATGGTGTATCTCAGATGCGAGAGCCCCTAGTGGTCTACCAGGAAAATATACGAGTCAACTGGAGAATTTAATGTCAGGACGGCACGTTGGCCATGGTAGCTCAAAGGTTAAGAGCGACTGGACGAAAACCAGGAGATCCGTGGTTCAAATTCCGGCCATGGCATTGAATTTTTCATGTTGACTCTATCCATTTTAATACTATATTTATTTTGAGGAACTAAAGTTATACCAACTTCTTTAACAAATTATTAAAACAATTAAATGGTCCACAGAGTTAATAGTGTGGGAGAAAACATTTACTTTAAAAACTAAACATCGTGTAATGAATTTTGACATACCGGCAATTGATTCTGTTTTTAGGTTTGTTTCGTATTCAGATGTTGGTAATGTTGGAAACGTAACATAATAAAAGAAAATAACATGGTGACTGAGATTGTGCCTTCGAAATAGATCTTTTATAAAGAAGAAGGAATTATCAACTTCTTAAGTTAAGTGGAGCTTGTTACAAATATTTTTATTTGCTTAATTCTTCTAAGATGTTTTCTTTACAAACTTCAAGAATGCACTGAAGTAACTCATTTTGTATTGTCTTAGAAGTTCCTTTAAAAAATGAGTCACCATTAAGATGGACCTTAAATAGGAATCAATTTCTCCTGTATATTTAATCAACCCATGAACACCCCTTGATTTTGTGACCCTTCATGCTCTTCATGCCCTATTAGGGGTAGCTCGTGATAACCACAAGATTATCTTTATAAGAGTGTCCCTTTTTTTTTTTTTTTTTTTGGACTTGATCGTTGTGACAATCTATTGATTATAGATTTGGCTTAAACATGTCTCTACATTTACTGACCCAAGTGTAGCATAATTAAGTAGTTTATTAACATAGTTTTTGGACGTTTCATGTTTATGACATTTTTCATATAGTCTCTTCAAGTCTGAAACTCCCTTTTGAACCCACGCAATGTTGGCTGCGTCGTCTTTAATTCCAAATAAAAGGCAAGGAAAACAGAACAGGGAATTGCTGATTTCACAGCCACATATCCACTCATATTTCGTGTAAATTTCAGGACTGAAACACCTGCTATATTGTTTTTGGCAACTTGTTGCACTTTGAATAATGTATAACACAGAAATCGGTCTTCCTCGTACTTTAATGTCACATTTCTGTTGCAGTGTTAAAGCGCCAAAACGAAGCGACTTTAAATACTCGACTGAATTACTCAATGTTACAATCACACCATTGATAACAGTATAAAAAATCACATTTAATTATTCTTTACTGTCATGAACAAAAATATATTTGAATCACCGTGAAAATGTTAAAAAACCGTCAATTTCACGAAAATCTGCATAAAATTGCACTTACACCGCTCTTGGGACTGCAAGCAATGCAGTCCAGTGCGTTCACTAAGCTATGGGGCGCGCGGTAGGTCGAAACGTGAAGCGGGGCAAGCGGAGGGGGAAATGAAAGCAATATGCAGGTCAGTGAGTTGTCCTGGCAGTACAAGAGGGAGAAGCGGCTTCACATATGAACTTCCCGCACAGTCTATCAACTTGTAATGACTTACAGTATATATATACGGATGTAATCTATTCCATCAAAAATTAAGCCAGTTTATAAAAATGGGGAGAAGAACAAAAGAGAAAATTACAGACCAATATCAATCATATCATCATTTTCTAAAATATTTGAAAAACTGGTTCATAATAGAATGATATCATTCATCTCAAAATACAATATTCTTTCAGAGGCCCAAAACTGATTTAGAAAAAAACTGATCTTCCATAACAGCCATGGACAGTTTAATAAATAAAATTCAGGAAGCTATTGATAAAAAATTAGTAGTTGTGGGTTTATTTTTAGACTTAATGAAAGCATACAATGTTTTAGATCATGAAATACTACTCAGGAAATTAAATAAATATGGTTTTAGGGGTATTATGAATAATTGGGTTAAATCCTATTTAAGCGATAGAAAACTGTTTGTAGAACTTCAGTTTGAAAATAAAGGAAAATTAAATACAGTTCAGTCCAAAGTGAGAGAAGTTAGGTGAGGAGCTCCACAAGGATCAGTCCTGGGCCCCTTGTTATTTTCATTGTACATAAATGATTTGCCAACTGCCATTAATTCCACAGATGTTATTTTATTTGCAGATGACACTAACATCCTAATAAAAGGAAACAATCAAGAAAGCGTACAGACCAAACTCAATGATACTCTATGTAAACTGCACACATGGTTTCAGACGAATGAACTAATTATAAATAAGGATAAGACTATTGCCATTTCATTCCATACTTGTCAAAATAGAAATGTAGTCAAACCTTTAATAGTATTTCATAAAACAGCCATTAGCTACAATATTGAAACAAAAGTTTTGGGATTACATATGAATGAGAACATGAAATGGACCACACATATTCAACATTTAATAAATAAACTGAGTTCCATTTGTTATTTGCTTAAACATTTGAAAAGCTTAATAAATATAGCAGCATTGAGAAATATATGTTATGGTTACTTTCACAGTCAGTTACAATATTGGATAGTGTTCTGGGAGGAAAAGGCAGATAGAGTCTTTAAACTTCAAAAAAGAGCGATAAGGATACTAAGTGGGGTGGATAACAGAACATCTTGCAGGCCATTATTTAAAAAAACATCAAATATTACCTCTAGCATATATGTATATTTTGGAATTAGTGATCCATGTAAAACAAAATAAACTACAAATACAAAATTACGAAAATGCCAATATTCACAAATACAATACACGTCAGAAAGATGACTTTAACATTCAAAGTTGTAGAACGGAAATCTTCAGGTCTAGTGCTATCAATAAAGGTATAAGATTATACAACAGGCTACCAGAAAATATTAAACAAATGAACAGCCTTATACATTTTAAAAAGGGAGTAAAACTCTTTTTACTGCAACATTCCTTTTATTCTGTAAAAGAGTTTTTAAATGTTAATTAGTTTTAAGTGATTGTAAATAATGACAGTGGCCATTAATGTAATTTTATACTATGACGTGTCTGATATCAATCAAAAGGACAAAATAAATTGAATTGAATTAAATCATGAAGTAGAGTAAACTCCACATTTGTGAACAATTACTTTTATATAGCATTTCTCTATGGTCTTTATATAGTTTATATTTATTTGCTTTTTCTACTTTAGACTGTTTTGGATCCTGTATCTGTTACAGTTGTTAGTCTTATGTAACTTTTTATATTTATCTTTGTATCTTGAACTGACGTGTCCTATAACATATGTATTATGTTCCAAAGGATGAAATAAATACAATACAACAATAAAATTTAAATTTGCTCTGGGTGGGGGGGACTGCAGTCCCGCAGCCCTCCTTTATCGGCTGCCACTGCTTGAGTCCCAGGCTTCATCATTAAACTCTTATTAAACAGTGTATCTCGAATATGAGAGCCCCTAGTGGATTACCGGGAAAATATATATGAGTCAATTGGCGAATTCAGTGTCAGGACAGCACATTGCTCATGGTAACTCAGTGGGTAAGAGCGACTGGACGGAATCCATGAGATCCGTGGTTCAAATCCTGGCCATGGCATTAAATTTTTCAGTTTGACTCTATCTATCCAATGCCTTAGCCTACACACAGCTAGTGTGAAGAAATGATTAATTTCTATTGATTAGCAAGTATGTCCTTGCTGGGCAGGTGAGTAGGTGATACTGCCAACAGAGCATGCTGGTACATTGTTCTGAAGACAGGAGGTAACATATAAGCATTCAGACTTTGTGGGCCGCTGTCCTCAAGAAGACATATTGCAGCTCAAAGTTTGGGTTTTTCAATTCATGTGTGATCTTGGCTATGATTTCGAAGAGTTCTGGATCTACATCTACAGCTTTTGCTTCTCTGCCTCTGATGTAGGCCGCTGAACTCTCTAACAAAGAAGTTTGTGTCCACCAATAGGTAGCTACACTGTTCTTGTTCTTGTAATGCTCTCTTTAGGTAAGCTGCTTTCATTGCTTCCAGTCTCTTCAACTTTGTATATCTTGTTCAGCAAGTAACTTGCAATTCTTTGATCTCATGTACAGTGGCCACAATGGAAATCTTGACATGGTAAACAAACACTGACTTTACATGATTTTCAGTACAATTAGTACTTGGTCATATTTCCCTTAACTTGTATGACCTTCATGAGTTTCCTAGGCATCCAGTCTGCCAGATTTTCAAGAAAAGTTTTGTCCATTTCCACTCATAACTTTAACACCTTCTGTAGCTCTTAATATTTGATGATTACAGCTCTTCTATTTTATTTGTCATTTGATCCAAAGCATTTTCTATTGGATTTAGGTCAATCAAGTAAAGGTATATTATTGTTTGTTAGGAACTTCTGAACCATCTTTGTTCTATGAGCAGGAGCACCATCATGCATAAAGAACTGACAATGATGAATTGGCCAAAATGTGACCAAATGCTGTTGCAACACTTCTAAATAGTTACTTCCCTTCATTGTTACATTTTTAGGGAGAAAATACAAGCCACCTCTTCCACAATTATCACTAAAGGCACCACATACCATAACACTTTCTGGATGTTTAGCAGTTTTGACTGTAAAACTTCGGATCATACCATGACACATTTTTTGGCTTCTCACCTTTTTGGACTTTCCTCTGACCAATTGGAAAGTGCTTTAATCACAAAACATTACTTGTGCCAGTTGTCTGATGTCCAGTGCTGATATGTTTTACAGAAATGTACTCATTTCTTCATCATAGCTTGAGCTAGAAGTGGCTTCTTGGCAGCACTCCAAATTGGTAAACCTAAGTCCTCTTGAAGCGGATGCTGAATGGTCCAGATTGCAACACTTTTGAGCAGGTCTGGATGATCCTATTTTAACGCTGCTGCTGTAATCCATGGATTAGCCATCACTTCATGTTTTAGGTCATCAGTGCTTGGAGAAGTCCTTTTTTTTAATTGTAATTTACGTCCTCCAACGTTAAGTCATATCGGATGATGAATGGAATGGGTGAAATGATGCTCAAATGAGCCCAGGGTCCATAGAGCTTAGAGTTACCCAACATTCGTCTTTCAGGATAAGGGAAACCCCGGAAAAAACCTTATTCAGGTAACTCACCCTGACCAAGATTCGAACTCGGGACTTCTTGAGCGTGAGGCAGACATGCTACCACCATGCTACCACCATGCTACCGAGGCGGGCTTTGGAGAAGTCTCAGCTTGTCTTTCGAGTTGGTGTGGTGCCATGTGGCAAAGGTACTGTTGCATTTTTTAAGTTGCAAATGGCCTGTCTTGAAACCTTTAGATCAGCAGCTATACAAATTACAGAGATACCTACCTCTAACAGAGTTAAGGCACGAGTCTTCTCACAAGTGAGCTTCTTGCATCCCGTTTTGTGTATTGGATGCAGAAATACACACCTTCAGAAACAACCTGATATCAAACATCAGGTGACAACAACACACAGTAAACAACTTGTACAGAAAATACCAAAGGCATACTGACACCTGGGCTGCTAATGAAAGGAACTTGCTGATGTGCCCTCAAGAATCATGTCATTTGCAACTCCGCCTGCCTTTTTGTGTAGTGGTGGGAGAAGGACAAACTGAGTGCATTGTCTATGTAAAGATTTTCCTTGCATTTAAAATGTAAACACTTCCATTGCAGCGACTGTATACTGTGTCAATTGTACATTCATGTTCATTTTGGATTTTAGGTTCCATGGCATGTGGCATACAATGGAACATAGTATATTATGTTTTACTCAGCTGCCTTCTTATTGACGCAGGTAAGTAATTTTTATATATGTTGAAAAATAAACCTTGTTTTTATTTTTTATATTTATTTTTGTTTTCCTTAATAAGCTATTTATCATAAAAAACATAGTATGAAAACACCATACACTCCTGCATATATACAAAAGAATTTTTAATGTAACCCATCGTATAAGTATCAGTTATTCATCCAGAATTTAAATAAACTGCCTATAGCCAATAAAACCACTTGCAATTTTTCAGCATTTAAAAAGTCAGTTTTGGCATACTTGCTAGACCATTGTTTTTATTCTGTTAGTGAATTTATGGAGTGTTTATAATATTGTTACATTTCTGAATTAATTGTGTATATTATAAAATTCTTGAGATATCTTTATAACTCGTTACTTTGTACAAACACTGACTTGTTAATTTACAATTATAGTTAATTGCACTGTAAATTCACAGTTTGACTTGTCTTATATCATAGTACTCATGTACAATGTATGATTTACAAGATGAAGAAATTATCTATCTATTTTTGTTATATTCTATTATATTTAATTTTGTTACAGATGTGAATATAAGAGGCAATTCTGAAACACATTTTTCGGTTTGTCAGGCTCCAATGACCTGTACAACAGTCGAGGAGTGCACAAGTAGAATACATGACCAACCAAATGTAAGAAGCAACATTGTCTATAACTGTAGCAAGGATGAGAGAAATCTCACAAAGGTGTGTTGTCCTGCATCACTTGAAAACGTCACCACCACCAGCAGATCAGTTCATCCGAGTATGCATCTCCTTCCAAATGAACAGTGTGGGCAGATATCTGGAAGTAGAATTACTGGAGGCAGCAATGCATCGTTTGGACAGTTTCCATGGATGGCTCTTCTAGGATTTAGACGTATGTATCAGGTTTTACTTCCTCTATCACACAGAGCAAGATGGCTCAGGCAGTTTCGTCTGTGGCCTGCATTTGGGAGGTCTATGTTTGATTCTCGTGGCTGGCCTATCTGACTCATGGTTTTTTGGGGGGTTTTCCTGGATTGCCAGGTGAATGCTGGGTATGTTAATTACATTTCCTGGATTTCCTGTCCCTTCATTTCATCTTCATTATCATTTCACACCATCTCTCATCTGGTGGTCTCTTTCAGGATAGAAGTGTCGGCGGGAGTCTCGGCGGCGCATGGTAGGCTGACATGTTCTTGGTAAAGGCTTCCTCCTCTGGTTGTTCCGGCCTGCCAGAAGCTTCCAATTGTTCAATTATAGGGACCCTGCACTCTGTACTATCATAGCTCCTTGGGACAGCCACCTCTATCTCCTGTCGCCTCATCCTTCCTTCCGGGAAGCCCCATTTGGGGCATAGGTACAATAAATGATGATATTTTTGTTATTGTTCCTGATAAACACATAGATGACACTTTAAAATTACTAAATTTGCAAGATAAAGCTATAACATTCACATTAGAAACTGAAATTAATGGATTTCTTCCTTTTCTAGATCCAAAGATAATAAGAAATAATAATAAATTAAACTTTGGCATTTATAGAAAGTCTATTTATATTGATAATTACATAAGAAATAAAATTTTTAACCCTTTTTCACATAAATTTGCTGTTTTTAATAGTTTGATTTATAGATTAGTAAATATACCGCTGAATAAAGAATTTAATAAAGAATATAAACATATTATTAATACTGCTTTAATTAATGGTTTTAATAAAGACTTAGTACAAAAGAAGATTGAAAAATTTAAATATCAAAAAACTGTTAATAGTATTTCTACTCTTAAAAAAGATGATTATAAATTTAAAAAATTTTCTTACCATCCTTGGGTTAATAAGCATTTCCAAAAAAAAATTAAAGAGTTTCATATAACTTTAGTTCCTCAAAATAAATATAATATTAAAAATTTACTACATTTCTCTAAAAAATATAAAATTCCTAATAGCTTAAAGTCTGGTATTTAACAATTTAATTGTTTAGATTGTGATAAAGTTTATATTGGAAAGACAAAACGTAATTTAGAAACGAGAACAAAACAACATTTTCGTAACATTAAGTATAAACAAACTGATAAATCGGCCGTAGCAGATCATTTTTGTTCATTTAACTGTGAAATAAATCCTGAAGTTAAATTATTAAAACAATTAAATGGTCCGACAGATTCAATGATTTGGCAAAAAAAAAAAATATTTATTTTGAAAAATAAACATTGCGTACTGAAATTTGAAATACCGGCAGTCGATTCTGTTTTTAAGTTTATTTCATTTTCAGATTTTGGTAATACTGGCAAAACGTAGTGACATCTAGTGATGGTAGCATTGACAGTGCAGTTGTTTGTGACTGAAGATGTAAACAAGATAGATAGAGTCAACATGAAAAATGCAATGCCATGGCCGGCATTTGAACCACGGCTCTCCTGGTTTCCGTCCAGTTGCTCTAACCCATTGAGCTACCATGGCCAACTTGCCATCATGACATTAAATTCTCCATTTGACTCGTATATTTCCCTAGTAAAGCACTAGAAGCCCTCGAATCCGAGACACACCATTTGTGGCGACTTTTTTTGTGATAATTAAAACTTTACTACACCCCCTCAAAAATTTGCAATTCTTTATTTTTCTTTACATTGAAACAAACTTGGAAATTGCTGAACATAAACATTAATGACATTTAACCTACTTTTCATTTTTAAATGATACACAGAATGAGTGTAGAAAGATGGTGGTTTGAACTAAGGATCTTAACTGGAGTAATATTTTACTTTTAATGTGTAAGCTGTCAGGACTGAAACCAGCTATAGAGTGTGTAATGTTGTTACAGACATTGACGGATCCTTGCAGTACCATTGTGGTGGCACATTGATAAATGACCATTACATCCTCACTGCAGCTCACTGTCTCAACACACCAAACTCAACACTGTAAGTACACAACATATGTATATGTCTCTTGCTAAATAAAAACTGGAATATTAAAATAAGACGTGAGACTTTCCTGGCAACAAATATGTTGGAGATGTTCTTGGTAAACAAGTCAGGTGAAAAGACGATTAGAGCGTACATCTCTACCATCATAAGGATATTTTAATAAATGTATAACCACAAATGTACCACTGGATATAACACAAATATAAACAAAGACAAAACACTATCAATACTGCATCACTGAACAAAAGACTGCTTTCAGTAAATTAAATGCCAGGTCAGGAGATAGTGTGAATATAGAAAATTAATAAATTAATTTATTAATTAATAAATTACCAAATAAATGGACATGAACGGAGCATTCAATTAAGTTAGACTTATCAATTTTTCGCTTCACTGTGGTGTTCCAATACAGTTAAATCTCGATAGACTTATCATATTTTGGTGTGTAGAATAGTTTCAACTCACACAACTTTGTATTTTCAGTTTTGGAAGTATTTTTGTTTATTTATTATTTATTTATTTATTATCCAATTTTTTTATTCCTATTTTACCCAAAGGTATATTAGGAATATAGTTTACAAATTTATGAATATAATACACTTTACAAAAACATAACAAAATTCAATATCAAGCTGACAAATAGTAAACATCAAGATGAATTCTTTAGCTTAAGAAATATTTTGTTTAAGAAAGTCATGAAATATTGATAAGTTTTGTAATTCATCAAAATATGTGTAAGTGGTTTTGCAAAGTGTAACCTAAGATTAGATAAGATTATACTTTATTCACCTTTTGATTTATACATAAATCATGGTTTTGTCAGTAATACTACATAATTATATAACATAATACTATATACAGCAGTATGTACAATATGAAGTAGCTTATACAAGAAGTAATATTTACAAAGTTATTACAAATTTATATCTTTAAATTCCTGGATGCTAAAAGGTACATGTTTTAAGAGTGCTTTTGTTAATGAACATTTAAATTTGCTATAGACCTGATCTTTGAAATGTCCAGGTAATGTATTGTATAGGCTAGTCCCATGCTACTGCGACAGAATGTGGTATGTATGTGATTTAATGATCTGGTGTTGTGTGTGTGACCTTTAACTATATAGTTATTCTTTAACCATGTAGTTATTCTTTCCCCTTGTTTCATATGTGTGGACATCAGAATTTGTGGAGGTTATATTCCTGTTATGTACAAAAAGTATTGTTTGCAGAATAAATATGCAGGGAAGAGAAAGTATTCCTTTCTTGGAAGTGTTGAAAACAGTGTTGTTATGATAAATTAACTTTAAAGAGAGATGATTAATGACGCCACCAGAGGAGACCTCTGACAAAATATCGTCAACTACACCAATGAGAACCAGTCGATGGCCGGCTGAGGATAGAGGCAAAGCCTCTGAAACATGTTCCGGAAAAATTTAAAAGTAAGTGTTGTTTAGTGTCATTAATTGACTCTCTTTAAAGTTAATTTAAGAGAAAGTATGTCTAATTTTTTAAAATACGGCCTGCATGATCTCGTACGTGTTATTTTTACCAGGTATCTGATATCTCTTTTCTGTATGAGAAAAATTCTGATAAAGTTTAATTTGGAAGTGTATCCCCACAGCTCGATGCCATAAGAAATGTGTGAATATATTAATGCAATTAATATATACTTACTAGTATCTACTGAGAGAAAATTGGCTAAATATTGCGACATAAAAAGTCCTGAGCTTAATTTACTTTCTAGTTTTTCAATGTGGTTGTTCCAAGTTAACTTGTCATCAAGGATTAAACCTAAAATATTTACACTTTTTACACACTGGACTAGACTATTGCCTATATTAAGCTGAGGTTCGAAAGGACGTCTCTTAAAATCAAATAGAATTAATTCGCTTTTTTGTGCGTTAGTACACAGTACATACTGTGCTACGATATTGGAGGTCAAATTTGCATCGATTTCTAGATTTAGTAAGTTGCTGTTGCTGAAACCCAGTTTGGCATCGTCTGCATACGAACTTAAAGCTACATTACACTGTACCACAGTTTGTCTGTGTAAATGGAGTACTGGTGGTATTATAGTATTTGTATTTGTGTTTGTATTTAATTTAAAAAGCTGTGTTAACTTGTTATACTCAAATTTTGTCAATGTAATTGTTTCAGAACTGAGGTTCGACTGGGAGAACATAACCTAGAAACAGAACAAGACTGCACGGACTACTGCACAGATCCTGTTATTGATATACCTGTACAAAGTGCTGTAGCCCATGAACGTTATAATACTCCATATCTCAAGAATGACATCGCTCTAGTCAGACTTCGAAGAAATGTTACCAGATATACAGGTCTGTATGTTTGTCTAACAAAACTGTAGCCAACATGGGAGCAAAATATATTAATAATGAGTTATTCAAAATGAATACTTCACTGCTATGAACTAAGAATAAGCAATAACGTTTACTTTCTCTACAATCTGCCTGTAGTAGCCAGAGAAAATACTGCATTTCACCCAAAAAATCAATATAAGGTTTCATTGATAACTGATTCACTTTCTAAAACTATTACAAAAAATATGCTTCTTCATATGTCAGTAAATTAACGAAATGATGACAGGTACTATATGTGCAAGATTTCTTGAGCGTTCGGGTCCCAAGTCCTCATTCGGTAGGTTTCACCTATTTCCGTAAACACAGATGACAACTTTGAAACAGGAAATGCGCTACACACTGTGACATCTAGTGGCAATATGCTAAGCTTTCACACGTATGCCATTTCATTTTGAGCAATTTTGAGGTTAAGTATTAGCTAACCACAAAAACTATTTGTAGTTGAGATTTAACTGTATTGGAACACCACAGTGAAGCGAAAAATTATTAAATTTTAGATGAGTCGCATCTTTTACACATCTGCTTCACTTTCATACCTATTTTGAGGACATGTTTCGCAAATCATCGTTTGCATCTACGGCTCTTATGCGACTGAAGCTTGATCCAGCGGTGTGGGTAATTCTGGGGTTGTTGCTGCCATCTGTTGGGCCACAAAAAAGTTCCAAAAAATATTCAAGAAATACAATATAACGTTGGCACCAAAAAACAATTACAACATTAAAAACCTACTTCACAATAATAATACTGATAAGATAAAACCAGAGGAAAAGTCAGGCATTTACAAGATTAAGTGTAAAGACTGTGAAAAAATTTACATAAGGAGGACAAAAAGAAACATAGGCACTAGAAAGAAAGAACACTTCAGGCACTTAAGATACAAAAATATTGATAAGTCCGCAATAGCAGCTCATTTCTGGTCTGAAAATCATGAAATTGAAGATAGCACAGAATTACTAAAATACATACAAAAACATAGTGAACTCGTCATATGGGAGAGGATATACATAGAAAAAGATAAAAACTAACTATTGAACTTTGAAATCCTGCTAGAAGAGAATCCCACATTTAAGTTCATCACTAAATCAACAGATGGCAGCAGCAACCCCAGAATTACCCACACCGCTGGATCAAGCTTCAGTCGCATAAGAGCCGTAGATGCAAACGATGATTTGCGAAACATATCCTCAAAATAGGTACGAAAGTGAAGCAGATGTGTAAAAGATGCGACTCATCTAAAATTTAATTATTTGTAGTTGGTTTATTGATACTCGTCACTTACTTGTGTCAATGTCAACTCAATATCAATATCAACTATCAATAAACCAACTCTAATATATCGAGATTTAACTGTATTGGAACACCACAGTGAAGCGAAATAATTATTAATTTTTAGATGAGTCGTATTTATTACACATCTGCTTCACTTTTGTACCTATTTTGAGGACATGTTTCGCAAATCATCGTTTGCATCTTCGGCTCTTATGCGACTAAAGCTTGATCCAGTGGTGTGGGTAATTCTGGAGTTGCTGCTGCCATCTGTTGATTTAGTGATGAACTAAATTCCTCCAAACACATATTATTAGATAACCAGTTTACAACAAATCTAAAAGCAACACGTATGTTTTCAATGTTATGGCTCTCAAAAGGGGACACTATTATTCATCTACCTCCGTATAACTGTGATCTGAATGCAACTGAGTTGGCGTGGGCAAAAATAAAGAATGCTTTCAAAGCATGCAATGTTAACGAGAGCCACAAATGTGCAGAAACTTTCTATAGAAGCGACAAATTGGGAAGGATACTACAAGAAGGTCCAGGAGCTGGAAAGGTAATATTGGAGAAATGATGGTGTAATAGAAAATGCAGTTATTGAAATTATTAACACATCAGAGGATACCAGCAATGAAAGTGACGCAGTAGACTTGGAAATCAAAGAATCACAAAGGGAGTGAGTGTTTATAGGTGTCATAATATTTGTTTTCTACTTTTATGTGTTTCATAACAGTAAATATATAAGCATACAGCATATTGGATGGGGTTCAATTGATTGTTGACACATCTCATACCTTCGGCACCTATCTTCACTTCTCTTACCGCAATTTGGCTGAATTGTGTTTTTCTAGGTTGACCATACTGCAGAAACAAGAGCATGTTAGCTCTTTCTTCTTCCCCTCTGCCTGCACCACACCGTGAATCCAGCACTCAAGAAATCATGCGCATATAGTAGAATGAATGCCATAACCTGTATGTGAGCCATAAATCTTTTAATGTTTGCCCACACATGGCTTATGTATCTTAGAATTATTATTAATTGCTCTTATAAATTAGTAAAATGATATCTGGAGCTCATATATTTTAAGAGTTAATTGACATATGGTTTTTAAGAAAACAGAAGAATCACAAAAGGAACCTTTTCTAGGTAACTTAATCCAACTGAGCCTTCTTGAACATGAAGCAGACAAGCTGCTCTGGAGTTACTGGAAACTAACCAGCAGTATACAGAAAAATAACATACAAAAAGTTGTAGAGTAGAATAAGTATTTTGTAGATGAGAGTAGATGTCTTTTATGTCTTTTATTTACATTCATCAATATTAATTTCATCTTGTTACAGTCTGATTGTGATTTTGGTTGTAAACAAAATGTATTCCTGGTACCATTGATTGGTGGTGTGATTTTAAGTACAACAGAACCTCATTTCCAATGTGTAAGGATTATGATACAATGAAGCACAAAATTAATATAATTTTGAGTCGAACTAATACTCAATGCTCCACTTATTGCTAGTATTGACTTAGAACACACTTCGTTAGGATCTTCCTAACATCATCAGCTGTTGTCGACTAATGGATGTTGGTTTGGTGAACTCATTGGAGGTGATAGGTGCGTCTCTGTCTGTATCTTGATGAACTTGAAGTTTGGGTTTTCTTCAAAGGTAGTTGTCGAAATTAAACAATTTTCTTTCATATTTCTTTATGAAAATTTTTTCCCACGTAGTTAATGCAGCTGGACCTTGGACACTTTTTAATAAGTGGATTTCTCGTTCTATATCATGATTCTCCTTCCAAAAATGGCATGCTACTGCCGCTTTATCTATTTCTTTGTTCCTGATGTTCCTAAAGTGCTCTTTAAGCCTAATGTTCAAGTTCCTTTTAGTTTTTCCAATGTAAAAGTTGTCACAGCCTTTGCAGTTTATCCGGTACACACCTAACTGAAAGTAAAGAAATTTAACAGTTGATCAAGCAAAATATAAGGGGTGTTCAAAAATAAACAAGCCGGAGTCTGGTATGCGCAAGCCAGTGACAGGATGGTAATATCGTGGCATGTGTGATGAAGTGTTGTTCTGACAAGAGCATGAAAGTTCACAGCCCATTGCTAGAGGGCACATGTGCACGTCACATGACTATACAAAGCTAGCAGCAGCATGCATCAATCATCCAATGCTGCCAGTCGCATTGCAAACAGTGAAATGGAGGTGTCAAAAGAAGAGCAAAGAGGTGTTGTTTGTTTTCTGACAGCAGAAGGAATAGGGGCAATGGACATTCATTGATGAATGTCACAAGTGTATGGTGAACACTGCATGTTCTTTGCAAGGGTCAAGGCATGGCACAAATGCTTCAGGGAAGGACAGGTGCTGTTAGTCAATGATGCACGGTCTGGAGCACCACACTGCATTACCAATGACATCGTCCAGCTGGTTGATGCACTCATTACCCAGGACCGCCAAGTGACAGTGAAAGCCATAGCCGCCAAGGTTGGATTGAGTGTCGGAAGTGTTCACAGCACTATTAAGGAACGACTGCTCTTGCACAAAGTGTGTGCCCAATGGGTGTCCCACAGTCTTCAGGGTGTCAGACCAGGAAGCATGTCGAATGGCGCACTGTCTTGGTTATCTGTAGCGTTATGCTAGGGAAGGGAATGAGTTCCTGGCACGAGTGGTGGCTAGAGAGGAGTCATGGTGTCATCACTTTGAACCAGAATCAAAACAACAAAAATCTCCAATGAAAGCATCCAGAGTAACCACCACCAAAAAAAGCCAAGGCCATCCACACAAGTGCAGGAAAGGTTTGCTGCCGTTCTTCTTTGACCAAGATGGCCCCTTCTGATACACTTCCTGCAATATGGGACAACAGTGAAGTGCCCAGCATTATTAGCAATCCTTGACCAACATTCACCAAGTGATCAAATCAAAATAACCAGACAATCTCACCCGTGGAGTCATTCTGCTCCATGTCATACGGCCAACACAATTGCAACACTCCTGCAGAAATTCAAATGGAAGGTTCACGGCCACCATCCATACAGTCCAGACCACTCTCCCTGTGATTACGCCATTTTTGGTCCCCTTAAAAAGGCTCTGAGGGGCAAACGAGTCATCTCGGACTACAACGTCCAACTGTATGTGCGGAACTGGCTCACATCACAGCCCCGAGACTTTTAGGAGACAGTCATTCACCACCTTATGTCACAGTGGGACAAGTGTCTCAACAGTCAGGGACAATACTTCTAACATACAGCAACTGGCTCATATCACAGCCCCGGGACTTTTATGAGACAGCCATTCACCACCTTATGTCACAGTGGGACAAGTGTCTCAACAGTCAGGGCCAATACTTCTAACATACAGGTATTGATTAACTTTAAAGAGAGTCGATTAATGACACTAAACAACACTTACTTTTAAATTTTTCCAGAACATGTTTCTGAGGCTTTGCCTCTATCATCAGCTGGCTCTCGACTGGTTCTCATTGGTGTAGTTGACGATATTTTGTCACAGGTCTCCTCTGGTGGCGGTTCAAGGAACTTGCTGAACAAATCTTTCTGGGGGATGTCAAAATTGAATACTTTGTTCCTATTTTTTGAAATGAAGATACGGGTATTGGTTTCTGTAATTATGTCTTTCCGGCTCGTTTCTCTTTGAACGCACCTTATGCATGGATTAGTACAGTAAATTTGAGAGGGAAGGATTGGCAATCAGAAGCATTGTTTTAAAAAGGTTTTAGAGAATATAATGAACAGCGTGTTGTGTGCAAAGAGTCAGGGGAAATATTAAATTGTTTATTAGAATGTGGTGGCATAGCAATATTGGAGAGATGGTGGTACATGGAAGCAAAATGGGACAAATTATACAAGGAAATTATTGATGTTGATTGACACAGGGACAAAAAGAATTGAAATGTTTGGAGAGTATTTAAGGAGGTAAGAGACAAATGGATTTGCTTGGCATAGGAGCAGAAGTATGAGGTCTCCATGGACACGAGATAAAGCAATATGGCATGTTACAGGGATAAGACCAAGAAGGTTAACTGTCCACTGCACATTGAGACAAAATCTTATTTTCATTTTTAAAACAAGTTCCTAATTTCTAAACTTAGCTTTTCTCTGCAGCTGTTGTACTGTAAACCATATAGATCTATAGAATTATTTTTGACGTTTCTTCTCAATGCATTTATCAAAGAAACAATAATATTTCTCCTTTTACTTGCATAAAGTCTCTTGTTAACATATTTGTTTTATTGAAGTGTAGATTATATCCAGCCAATATGCCTTCCCTTTGGACTGAACGTGTCTGGATCAGAGGAGAAGCGGTACACCATCGCTGGATGGGGAAAAACCGATTATTGTAAGTGAAAATTAAATTAAATTAATCTTTACCATTAAAATGTTATGAAATGCTACTCTACATTTCTCCTTTCTCTACTAGTTAGCCATAGTACCAGGGTAGATCAATTATAATCGGGAATTTTAATATAACACTGCTGTTGGTAATAATTTTGAGGAGAGACTTTGTCAGTATGTTGGTGGGGTATCTCGAGAGGGAGTAATGCACGCGCACGCACCATGGAGAACGGGGCTGCATCAGTAAACCATGAGTGAGCAAGAGATTTCTTGCAAAAAAGGGCACCAAACCATTGGAAAATTTGAGACAGCTCTGCGCACAGTTTGGAGAAGAAACACTTTCAAAGACTGGAGTGTACCAGTGGGCTAAAATTTTAGTGGTGGGAAGAGAAGCTGTAGAAAATGAACCTCATAGGAGGAGATCATAGACAAGCATTACTGCAGGCAACATTGTTGCCATCCGTGACATTATTGAAGAAGATTGCGGCATAAAATTATCCAAAATTGTTTTAACCCAGGAATAAGTTAAGGAAGTGTTCAAACAATCATCTGAGATGAACTCCATTACAGAAAATTGTCTGCCAGGTAGGCTCCTCGTCCCTCAACCAGGAACAAAAAACGTTACGCTAGGAAGTTTGTCAGAGACACCTGCAATGCTACGAGGTGGAAGGAGAAGGTTTCTTGAATCGCATTGTAATTTGTGATGAAACGTGGGTGCATCATTACACCCCAGAGTCAAAGCAAGCAAGCATTGAGTGGCGAAAAGGAGACAAAACAGGTCTGATCAAGGTCAGAACATGCCCATCTGATAGAAGAGTGCTTACAACCGTTTTCTGGGACTCCGCAGGGGTTTTGCTGGTGGATTTTCTTTATGAACTAAGGACAATCAATGCAGCCTATTACTGTCACATTTTGGGTGAAACAAAAGCTGCATATTGCAAAAAGTGACGCCAACAACTGATCCGAAGTGCCATTCTTCTCCATGACAATGCGAGGCCACATACTGCCACTTTAACGCGGGAAAAACTGGAGAAAATGAATTGGACATCTCTGGAACACACTTCTTACAGTCCAGATTTATTGCCCTGCAACTATCATTTGTTTGAAGCACTCAAACAAGTCCTAGGAGGACAGAGCTTTGATGATGACTTAACTGACTCTGCACGCGTCCTTCTTCTTTCTATAAGGATGATATCAAAAACTTGCCAATCCAGTGAAGAAAATGTGTATCGAAGACAGGACACTATGCAGAAAAGTAATCTGTATTTGAGCATTTTTGTTTGTTGATACAATAAATTTAAAAAATTAATTCCTGTTTATATTTGATCTGCCCTTGTAACTGAAGGGTTCTACCCAAACATTTGATACTGAGATTTTACGTTAGAAGGCTTTGACTTTGATGATAGTGTACTCAGTAAATCTATGCAATATTTTCTTGCTTATTAGTGTAGTATTGTTAACAGTTCTTTACAACTTATATAAACTGAAGCATAAAAGTTTTGTTAAATCAATTTAATATGTGTTATAGTTGTTTGTTTTGTTTTAAATCAAGTGCTTTTGGTTTAAACAAATACTTAGTGTATGTGTTCCAAAACTAAACAAATTCCTGTAGTTTATCTTGATATATGAAGACACCTTAACATTGAAGTGCTTCATAACTGAAACAGTGACAAATATTGTGTGTTTGTTTTTTTTCCCCATTTACACCCTGACTAACTCCAACGGTCATATCGCATATTGGCAGCCGTTCTCCTTTGGAACAGGTCGATGATGTTAACTCAAGCTGACAGCTTTCTTATCTCTAACTTATTATGCAAAATATGAATTGCAATTTTCTTTGATACACCTAGGGTCTCTGCCACTTCACAAACTTTCTTTCAATGGTCAGCAAGAATCACATTGTGAACCTTTTCAATGATTTCCTCGGTAACCACATCTGCAGGGTGTCCTGAGCACTCTTTGTCAAAAATGGATATTCGACCATGTTTAAGTCTGTTATACCAATATCTTACTGATGTCAGAAAAGATGAAAGGTCTCCATAAAGTCTCCAATTTTGCTTTTATCTCCTTGCAAGTTTTCCTATCTAAAATTAAAAAGGAAATCATGGAATGATACTGCACATTTTCTAATTCAGCAAAAACACATCAACAGCTTGTTGAAATGTCTGTAAAATCAAAACTAACCTATGTTAGTACAGTAGAGTCTTGGTTATCTGACCTTCGGTAAACCGACATTCCGTATTATCCAACATACTTTCACCAGTGCTTGGTCAGCATAATGTGCATCCTCGAACCTTCAGTGAGTGTACAGGTATAGCTTGGATGCAGACGATATTGTTTTATTTCCTGCAAGTACAAACAATATGGCAAGTAAAAGGAAGAAAGTGGTTGTTTCCATAGAAGACAAGTTGACAGCATTAAAGAGACTGGACAAGAGGACAAACTCTTCAGAAAGTGGCTTCAGATTATGGTGTTGGGCATGTTACAGTGGGGGACTGGAAAAAAAGAGAAGAAGAAATTGAAAAGTGGCAAGCGACCAGAGCAACAAGTGATGCACTAAAACACAGAAAAACAATGTGAATATGAAAAAGTTAGCAAAACACTGTTTCTTTGATTCACTCAAAAATAAGAAAAGGGTCTATCAATAACAGGCTGTGCTGTATTTCCAGAAAGCATTCAATGAAGGGTAGGGTACTTTGATATCGTTGAAAGAAATGGTACTGTATTAGGCAGTTTAATACCTGTGATAAAAAAAATTGTCTGCTAAATCTGACAATGTTTTGAAATTTAAAAAGAATTAATTCTTGCCAAAGGATTAACTGGTGATCAGATTTTTACTTGTGACGAAACTGGACTAAATTTCAAGATGCTGTCATCTAAAACTCTTGCAGCCCGAGTAGAGGCTACAAGCGTAGTAAGGAAAAGTTACTATTCTTGCCTGCAGAAATTTTACGGGAAACTTCAAAGCTAAATTGCTAATGATTGGTAAATCTAAAATGCTTAGAGCATTTAAAAACATTTCTGTTATTGCTCTACCAGTGCATTATACTAAACAGAAATCTGCCTGGACGTCTACTGCCATCTTTGAAGACTGGTTCTTTACATAGTTTGTGCCATCTATAGAGAAGTTTCTAGCTTCCAACAACATCCCAAGAAAAGCTTTGCTTCTACTAAACAATGCTCCATCACACCTAAATGCAGAAGAACTTAGAAGAGATGATATCAAGGTCTTGTTTCTCTCTCCTAAGGTGAGGTCATTGTGCCAGCCAATGGACCAAGGTGTGCTGGAAACATTGAAAAGAAAATATTGGTGACAACTCCTTTTGTCCCTGATAGAGGAAATGGGCAATGGCAAGGACATGATGGAAAAGTTAAGATCTATTAACATGAAAGACATTGCATACTGGATGGCTCAGGATTGGGAAGAAATTGAAACGAGGACATTAGCAAAGTCTTGGAACATACTGTTAGGTGGTGATGAAAATAAAGAAGAGATAGTACAAGAAGACATGGGTGACATTGTTTCCTTACTGAACGCATTCTTGGTTGTGAGGATGCTGTGACTCAAGATGTGAGTCGCTGGTGTGCAGAAGATCAACAGTTTGAACTCGTAGACTCTGATATTGTTCATTTGGTGAATGTTAATGACAATGAGGATGAAGCAGAACGGGAAATTGAAGAACAAAAAGAGAAGATGAGTCATGCAGAAGGTTTAAGTACTTTAGAGATGGCATTAAGATACGTGGAGCAACAGCTGGAGGAAAGTGCAATTGAGATATTGATTCATTCATTCATTCTTTATTCATCCTTTTAAAACATATACATTTTTTGGACACGTCATGGTTACAAAATAAAATGGTACAAGTTATTTACTATAGTACATCAATAATCATACATTATTATTTACAAATTTACTGTATTTACAATTCTTTGTTTAAAAATTCATTTATTGAATAGAAACATCCATTTATACTATATTTTTTAAGTTCCTTTTTGAAAATGTTATGGTTTTGGATGCTTTTTAGGTATGGTGGAAGTTTATTGTAAAATTCACATGCTGATGCTATTGGTTTAGTTTTATATAATTGTAATGAATGCATTTGTGGGGGATAGTTGACTTTTTTTCTTGTAAAGTACTCATGGTTGTTTCTAATCAGTTGTCCGTTGCTGTCTTTAATTTTTAAGTACAGTATTGCTTCATATATGTATAATGAATACAAAGTCATAATTTGTAGGTTTTTAAATGCTTCTTTACATGATTCTGTTTGCTTTAATCCCTGGATCAACCTCACTGCTCTTTTTTGCAATAAGAAAACTCGGTGTTTCATCAATGGTGAAATCTCGCAGCAAGGAAACGTCATTCAGCAGGAAAGCAGACTTCATTGAAAAGCTTCTTTTCTTAAAACATTTGTAGCTCCATTTTGTTCAACATTGCATGTAGAATTGTTTTGATTATTCAGTAAACACCGCAAAACCAACAACAGTTTTAATAATACAGAATACTTACCATGTTTTACTCCATTTTCCAACTTATTTTGTATTTGAGTTTGATTTATGAGTCACTATGTTTACACTCAAACTTCACTTACTTGTTGTTGTATAATCGAAACGTTTTCAAGATCATTCGATCTCATCCTCAGCTGTTTGGTGACTAAATGAACATTCCTCTTCTTCCACAACTACGGAGCTCCGATCACTCTGCCATCAACGTTTTGATTATACAACAAGTAAGTGAAGTTTGAGTGTAAACATAGTGACTCATAAATCAAACTCAAATATGAAGAATACTTCACTGTTAATAATGCTTCTGCTTTTAATATTTATTTTGTATTATCTGACATTTTCGGTTATCCAACCTTGTCCAGGGCCAGCTTATGTCGGATAATCTAGACTACTACTACTACTGTATGCTTGTCTTGACGAAGTGTAACAAATGACAGTGCATTATAATAAACTTCCCTTAGCAACAAGATATATTTTGAAATATGGGTACTATATCTGCAAGATTTCTTGAGCGTTCGGGTCTCAAGTCTTCATTCAGTAGGTTTCGCCTATTTTCATAAACACAAATGACAACTTTGAAACAGGAAATGCAATACTGCAAGAAGGTGCAGGAGCTGGAAATGCAATATTGGAGAAACAATGGTGTAATAGAAAATGCAGTTATTGAAATTATTAGCACATCAGCGGATACCAGCGATAAAAGTGACGCAGTAGACTTGGAAATCAAAGAATCACAAAGCGAGTGAGTGTTTATAGGTGTCATAATATTTGTTTCTACTTTTATGTGTTTCATAACAGTAAATATATAAGCCTAAAGCATATCGGAAGGAGTTCAATTGTTTGTTGACACATCTCATACCTTCGACGCATATCTTCGCTTATCTTACCACAATTTAGCTGAATTGTGTTTTTCTAGATTGACCACACTGCAGAAACAAAAGCGTGTTAGCTCTCTCTTCTTCCCCTCTACCCGCACCACACCGTAAATTCAGCGCTCAAGAAATCATGTTCATATAGTACTCTGTGAACCACCCTCATAGATTAGTATAATGTAGTTTGTCTAAAAAAACAGATTTGAATGCTTTGTTAGTAACATCAGGATTTGACTGTTGCAGACAACTCAGAGGGAAGTCCGATTCTTCAGTTTGCAAACATTCTCAGCACTACACTGGCAGACTGTGATCCACTGCAGGCACATGAGGTGCGACCTCTGGCAGATACACAACTCTGTGCTGGAGGAGATCTAGGCAAGGACGCTTGTAAAGGTGACAGTGGAGGACCCTTGATGGATACTGTACAGCTTCCTTCACGTTCAACAACACAGACCTTTCAAGTTGGAATTGTTTCATTTGGGGCCATACCTTGTGGGGCACAGACCACCCCCAGCGTGTATACAAGAGTATCAGCATATTTAGATTGGATATTGGATCATATTGAACCATAGGAAACCATCAAACATTATCATAATATGTATCATAAGGCTTTCACTTTTCAGGAAGAAATAGCAATGACAAGTTTAGGAAACTTTTTAGAGTCGAGTGTCTATGAGTGAACTCATTTTGTGGACTGTATGCAACAGATACATGAACCTCATTGTCAAAGTTTTGTGTTGCACATACAGAGTTGAAATTGGAAATGTAGAAACAGACTAAAAATTCAGTGCCATAACTGCAATTTGAACCCTAACCAATTGAGCTACTGCAAAAACATGCTAGTACAAGATTAAATTCCCCAAATGACTTATATTATTTCCAGTAAATTACAAGATACTCTCAAATTTACTGGCAATTTATATCAATGCACTCTAAGTCACAAGCCTCTTAGTTAATTACTAGGGGTAATGAACAACACGGTGCTGGGGCGGGTTTTCTCCGGGACCTCCGGTTTCCCCCGCCATTTCATTCCACCGGTGCTCCATCTTCATCTCATGTATCATCAGTGTCATCGCCTGCGGTGCCGTATGTAGTAAAAGCGGGCGTTAAACACTACACATTTCGGGTAATGAACATGCTGACCTACTAGCAAAAAAGGTGCAATTCAAAATATAAAACCTGTAAGACAAATTGAAATTAATAAAATATTAAACAACATTAAGCTACATTTTCAAAGACAGCAGAGACTTGATGAAGAAGGTAAACTAAAAGATAAGGATTATAAGAACATTGAAGACAAAACTGACATACAAAAACTGCAGTGGCCCTATTTAGAATGGAAACTGGCCATGATTGTCTTGCAGAACACTTTTATAAAATATACTGCATACCTATACCCAAATGTACTATCTGTAAAGAGGATGTCATCATGAACAAACATCATTTGGACAAAAGTGGGAACCTACAGGCTTTATATTGGGAAGCCAGGGGGAAAATTATGCAAATCAAGTAATCCTCAGTGCCATTAGTCAACATCAACAACAACAACAACAACAACAACAACAACAACAACAACACTCTAGAATAAATAGAGATTACGAACCATTCATAAACAAAGATATAAAGTCACCAGAGACGTTCTGCCAGACTAGCAAGAAGTGTATCGTTTCCTCTCATCGAATTTAACAAACACCTTGACTTATTCAAAGTATATATGTCTTTTGTCACGTCATGTCAAATGTTTACGTTTCAGTTCTGAGTTATTTCAAATATACGTTCACGCATACATGCCAACCAATAATGATATTCATTACAGTGCTTACGTCGCGATGCATTGTTATAATAATTACTTCATTTGTATTACAAGAACTATTTGAGCTAAAATTATGAGTTTTTACGGTTATGTTAAATACATTACTATCTGAAATATGAGCTGAATCTTTCCTGGCGGCGTATATGTTCTAGACGTTCTCGGGCTTCGAGCCAGGTAAGTATATGTTGTGACATCGACGTTTCAGGAGCGTGCATCTCTGCCATCAGGATGTTGAATGACTTAGGGGTGGGGCGACCCATATATATACTGGTCGCCAAGGAAATGACGCGGACCAATCAGCGAGCAGGCTTACAAAGTTATCAAGAAGGACCCCACATTGTCAGTGGAACGTCGCACCTCGTTATTGATCAAGAAATCCAGCCTTACTCCCAACGTCAAACAAAAATTGGCTCCTTCAGGCTCCAGGCCACCTAGGATGTATGGACTTCCCAAGGTCCACAAAACGGAGATACCGCTGCGACCGATTGTGGATGCGATCGGCAGCCCCACGTATCGACTGGCCCACCAGCTCTCCGAACTGCTACAACCACTTGTGGGAGGCTGTCCACACCACGTCAAGAACTCTGCCCAATTTGTGCAGACACTACAGAATATCACTATTGCACCCGGGGATCTTCTCGTCAGCTTTGATGTGTCACTATTCACCAGGGTGCCGCTTAAAGAATCTATTCAGCTGCTATCACAACACTTTTCACCTGACATCACTGAGCTCTTCCGTCACACCTTGTCCTCCACATATTTCCTGTATGGTGAAAAGTTCTATGAGCAAGTGGACGGGGTAGCCATGGGGTCGCCATTATCACCGGCTGTGGCCAACTTATACATGGAGCATTTGGAGCATGAGATTCTCACCACGGCACACCTGAAGCCTTCACACTTCTTCAGATATGTGGATGATACGTTTGTAGTCTGGCCACATGGACGAGATACACTATCTGACTTCCTCACACATCTGAACAGATGCAGACCCCAGATTCAATTCACTATGGAGGTGGAAGATAATGGGGTGTTGCCTTTTCTGGACATTCTGGTTTCAAGAAACAAGAACGGTACACTAGGGCATGCAGTTTATCGGAAACCCACTCACACCGATCTTTATCTAAATGCACGCAGCTGCCACCACATATCCCAACATATGGGGGTGCTCGACACATTGGTCCACAAAGCGTTGGCCATCTCGGACCCTCAGCACTTATCTCAGGAACTGCAACATCTGCGACAAACTTTTCGTCAGAACGGCTACTCTGAACCCGATGTCAAGAGGGCCCTCGCAAAAGCCAAAAGAGCTGGACCACACATACGTAGCTCCACTGAAAAGTCAACTGCTATAGCCTGCATCCCATATACCGGCAATCTGTCTGGAAAAAATCGGCAGAATACTGGCAAGACACAACATAAAAACTATTCATAAAAATCAGACACTTGATGAGACCGGTCAAAGACCAATTACAACTAAACGTTCCTGGGGTGTACCGCATTCCATGTGAATGTGGAGTGCCGTACATCGGAGAAACTGGCAGGACCATGGCTACCAGGATTAAAGAACACGATAGAAGCATCAGACTGTTGCAACCTGAAAAGTCTGGGCTGGCGGAACATTGCTTCCAGCAAGACCATAGGACTATCTTCGGTCTCACCACTAATTTGGCAAAATGCAGTGGCTACTGGGAGCACAGAGTTAAGGAGGCATTGGCTATCTCGGCAGAGAGAGTCACTTTTAACCGAGATGCTGGGCTACAATTTAGTGCAGCATGGAATCCTGCATTAAAACTCGAAAAAGAGAGACTCAGGAAACACAGATCTGGCTTACTGAGCAGCGACCAGAGCAGCAGTGTTTTCTGAGAGGTCCGTCACATTACACCTTCGCGAGCCCGCTCGCTGATTGGTCCGCGTCATTTCCTTGGCGACCAGTATATATATGGGTCACCCCACCCCTAAGTCATTCAACATCCTGATGATGGGAGAGATGCATGCTCCCGAAACGTCGATGTCACAACATCTGCTTACCTGGCTCGAAGCCTGAGAACGTCTAGAACACATTACTATCTACCTTCCTCATGGATGAGTTTTTGCAAAATCTGAATTTTTGTCTTAGCGCGAATAGTATTTATTAGAGATTGATCAGTTTGGCGCTTGTCACATACCACTTAGCGGGAATGTAATACAACACCGCAGGACTCACCTAGTAGCACTCAAGGACAAAAATCATGCTATTTGAAACAGATAATAGGTTTAAATGAAAAAATGACTAAAGCATTATCATTATTCCATATTTATTATTTGAAGTATAAAGTGGGTGATAATACATGCAGTACAATAACTTATTTTCATTTTCTTGAAAGATGTGCTGTAGCAATGGTACTGGCATTTGTTTACACCAGGACCCTTTCTTCAGCTATGTATAGCACCATGCTTTAAAACTATAAAGTTTGCTTCTGATTGTGAATACAGCATCTGTGGAACTACATTGGCTTAATATACTACCATGAAGAATAACAGAACTAAACTGATTCCCAACTTAGTATGTGTGACACCAAACGAATGGTTCATTTGTTACTTTTCAGTCCTATTTTGTACAAGGTATCCAGTGGAGTTTGAAAGTAAATGTATCATAATATGAAAGCTGTATGTACATTACAATATATTTATTTATTTACAAATAAATCATTTTATGGCTTGACTTAACATTCTTCTTCATGACCTTAGTCTTGAGATTAATTTTAAATAAAATAACATATAAGGCAATGCACGGCTGGATTCTAGTGCAGTGAAACTGGAAAGTAGCAGTAGCATCTTATCAATCATATGATGTCTTGTTTACTGCACTTTGTTGCACTATAATCTTCACAAAAGTTAAAGGCATAAGGAGGCGGGCTGTACTGCAGACTTCAGCCAATCCTAAGCTTGCCTCACCTACCAGCACTGCCAAATGTGGTACATGCATCTCACGCACCTGAACTGAGAACATTATCTTCATTAACTACGCTTAGATAAATGTTTGAAAAATGACAGATGCCAATTTTATAATAAGAAAGAATTTTTTTTTTTTCTGATCATGACCGTACAAAAGTCCTGTCTCTACGATATTATACCGCGAGCGATGCATGTTTTATCTTCACATGGTTATGGTTACCCAACATCCATCTATTCAACTCAGATAAGCCTGAAAAACAATACCATTCTTTCCTCACAATATCTCAAACATAAATAAATAATGCACCTACTATTAAAACAAAATTCATGCAGTTTGAAACAGAGTTAATTTTCAGTTTGTTTTCGGAGTAGAAGTGTCATTTTGTTAAAGTGAATGGCATCGTTAAGTCGTGTACTGAACTCGAGCTGAAATATTGTTAATATTACATTAAATTATTATTATACACATATCTGTTTTCCAGTGTTTGTGATCCGAGTGCATGAATTTGTCCCTCCAAGCTGGGACAAGTGATTTTTCGAACAACAAACATGAAGTGATTCATTCTCAGGACAGAAAAATTATATTTAATATGAACTTTTTATGAAAGTTCTCCAATCCAGAATATAGAGCAAATATAGATTTTTCAAAATCACACCAATTAACTCTGTAACCTTGAGGTGTAGGTAGTGTACACACAGTGTCACGAATTTGTAGTGAGGCAGCTTCATCCTTAGAAAAAGTGAGCATGCCTTTGTTTCAATCTCTGGGAAAGATCCATGAAGTCGGAAAGCGAGTTACTGGATTGTAAACCGTACTTGCTGTTCCACTGCTGTGACGTGTGTCAAGGTAAGATCTTAATGTTTTAGGAATATTTAATGTTTTGTTTATTTACGGGAAGAATAGCCAAAATCTTTGCTGGCATGTAAAACTGCTTTTATGTACAGAACCTCTGCCAATACATGTACTACGCTTGGCAACAGTGCTCCGCTTGAGCATTGGCCAACGTTCATATTACTAACTTTTGCGAGTTTTATAATTTTTTGGATGAATCCACAACATTAATGCATTTTAATGGATGAATAAAATAATAATAATAATAATAATAATAATAATAATAATAATAATAATAATAATAAACTATTAAAACTACATGTTGTAAAGTTGAGAAACATTCAACATTTCAATCTTATTTTATGTGAGCAATTTAATTATAACTTAAATATCCACCTTTCTCCCTTCAGGCTCAAATGAACACTGTCTGGTTATTACTACAACTGGTTAATGGAATAAATAAATGTGGCTTCAAGGTACCAGGGATCACTTTTGCACTTAATTTTTTTAAAAATTTATTATCCATCAATCAGCAAGTATGCTTTACAGATGTTTGTTATAGATAAACATAGTAACAAAACACATAACTGAGGTAGCTGTAAATGACTCCTCTAACTAAATATGGCTGGATCACTGTAACACAAATTGAAGACTAAGTCTGATAGTTATCACTCGTCTGGGTCATCTGTACTGGAGAGGTCACTCAGGAGAAGATCTTGAGGCGAGTTGCTTGGCGAGTGTGAGCACCAAGATTGTAGGTAACAGCTCCTAGGAGCTCCTGGAGATGGTAAAAGAAAGGTACTGGATGTACTGATGTAGGGGTAGAAGACCAAACTCGTGATGAAGTTGTTGGTTTCTGATGAACCATGTAGCTCTACAAATCACCCTGTTTTGTAATACCTGCAGTTGGCGGAGATTAGTCTTACTGGTGCCACTCCAGACTGGAGCTGCATAGGTAAACATGGGACAGACTAGAGATGTGTAAAGAAGCAGGGAGCATTCATAACCAAATGGCGTGCGCCTGTTGAGTAAAGGGTACAGTTTTGAGAGCCGTGCAAACTGACAGATGTGGGTGTTCCAAGTTAGTTGAGTGTCCAGTAGCACCCCAAGATATTTCACTGGCACACTGGTTGGTAACCATGAGAGTGTTTCCTGAGCAGTTGTAGTGAAGGAGGATCCCTATAAGGACGTAAAGAGAAGATCGTATCCTCTGTCTTGTAAGTGTTGAGGGAAATTTGCCAATTAGAGAACCAGTGAGCTAGTCGATCCAGGGCAGTTTGTAGTTCATGAATGGTATGACGGATATCGGAGTGAGAATAAAATAGAGCAGTGTCATCGGCATATAAAGCTGGGCATGTTGGAGCTATAGCAGGAAGATCATAAGTGTAGATATTAAAGAGCAGTGGTGCAAGTGCTGAACCATGGTACCATCAGCACTTGCCTCACTCAACTGGCGATAAATTTCAATAGGTGTCACACCACGTAAATAGAGATAACAAATGATTACATGCTGTTCTTGCAATGAAAACGTCACCATTTTAAGTATCAAAAACAGTCCTAACTCTCGTCGCTGCTGCTAGAGTTTTATGCACTGTACAGTGCTGCCATCTCTGTCAGGCATTCACAGTGTCCACATGTATTTAAAAAAGAAAAAAAATTTCTATCTGGTCCCAGGTAGGACGTGTTATAACTTGAACGTACCTCGTAAAGTGTACAGACCCTTGCACTGTCATGGCTCCTAGAGACAGCCACCTTGTCTCCTCTCACCTCATCCTTCCTCCCGGGGATGTCCCAGTTGGGGACACAGGTACAATAGACAAGCTTGGACCTCCATGCTGAATCATCTCTGTAGCATAGTCCAGCCCTCAAGTTGAAATGACTGTCTAATTTTTGCAACTGTCTCATTTTTGTAATCTATGTACATAACTCCATTTGCATAAATAAATGATACACATGTTTTTTAACATTTATATATTTATTAAGTATTTTCCCTTACATTCAACATTTCACAGCAACCAATTGCTTTAAAAAATAGTTGATTTGAATAATCTATACTTCAGTCTGTTAATAGTCTATTTTGCAAACTATGTCTAAAAATATTGCAACAGATATATGTATGTCCATGTGTAACAAAGCACAAAACATTTTAACTTGATATTCTTAAAGAGATTCAAAGCTTACTATAAACAATGCACTATATTATATCACCAAAAATCTTCACATGAACTAGCACTGACAATGTCTTCATCTTTCCAGCACTTGATGTGCAAACAATACACATTTTATTTACAATATAAAAAACTTTAAAGCCATGTTTTCGAGAACAATAAACTTAAATGGTTAATGAAGAGGAACTTTTGAGAGTATAATTAAAGTTAGTTGACAACTCATATTTTTTATGGTGTAAAGGTATAAGAAAAAACATTATCTCTAGGGACAAAAACACAATACAATAATATCACTGCTAAACCAAACCACAAAACGCTTTTTTCTTAACAAATGTATGTTTTTCAATCAACTTGCTGTTTTCTTATTTACATTTTCTTGACTACAACATTTCCTCTTTCACTTTTATAACTTTCTTCACTGAGATGGGACTTTATAAGGTATTTCAGATGCAATTCTTTGTATTTGCTGATGATGGTCAGTTTATACCTGCTCAATGTAGTCTAACATAATAATGTTTAAGAATTGCACCGTCCTTGCACAGTGCAGTTTATTATACTAGTCCCAAATTATTTATTTCAGTTCAGTTTATAATTCTTAAGAAATTGTTCAGGTATTCCTTAATTACAATCAGTTTAAGAAAAAAAAAAGAAGTTTTTGTTCAGATGTTATTAAAATGTTCAACTTTTTCAATTGTTTTGAAAATATTTTATTTCAGCTGACTTTCATATTTTTGAACTTGTGCACAACAGTTTTAAAATCCATAATTCCAGAAGCTCTACAGAAAATTTCAAGCTAAAAGTTTATACACAACATTATGAATAATGAAAAGAAGAATTGAGAAAAATGGGGATTAAGGTTCAATGCAGTATTTTATATAATTGCATCAGACCAATTAAAACATTGTGGCTTTAATATTCTGATACTAAAAACCCAGTTATTTGGCATGAAAGTATCCACTTTATTGTATCTTATTTAAGTGACAGATACCAGTCCGTCTATATAAATGGTTTTAAATCAGAGTTTAGACTCGTCAAATATGGTGTCCCACAGGGTTCCGTTCTCGGCGCAGTTCTTTTCTTAATATATATCAACAATCTACCTATGTTTGAGACGATTATATTGAAACATATTTGTTTGCTGATGACTTAACCTTGAATATTTGTTGTGTGGATGATGACAAAATACAAGGCGCCTACACGAAGGTAAAAAAGTGGTGTGATGTTAATAAATTAAGTATAAATCAAAGCAAAACAATAAATATTAATTTTAATCGCCTTTCAAATGGTCTTGATGACAGGACAAAATTTCTTGGTATATACCTTGAAAAGGATCTGGGCTGGAAATCACACATTGACTACATTTCTAATAAAATTACCAAAGGAATATTTATGTTACGAATTTTAAGGAGTTTTACTGTGGGGCAACCATGCTTATGCCAACAAACTTTTAATTTTACATAAGAGGGCTGTAAGGATTATTTGTGGAGCTCCACCTACTTCCCATTGTAAACCACTATTTATTGAATTAGGAATCCTTACTCTTCCTTGTATCTATGTTTTGAGTTGTCTCCTCTATATGAAAGAAAATTTGCATGAATTTACCTTTTGTAACAATGTTCACAAATATCCAACAAGGATTAACTTTAAAGAGTCGATTAAAGACACTAGACAACACTTACTTTTAAATTTTTCCGGAACATGTTTCTGAGGCTTTGCCTCTATCATCGGCCGGCTCTCGACTGGTTCTCGTTGGTGTAGCTGACTTTGGCATTTACAGAAAACCAACACAGACAGACAACTACATAAAAGCTAATGGCTACAACCCAAGATCCCACAAACAGGCAATCTTCAATAGTTTAGCACACAGACTGGTCAACATCCCTCTCACAGCAGAAGAATACAAAACAGAATACAACAAAATAATTGAAATAGCACAAAAAAATAACTTTCCCAAATCATTAGTAGACAAAAAAGTGAGCTTAGCAAAAAAGAAGAAGCTACTAAAGGAAACCACAACTCTCTCAGCTACAGAAACTAATATGATTTTCAAAAAATTCACTTACCATCCATGGGCCTATGATAAATTCAAAAAAGTCTTCAAAAAACAAAATATTCAACTAGCACCAGTCAACCATTTCTCCTTAAAAAACCTAATTTGCTCAAACATCAAAGATGCCATTCCATCTAACAAAAAGTCTGGTATATATCAAATTGAATGCTGTGACTGTAGTCAAATTTATATTGGAAAAACCAAAAGAAATTTAGAAACAAGAACAAAGGAACACTTTAGAAACATAAAATATAAACAATTAGAAAAATCAGCAGTTGCCACACATTTTTGGGAAAAAAACCACAACATAAATCCAGAACCAAAACTACTAAAGGAAAACAAGAACTATCCACATGGGAACAAATCTTCATTTCAAAAAATAGGAACAAAGTATTCAATTTCGACATCCCCCAGAAAGATTTGTTCAGCAAGTTCCTTGAACCGCCACCAGAGGAGACCTGTGACAAAATATTGTCAGCTACACCAACGAGAACCAGTCGAGAGCCGGCCGATGATAGAGGCAAAGCCTCACAAACATGTTCCGGAAAAATTTAAAAGTAAGTGTTGTCTAGTGTCTTTAATCGACTCTCTTTAAAGTTAATTTATCATAACAACACTGTTTTCAATACTTCCAAGAAAGGAATCCAACAAGGACCTCAAAACAGTTATACTTAAGGAGGTGTAAGTTAGCCAAGACTCAAAACAGCTTTGATTCTGTTTCATTAAAATTATTTAATAGTTTGCCTGACTCTGTTAGAAATATTCCAGCCAGCGGTTTTAAAAGGAAGGTAATAGGTGTTTTAAGGTGTAACCCTCTTTACAAGGTCCAGGAGTTTCATTCTATTGTTTGGACATAAATCACAATTTTGACGTTGGCAATAAAAAGTCTATCTATCAAGTTATAAATAAAAACCCAGTTATTTGGCATGAAGTACAAGTTAGGGGACATAATTGGAAACTTTTCACATTTTTAAATATATATCATTGAAAAAATTATCTATTTTACTTTTGCTTGGACTGTACACTACCATGTTTTTCTTTGGCCATCCTTCTTTGTTCACACTTGTAACTCTAGTCAGAGTGTTTAGTCCAACATCGCATTTTTTCTGCACATTTATAAATTTAAGAAACAAATCAAAGGAAAAAGATGATTTGACATCTTATCAGAGTCAAAATATGTATGAATACCAATATTCCCCGTATGGCAACTACGGCCTTCGGGGTAACCTCGCCCCCCATGTGATGACCAGACTCATTTCTCCAATGACAGGGTTAGTGAAGATGACTGAGGCAAGAGGACCTACAGTTTATATAACTCTGAATCACATTGGGCATGGGGATCACTTCACATGAGCTAGACAGAAGTGATAGGGCCGACTTAAAATTGACACCCCAGAGCCAGGAATCGAACTTGGACCGTCAGCACAAGAGACATGAACGAAAGCACTGCACTACCCCGACGTTGAGTCAAAATATTGCGACCCTTCAAAAACATTTTCATAGTTAGATCTCTTAAACTGTTTCAAATATCCATGTTTTCAACAAACAAGCCGCAAAAGTATTTGCCTTTGAGTAAATTTGCAATACCATTAGGGAAGTATACGCAATATAAAGGACTACAGATTTCTAAATACTGAAAGTAAAATAATGCATCTGAAAAAAGCATCAGAATTGTGTAATGAACTGCACTAAAAAAAAGATTTCCACAAACTGCAAATCATATGCTAAGTAGATAGAGTCAACATGAAAAAGGCATAAGTGCACATTATCATTACGTTTTAAAAATGTTTAGTTAATACGTTATGAATCAAAATATTTAAATTTAAAGCTTGTCTGACTTTAACACTTCAATTTCATTTGTAAACATTGCACATTTAGTGGATAACAGTAAGATAATATACAACCAGTTAGAATACAATGAGCAGGTTACAGTAGCCTCATTTTTTAAGAAAAATAAACTTTGTACAAGAAGTTTTGTTATACCAAGTGAATCAGCTGCCCTTAGATATTTATATGCATGCCCTTCCTGTAATATCATATAACACTGGGGCCCGAGGTATACAAAACAATGGATATCAAAAATATTTTACTGCAGAGTAGATATACTTATGGTCAACTTACACACAGACAGTATTCCTCAATACTGGGCAAGTCAAGAAACACCTTCTCCTACTAACTTGACAACAATGAGCAGTTTTAAAGAGTAAATCAGGATTGGGGAATCGTTCTCTCTATAGACATACTTTGCAATGCATTACCTTATACCACATCATAAGCTTATTGCTGTTAGATTTAAATTGCTTTTTACAATTATATGTTTCTAACTCCTAATTGAGTAATAAAATGTTGTCTCTAGGGAAATTTTTGGAATATCTTCATTGGAATCATCACATTCAGCACTTATTTAAAATATGCTTGAGATGCCTTGACTATATATACGAGGGTGGTGAAAAGTATGCAACCTCAACAGATGGCAACACTCATAAATAAAAGCTACTCAATTTTGTTGTTCATCTGTTGACAGTTACTCACGAAAGTTTCAGTCAATTTGGATGCTCAGTTGTTATGTAACAGTCGTTTGAGTGAGTTGATGTGAGTGCTTTTATGAAAATGGACAAAATCGAGTATCAAGCTGTCATTAAATATTTGTTTTTGAAAGGCAATACACCTACGCAAATCAAAGATGAGTTAGATTCTGTGTATGGGGACTCTGCATCATTTACCACAGTGAAATTTTGGGCAGCTGAGTTTAAACGTTACCGTAAGAGCTTGAGGGATGATGAATGTAAGAGACGTCCAAAAACTGCAACTACCCATGGAAACTTTAGCAATTCTAGCTGCTACATCTCGATTCTGTAAATGTTAAGGTAGTATTAATGATGTCAGCACTATCTCTCACCTAGTTTTATTTTGGTTCAAAGTATTGGGCATCGCTCTTCATGATGTCAAATGTGATGCAAGATAACAATTATCATTACATACACACAAACATGGTTCTAAAGCTTTCACGGCCAGTGTCAATACTAGATACAGTATAATCTGGGCTTGTTTCCTCTGTTGAAACCTCCACTAGAGTACTTCAACTTCACTACTGCCACTGAACATGTCTGTCGCAGTTGCAAACAAAATGTCTGGGAAGAAGCAGTCCAGTAGACCACGGCCCACAAGCCCGGATTATAGTGTATCTAGTATGTTCAAACACAGCTATAAAAACTAAAAAAGCACAAGAAAATTCTGCCCAATCTCAGCTTGACTGCCCATTAACTGCAAATTTATATGAAATACTTTACAGAGCAATACAGTGATGAATGTTCTATACAAACTTTTTGTACTTGGAGGGAGCTACAGAGAATGTCGGCTGTTTTGTACATATATTGTATACATTAAAATAACAATGGGAAGCTGATTCAAAGGCATTTCAGGCTGTAACTTCAATGTAAAAGGCATCTGATTTTACCTAGAGCTACCACTTTTGCTAATGCAAAGCTACACTAGCTCTAACACTTTGCAAATCTTCAGATCACCAGTATCAAACAATAATTCTGCTTGGAGTAAAATAAAAATGACAAAACAATGCTAAAAAAAGGTTATACCAACACAATAAATAATGTTGAATGATACATAGGCACACAAGTAAAATATTGTTATTCTTATAAAAATAATCTCTGCGTTAGAAAACATGTCAGCTTAGCCATCATTCTAGCACAGAGCAAATCAATTTATTTTGTAACAAAAACAGTGAATGGCAATAATTTAAACATAAACTGCATAGTATACAAACAACAGAAAATATTGAAGTTATTTGACAGTGATGTAGGCAAGGGGTTACTAAAATTGATACTTTCTAAAACTCTAATCCAAATTTTGTGAACATTTTGCGTACTCCAAAATATACCTAGTCTTGCCATAGATACTGTTACAAATTGTTGAAGCTGTTACATGCAGCTTCCAATCGCTCTAATTGTCTTTCGTAACTTACTGTACGTCAACTTACTAATATTTCACTCCTCTAATTGACCAGATAAGACCTGATAAGGAACAATGGCAGTGCTGGTCACCTGAAGGTAAATACGCCTCAAGGCTCTATCGAGTAATAGCTTGTCTTTGAAAGAGGAAGTATTCAGCTCCAGGTTTCACCATGGAATGGGGTGATTATGAAAATTGTGTCGCTGTCATTGTGTTGCATAAAGTTGGAAAATCTGCAAGTGACATTTCCAAGACACTAAAAAAGCTCAAAATCAGCCGTATGTTTGTATACCGCACCACTGAGCAATTCACTGCAAGTGGGATTGTAAAGGATCAGCCGAGGGAGGGTTGACCACGCAGTATCAGGACTCCAGCAGCACAGAAAGCGGTGGCAGCTCGTGTTCAGAGAAATGAGCATTTCAAAAAGGACAATGTCCAGGCTTCTGTCAGAGGACCTTGGACTAAGGGCTTATCACCAATGTAAAGGACATTATCTTGACACACGCCTCAAGATGCTGAGAGTGCTTAAATGTTGACATCTCCTACAGCGTTATGCTCAAAATGGTCATCGGAACATCCCCTTCACCGATGAAAATGTTTTCACTGTTGAGGAGTCTTTCAATGTGCAAAACGACAAGGTTTATGCATCATCATATCAGGAAGCTAGTAATAAGATTCCTAAAGTTCAGAGGGTCCATCATCCCTCCTCAGTGGTGGTGTGGCAGGGGGTGAGTTATTCTGGTACCACCCAGCTACATTTTTGCAAAAAGGGTGTTAAAACCAGTGCCAGAGTGTATGAAAGCACTTTTTTGGAGACTATTGTCAAGAACTTGAGTGGCACATTGTTTCAAAACCAACCATGGATTTTCCAGCAGGACTCTGCCCCTGCCCACAAGGCCAGGTCAATGCAAGCATGGCTTCAGCGTCATGTCCCTCACTTCACTTTACCTGAAGATTGGCCCAGTAGCAGACCTGAATCCATTGGACTACCGACTATGGTCACTGCTTGGGGGTATTGGCTGCAAGAGGAGACACCCCACCAATGGAAGTTTAAAGCGTTCCTTGTTGTCAGTGGCGGATTTCCCCCTGGATGTTGTCCATTCTGCCATAGACGAGTGGCCACAAAGACTCAGAACCTGTATCCATGCAAAACGTGGCAATTTTGAAAAGTGATTGGTGCTGTGTGTAATGAATGCCTGTAGGTACAACATACTAAAAGCCAATTAAAATATTTTGCATAGTATTTGCATTTTTTCACTTTTCAAGTTGTAACAGTATTTATGGCTAGACTAGGTACCATTAACCATTTTGCAAATGTTCAATTTTCATAAGATGTTTAATTACAAATTTATTTCACTGATTTTATTCCAATAAGTAAATAAATATTACAAGAAACAGTACCACATAATCAAAATCTTAACTCTTTTTGCTAATCTTATAATTACAAACAAAACTTACAATAATGTGTATTAGTAAAAACAAATATATATATATATATATATATTTGGCGGTTTCCTCACAAAATTGTAGTAAAATTTCACACATTTGACATGGCTGATTTAAGTGTGTGCTTTTGGCGATTTGACTACAGAAAGGTCTTTTAAAGTTAACACATTGTAATTTAATTGTAAAAACTATTTGTAGTTGGTTTGACACTCGTCACTTACTTTTTTATATTATAGAGGGACTAGTTTCAAAGGCCATTGCCTCCATTTTCAACCACTCTTCAACTAGCATTTGTTGTCTACTCTCCTCTCTGGTGGTGGAACTATGAACTTCTTTGTCAAATTATCTACTGCTGGGATTTGACAAATTTGACAAAGAAGTTCATAGTTCCACCACCAGAGAGAGGAGAGAACAGACGACAACAGATACTAAAGTTCGGCCGCTCGTTCTCCGGCTCTGACATTTCTCGAGAGGGGGAAGCAGGCTGTTGCCAGTTCTTTAGCTGGAATTTCAATGCATATTTTAAATATTTAATGCATTTGCATATTTCACGAATCAGTAGCCATTATAATAGCGATAATAATAGGACTTACGAACACTAAAAATTGTAATTCACGCACGCACAAAATAGAAAAGGAACTTCACCAGCGCAAGCAACTAAAGCCACGAGGTTCAAACAAATTTAACCTGGCAACACGGTGTTGGGTTCGGAAGCCATGCCTAGCAGCGACAATGCTGATTGGCGCTAGCAGACAGTTTTAGCTTTCTGACCACAACACCGGATGTAGAGACTTCCAGTACTACCAACAGAAACAGTTAGTGTGCGTGACACGTCTGAACGAAATAATCAAATAGAGTGGTGTTGTAATGAATATCTTGTGTAATAATGAAATTCAAAGTATAAACTTGAAAGAAGCGTAGGGACAGTGAAGCACAAATTAGTACAAAATTGAATCGAGAATATATTGACACATTGCTTCACTCACACTGTTTATTCACAGGACATGTTTCAAGAGCTCTTGCTCCTATCATCAGTATCAGCTGAGGATAGGAGCAAGAGCTCTTGAAACATGTCCTGTGAATAAACAGTGTGAGTGAAGCAATGTGTCAATATATTCTCGATTCAATTTTGTAATAATGAAATTGTAAGTTGGATTTCATTGTTTTAAAGCTAATATGGTCCTATATTTTAATTCTAAAGATAATTTTGAGGATATGTTTTCAATTGCTCATTACTGTATGTTGGTACTTTTAACCTTCCCCCTCCACCTCTTGTAACTGCAAAACGTCAGAGCCGGAGATCCAACGGCCGTACTGTAGTTGGAGAGAGGTTGAAAATGGAGGCAATGGCCTTTGAAACTAGTCCCTCAATAATATAAAAATGTAAGTGACACGCGTCAATAAATTGACTTCAAATAGTTTTTACGATTATTTTGACGTCACTGTTACTAAATTCCTCCAAACACACATAACTTTGTAATTTGTTTGTTCCCTTTTCTGTCAGTTATGCAGTACTGTTCTTTACAATAAAGAAATGCAACATAGTTTCTGCACACATGATTTAGAAATGAAAGTATTTGCTCATTTCTGCTGGGAAAAAAATTTGCAATAATTTCATTTTACATACTTTTCAATTTTGTAACATACTTCAAATGTTCAACTGTGGAAGACATTAATTTTTCTGTTAACTTCTTTATAAGCTATTATTTTCAATCAAAACTTCAAAAATATCTGGAGCAAATTTCAAATTAAGTGCTCCATAACTTTTGAGAGCTGTAAATGTATGGAAACAGAATATAACAGAAAATTTGCTTATTTCTAGGTTGTATAACATAAAACTGTTCAAACTTTTAAATGAAAGAAAAGGAGATATATAAACTAAAATCACAAAAACATATATTAATGTGTTTGGATACTAACAATGATAAAACCCTTTACATATTTTACTACAGTACTTAATAATTCATTGAGATTTCAGCAAAAGTTACATGTGCGCTGACATGTTAGTTACTGTTTTGTTTATTTGACTACAACTGATTTACTGATGCAGTTTTCTCATTAACATTAAACATTTTCAACAAAACTGGATATTTTTCCAAATAAATATGTATACAATTTGTACGATAGTATTTAGTATTTGGCAGTATAATATAGCATTTATTATACAGTTGTTCAACTAATTTATATCTAGATGTTTTCTAAATAGAGAGTATATATAAAATTGATAAGTACTTAGAGAATTTATACTTGTACTCTATTACTTGTATGATGTGGTCCTAGTTCCACATGCACAATCATGAGATGATCATGGTTAATTACAAAATGTCACTCTGATTAACGTTATATGGATACAATGAAGGTGATTTAACAAAATAATCTCTTCACATTGCAAGCTGAACATTAGAACACACTGCAGTATTTCTGCACTTTTCTAAACATTCTGAACAATAAAATAATATTTCTGAATGTATTTTCATGTATGTTGACCTCATTCCAATTATTAGCTAGTTACATTACAGTTCTGAAGAATGCATATCTCTCCTTTTCTACTGTATTTCAGTCTGCACCTTATATAGTTGAACCAGCCTCAGTACTGCACTTGGGTAAAGAAAACGTTTTGTATACATCCGCATTAGCCTTGTACAAGATGCGTTCAAGTTGTAACATCCCCATTTTTTTTTCAGGACTGGGACCAGATAGGAACTTCTGTTTTTCTTTTTTTTAAAATACACGTGGACTCTCTGTGAATGCGTGATATAGATGGCAGCACTGTATAGTGCATAAAACTCTAGTGGCAACGACGAGAGTTAGGACTGCTTACACAGATAAAAAAATGCAAAAATTTTTTTTAAAAATTTTAAAAATTTAAAAAAAAAAATTTTTTTTTTTTTTTAAAAAGAAGAAAGAGGTATTAACATCAACTTCTTAAGATAAGTGGACATTAATTAACTAATATTTTTATTTGTGCAATGAGAGTTAGGACTGTTTTTGATACTTAAAATGGTGACATTTTCATTGAAAGAATGTGTAATCATTCGTTTTCTCCATTTTCGTAGTGTGACACCTACTGAAATTCGTCGCCAGTCTGTGAGGTATGTGATGGTATCATGGATGTGTCTAATGTACATTCCTGGGTGTGACAGTTCAATGAAGACAGAACATCGTGTGACAACAAGCCAAGACAGTTAAGTGAGGCATGTAGTGATGGTACCATGGATGTGTCTAATGTACGTTCCTGGGTACCACAGCTCAATGAAGATAGAACATCGTATGACAACAAACCAAGACAGTTGAGTGAGGCATGTGGTGATGGCACCATGGATGTGTCTAATGTACGTTCCTGAGTGTGACAGTTCAATGAAGACAGAACATTGTGTGACAACAAACCAAGACAGTTAAGTGAGGCATGTGGTGATGGTAACATGGATGTGTCTAATGTACGTTCCTGGGTACCACAGCTCAATGAAGACAGAACATCGTATGACAACAAACCAAGACAGTTGAGTGAGGCATGTGGTGATGGCACCATGGATGTGTCTAATGTACATTCCTGAGTGTGACAGTTCAATGAAGACAGAACATTGTTTGACAACAAAGCAAGACAGTTGAGTGAGGCATGCGGTGATGGCACCATGGATGTGTCTAATGTACGTTCCTGGGTACCACAGTTCAATGAAGACAGAACATCGTATGACAACAAACCAAGACAGTTGAGTGAGGCATGTGGTGATGGCACCATGGATGTGTGTAATGTACGTTCCTGAGTGTGACAGTTCAATGAAGACAGAACATCGTGTGACAACAAAGACAGTTGAGTGAGGCATGTGGTGATGGTACCATGGATGTGTCTAATGCACGCTCCTGGGTACAACAGTTCAATGAAGGCAGAACATCGTGTGATAACAAACCAAGACAGTCATTGCCTCGCACCAGCCGGTCTGACGACACGATTCAGCAAGTGGAGAACATTGTTTTGGAGGATCGCCAATTGAGACATTGTGTGACACCAAATCAAGACAGTTGCAGACATTGCCTCCAAAATTGGCATTTCCGTGGGATCTGTGCACACAATCATGCATGAAGATCTGAAAATGCAAAAAGAGTCTTCCAGGTGGGTGCCACAAATGCTGACGGATGGTCATAAGGCTGTGCATGTGGCAAATTGTCAGGCGATGTTGATATGTGATGACAGAATGAATGGAACTTTCTTTCAATCAATTGTGACAATGGATGAGATGTGGATGCCGTTTTTCAACCCTGAAATGAAGCACCAGTCAGCTCAATGGAAGCACACAGACTCACCACCACCAAAAATATTTTGGGTGAGCGCCAGTGCTGACAAAATGATGGTGGCCATCTTTTGGGACAGCAGTGATGTAATCCTTACTCATTGCATTCCAAAGGACACTACGGTGACAGCTGCATCCTACCAAAATGTTTTGACGAATAAACTCCTCCCAGCATTGCGTGAAAAATGGGCGGAAAAGGCTGGACGTATGCTCTTTCATCAAGACAACGCACCAGCACATCGGATGAACGTGACGCAGGATTTTCTTTGTGACAACAACTTTGAAGTGATTGCTCATGCTCCTGGCTCCTAGCAACTTTTGGCTGTTTCCCATGATGAAAGACACTGTCCGTGGTCACAGATTCACTAGTCGTGCCGCGGTGATTTTCCAGTGGTCAAAACACACTCCTAAGCAAGTGTTCGCAGTGGCCATGGAATCATGTTGTTGACGTTGTGAAAAATGTGTACGGCTAGAGGGAGAGTACGTTGAGAAGTGACACTAGTTTCACATTTTTCTTGTGATTACTTTGTGAGAAAAAAGTAGTTGTTATAACTTGAACGCAACTCGTACATGTATCAGCTATGAAGAACAAACAGATGTCATGTGAACTTGTGTTTCTAATCAGAACTATATTTAGAAGGCCTGTCATAACACAATAGAGCAGTCTACTATTAAAATAAAAATGTAAATAAATAATTTTGACTTAAATCCATTACATCCCCCCCCCCCCTCTCTTTGTGCATGGAAACATGGTGTGAATTGTTGTCATGTGATGATTAGAGTAAACTTGTACAACAGCAGCTTACACAAGTATGTTAATTACATTTTCACAGTCTATGTTGGTTAGGTTGTTCTTTGCTTTGCAATGTTGAAGAGTGTCATCTGAGAATATAAATTTGCTTCTGCTTGAGCAGGCAGTATAGAATGTGACACAACCTAGTGGGCTGTGAACAAAATAAACTTAACCATATCTTATATAACATTAAATATGTTTGTGCTATTGCTTTCTAAAGTTGAATGACAAACTATTTTTTTTATTTGCACCTCTAAGTAGCATTTCCTTTTAATCATTTCATTGTTTTTTATACAGGCTTTTTCTTTCTTTCTTTTGCTTTCTTTCTTTTTTTTTTTTTTTCTACACACACAATTTATCACATTAAATTAACACTGGGCTCGCACCTTTTCCATTGCATTATTCTTTTATTTATGAACTGGAATATAGTATGTGGCTAACAGAAACTCTATTTAGAACATTCACTATTATGATGCAAGCTTCTACACGAGATAATTCCAATTACTTTTGTGCAACTGTATTACCTTAAAAAGGCTTAGTTTTTAATTTTTATGAATACAGTATTTTATAGCATACGTTGGTTTATGCATTACTCTTTATATACCAGAATTACTAAGAGATATTAATAAATTTAATCAATATTAAAGTTAATTTTCTATGATTTAGTATAATGATGTTATGTGCCGATTTAGCCCCTTTGTTTGTCCTTAAGATCGTTTCCAAAAGCCATGTAGACACCTCATAGATCCTTCTCTGCACATTAAATCATTCAATACAAATATCTGTTCATGGCCGTACAGATCTCTGTTAATGTTCATACTACCACAATATTGCATAACCTTTTTTTGTGTTAATGTAACAAAATCAGGTTGATGCTTTATTAGCAACATATATCTGATAACTTAAGAACAAATATAAAGAGCATAGAACAAATATATTTAATTATGTTCAAGATCTTCTCGAGAAACAAGCCGGGTGAAAAGATGATTAGAAATCTACTACAGCATCTCAGACTCACTTTCCATCAAAACGGCAACTCCGAATATGACGAAGCCTCGATCACCAAAGCTAGGAAAGGGAAACCTGTAATACAGCATCAGATAAGCCTACCGCTACAGCCTACATCCCGTTTACTGGCAACCTACCCGGCAGAATCAGTAACCTCGATCACCAGAACTAGGAAAGGGAAACCTGTAATACAACAAGCGTCAGAAAAGCCTACCGCTACAGCCTGCATCCCATTTACCGCTAATCTATCCGGCAGAATCAGCAGCCTCGATCACCAGAGCTAGGAAAGGGAAACCTGTAATACACCAAGTGTCAGATAAGCCTACCGCTACAGTCTATATCCCGTTTACCGACAATCTATCCGGCAGAATCAACAGCCTCGATCACCAGAGCTAGGAAAGGGAAACCTGTAATACACCAAGTGTCAGATAAGCCTACCGCTACAGCCTGCATCCCGTTTACCGCTAATCTATCCGGCAGAATCAACAGCCTCGATCACCAGAGCTAGGAAAGGGAAACCTGTAATACACCAAGTGTCAGATAAGCCTACCGCTACAGCCTGCATCCCGTTTACCGCTAATCTATCCGGCAGAATCAACAGCCTCGATCACCAGAGCTAGGAAAGGGAAACCTGTAATACACCAAGTGTCAGATAAACCTACCGCTACAGCCTGCATCCCATTTACCGACAATCTATCCGGCAGAATCAACAGAATTCTTGCAAAATACAACATCAGGACCATCCACAAGCCACCTCCGAAGATTAAACATCTGTTGAGACCGGTGAATGACAAACTAGACTTCCAAGTTCCGGGAGTGCACCGCAGTCCCTGTGAATGTGGGACACCGTATATAGGACAAACCAGAAGGACCATCGCTATCAAAATAAACGAACATGAACAGAGCATTCGTTTAATGCAACCTGAGAAGTCTGGGCTGGTAGAGCATTGTTTTGATAACAACAATAGAGCCAACTTTCAGGAGACGACCATCTTGGCAAAATGCAACAGTTACTGGGAGCGGAGAGTTAAGGAGGCTTTGACCATTTCCTCCGAGAGGAGCATGCTTAATCGTGATGCTGAATTTCAGTTCAGCTACTCTTGGAAATCGGCCTTAATAATGGAAATCCATTGACTTAAGAAGCACAGATCTATACAGCTTCATCATCAAGGTAGTTATGTTTGTTTGACCCAATTAATTTTCTATACTCATGCCATCTCCTGACCTGACATTTAATTTACTGAAAACTTTCTTTTGTTTGGTGATGTAGGTATTGATAGTGTTTTGTCTTTATATTGAAATTTAACTGTATTGGAACACCAACTGTTTTTTTATATTTGTGTTATACCCAGTGATACATTTGTAGTTATAGCATTTATTAAAATATCCTGATGATGGGAGAAATGTATGCTCTAATCGTCTTTTCACCTGACTTGTTTCCCGAGAACATCTCCAAAATATTCGTCGCAAGTAAAGTTTCAGGTCTTATTTTTATTTTTATATTTTAATTTGTTTTTAAATGATCTCCTTACTAACCAATATCTCCTATTCTACTTGTAGTAATACGTATGCATAAGTTAACTTTTTGTATATTAATTTCAATAAATAGAATATATCATACACTTAAATGTTTGTAATTACTTTATTTTTTAAAAATGTGAAGGATCATTATTCAAACACTTATTGGTCACCAAAATCTAGGCTCTGCTTATTATAATTAATTCAAATTAAAGGAATTCATTTCCATTATTATTATATTATTGTTGTCGTTGGTGTTGCTGCAGATATTGTATCAGTTGCCATGGTAATAATAACGTGTATCAAAATGTCATCTTGAAGCGCAAGAGTTTGACAGCATAATTAAATTTGATTGGTTACAGAATGTTCAGTAGATGTTACACTCTAAAGGAAATTAGAGTTGTTTCTAAGGACCTATCTGTCAATGCACTAACTGTTGCATTGTAATTTAACATTTCTCCATGATCAAAGTTTATTCTTGGAACTGGTTATAAAAATATTCAAGCAATGATAGTGCAAAGTAAATTATTTTGGAAGTATAACTGAACCTACTCTGCAGGTACACAAAGGACTAATTGGCACCAAATCTATGAAAACATCTGCAGATATTCCAATGTGAAGTATGTATCTGACCAAGTATGTATGTTTTTTTAATATTCTCTTAAGTTACCATTCTGATGATGACAATATTTTATGTAGTATGTGATTAAGGGTTGACGTTACTTTTATTGTAAAGACAAAATTAAATATTACATATTCACTTCACCCACACTGAACTTGATACACCATTATATTTAGTCTTAAATTGAAAAAGTGAATTAAACTTGAAAAATTCTATACCATGGCTGGAATCTGCACCTTGAACCTTTGAATTTGTATGTGAAGAAACTCTTTCTAGCTGAGCTGTGTCCTTCAATAAGGTCCTTAGAACCAAAAGTATTCAATTACTCTCAATATTATATTGTTTGTAATTCTAGTGTATAAAAACTCCTGTATATGGTTTATAATATAATTCATTTCTAAGTTCTATAAAAAGTTTAAATAAAAAGCTAGAAAACTGCATCAGTAATAAATGTATCAAACAAAAAGAAGTGCTATCCAAAACAAATATATGATGGCAGGAATGTTCACCATTTCTATAAACTACTTTTACTGTGATGCTTATAGGAGAAAAAACACAGAAACAATTCCCTAGTTCACTTTTCGTCATTTGTTTTCTTTTTTCATTGTGATGTCATGGTGTTATGCTATGATGAGCACGTCATGTATAATACTGACTCAATTTTAGAACCGTCACCTACAGCGACTTTGATCAAACAATAACAAGATTTCATTACTGCTTCTCCTAACAAAGCTTTCAAAATTCTTATATATAAGGAATATTCTGAGCATGTAGCAACAAATTCTTCCCGTCTAATAAGTTATAAAGGCAGTATACCATAAATACCACAGCAACCATTAATGCATATTGCTTAGCTTGCTCTCAATTGACATGTTTAAAAATGTTCTCTCGTAGAGAGAATCCATCATATGCCCAGCCAGGTAAACGCCGCGTTCCTGGACTGCAGACATGTACATATTGGAAGCACACAGTATCACTGTATAGTCTAGCTTGTGCCATATTTGCTGCTCTCAAAGACACCTTTGCGGAAAAACGAGGAAAATTCCAACAAAGCCAGTTTTGTAGGATTCTGCCTGCATGAATGCAGTGGACAGCTTTCAATTCGAGAACACACATCCAGGAGGCACCTCAAGTATTCTTCCAGTAGCTTCCTTCGTTTTCGTGCCACAGATTCCGAGTTTTTAGAGAAGAAATGTCTAGGAGGAAATGATATTGCTGCCACCTGTAAAACATTTTGCAAGTGTTAGAGCCAGTTTCAACAACTAAAGTTAAACATTCTCTCATATCTTGTTTGCTAACACTATATTATAAGGTGCGTTCAAACAGAAACAAGCCGGCTTTTTTTAAACTTTTTTTTTTTTGTGGTGGTGATGCTGGATGCTTCACTGGAGACTTTGCAGTTTTGATGATAGTTTCTCGGGCTAACAGCCAGGTCAGATTAGGGTAACTACCCAAGCTTTCAGCGACTAACTCTGCCGCCATCCTCAGGGGAACTGAGGATGGCGGCAGAGTTAGTCGCTGAAAGCTTGGGTAGTTACCCTAATCTGACCTGGCTGTTAGCCCGAGAAACTATCATCAATAACCAACGCCGGGAAAGCTTCAAGTCATTAATAACTTTGCAGTTTTGATTCTGGTTCAAAGTGATGACACCAGCCACCACTCGTGCCAGGAACTCATTCCCTTCCCTAGCATAGCGCTGCAGATGACCAAGTCAGTGGGCTATTCAACATGCTTCCAGGTGTGGTTGAAGACTGTGGGGCACCCATTGGGCACACACTTTGTGAAAGAGCAGTCGTTCCTTCATGATGGTGTGAACACTTCCGACTCTCAATCTGACCTCGGCAGTCCTGGGTAATGAGTGCATCAACCACCTGGACGATGTCATCAGTAATGCAGTGTGGTGCTCCAGACTGTGCATCATCGGTTAACGACACCCATCCTCCCTTGAAGCAAGGGACATGCAGTGTTCACCATACACTTGTGACATTCATCAATAAATGTCGGTTTCCCCTATTCCTTCTGCTGTCAGAAAAACAAACACCGCCTCTTTGCTCTTCTTTTGACACCTCCATTTCACTGTTTGCAATGCGTCTGGCAGCATTGGATGATTGATACATGCTGCTGCTAGCTTTGTATAGTCACATGACGTTCACGCATGCCCTCTAGCGACGGGCTGTGAACTTCCACGCTCTGGTCGGAACACTTCGTTACACACGCCATGATATTACCATCCTGTCACCGGTTTGCACATACCAGACTCTGGCTTGTTTCTTTTTGAACGCCCCTTATAGTTTATGCATGTTTGGAGGACTTTATTAACAGTGACATCCAATTAATTGAAAAAGTATTTGTAGTCTGTTTTTAACACTCCGTTATTTGCATATTTATTCTTTGAAGGACTAGCTTCAGAAGTTGTAGCTACAAATGTTTTTTCAATTATATTAGAAGTTAAGCATTACCTTAAAATTCTTGCAAGCATTACTTATAGATGTACTTAGGCTTTCACGGCCAGCGTCCATTTGTAGTAAATGTTCTTCCGGGTTCATTGGCCATGGTCTAACAATGAGAATTTTGCCAGACATTTCACTCAGGACTGCTTTGAGCATTCTCAAAGGACTCAAAGAGTAACAAGGCAGTTAAGCTGCCTCTCTTATATACATTGTAGGCAACTGCCTCCTCATTGCTGATTGGCTGGAGGACAGCCAATCGTCTAGCTACCTGCTGCAAAGCCCCTTTCTTCATCTAGTTGTTTCGGTGTCTTAATTGTGTGTTCTAATGCCGGTATCCATTTCTAGTGTAGCTTACTCATCTCTTCTTTGCGATTAAAGTTATTTTTATATTATTTTGAGTCCTTTAAGAATGCTCAATGCAGTCTTGCGCAAAATGTCAGGCAAAATTCGCACTGTTAGACCACGGCCAATGAGCCCGGAAGAACATTCACTACAAATTACTTATAGAGTTCATAACTGGTACTATAACAGAAAATATCAGTGGAAATTAACATACTACAGTAAAGAACAAATAATTTTTAAACACACTATTAAAGGAATAACACTTAATAAGAAAGTTTTGCTAGAGGAATTATTGGAAGTAATAACAGTTCTGCATTTAGAAAAGAGCCAATATTTACCCCAACCAATTTAAGTATTGGCTAACCTGCATCAGACTTTCAGTTCTGGAAACTTTAATTTTAATCTGTGGATACAAATGAGACACTGAAATCGACTCCAGCTAGCTTACTGCCTTATCATTTCCAGACATGTTTGTTGTAACGGAGAGTGATACAAGGGCTTTTTAACAAAGACTAAGACTGACTTTTTTCACAGATATTTATTACTCCATTTCAATGTTTACATTATCTTTTTCAAAGTAGTCCCCTCCTACTTCAATGCACTTTTTATAACATCTCTGCCAGTCCTTGAACACGTGCTGCAGACCATTCTTTGTCATGTCCTTGAGAATCACCTCACTTTTCTTGAGCACTGCTTCAGAGTTCTCAAATCGAATACCACTAAGCTTTGCCTTTAGTGATGGGAATAAAAAAGTCACAGGGTGCAAGATGGGGGCTATGAGGTGGATGTGTTGCACAGGTATTATTTAACTGAACCAGAAACTGCATGACTTAATTTACGATGTGAGGCCGAACATTGTCATGATGAAGTCGCCACCCAGTCCGAGAAAGCTCTGGTCGTTTCTTTGCAATGTGCTTCCTCATTGTAGTCAATACTGACGTGTAGTATGCTGCTGTAACAGTAGTGTGAGGGGGAACTGCATGTGACGTGAGGCCGTGCATTGTCATGATGAAGTCGCCACCCAGTCTGAAAAAGCTCTGGTCGTTTCTTTGCAATGTGCTTCCTCAGTGTAGCCAATACTGACGTGTAGTATGCTGCAGTAATAGTAGTGTGAGGGGGAACTGCGAGAAAGCTCTGGTCGTTTCTTTGTAATGTGCTTCCTCAGTGTAGCCAATTCTGACGTGTAGTATGCTGCAGTAACAGTAGTGTGAGGGGGAACTGCATGCTGTTAAATCATTCCATTAGTCAAAAAGTGTGATCATCACTTTCCCTGCAGATGGAACAACTTTTGCCTTTTTTTGGTGTTGAAGAAACTGGCAATTTCCACACTGTGCTGGATTGTTTCCCTTCAGGATCATAATGATGCAGCCATGACTCATTACCGAGGATAATTGATTTAAAAAATGCATCCACTCCATCAGCAAAGAGATGCAGCTCCTCACGGCTTGTCTCCATTCCCGTTCAGGAATCAACAGACATGGCACCCAATGGGGATAAACTCAGGTCATAATTGTTAAGACACTGCCATATGAAATTCTCAGCACTTCACTGAGGTTATGTAATGTTATCCTTTGATCCACAGGGACAATCACAGCAGCTGTGTTGATGTTGATTTAAGTCACAGCAGAAGCTGAAACACCAGGCCCACCTTAACACAGACAAGTCGGCCTTCTTTGAAGTCCTTGAACCACCTAAACACTGTTGCACTATATCGAGATTTAACTGTATCAAGATTTAACTGTATTGGAACACCACAGTGAAGCGACTGTGAACTGTTGCACTAAATAGTGCAGTTCCAACACATGCTTGCCTCAGTTTTTTATAACTTTCAATGGCTGTATGGTTTAAAAAAAAAAAAAAAAAAAAAAAAAAAAAAAAAAAAAAACAGAATTTGATTGTGTTGTACTGGTCTTCTTGCATCAGCTCCATTGTCTGGTAAGCAAGATGCAAGTAGCATCTACAAAACAGAACATTACTACCTAAGGATATTATACATAAAAACCTGCTCTTTTTAAATATTTACAAGGGCAGATCAAATATAAACGGGAATTATTTTGTTAATTTATTTTATCAACAAACAAAAATGCTCATATGTAGACTACTTTTCCACACAGTGCTGTGCCATCGATACACATTTTCTCCATTGGATTGAAAGTTTTTAATGTCTTCCTTAGAGAAAGAAGAAGGACGCGTGTGGAGCCAGTTGTGCAAGAACTCTTCTACACCTGCGTCATCATCAAAGCGCTGTCCTCCTAGGTCTTGTTTGAGTGGTCCAAACAAATGGTAGTTGCAGGGGTGTGATCTAGAGGTGTCCAATGCATTTTCTCCAGTTTTTCCCACGTTTAACAGGCAGTATGTGGCCTTGCATTGTCGTGGAGAAGAATGGTGTTTAGGATCGCTTGTCGGTGTCAATAGTTGCAGTATGCAGCCTTTGATTGATCCAAAATGTGAGTGATATGCTGCATTAATTGTTCTTTGTTTGTGAAGAAAATCCACCAGCAAAACCCTTACGGAGTCCCAGAAAACGGTTGTAAGCACTCTTCCAGCAGATGGGCATGTTCTGACCTTGACCGAACCTGCTTCGTCTCTTCGCTGCCACTTCATGCTTGCTTGCTTTGACTCTGGGGTATAATGATGCAGCCACGTTTCATCACAAATCAAGATGCGATTCAAGAAATCTTCTCCCTCCTCCTCGTAGTGATGCAGGTGTCTCTGACAAACTTCCTGGTGTAACGTATTTTGTTCCTGGTTGAGGGACGAGGAACCTACCTGGAAACAATTTTCTGCAATGGAGTTCATCTCGGATGATTGCTTGAACACTTCTATAACTTATTCCTAGGGAAAAAACAATTTCGGATAATTTTATGCACAGATTTTTTTCAATAATATCATGAATGGCACCAATGTTGTCTGCAGTAATTTTCTACAACTTCTCTTCCTGCCACAAAAATTTTAGCTCACTCATACACTTCAGTCTGCAAAAGTGTTTGTTTCCCAAAGTGTGCACGGAGCTGTCTCAAATTTTCGGATTGTTTGGTGCCCTTTTTTGCAAGAAATCTGATGATGTGCATTGCACAACAGATGTGTGCACCTCTTACACACTCATGGCGTACTGATGCAGTCCCATTCTCTGTGGTGTGTACGAGTGCAATACTCCCTCTCGAGATACCCCCACCAACATACTGACAAAGTCTCTCCTTAAAATTATTACTAACAGCAGTGTTATATTAAAATTGCCATTTATATTTGATCTACCCTCGTATGTTACATGTAGAAAACTTTCACAGAAGCTACAGGAAAACATCAGTCTCAGACTTTGTTGATTAGCCCTCGTGCATTAAATAATTCAATCTTAATAACAAATCACTGAAGTGTAGATAAAGTAAATTTCGAAAACAGAGCTGCAAGTCAGTAATTGCTGCACCTCAACCCTTTTGCCCCTGTAGTTTGACTGCTCCCATGCAACCTTAGCTATCTCAACCCGTGTCGTTGCATTGCAAGTCAAGTCAATGATAACAGATACCTTTAAAATGCCTTGCAGCACATTTTGTAGTCCTTACCTGTGTATTGGATCAATTATAAAAGTTTATACTCTTCTCCATTTAATTTAATAATTTTGTACGTATTTCAACCACATTTCTAATTTGTTTACAAAAGTGCAACTTCATATGTAGCCAGATTCATGAGGAATGAAATGGGACGGAAGCATTTAAAAAGTAATACACATTTTTGTAAGACATACTGTCCATGCTAAACTTACCTTTTCACCATATTTTTCTTTCATATTAAAATGAAGTTCTCTAAAACGTTTGTAACGCCGTAATAAGGTCCAACGCTCTCCCCCCATGTTGATGCGCACCTCATACTCATAATGTGTTGAAGAACCAGCACCTCTCAGAACATAGCTTGGAATACACACCCAGTTTTCTACGCTGTTATTGCGTGCTGTCAGTAGCACATGACTCTGCAAACAAAAGTTGCATTTAAGTTTCCAATTCCATACAGTATTTCTCTGAATATGAGACAATCCCATATACAAAATAAACTCCTTTTTCTACTAAATTGAAGCATGTTATAAATACTAGTTACATTCACATGACCTTCTCTATCTTCTGTCTTTTTAACATTTGCTGAAGTAGCTACATTACAGAGTGATTTATATAGAACTGACACATTTCTTTCTTATGCCATTGGAAATGCATTCAGTGAGCCAATTTTAGCACCAAATTAAGCAGAATGTTTTGGAGTTTTGATTGTCACTAGATGCGCAGATGTTTATGTTTATTCCTAATTACTTGTGTTGGCAGTTGTTTTCAACATTTTGTTCTAGTCAACATGAAAATGCAGTATACATTAAATTAACGACTCTTCCTTGTGAAGCAATACTGGATTACTAATTCAATTACATCTACTCAATGGTCATACCAGAGAGAATTTGGTGTTCGTAATCCTCCCAAAAGAAACACAATACTGGGACCAGTAAACAAATTGGAAACATCTGGATCCATGGCAAGCTTTGTTCATCTAGTCTTCCCACGGTTGTTGTTGACGTAAGAGCACGACTGGAGCAGTCACCCAAAAAATCATTAAGACGTTTGTCGCAGGGGACAGGGTACACCTACTCAATGTGTCAGAGAGCTGTGAAAAGTGCAGACCTAAAGCTATATAGAGCTACGGTTGTTCATCAGCTACAGGAACCAGATAAGGATAAAAGATTAAATTACTGTCGTTGGTTTCAGACATAATTGTGTCATATTGTTCATCACATGGTTCACATATGAAGCAGGGTTCCATTTATCCGGTTATGTAAATTCACAGACCTCACACCATCGGGCCATCGAAAATCCACATGTCATCCATGAAGTACCTATGTACCTGGTTAAAATCGGAGTTTGGTGTGCAATATCTGCACAGAGAAGAGGGGAGCCAATTTTTTTTAACCTGACTGTAAACACTGCAAATTGCCAACTGATTTTCATGGAGTTTGTTGAGCAACTGGATGATGTAGAGCTCAATCAAGGATATTTTCAGCAAGATTGCGCTACATGCCATACATCAAATAAATCCATGGAACTAATTGCAAGTTTCTTTGATGACTGAATAATTTCCAGGAACCTCTGGCCACCGATATCTCCGGACTTCTTTCTATGGGGTTACTTAAAACACAGGGTTTACGCCACAAGTCCCCAGACATTGGACGATCTGAAGCACATCACACAGGAGAGTCAAGCTACTGACAATAGAGTCCTCCAACTAGTGGCCAGTAACATGGAACGACGTGTTGAGTTGTGTCTTATGCAGGATGGAGAACATTTTCAACATTTGCTATAGAGGTACATAATCTCCCAAAATTCCTCTACATTTTAGGTATAACAAGTTGTTGCTATCACAGTTTGCTTTGAAACAATTAATGAAAGCAATGTGTCAGTTCTACATAAATCATTCTGTAGATACAAGGTAGCAGCAACGTCAAACATTTGAGAATTAGATGTATATGCTGGTCTTAAATCTCCATATTTTTGTTCCCATGCAATCATAACAAAAAGACAGCTGAAAATGAACAGGACTTTACAGAAGTCTACATGCTTTGTGCAGTATGTTTTTGACCTACCACTTAACTTTTACCAGTTATACAAGACTATATAAAATTCCTTCCAAATGAAGATAACTTCACATGCAATTTCAAGAAAATACAAGGTACATTTTGTCATCAATTCTTTTGATAGAAGTCAAGTTGTCCATAATGGATGCTTTTTTTAATTTTTTTGAAGGCATTAGGACAAAATAATTTTTGTGGACTGAGGACGCAAGCGATTTGCTTCTGAAATTGATTTCCATTTGAAAAGAAGTATTAACACCAATTTCTTAAGATAAGTGAAGCCTTAGTGGCAAATATTTTTATTTGTGTAATAGCAAAATAATGTATCTTGTATTGCTTAATTCAGGACCAATATAAAGCTGGATCATTGTAGAAAGAGGGACTCTCTTATGGGAGTAGGAACTTTGAAAAAGGATTCCCGCTATCAATGGATGCAGTATGGTAACTAGCAAGTAAAATCACTTACAGATTATAATTTCCTAGGAACCACAATCACCCAGTCTCATGTGTGAGTAGAATTTTAACTATGAGATCATACCTACAAGAACTTTCAATATTGTGATCAGTGATATTCCTTGCATCCAGTGAACAAATAGCATTGCACATTATTGCAGTGTGTCAGATATATGTGTTTCTTTTTGTTAATGGATTGTGAATCTGTAATGAACTTCATCAAATTAATGGTTTTAGGGATGTCATGGGACTTATAGACAGGCATTTATAATTGCATCACCATTTCTTAAAACTTCAATCTTCATTTTAATAATGTTAGTTAAGGTAATTGTATAAAGAGCTCATTCATTACATTTTTACTCATTATGAATAAAGGAATTCTGCTATATTATCAAAATGCTAGGTATAATGCAGGTTACAATTATTTCAGAACTGTCTGTCTGTGGTGGCATCTGACGAGTGTTTGCTTTACTTGCTAAGGCCATTCAGGACCATCAAGAATGAAACAGACCTGACACTGGCATTCAAGATTAGAAAACTGGCATCAGTAGGTGGTGTTAACTGCCAAACAATAGCAAAGCTAGAGTATCTGTAAACGTTTTGTTGTGCAATTTAGGAAATGCCTCCTTTTTGTCCTTAAGAACAACAATTAGTACTTTTATTTTCCATTTAATTAGATTATTAGACAGTTAGGTCCAAAGGAACACATATCTATGATGAGATCACACTCTGATCACATTTTAGTGATCCTAGAATCAACAAGGATTTACTCAAGAATGGTGCATAGGGCCATTAAATATTTAATTAGATAAAAACAAAAACAAAAGTATACTTACAGAATTAGGTAAAAATAATGTAGGACTATCAGGTGATGTTAATCTATCCCTGAAAAGAAAAAAAAAAGTACTTATTTAATTTTTAGGCTATTACAGTAGGATACAGAGAAAGATATATATGAAGAATTATAGTTAAGATTTGGAAACATGTAAAATGTCCTTAATGAGAAAGGACTATGATACAATGAAGCACAAAAGTATATTATTCATGTAATATGTTTTAAACGTCCCGCACAGTGGGCTAGAGCATTGTGCTTTTTTTCTCTGCATAGAATAACTCAGGTTCAATCCCAGCCTTCAGGAGAGGTCCTGGGTATAGGACCAGTGTCCAGTCAGCATCAAAGGAATTTGAGGAGCTATGATAGGTAGTGAATCCCGGTCAAAAAAGTTAACTTTCTGTTGGGGGTGTTGTGATGCTGACCATATTTCCTCCCTGTATCGGTTGGATGATTACCCACCTGTGTAATTACCCTGTGTAGAGGTCTGTTCAAAAAGTATCGCAAATAGATATTATTCATGAACATCCATTTTGTGCCCTTCAAGGCAATCCCCACCAGATATTGTACACTTGTGCCAATATTTTTCCAATCCTCAAAGCACTTTAAAAAATCATTTTTTGTGATCTTGTTCAACTCATCCTTTGATGCCGTCTTTATCTCTTCAATTGTGGTTTAGCGTCATTCTTTAATGGGCTTATTCAGTTTTGGGAACACAAAATTAAGTGTGTTGTTTTTGGACAAAATTTGTGCACAAGCAGCTATGTAAGAGCAGGGGTGTTATGGTGCAAAAGCCAATTTTTATTCTTCCACAAATCAGGGCATTTCTGGTAGACTGCTTTGCGCAAATTGCACATAACTTGCAGGTAATATTCCTTATTGACCATTCTATCCTTTGGCAAGAACTCACGATGCACCACACCCCTGCAATCAAAGAAAACTGTAGACAAAACCACATTCAACCGAACTTGGTTGCTTTTTTTGGTCTTGGCTCATGTGGCAGCATCCATTGGGATGACTGAGCTTTAGTTTCTACGTCATAAACATAAATCCATGATTTGTGTCTAGTTATGACTTTCTGGAGCAAATTTGGGTCGTCATGGATAGAGTTGAACAGCTCCTTAGCAACGTTAATGCGGTGGAGTTTTTGGTCAAAATTGAGCAACTTCGGTACGAATTTTGTGGTGCCCCGTCTCATGCCCAAATCATTGATCAAAATTAAATGGCACAAGCCAATTGATATGTTTAGGTCCTCAACAACTTCTCTAATGGCAATTCGATGATTGGCCAATACTATTTTCCTCACTACTTCAATGTTTTCGTCTGTTGTTGATGAGCTCGGGCATCCAGGATGCTCTTTGATTTGATTTGATTTGATTTATTGATTCATCCATTAAAACATGTACATGTTATAGGACACGTCAAATTAAAAACTAAGTACAATATTTATAATTAAGGTAGCTAACTAAATATTTACAAATTTAAAAATTCATCCACGCTGTAGAAGCTATTGGCTCTAAGGAAGTTTAATAACAATTTCTTAAATTGATGTTGTGATTCAATCTTTTTTTATAGATTCAGGTAGCTTATTGTAAAGATGTAAGCCAGCATATGTGAAACTATTTCCATACATCTTTGTTTTGTGTGACTTCACAAATAAATTATTCTTTATGTGTGTTTGGAGGAATTTAGTAACAGTGACGTCAAAATATAAAAATTATTTGTGGTTGGTTTATTGACACTCGTCACTTACTTTTTCATATATTTATGAGAGACTAGTTTCAAAGGCCCTGGCCTCCATTTTCAATCTCTTTCCAACTGGCATCTGTTGTTGTCTGCTCTCTCTGGTGGTGGAACTATGAACTTTTTTGTCAAATTATCCACTGGCGGGATTTCAAAGTTCATAATGCGATCCTTATTTTTCCAGATGAATATGTTCTCCCATGTTGTCAATCTATTTTGGTTTATCACTCCTTTTAATAATTTTGGATTTGGATCAATGTCATGGTTTTCATTCCAAAAATGAAATGCTACTGCTGACTTTCATCAGATTGAAACAAGAAGACAAGTCAGCAGTAGCATTTCATTTTTGGAATGAAAACCATGACATTGATCCAAATACAAAATTATTAAAAGGAGTGATAAACCAAAATAGATTGACAACATGGGAGAACATATTCATCTGGAAAAATAAGGATCGCGTAATGAACTTTGAAATCCCGCCAGTGGATAATTTGACAAAAAAGTTCATAGTTCCACCACCAGAGAGAGCAGACAACAACAGATGCCAGTTGGAAAGAGATTGAAAATGGAGGCCAGGGCCTTTGAAACTAGTCTCTCATAAATATATGAAAAAGTAAGTGACGAGTGTCAATAAACCAACCACAAATAATTTTTATATTAAATTATTCTTTGTTCTAGTGTTGTGTATATGAATTTCAGAATTTGTTTTGAATAAACTTAGGCTTGCTTTCATATGTACAAGAGTTTCATATATGTATATACTTGGCAGTGGTAAGATACCTAATTTACTGAAGTATGGCTTACAACTAGTTGTGCTTGAGACATCTGCTATGAATCTAATTATTTTCTTTTGGTATCTGAATACTTTTATACTGTCTTTAGAATTTCCCCAAAAAATTATACCATACGCCAACAAACTGTGTATATATGAAAAGTACACTATTCTCTGAACTTTCAAGCTTGACATGCCTGTAATCGCCCTCATTAAGAAACACATTTTACTAAGCTTTTTCGTCAATGCCTCTATGTGAGTTTCCCAATTTAAATTTTCATCTAGTATTAGTCCCAGAAATTTGATAGTTTGTACGTAATGTATTTGGTCTTGTCCCAGCATTAATTTTGGATACAATTGACTTCCACTCATTTTATTATAGAAGCTTAGGGCTGCTGTTTTCTCCTTACTCAATATTAACATATTGGCACTAAACCATTTTTGAATATATTTTAGATTATTTTTAATATGTACATCTGCCCCTTCCTTATTCACCCCTTTGATAAAAATATTTGTATCATCTGCAAAAAGTGTAATATTTATATTGGTTCTGTTTTCTACATTATCTGCCAAATCATTAATGTACACTATAAATAATTGTCGTTCACATCTTCTCGATCCTCTGAGAACATTTTGTACAACTGATAAACATTGCTTTGCTCCAAGGTAGTCTCACCATATGCCACAGTTAACATTCGGAATGCATCTGCGCACTTAATTTTATTTTTCACACAAAATTTGATACAGATTCTTTGTTCCATTTTTTGGAATAGGCAAAAATCGAAGACGAGCCAAAACACATCCAAGTAAAATAGCTGTTAACAATTAACTGAACATTCAAAATAGCCAAGGTTTTTCTTTTTATTTTTTTATAATTTACGTCCTCCAACATTAAGTGTGATATCAATGAATGGAATGGGTGAAATGATGCTCAAATGAGCCCAGGGTCCATGGAGCTTAGAGTTACCCAACATTTGTCTTTCAGGATAGGGGAAAACCCCGGAGAAAAAACGTATCCAGCTAACTCACCCTGGCCGAGATTCAAACTCGGGACCTCTTGAATGTGAGGCATACACACTACCACCACACTACCAAGGCGGGCTATAGCTGAGCTTGTCAACATAAGTGAGGGACATGGGTACCAACATAATGCCACCAAACAATCGAAAAGTGAATATATGTAGCCTGCAAAAATTCAAAATTCACAATACTTTCTGTGCAAACCTTGTATGTGGGCATGGGACTTAAAATTCCACTCTCTTATTTCGATATATAACCTCTCTGCTTATTTGAAAGAACTATTTGTAGTCTCTGGTTATCCTTAAAAGGTGGAAAAAGTTAAGTATTTTGCTTAGAAATCTGGGCTTTAGTTATATCCTACTCTTGGAACAGTTTAATGAATTTGTGAAAAGTCCAAAGATGGACACATATACACAAAATATTCCTTCAATCAATTTACTTACTGTGTTAGAGACTGGAGGTCCAATGATGGCCTATGCATTGGACTTTCACTATCACTGCGGAATTCTTCATTATCCAACTTGATATCTCCAAGCAAATCTGATAAACTGTAACACAAACCATATTACATTTTATCCATCCAAAATTATGGCTAATTACTGCATGGCTGTAGCTGCAAAATTCTCAAAGAAATTAAATGCTACAATAAAATATAATTATTTGTCACAAACTTCATTAATCTTTTTACGAAAATTGATGAACTTTCCACAGAATTAAGAGACTAATTTTGCAAATCCTTATTTGCATTATGACTGAGGTTGCTCAGGCGGTTTCATCTGCGGCCTGCATTCGAGAGGCCCAGGTTCGATTCCTGTGGCTGACCTAACTGACCCATGGGTTTTTTCAGTGGTTTTCCCGGATCGCTAGGCAAATCCTGGGTAGGTTAATTATATCTCCCAAATTTCCTGTCCCTATATTTCATCTCCATTATAATTTCAAATTATCTGTCATCTAGTGGTCTCTTTCAGGGTAGAAGTGTCGGTGGGCATCTCGGCACAGTATAACTCCTTAGGTTGGCTGCCCTCTGCATCCTCGCATCTCGTCCTTCCTCCCAGGGATGCCCCACTTGGTGCTTAGATATAATAAACCACAGGTTTCATTGCTGAATACCCTTCGTAGTAATCCTATTTGCATCTTCAGTCTGTTTATTCCTATTGTTATTGTTACAGCTGCTAGGGGATGGAAAAGTTTTATTATCAAGCTCTGAAAACAAAACTTAGACAAAATCGAATGGCACCTAGGCATTATCACAAAATTGTCAACTGGCTAGAACCTTGGTGTTACAGCTGATCATAGTTGTAACCAGTCGACAATTTTTTGAGAATGTCTTCAAGTGGAGGTGAAACGCATTGAAAGAAAGTCAATGGTATGTGAAGTACAGAGTCTCAGTCAACTCATTGTATAATTTTAATTATTAACATTCATTTTGAGTGTCTAAATTGTAAGGCACTTCTTGTTTACTAGCCTACATGTAACCCAAAAGTAGTGTTTCTGTCAAATTCAGAGCTCAAACTTAACGCTTCACAGATTATCACATATGGCTCCTATCCTGAGGAAGTCATGTGATTTTAGAACAGCACAGGAAATTTTGTGACTTACCCATCATCAGCAGATGTTGACATGTCATCAGACTCTTCACTACTGCCACGTATAGGACTGTGTAGAGTTTGTTGCTCCAAAGCTAACTCTAACCGCACATATTGCTTTTGCAGCTCTTGCAACACCTGCAACAAGATACAATTCCACCTAGATACAAAGGGAATAGTGATAGTCAAATGTTTAAGAAGTGGGCACTATATATCATATGCTGATCTTAAAATTCCTTACTTTTTCTAAGCAATTGTAAGAAACAGTTGAATGTCAACAGCATTTTAAAATAATAACAAAAGTGTTGAACAATTCAAACACTAATAACAGATACCTCACAAATGGTTTATGCCACAAAAAAGATTATTTGAAACAAATTGTCTCTTAAATATTTGTACAAAATTCTAATTTTATAACAAGGAGTATAAAATATCCACTTACAGCAATTTGATTATTGAGTTCAGTTTTATCACAGTCATTTTCCAAACTCTGCATGATGAGCATCTTTTGATGTGTCACTTTCTGACATAATTGCTTCATTGCTCTCATAGCATCACTTACGCAGATACCTTCAGGATTGGCTGATTGCAGAATGATGCGGTCTATGTGTTGACTGCCAACTACATACTGAAAACAAACATCTTCTACTAGTAATAAAGAATATATTACATGGTTACACTTACATGACTTTCTCCATTCTTATACAAATTACTCTTACAAATGCTTATTCCTCTATTTATCTTCGAGATAAACATTAACTTTAGGCACAAAGGAGTATGGGAATACATTAGGCTTTAAAAGATAGTCAAATGTTTTAAACCTGGTTGTTATAAATTCTGTACTCTTTGCAGAGAGATAAAATAATGAAATAACAACTTCACATTTGAAAAAGATACAAGTACTTAAACATTAAACAAATAATAAAGAATAAATCCTTTCATGGAAGTGTTGAGAACAGTGTTGTTGTATAAATTAAGTTAATTGGGAGTCGATTAATAACACAAAACAACACTCACTTTTAAATTTTCCCGGAACCGGTTTCTGAGGCCTTCCCTCTATCTTCAGCCGGACATCGACTAGTTCTCATTGGTGTAGCTGGCAATATTTTGTCTTCGGTCTCCTCTGGTGGCGGTTCGAGGAACTTGCTGAACAAATCTTTCTGGGGGATGTCGAAATTGAATACTTTGTTCCTATTTTTTGAAATAAAGATTTGTTCCCATGTGGACAGTTCTTCTTTTCCTGTTGTATGTTTTAGTAATTTTGGTTCTGGATTTATGTTGTGGTTTTTTTCCCAAAAATGCGTGGCAACTGCTGATTTTTCTAATTGTTTGTATTTTATGTTCCTAAAGTGTTCCTTTGCTCTTGTTTCTAAATTTCTTTTGGTTTTTCCAATATAAATTTGACTACAGTCACAGCATTCAATTTGATATATACCAGATTTTTTGTTAGATGCCATTCCTGGATGCTCATCAAAAATAGATGATGTGCTAGATAGAGTCAACATGAAAAATTTAAAGCCACAGCCGGGATTTGAACCACGGATTTCCTGATTTCCATCCAGTCGCCCTAACCCATTGAGCTACCATGGCCAATTTGCCGTCAGGACATTAAATTCTCCATTTGACTCATATATTTCCCCGGTAGACCACTAGGGGTTCTTGTTAAAGATAAAAGTAAAATGATGAAGCCTGGGATTCAAGTACTTACGATATTAAGTTGCCACAAACGGTGTTATCTCAGATACGAGAGCCCCTAGTGGTTTACCGGGAAAATACGAGTCAAATGGAGAATTTAATGTCATGACAGCAAGTTGGCCATGGTAGCTCAATGGGTTAGAGCGAACTGGATGGAAACTTATAGATCCGTGGTTCAAATCCCAGCCATGGCATTGAATTTTTCATGTTGATTCTATCAAAAACCTTAGCCTATATACGGCTAGTGTGAAGAAATGATTAATTTCCATAAATTAATTAAGATGATGTGCACTTTTTCTATTTTAGCAAAAACATGTTGAATAGCTTATTGAAATGTGTGTAAAATCCAAACTAACCTATCAATCAACACCAAATTTGTTTTAACAACTGCTAACAAATGACAGTACATGATGATAAGACTTCCCTTAGTAACACCAAATACTTTGAAACACGGGTACTTATTGGCCCTTTGCCTGTCGCCTTTAACATCTAAGATCATGTCACCAGCTTTGGAACAATTATGCCACAGCAATGATGTTCACTCACTTACTGTGCTAATGTTTGAGTTTGTTTTACTTTTGGTTACTACATTACATTAACATATACATTCACATGCATTTTTACTTTCACACTCTTTGGAGGATGGGGAATAATCCTAGTTACAGAAAAACTCATACTCTCCAGGAAGTAATCAAACATGGAATCTCTCGATTTCAACATTAGCACATCAATTGCCAGACCTCCTCAGAGGTAATGCAATAAAATTTAATATTTTGTCATTTTATGATGAAAATCTGCAATGCTTTGAAGCTGGCCATAGTCATAAAAGATCTTTCACTCCTGTACATCTTATGCCAAATGGCAAAAGTTGGCCAGTATGGAAAACTATGAGATTGGCCCCTTGCATGTGGATTAATTTATGGATTTAGAGATACAGCCTATGACCTACCTTAAGGTGTGGATTTCTTGATTTTCGCTGTCTCCCTCCATTGTAAATCTCTGTTGGGGGTGATACTTGTTCAAACGAACTGGTAGAATTTTCAGAGTTGACCATGTTTCTTCTTGGGTAACCGGTATCTTCTGTGCTTGACATATCATCACTATCGTCTGAGCCGCCAACACGTGCTACAACATGTTTAGAGATTGTTTTTGGAGGTAAACTATTAACACTTGGTCTCGGCATATCTGCAGCCGAGATTCTGCCATCCTGGTCTGAGAGAGGTGACGATGCAGTGTGAAAAGTGTCCAGTGAACTTGAAAATGTCATGGTAGATAACCCAGCAGAAGCTACAGGCAACAACATTGGTTTGTCACTTGAGTCATCACTAACAGACACTTTTGACGATGATGACCGCTTCAAGTCCAATGAAAGGCTGAAATCAGAGAACAATATACACTGCTACATTTAGTTCCCTGTTGTGGGAAACCCTCAAAATATACTAGTAGTAGTGCTAATATAACAAAAGGAAATTAGCAAATGACAAGAAACACACTGGGATGAGGATGGTAAAGATAATCCACTGCCTTCAGGATGGAAGGAAACAAAATGGGAGTGACTACAGCTACTACAAGAACAATGATGATGGGTTCAGGCAATTAGCAGCTCTCTGAGATTTCTAATTTCTATAAACTGGGTGCGACATGACATGACAAAACTGCAGCAACATTATCCATATAGTTGGACCTTATTATAAATAATGTACAAGGCCGACAATGTAACAGTTTATATGTCTTCAAAAACATGCTTTCAAAAATAATTTGTACTGTTCATTAAGGAATTGTTCTAAATTATTAATGTGAATTTTATATTTAAATGTATTAATTATTATTTAAGTACTTAGTAATGTTATAGAATAAAAAGTATTTCAGAAAGTGGAGTGCCATTGTTACTAAAATAAGTCAAATGAGTCAACCTTGTATATACTTTTCTCCAGTTACAAGTTTTTTAATGAAGACTAGTTTCTGGGAACTTCTTCCCTATCCTCAGTTCTGTGGTTGACTGATGATGCATCCGGTGTCTGCATCTGACTTGGTGTCGTGCTGCCATCTAATGTTCTGGTAAGTTTGATGTCATCTACGGCAGGAATTTCAAAATTCATCAAGAGGTTCTGTTTCTTCGTAGCAAATATGTTTTCCCAAATCTGTAGTTCTAGAGGTTTCTTTGCCTGTTTGATCAGTTCTATTTCTTGGTTTATGTTGTGACTCTCAAACCAAAAGTAATGTGCTACAATAGACTTGTCCATGTTTTTGAATTTAATAGTGTCACCCTGGCGGTAGAATCGCGAAGCCGATGAAAAATGAAGACCGGTAGCGACGGACAGTTGAATGTAGAGTTGGTAAAATAAACAGTTTTAGGTCAGCTAGCAAATTGTGATGTGACGAATGTATTTGCTAGGAAAATAAAGTGCAGTTTTTGTATTTGAAGCCTCGACTTTTGATTTTCACGAACCCACAAAGTCACAACTGGTGTCAGGAAGCGGGATAACAACATCACCGAAGATTATGGCCATGGAATCGGTATTGGAAATGCTTTTGCAGAAGATGAACGAATTAACAGCGAAGTCGGAAGCGGCAAATAACAACTTGGCCGCGAAGATGAACGAGTTAACAACAAAAACAGAAGCGGCAAATAACAACCTGGCCGCAGAGTTGAAAGAAATAAAGACCGAATTGACCACAGAAATGAAGGCAGCGAACGACAGTCTGGCCACGGAAATGAAGGAGGCGAACGAGCTCCTCGCCGCCAAATTTGAGGAACAGTTGGCCGGCGTGAGGGATGACGTGACGGAGCTTGGCAAGCGGATGGGCCAAGTGGACGAGCACGTCGAGGACCTGACGAACCGCTTCAATGACCTAGAGGAAAAGGCCGACAATAACGCCAAGTCCCTGAACGCCATGGTTGAAGACGTCGAAGACCTCGCGAACCGCGTAAACAACCTGGAGGGAAAGGCCGACAGCAGCGTCAAGTCCGTGAACGCCATGCTGGAAGACGTCGTCGGCAGGAGACTGAAGGATTTGAAGGCTGACGCAGCGGGACGCGACACAACATCGGCGCGCGTCAAACCTCCGAAATATGACGGCGCGTCAACATTCGAGGTCTTCCGCCGCCAGTTCGACACAGTGGCCAAGCACAACAGATGGTCACCGGAGGAGGAGGCCACACAGTTAATAGCCAGCCTCCAGGGACGGGCCGCGGAAATCCTAAACGCGGTGCAGACAACGGCGGCGCCCAAGGACATCTGGGAGGCCCTGGAGAATCGCTTCGGGAACCACCGCTTAGCCGCAGCATACCGCAGCCAGCTAAAGGCAAGGTCGCAGCAGCCGGGGGAGACGCTGCAGGAGTTCGCCATAGCGATCGAGCAGCTGGCTAGCAAGGCCTTGGTTGACCTGCCATTGGAGTTCGTATCCCGGGAAGCCGCCTACAATTTTGTCGACGGGGTACGGGACACGGAGATTCGTCAGCACCTAATGCTCGGCGATTATAAAAACATCCACGAGGCGCTGACAGCGGCATTAAGGATGGAGGCGGCCAAGGTAGCATCTATCCCGACGTCGAGAACGAGGAGTGTCCGCTACGCCGGAGACAGAAGACCAGCTGAGGGACGCCGGCGAACACCTAGTGGCCTGTGTTGGGGGTGTGGACAGCCCGGACACCTGCGGAGAGACTGCCCACACCAGGAAGAGCAGCCGGAAAACGAGTAAGGGCCGTCGTGGAGAGGGGCACGTCGGCGCCATCTCCTCGAGTGACACTGCGCGCCGTCAGCCGGCGTATGGATGACAGCCTCATCGCGGACGGTTGGGTAAGAGGAAAGCCGTGTCGCGTGCTGGTGGACACCGGGGCGGCCGTGACCATCATCAGACCTGACGTGGCGAAGGGTTTGCCGACGAGGAAGCCGAGCCGACCATACCAGCTTGTGACAGCATCGGGCGACACCATGCCTGTGGAGAAGGAGGCCCTACTGGAGCTGAACTTGGGACGGAGTGCCTTGCGTCTGTAGGTGTTCGTCGCGAAGGTGGCTGAGGAGGTGATTCTGGGACTGGATGCCCTCAGGAGCCACGAGGCGACGGTCGACGTCAGCAGGAAGGTCCTGAGGCTCAACGGAGAAGAGGTTATACTCCGTCAACCAGAAGAGCGCCTTGGAATTGGCAGGGTCGTCTTGAACGAAGACATTGTTGTCCCCGCGAGGAGCGAGGTGATAGTGACTGCGCGACCGGAAGGCCAGACAGCAGGTGGGGTCCAGAGGCAGCAGGTGGGGTCCAGAGGCAGCAGGAGTACGACTTCACCTCGGAACATCGCAGAGGGAAGAGTCACGGTAACGCGGACGCCATGTCCCGAAGACCCTGTCCAGAAGATTGCGGCCAATGCACAAGAGTGGAGGGGAAGGAGCGTGCCGCAGCATTTCGAGTAGTCACGGCAGTGCCTGCGGATGGCTGGGATAGCGCAGGCCTGAGGAGGGAGCAGCTGGCGGACGCAGACTTGGGGCCACTCTTGAGGGATGTGGAGAACCTGGTGGACCACCTCCACGACATGTACGAGATGGCTCGCCAGAACATCCAGAAGGCGAGCGACCACATGAAAACCCGATACGACAGGCAAGCCAACAGCCAAGGGTTCCAGCAAGGTGACCTGGTCTGGTTGTACCACCCGACCCGGACCAAGGGACGCTGCCCGAAGCTTCAGCACTCATGGCAAGGACCGTACCGTGTGGTGAAGAGGATTAACGACGTGGTCTACCGCATCCAGAAGGTGCCCCGAGGAAAGATGTTGGTGGTACACCTGGATCGCCTGGCCCGCTACGAAGGCGCTGTTCGGGACGACCAGCCTTGAGGAGGGAGCAGTGTCACCCTGGCGGTAGAATCGCGAAGCCGATGAAAAATGAAGACCGGTAGCGACGGACAGTTGAATGTAGAGTTGGTAAAATAAACAGTTTTAGGTCAGCTAGCAAATTGTGATGTGATGAATGTATTTGCTAGGAAAATAAAGTGCAGTTTTTGTAAACTAACTTTAAAGAGAGTCGATTAAAGACACTAGACAACACTTACTTTTAAATTTTTCCGGAACATGTTTCAGAGGCTTTGCCTCTATCATCGGCCGGCTCTCGAGAGCCGGCCGATGATAGAGGCAAAGCCTCTGAAACATGTTCCGGAAAAATTTAAAAGTAAGTGTTGTCTAGTGTCTTTAATCGACTCTCTTTAAAGTTAGTTTATCATAACAACACTGTTTTCAACACTTCCAAGAAAGGAATTGCAGTTTTTGTATTTGAAGCCTCGACTTTTGATTTTCACGAACCCACAAAGTCACAATATTTCTGAAGTGTTCTTTCATTCTTGTTCCTAGATTCCTTTTGGTCTTCCCAATGTATATCTTGTCACAATCCTGGCAGCTCATTTGGTAAATGCCTGATAATTGAGTTTTCGGTGTGCTATTTTTTCAGAGGTACTACTAGGGATAAGATAAAGAAGGATTATACTGTTCTTCCTTTTCCTTGCTTTCACTCTTTTGCACATGTGTGTGCACATGCACATGAAGCATTTTGGATAAAAATGCTTTCCATGTATTGTTGTATCACCAATTTTGCTATTTTAATTTCTTTAAGAAAGAGGATATTGAATCATTAGTCAAAATTCAGAGTTTTACATTCATATCCCAAGTTTATCACAGAGTGAAAGGCCTACTTACGACTGTTTTCGCTGCCATATTTCTTGCAGCTGTTCTCGTGTACGTTTTGATAACAGCTGCTTTGTTACTTCCAGTTCCGCTCCCTGAAAAAAAAAAAAAAAAATCTATAATATATAAAACTTTTTATCTTTTTAGGTTTCAGGTTAAATTAACTTTACACAAATCAAGAATTTCATAAGCCATTTGAGGAATATTCAATACATACATTTGTCACAATAAAATCTTCAAAAATAATTTTAAACAAGACTTTTAGATGCAATTTTCAGGAAATAAAACATTTGTCCATGATTTTGTTTCTAAGTTGAGCAAGATTTACAAGAACATGTGCATACGTCTTTTGTTTTTTTTATTATTATTATTAGTTTTTTCCTTTTTTTTTTTGCATTATGCTTCTATATACTTATTTTCCAAAGAAACTCAACATTTGATTTTTGGTTGAATAAGACAGTTTCTATGCTTAAGATAAGCAGGAGAAAAAGTAACATTTTTAATAATACTACTATTTGCAAAATTCTCATATATACAGAATATGTTTATGAGTGGGGAGTGGAGCGAAACTTTCATGGTTACTAACAGTCCTGCCATTAATTCTATTCCAAAGTTTGAGCTGCCACCACAAACTATTAAGTTAGCACATCTGCCACTTGGTGCTCTCCAGAGCAACATTATACGTGCAGCTCCAGCATGCATGCAGTTTAAGCCAGCTGCCACTTGGTTATGATGGAATGGGGAGCAAAGGAGAACTGCATCGCAGTGGTTAGATTAGATTAGATTGATTTGCGTTCAGTAGGTTCACTTGTAGCCAGAAAAGGCTGTGAACATTGAACATGTCTAGAGGTATAAAGTTTAATAGCATATATATGTACAAAAGTTAACATAAGACACATGTTATAGTACACAGGCAATATGAACAACAATATGGAAAACAAAGCAGGGATAATTATATATATATGATACAAAATCAAACACTTTTTAAACCAGCTTTCACTTGGCTTATGCCAGTACGTCTCAACCTTTTTGCAATGGATACCATTCTTGTTATTTATTAAATACATATAGATTAAAAATAAACTTTCAGCTTGCATCAAATATTTATAAGTAATGATTTGTCATTGGAATAGTTAAATACTACTTATAGAGCTACAGAAGCATTATCAGGATAATTTGTCATTCAGATAATCTTGTACAGAATAAAAAGATTTTGAGCAAAGGTACTCTCTAACAGCTTTTTTAAAAGCACCGAAACTATCAACTTTTTCTTTAAGAACATTAGGAAGTGCACCAAATATTTTGATAGTTTCATAATACACACCTTTCTGAAAGCAAGAAAGTTTAGCACTGGGATAATGGATATTATACTTTTGTCTAGTGTTTATTTTGTGAATTACATTATTTGTTGCAAATAAGGCACGATTGCATACAAAGAATTTTAGGATCGAGAATATATACATGCAAGGAAGTGTTAATATCTTCAATCTTGTAAAAAGATCTTTACAGGAGCATCTGGTGTGGGTGTTAGTAATGATTCTTATAACCCTCTATTGCATAAGAAATATTTTTTTACTTTCTACTGGTTGCACTACACAAGTGTAACAAGACACTAGTAGAGATTTTCAAGTTGTTACGGCCACTGCAAATTACGCAGAAATGTTATTAAATTTTAGATGAGTCGTATTTTTTACACATCTGCTTAACTTTCATACCTATCTTGAGGACATGTTTCGCAAATCATCGTTTGCATCTACGGCTCTTATGCGACTGAAGCTTGATCCAGCGGTGCGGGTAATTCTGGGGTTGCTGCTGCCATCTGTTGATTTAGTGATGAACTTAAATGTGGGATTCTCTTCTAGCGGGATTTCAAAGTTCATTAGTTGGTTTTTATGTTTTTCTATGTATATCCTCTCCCATATGACGAGTTCACTATGTTTTTGTACGTATTTTAGTAATTCTGTGCTATCTTCAATTTCATGATTTTCAGACCAGAAATGAGCTGCTATTGCGGACTTATCAATATTTTTGTATCTTAAGTGCCTGAAGTGTTCTTTCTTTCTAGTGCCTATGTTCCTTTTTGTCCTTCCTATGTAAATTTTTTCACAGTCTTTACACAGGGAGGACAAAAAGAAACATTACGTACAAAAACATAGTGAACTCGTCATATGGGAGAGGATATACATAGAAAAACATAAAAACCAACTAATGAACTTTGAAGTCCCGCCAGAAGAGAATCCCACATTTAAGTTCATCACTAAATCAACAGATGGCAGCAGCAACCCCAGAATTACCCACACTGCTGGATCAAGCTTCAGTCACATAAGAGCCGTAGATGCAAACGATGATTTGCGAAACATGTCCTCAAAATAGGTACGAAAGTGAAGCAGATGTGTAAAAAATACGACTCATCTAAAATTTAATAATAATTTTTCGCTTCACTGTGGTGTTCCAATACAGTTAAATCTCGATATACGCAGAAATGTGTTTATCGATGTATCAAATGATACACAGAGGCTTCCTCTTTTGCTGACAGAGCTAGAAGTGGTCAGCCATGCAGGACCAGAACACCAGCAGTGATTAAAGCTGTTGCCGAGAGATTTCGGAGAAATCTGCACCGTAAGCAAAGAATGGTAAGGGGAATGAAAATTGCTCAGAGAACGATGTCACGCATTATAAAAGAAGATCTTCAGCTTTCAGCATACCGAAGAATAAAGGGACAGCGACTGACAGTAGCTTTAAGGCACATAAGAGCCACAAGAGCCAAGAGACTGCTGGAGAAGCATGCAAATGGCAGTCACTGCCAAATTCTCTTCACGGATGAGAAAATTCAGAAAAGAAAAACTCTAGCACCAGAATGATCGAGTGTGTGCTCGCACATCTGAGGAAGCTGCTGCCAAGAGTCCAAGAGTAGAATAAGATCATCCAGCATCTCTGATGGTTTGGTGGGGGATGTCATTTGAGGGTGTCACTTTACTGCATTTCTGCGAACATGGCATCAACTATCAAACTGACATTCTGGAAAAGGTTGTGAAGTCCCTAAACACCAACTTGTTTGTGGGTAGGCATTGGATATTCCAGAAGGACTCAGCACCTGCCCACAAGGCAAAGACCACACAATGTTGGCTGGAGAGCAACGTTCCAGAGTTTACTCTACCAGTGATTGGACTTCTGGAAGCCCTGACTTAAATCCACTAGACTATTGCTTATGGGATATTTTAGAGCAAAGGCCTGCTCTAAATCTCACCGCAATATCACGTCCCTAAAGGCAAATTTGGTGAAGGCAGCTGCCTCAATACTCCAAGATGGTGTGCATGATGCGATAGATGAGTGCCAGAGAGATTGAAGAGATGTGTCAAGGCAAAGGGCAGACATTTTGAATGATATGTATATTTATACTTTGAGTAGTCTCTAATAAACAAGTTACATATATTTGTTTGTTGTGGCTATCATTTATGCATATAGTAGGTACCTTTGTATGAGGGACACAACTTATGGCATAACTATACATATATATTAGTTAATTTGATTCTTGTATACAATGTGTATCATAACTTTATAATTATATATAAGTAAATATTTGTAATTATAAAATGTATTATATTTTGATGAAGCTTTAAACATCATTGTAAGATGTATATTATAAGTGAATAAATATTTATTCTTATGCTTCTTATTTTTATTACCATAATCATGATCGTCGCCATCATCATCATCGTCATCGTCATTTCCCTTCTTACATAAAACTCACCCTTGATTATGTAATACATCTTTAAGAGCCGCACAGTGGTCCGCTCTGCGCAGGAATGAACTGTGGTCAGTGAAGGACGATCCTGTTCATTGGGTAACCTCCTGCTGTCCGTCCCGTTGTGAGGAAGTACAATTGGCTCGGTTGCGCATTGGCCACTGCTTTTTTACACATAGCCATTTTATTACAAGGAACCCTGTCCCAGTTTGTCCGCACTGTGGCGATGCCCTCTCGGTCAGACATGTTTTAGTAGAGTGTCTTAATCTGACTCGTCTTCGCTGGTCTCTTCAGCTGCCAGCAAGCATGGCAGAGGTGCTGGCGGATGACCAGGAAGTGGTGGCCAAAGTTTTTTAGATTATTTTTATCTCTGAATTTTAGAATTTAGTCATGTAAGTTTTATCCGTTTTATCCTTTAATGGTTTTATCTATTTTATGGTTTTAACGCACTTTTAGATTTTGACGTACACGAATGTGTTTGTTTTATTTGAGATCAACATTTTTAGCTTTGTTTTATCCAGTCTTTTAGCATGATTAGATCTTTAAGGGCGCTGATGACCGCGCTGTTGAGCGCCCTAAACCCAAGCATCATCATCATCATCATCATCATCATCATCATCATCATCATCATCATCATCATCATCATCAAGAGATTTACATTTTGAAATTAGGCTCCCCATATTTAACCCTATAGTTGCTTCAAATTTACTACTAATGATTGAACTCTGCAACTTTGACAGTGAACATATCAGACAGCAAGTATAGTTTATAGGATTCCTTTAAATGGAAGACAATTAGGGAATATATTGTCACCCGAACGTCGGAGCTCCCTGTGGGGCTGGCCGGTGGTGGGGTTGGGAGTGGGGCGTTCTGGCCGCGCCTACCCATTTGTCTCCTGTCACTAACTGAAGGGATGATAAGGAGAGGGATCACGGGCCACTGTGCCATCTCTTTCCCCTCCCCCTGAGTTCTCGAACGTGCGGGGTGTTTCGTCTAATCCGGAACCTTCTAGATTGGCCAGTTGGTCCTATATAAGCAACGCGTTCGGCTGGAGGAAAGTTCAGTTCTTGGCGAGCAGCGTAGGAGCGCCGTGCTAGTGTACGGACGAGAAGACTGCGTACGTGTGTCGGAGGAGTGTAAGTAATTGCGAGTGCAAGTGGAACTGTAATGGACGAACTGGTGAATTGTAATTGTGTGCATTAAGTAATTCTGTGTAATCGGCAAGTGTTCAACTGTAATTCGGTGGAAATAAAGAACATTTTTGACTGGTGCAATCGGACTTTTAATTTCACGAACCCACAAAGTCACACTGGTGTCAGGAAGCGGGACGACATCACCGAACATTACAACCATGGACGCGGCATTGGAAAAGATTTTGAAGAAGATGGAAGAAATGAAGGCCGAATTAACAGCGAAGACGGAAGCTGCAAATAACAACCTGGCCGCAGAGTTGAAACAAATGAAGACGGCCAACGACAACATCACCGAGAAGATGGAAGAAATAAAGACCGAATTGACCACGGAAATTAAAGCGGCGAACGAGGCTCTTGCCAGCAAATTTGAAGAACGGTTGGCCGGCGTGAGGGATGACATGACGGAGCTGGGCAAGCGGACGGGTCAAGTGGACGAGCGCGTCGAGGACCTGGCGAACCGCTTCAATGACCTAGAGGAAAGGGCTGACAGTAACGCCAAGTCCCTGAACGCCTTAGTGGAAGACGTCGAAGACCTTGCTAACCGCGTTAACAACCTGGAAGGAAAGGCCGACAGCAGCATCAAGTCCCTGAACGCCATGGTGGAGGACGTCGTCGGCAGGAGATTGAAGGATTTGAAGGCCGACGCGCAGGGACGCGACACATCTGCGCGCGTCAAACCTCCCAAGTACGACGGCGCGTCAACCTTCGAGGTCTTCCGCCGCCAATTCGACGCAGTGGCCAAGCACAACAAATGGTCAACAAGAGGAGGCCACGCAGTTAATAGCCAGCCTCCAGGGACGGGCCGCGGAAGTCCTGAAAGCGGTGCAGACAACGGCGGCGCCCAAAGACATCTGGGAGGCCCTGGAGAATCGTTTTGGAAACCACCGCTTAGCCGCAGCGTACCGCAGCCAGCTAAAGGAAGATCAAAGCAGCCAGGGGAGACGCTGCAGGAGTTCGTTCTGGCAGTCGAACAACTGGGTAGCAAGGCCCTAGTCGACCTCCCACCAGAGTTCGTATTCCGGGAAGCTGCCTATACATTCGTTGACGGGGTACGAGACACGGAGATTCGTCAGCGCCTAATGCTCGACGAATATAAAACCATCCACGAGGCGCTGACAGCAGCATTAAGGATGGAGGCGGCCAAGGTAACAGCTATCCCGACGTCGAGGACGAGGAGCGTCCGGTATACCGGAGACAGAAGACCAACCGAGGGACGCCGGCGAACACCTAGTGGCCTGTGTTGGGGGTGTGGACAGCCCGGACACCTGCAGAGAGACTGCCCACACCAGGAAGAGCAGCCGGAAAACGAGTAAGGGTCGTCGTGGAGAGGGGCACGTCGGCGCCATCACCACCATCCCCTCGAGTGACACTGCACGCCGTTAGCCGGCGTATGGATGACAGCCTCATCGCGCACGGTTGGGTGAGAGGGAAGCCGTGCCGCGTGCTCGTGGACACCGGGGCAGCCGTGACCATCATCAGACCTGATGTGGCGAAGGGTTTGCCGACAAGGAAGCCGAGCCGACCATACCAGCTTGTCACGGCATCGGGCGACACCTTGCCTGTGGAGGAGGCCCTGCTGGAGCTGACCTTGGGAAGGAGTGCCGTGCGTCTGTGGGTGTTCGTCGCGAAGGTGGCTGAGGAGGTGATTCTGGGACTGGATTCCCTCAGGAGCCACGAGGCGACGGTCGACGTCGGCAGGAAGGTCCTGCGGCTCAACGGAGAAGAGGTTATACTCCGTCAACCCGAAGAGTGCCTTGGAATCTGCAGGGTCATCTTGAACGAAGACGTGGTTGTCCCCGCGAGGAGCGAGTTGGTGGTGACGGCGCGACTGGAAGGCCAGAGAACCAGGAACATGATGCTGGACCAGAAGACGCCTGTACACGGCCTATGTGTAGCCAGGGCATTGCTGCCGTGCCGAGAGGAGGTGCCAGTGAGACTGCTAAATCCAACGGACACCGATCACGACGTCCAGGCCGGGACGGAGTTGGGAACGTGCGAGTCCGTGGTGAGTGTAACAGCAACCGACAAGACACAGGAGCCGGTGCCGACGCAACCCCTGGGGCCTAGAAGGCCTACTGGAGAGGGCGGCCGACCACCTGACCGCAGAGCAGCTGGAGCAACTGCTAAGACGATACCAGCGCGTATTCAGCCAAGGTGATAGTGACTACGGCCGCACGGACAAAGTGCTTCACCGCATCGATACCGGGTACGCCCGGCCTATTCGGCAACCACCTAGACGCGTTCCGCTGACGAAGCAAGGGGCAGTACAAGACATGCTGGAGACATGAGATCCAGGGGAGTGACTGAAGAGTCTGACAGCCCTTGGTGTTCCCCTGTAGTCTTGGTGACGAAGAAGAACGGCGAGCTGCGCTTCTGCGTAGACTACAGAAAGTTGAACGCTGTCACCCGGAAGGTCTGTTTTCCCTTACCCCGGATTGACGACACCATGGACACGCTAGCTGGTGCACAGTGGTTCTCGACCCTGGACCTGAAGTCGGGCTACTGGCAGGTAGCTCTAGATGTGTGTGTGTAGTGTTTAACGCCCGCTTTAACTACATATGGCACCGCAGGCGGTGACACTGATGATACATGAGATGAAGATGGAGCACCGGTGGAATGAGATGGCGGGGGAAACCGGAGATCCCAGAGAAAACCCGCCCCAGCGCCGTGTTGTCCACCACAAATCTCACTTTGCGGTCGCCTGGGATCGAACCCGGGCCGCCTTGGTGAGAGCCAAGCAGTCTAACCACTGAGCCACGGTGCGGCAAGGTAGCTCTAGACCCAAGAGTCAAGGAGAAGACCGCATTCTCGACAGGCCAAGGGTTCTGGCAGTTCACGGTTATGCCCTTTGGCCTCTGCAACGCACCAGCTACCTTCCAACGCCTTATGGAGTTGGTGATGAGAGGGCTGACTTACGACGCCTGTCTGCTATACCTGGACGACATCATCATCATTGGGAAGACTTTTGAAGATCACCTTGAGGATCTGAGTAAGGTGCTACAGAGACTGCAGGCAACCAACTTGAAGCTGAATGCGAAGAAGTGCCAGCTCTTCCGCAAGGAAGTGAACTATTTGGGCCACATAGTCTCAGCAACCGGAGTGGCCACAGACCCGGAGAAGACACAGGCTGTGAGAGATTGGCCTCGCCCAAAGGATAAGAAAGAGTTGCGCAATTTCCTGGGGCTGTGCAGTTATTTCCGCCGCTTCATAAAGGGGTTCTCCAACATCGCAAAACCCCTCACCCGCCTGACAGAGGAATACCGGCCTTATGTGTGGACAGAGGACGCCGAAAACACTTTCCAGCACCTAAAGGAGACCCTGTGCAGTGCTTCAATTTTGGGTTTCCCACAACCGGGTGGCACCTTCATTGTGGACACCGACGCCAGCGACCACTGCATTGGAGGTGTCCTATTGCAGAACCAGGACGGCCATGAGCGGGTGATAGCCTACTACAGCAAGACACTATCCAAGGCAAAGAAGAACTAATGCGTCACCCGGCGAGAATTATTGGCGATAGTGAAGACCTTGGAGCACTTCCACAAGTACTTGTACGGTCAGCCATTCCACCTGAGGACTGACCATTCCGCCCTAACCTGGCTATTGAGCTTTAAGAACTTAGAAGGCCAGACAGCACGTTGGGTTCAGAGGCTGCATGAGTACGACTTCACCTCAGAACATCGCAGAGGGAAGAGCCACGGTAACGCAGATGCTATGTCCCGAAGGCCCTATCCAGAAGAGTGCGGCCAGTGCACAAGAGTGGAGGAGAAGGAGCGTGCCGCAGCAGTTCGAGTAGTTACGGCAGTGCCTGCGGATGGCTGGGATAGTGCAGGCCTGAGGAGGGAGCAGCTGGCGGACGCAGACTTGGGGCCACTCTTGAGGGAAGTGGATGCAGGGACGAGAACAACCTGGGAGGACATCGCACCGAGGAGCGCCACCTACAAGTCGTACTGGGCCCAATGGGACTCGTTGAAGACCAGAGAGGGCGTGCTGTTCCGGGTATGGGAGTCATCCGATGGGAAGATGCAGAGAGAACAGTTGGTACTTCCCCGGAGTAAGGTCCCGGAAGTCTTGGAGAAAGTGCACGCCGGTTCTTCAGGAGGACGCCTGGGAACGAACCAGACGATTGACAAACTACGGCAGCGCTACTACTGGCTGAGACTCCGAGCAGATGCTGAGAGATGGTGCCATCAGTGTCACGTGTGCGCAGCGAGTCGCGGACGCCAGACTAGGAGCCAGGGTCGCATGTAGCAGCACAACGTCGGAGCGCCATTCGAACGGATCGCCGTTGACACTGCTGGACAGTTCCCAGTTTCCGACCGAGGCAACAAGTACCTAATGGTGGTCGTGGACTACTTCACCAAGTGGCCGGAGGTGTATGCCATCCCAAAAGAAAAGGCAAGGACAGTCACAGACTGCCTTGTTGAGCAAGTGTTCTGTCGATTTGGGGTGCCGTTAGAGCTACACAGTGACCACGGTACCAATTTTGAGTCCAACCTAATGAAGGAGGCACTACAAAGGCTTGGGGTGAACAAGATCCGCACGACGCCTCTACATCCCCAATCGGATGGCATGGTCGAAAGATACATCAAGACCTTAGAGGAACATCTGAGGAAGGTCGTGGCCAGCAATCAGCGAGACTGGGACATCAAGGTGCCACTGTTCTTGCTGGCCTACCGCTCGTCTACACACGACACAACTGGGATGACGCCAGCCAGCTTAATGTTCGGCCGAGAGTTACGCCTCCCTTGTGACCTGGCTTTTGGAAGCCCTCCGGAAGCGAAACAGCCAGCGACCGAGTATGTGGAGAACCTGGTGGATCATCTCCACGACAAGCATGAGATGGCTCGCCAGAACATCCGCATGAAGACCCGATACGACAGGCAAGCCAACAGCCAAGGGTTCCAGCAAGGTGACCTGGTCTGGCTGTACCGCCCGACCCGGACTAAGGGACGCTGCCTGAAGCTCCAGCAGCCATGGCAAGGACCGTACCAGGTGGTGAAGAGGATTAACTACGTGGTCTACCGCATCCAGAAGGTTCCCCGAGGGAAGATGTTGGTGGTACACCTGGATCGCCTGGCACGCTACGATGGTGCTGTTCGGGACGACCAGCTTTGAGGAGGGAGCAGTGTCACCCGAACGTCGGAGCTCCCTGTGGGGCTGGCCGGTGGTGGGGTCGGGCGTGGGGCATTCTGGCCGCGCCTACCCATTTTCTCCTGTCACTAACTGAAGGGATGATTAGGAGAGGGATTGTGGGCCACTGTGCCATCTCATTCCCCTCCCCCTGGGTTCTCGAACGTGCGGGGTGTTTCGTCTAATCCGGAAGCTTCTAGATTGGCCAGTTGGTCCTATATAAGCAATGAGTCCATCTGGAGGAAAGTTCAGTTCTTGGCGAGCAGCGTAGGAGCACCGTGTTAGTGTACGGACAAGAAGACTGCGTACGTGCGTCGGAGGAGTGTACGTAATTGCGAGTGCAAGTGGAACTGTGACAGACGAACTGGTGAATTGTAATTGTGTGCATTAAGTAATTCTGTGTAATCGGCAAGTGTTCAACTGTAATTCGGTGGAAATAAAGAACATTTTTGAGTGGTACAATCGGACTTTTAATTTCACGAACCCACAAAGTCACAATTTTCTAATAAATATTTATTCACATTAAAACTAAGAGCAGTCCAAAAACAAACTGTTTCTGAATATAAATATTTAAATGACAAGTCTGAGAAGATTTTATCATGTACAGTAAAACATATATTTATTTTATCGAAATTTAACTGAAGTACGTAAGTGAAGCTGATGTGTAATAAATACGACTCATCTATAATTTAATAAGATATTTATTTATTTTATCTTTTATTATCACCCTGAAATACTGTAAGCAAATCTTATAAACACTATACAATTTTAGCGACCTACCCTTTAGGGGAAAATGATGCAAAGCTTAAGAAGGATACATTCTTGCCTCCTTTATTATCATTGGAACAACTTTCTGACATCGAGTATATCCAAAAATCAAAACGTAACTTGTTGGTGAAATAAACTTTAACAAATACAATCTTGGAACTATTAACAGAAATATTCTGTTATATGCTCATTTTATAGATGTATAAAACTCAAAACATCTTCTCTATGAACATAATTTTGAGCTTCAATGTATCACAGTCCTTACTCATAGGAATGAATCTTCTCTACTGTTTTACCTTCTGCAGTTCAATTGAGACCACTGCAAGTTCTGAATCCAACTGCTGGACCTTGTCTTGTTTCTCAGTTAATGCCTCCACTCTGCTCCGAAGTTCCGCCTCCAGTGATGCCAACTCCTGACACTAAAACAATTATCATTTAATTTAGAAAGTGACACTCTTAAAATGGTATGCTATGGCTTAATACACTTCCTCCTTTCATATGGCACTGAAATATGAGGGGCTACAAGTTACTTAAACTTATGTAGGATTTTAATTTTGCAAAAAGAAGTTTAAGCCCTCAGTCAGTAAGAGAAACATTTAAAAAGCAGCAGATATTAACAGTGATATCCTTATAGGCATGCCAGGTTATCTACCAATACCAAACATAAAATTTACATTTTTTAATTTAATTGATGGAAATTACTAATTTCTTCACACTAGCCGTATATAGGCTAAGGTTTTTGATTGATAGAGTCAACATGAAAAATTCAATACCACGGATGGGATTTGAACCATGGATCTCCTGGTTTCCGTCCAGTCGCTCTAACCCATTGAGCTACCATGGCCAACATGCTGTCCTGACATTAAATTCTCCAGTTGACTCGTATATTTCCCCGGTAAACCACTAGGGGATCTCGCATTCGAGCTAGTGTGAAGAAATTATTATTTCCATCAATTAACTAATTTAAGTGATGTTTGTGTTTAAATTACCGACTCATTACTTTCAAGTGTTAAATTATATGTTTTACTAACCATGTCAAATAGGACTTTGCAATTATGAACAGACTATCATAAATAGTTGAGTGGGTTTGGTATTACCAATATACATCTACACTGAATTTTTTTCTCTAAGTAATATGTATAAAGATTATTTAAAAATGTATTTTATGTTTTTGAATGTACAACAGTAACTATTTATATACTTACATGTGTATTCATGAGATCTTTCATTCTTTCCATTCCTAAATCTCCTCCTGCAGCTACACTTGACCATGATTCTGGACTGGACTCGTCTTGCTGAGACTTGCACTTGGCCTCGCATTTCTCAACACAACTCTCCAATGCAAGAGTCTGTAAAGCATTCGTTATAAAACACTGTTCACTTAACTAGACAAACCAAAATGTATCCTACATCCTAATGCACGAAGATCTGAGTGGCTAAAGTGCTAAAGTCATTGCAACGATAACTGATTCTTATTTCACAAAGCAAATGTTTATTTCTTGAGAGTAAATTGCAAATTTTAGAGCAAACATTTATCATACCAAAACCTCTTCCGAATTGAATAGTCATAAGCTTTCATGGCTGGAGTCAAACTTGTAGATAGAAGAATTTTCCGGGCTCAAGAGCCGGTCAAAAGAAAAGCAGACGGCACTCTTGGACACACGTTATACTGCAAGCCCACACACACGGTCCGATATTTAAACAAGAACTCCTATCACCATCCCAGACAGAAGCACGCCATGATAAAGACCCTTACAGACATGCTACCCGGATCTGTGAGCCAAATTCTAAAACAAGAACTGCGTCTTATTGAACATGCCCTGGTGATCAAAGACTACACGGCACAAGAAGTCTGCAGAGCTATACAACCACATAAACCACAGTATAACAGCCTCAAAAGAGAAGAACTGCCCTAAAGCAAAAGTACTGCCTTCCTGTCTTACTTAAAAATGTTACAGACAGGATAGAACACTTACTCAAGCGCCACAATGTCAAAACCATCTCCAAGACAGAAAGACAAATCAGTTCATTATTATGCTCCACTAAAGACCCCAGGGACCCACTTTCTTCGGCCGGTGTGTATAAAATCCCTTGCTCTTGTGGTTCAGTTTATATAGGCACTAAACAATGTAGCATCAACACGCGGCTCATGGAACACAAGAGATGCTGCCATCTAGGCCATTCCAAGAAGTCCGTAGTTGCTGAACATGCACTTTGGGCAGAAGGAGAACACATAATTCAATACCAGCAAGCATCAGTCCTCTCATCTAAGCCATACTATCACGCCAATCTACAACGGGAAGCCTCAAAAATTTACAAATACTCCTACAATTTTAACAGGACGGAGAAAGCTTTAAAGCTAAACAAAAATGGCATACAATTACACAAATATAAATATTTGTGTAATATTTATTGCTTCACTGTAACTAGCTTCATTTTCTACGTAATGGCATCCAATGCTTGAGCAGATCAAACATTTTAATAATCATAGAATACATGCGAATCAATCAAGTTTCGACTGCACTGGAAGAGCTAGTCCCAGCCTACTACCACCCTCTCACACACAGCGCCAGCCGAGCCAAGCACGAGTATAAATACAGCCGCATCTCCAGCTAGTGAGTCAGTTGTGACTCAACCTTCACCCAGAAGACTCAGACCACGCCACCACTGATGATGTTCACCGCAGACGTGAACGAAACATCTGGATCTTCCAACTCCAGCAGACCACGGCTCCTGAGCCCAGAAAATTCTTCTGTCTACTTTCCCAAAATGTTGCATGTAATTAAATATATTAGGGTGCTAGGTTTTACAAATTTTACATTTAATGATGTATCTTTTGAAAATTTCACTTATGCTTTAGTATAATGACAAAATTAAATACAAGAGTTTAGCGTTTATTGGAACACTAAGATCTTTTGTAATTAATATGGTAAATAACTTTGTAAATAATTAATTCAATAAGCACTTGATTAACCCTGATAATTTTTAAATATTGATTAGGCCACTGTAAAGCATTTTATAGAGGCACATTAGTAGGTTAGTAGAAAATAATTAGCTTAAAATACGAGGTGCGTTCAAGTTCTAACACCTTCTATTCTTTTTCAGGACTGGGACCAGATAGGACCGTCCAGTCTTTTTAAATACACATGGACTCTTTGTGAATGTGTGACAGAGATCGCAGCACTGTAAAGTACATAGAACTCTAGTGATAGCGACCAGAGTTAGGACTATTTTTGATACTTAAAATGGCGACGTTTTCATTGCAGGAACAGTGTATAATCATTTGTTTTCTCCATTTCCATGGTGTGACACCTACTGAAATTCATTGCCATTTGAGTGAGGCATGTGGTGATGGTACCATGGATGTGTCTAATGTACGTTTCTGGCTGTGACAGTTCAATGAAGACAGAACATCGTGTGAGAACAAACCACGACAGTTGAATGAGGTATGTGGTGATGGTAACATGGATGTGTCTAATGTACGTTCCTGGGTGTGACAGTTCAATGAAGGCAGAACATCGTGTGACAACAAACCAAGATAGTTAAGTGAGGCATGTGGTGGTGGTACCATGGATGTGTCTAATGTACGTTCCTGGGTATGACAGTTCAATGAAGACAGAACATCGTGTGACAATAAACCAAGACAGTTGAGTGAGGCATGTAGTGATGGTACAATGGATGTGTCTAATGTGTGTTCCTGGGTGTGACAGTTCAATGAAGACAGAACATCGTATGACAACAAACCAAGACATTTGAGTGAGGCATGTAGTGATGGTACAATGGATGTGTCTAATGTGTGTTCCTGGGTGTGACAGTTCAATGAACACAGAAAATCGTGTAACAACAAACCAAGACAGTTGAGTGAGGCATGTGGTGATGGTACCATGGATGTATCTAATGTACGTTCTTGGGTGCGACAGTTCAATGAAGCCTGCCTCGGTAGCGTGGTGGTAGCATGTCTGCCTCACGTTCAAGAGGTCCCGAGTTCGAATCTCGGTTAGGGTGAGTTACCTAGATAAGGTTTTTCCGGGATTTTCCCTTATCCTGTAAGACGAATGTCAGGTACCTCTAAGCTCCATGGACCCCGGACTCATTTGAGCATCATTTCATCCATTCCATTCATTGTCCGATATGACTTAACATTGAAGGACATAAATTACAACAACAAAAAAGTTCAATGAAGACAGAACATCATGTGACAACAAACCAAGACAGTTGAGTGAGACATGTGGTGATAACATGGATGTGTCTAATGTACGTTCCTGGGTGCGATAGTTCAATGAAGACAGAACATCATGTGACAACAAACCAAGACAGTTGAGTGAGACATGTGGTGATGATAACATGTATGTGTCTAATGTACGTTCCTGGGTGCGACAGTTCAATTAAGGCAGAACATCGTGTGACAACAAACCAAGACGGTCACGGCCTCGCACCAGCCGGTCTGACGACATGATCCAGCGAGTGGAGAACTTGTTCTGGAGGATCGCCGATTGAGTGTTGCAGATATCACCTCCAAAATTGGCCTCCGGCTGGTGCATGTCTGGCCCTGACTCTCTTGGTTTGTTGTTAAAGCAGTTAATGTTATCAAACTATTGTGCAATCTATAATTTTTATATTAATCTAGATAAATGTAGAAATGGATTATTACATATTTCCTTGTGGATAGATAGGAATAGTAGAACACAGTAGACTTAATAGTAAAATCTTTTAAGAGCAGCTGTTATGTAATGGTTTCGACAATCCCATTCTCCTTGCTTGGACAGGATATAAAAAAATTGAATGACTTTCTATTTGAGAGAAGTGTAAATATGAAAAAACTGAAGCAATAACAAAAGATAACTGTAAAGTTGTTAGTTGTTATTTCAGAAATAGGCAATGCCACAAAATAGTGTTTTTTTAAACAGTTCTACAAATTCTGTGCAAAAAGTTTTTGCCTATCTTTTATCACTTACCTTACACAACATTAAACGAAACTTCTTTCTGAATGACAAGGACTTTAAGGACTATTCCCACAAGATTCAAGATAAATATTTTCTTGTAAATATCTAAAAAAATATGCAATTTTAATAGATATTAAATCCATTTTTCAGAAAGTTAAAAATATGAAAATTCTTCCATGTAAAGGACAGTTTGGCATGGGGCAACTCCTTGAAATTTGTGCATGTTGATATTTATCTGACTTCTTTTGTTTTAGGATTATAATAATATTTACACATGCACATCTGCAGATCATTTTTTCTAAAATTACTTCTTTTAATTAAGGGAGCGTCAAACATGTGATTCTGGTAAAACTTAACTCAAATTTTTCTTTAAAATACAACACCTTTACTTCTGCAAATACATAGTACGTAAGTAAATAGTTTCTGTTAACTGAACACCCAGTAATAAGAAAAATGCTAAACAATCACTACAACCATTCAATAAAGAATGATGAAACCTTCTAATACCCACTTACATGCATGATCCAAACAGGACTAAGTGTGGTACTAACCTGCAGAGATTTGATGCCATTATAATATAGTTTGCCAGTCCGAGAGTTGAGCAGGAGTTTCCCTGCTATGCTTGTCATCGCTTGTTTCTGTAGCTGCTCTATTTTCCCTTGCAGAGCTGCGACATGACTACGCTCTGTCTCAACCTACATCATTCACAGGGTATAACATCCACAGCAAGGATTATAGCAAGCAAACTAAAATATAACATATGGCTGACAATATCCCTCCTATGCAGGGTTGGAAACAAACCAGGTCTTAACAAAATTTATGTTGTTTTCAATTTCTCTATCTTCTAACATTTATTAGTGTGTAAACGAACTATAAGGGGTGTTCAAAAAGAAATGAGCTGGAATCTGTTATGTGCGAAGCGGAGACAGGATGGTAATATTGTGGCGTGTGTAACGAAGTGTATTTCCAACCAGAGCATGGAAGTTCACAGCCCGTCACTAGAGAGCACACACGCACGTCACATGGCTATACAAAGCTAGCAGTAGCATGTATCAATTGTCCAACGCTGCCAGTCGCATTGCAAACAGTGACATGGAGGCGTTGAAAGAAGAGCAAAGGGGCATTGCTCGTTTTCTAACATCGGAAGAAGTAGGGGAAATGGATATTCATCAACGAATGTCACAAGTGTACGGCGAACACTACATATCCCTTGCAAGGGTCAAGGTGTGGCACAAGCACTTCAGGGGAGGGCAGGTGTCATTAGCCGATGATGCACGGTCTGGAGCAACACACTGCATTACCAATGACATTGTCCAGCTGGATGATGTACTCAATTACCCAGGACCACCGAATAACAGTGAAAGCCATAGCCGCCGAGGTCGAACTGAGCGTAGGAAGTGTTTACACCATCATGAAGGAACGACTGCTCTTGCACAAAGTGTGTGCCCAATGAGTGCCCCACAGTCTTCAACCACACCAGGAAGCATGTCGAATGGCCCACTGTCTTGGTCATCTGTAGCGCTATGCTAGGGAAGGAAATGAGTTCCTGGCACGAGTGGTGGCTGGAGATGAGTCATAGTGTCATCACTTCGAACCAGAATCAAAACGACAATGTCTCCAGTAGAATCATCCAGGGACACCACCACCGAAAAAAGCAGAGGCCATCCACACAAGTGCAGGAAAGGTTATGCTAATGTTCTCCTTTGATCAAGATGGCCCCCTTCTGATACATTTCCTGCAGCACGGGACAACAGTGAATGCCCAGCATTACTCGCAATCCTTGACAAACATTCGCCAAGAGATCAAATCAAAACGACCAAGCAATCTCATTCGTGGGAGTCATTCTGCTCCACGACAATGCTGCTCATATGGCCAGTCGCAGTACTTCTGCAGAAATTTAATTGGGATGTTCTCGGCCACCCTCCATACAGTCCAGACCTCTCTCTGTGGTTACACCATTTTTGGTCCCCTTAAAAAGGCTCTGAGGGGCAAACGAGTAACGTCGGACAACGTCCAGCTGTACATGCGGAACTGACTGATATTGCAGCCTCGGGACTTTTATGAGACAGCCATTCACCGGCTTGTGTCACAATGGGACAAGTGTCTCAACAGCCAGGGCCAATACTTCTAACATAGAGGTACTGGTTTCTGTAATTATGTCTCCAGCTCATTTCTTTTTGAATGCACCCTATAGTTTATGAAATTTGAGTAACAATGAGTCAAAATTAACACTTAGAGCTTCACTGACTTTCTACTCATGTAGTACATATGCTTCGTAAATGTCTGCAATGCATCATCAGCTACTTTCAACTTCTGGCATGGCAGTTGCTTCACTTTAGTCGAGATAAACCTTTATAGAAATAGCTGCATTATGCATTTTTGTAATAGAAGAGAATAGCAATAATCAAATGTTTAATAACTGGATGGTATATGTTGGTTTTAAACATTCGTACTCTTTCCATAAAGTTGCAAGAAACAATTGAATATAAAAGAATTTAAAATATGTTAAGTACTGAATATACTGAACAATTAATAGCAGATACCTTAGAAATAGCTTATGACACAAAAATGTTATTTGTAATAAATTGTGTGTTTAAAAAAAAAAAAATATTCATTTCTTGTGCATTATGTTTTCATGTACTCTTAGTGTTTACTAGTTACATAATGTCACGATGATGGCTGGTGCCTTCCATGCAGAAATTGTCAGTCAAACCATTGCATCATCCTTGGTGTTTACCGATGAGAAAAGCACAAAAATGCAACATTCAAAGACAGATACTAGTTGACATCACGAAACCAGAAGTGTAAATTGCATTGTTACGGTGAGGTAAACTCAAAGGTGCTACCTGGCAGAGCAGTTGAGTTCTATCATTTCTGTTAAAATTTCAATAGCAAATCAGGGTGGAATGCAATACTATCTCAATGCTAGGTATACTGTATAAACATAACCACCTTAACAAACCAACATGGGAAAAAGAAAAGTTAGTGGTTTTCATGAAATGTAAGTTAAAACCTTTTTTCAAACCATGGTTAAACCAACCCTGCTTCTATTACAGCTAGGCTTCTAGAAGCAAATCAAATGGTATAATAATCTTAGGGTTACACAAGCATCCAAATAAAAAGAAATGCTGCTTCATCATCTAATATCAAGCATAATATTACAGCTTACACCTTGAAACTGCACAACAAAACAAGAACATGAATCATATTAGGGCAGCTGTATTACACGTATTAAATATCATACTGAGTAAAACCTCACTCTAGAACACATCCTTGCTCTCTTCCTAAATCTGAAACTTATACAACTTGGCCTCATCCAGTAATACATTATCATTTTGTGGGGACTGAAATTTAGAATATACAGTTGCTGGTGTAAATATTATAAATAAATTATAACAATTTGTGACAAACTTCACTTATCTGCTTTTAATTGATGCATCCTTCAGGACTAGTTTCATGATGTATCCATTACAGCCTCAGCTGGTAAACGCACTATTGTTTTTGGTCACTTTCATTACGTGATGGATAGTTCGCTATTGTCCTGCTACCTACTGGAGCAAAATAAACTTATTGATGAATCTATTGGTGGTACGTCAAAATTCATCAAGCAATTTCTATTTTTCAAGATAAATATTTTCTCCCTAACCATTAAATCTATTGGTTCATTCAATTGTTTTAATAATTTACCCTTTAGATTTATTTCATGGTTAAATGACCAAAAATGATCTGCCAATGCTGACTTATCAATCTTTTGTATATAATATTCCTAAAGTAATTACGTTTGGTCCTTCCAATGTAAATCAGATCGCAATCTGAACAATTAAATTGATCTATCGAGATTTAACTGTATTGGAATACCACAGTGAAGCGAAATAATTATTAATTTTTAGATGAGTCGTATTTATTACACACGAAAGTGAAGCAGATGTGTAATAAATACGACTCATCTAAAAATTAATAATTAAATTGATATCATATTTTTTTTATTATCTGAAATATTTTTTATAAAAAAACATAGTAAATTTTTTAAGTTGTGTATATTTTGAGGAACCATTATTATACCAAATGCTTTAAAAAAAGTAAATTTTGGATTTATTTTACATAATTTTCAGATAAGTGAAGTTTGCAACAATTACAATCCTTGTAAATTGTAAACTTCATTTTAATTTGTTAAAATTTGTTTCAAAATTGAAGTTTAGGTTGAATTTAGAGACTAGCTTAAATATTTACAATAACATTTTATAAAATTTACAAGTGTTGTGTTTTGCATTCATTATTTAAATAATTTTATATTTCTGATTTATCTGTTTATGGACAAAAAGATGATATTTTTATATAAATGCTCTTTTTGGATCTGTTAAAACATTAATTCCAGTGAAATTTTGGTATATAATATATTTTGGTGAAATAGAATACTTTTTACTTCAGGCAAGGAGTAGATAAAGCAACATTTTGTTTCAAGGGAAGACATGAGTGTGCATGGTGGGGCAGTAAGTGAACACACAACCACCCATCAGATAGCAGATGCATGTTCTTGTTTCTCCTCCCACTAATTCTAACAAACATGACAGGGAATGATCAAAGCATGCATTTCCTCTTACCTCTTGCTGTCCTATCACATACAACTAAATGCTTAAGACAACAGACTTACTTGAGCCATCTGTAGTTCCCTCTCACTCTCCAGCATTTCCCTTCTTCTCATCAGCTCACCTTCACGCAATTTGAAGGTTGCCAGACTATTTTGTTGTTGCTGTTCCAGACGACGCCAATCCTGAGCAAGTTTCCTGCATTGTGCAGCATATTCCTGTTCCATCTGCTGTCGTTCCTGTAACATCACATTATTTTTATTGCCTTTAGACACATGAGTAGTATAACAAGACTTTTCTTGGCACCAGGAAGTTGCTAATTATTGGCACAGTCAGATATCCATAGTCTCTTAAATTCAATGATAGATTTCTTGTGCACATTGTAACTACAATAACTATATACCTTCATCATACATACACCTTTTAACAAAGTTTGTATTAATACTCATTAATTCTTCATAGCCATGATAAATAAAACCTTGCTTTATCTATAAAAAAGATATATACAAGTCAATAGAGCAATCATTAACATTATCCAATACCCAACTGCAGAAATTAACTCAACCCTTATCACGTGTTCACAATTCCTGAACTAGTTTCTTATAATTTTAATTTTAAACGTTTAAGGGCACTGCAAGCAGAGGTTTGCAAAATTCCTATTCTTGTGTGAGCTTTCTCCAAAATTCTTTGTATTCTTATTTCTTCACTGACATTGAAAGCTTTTCCTCCATAAGAAAACTGTTTAATTTGGTTTTATTATCAGGGAGATCTAGCTTCCCTAAACCTATTCCCAAGAATATGAACTATTTCTCTGTGAGGTGCACAAACTGCAGAGAATAATAAAAGTAAACAAATAATTTGATGTTTTAATACATTAATTTATAGGTTAATAAATACAACCCATACAAAGACAAATTTAACAGAAAATATAAACATATTATCAACATTGCATTAATATAATGAAATTTAACTGTATTGGAACACCACAGTGAAGCGAAAAAATTATTAAATTATAGATGAGTCGTATTTATTACACATCAGCTTCACTTACGTACCTATATTGAGGACATGTTTCACAAACTATTGTTCACATCATCAGCTCTATTGTGACTAAAGCTTGATCCAGTGGTGTGGGTAGTTCTGGAGTTGCTGCTGCCATCTGTTGATTTAGTGATGAACTTAAATGTGGGATTCTCTTCTGGCGGGATTTCAAAGTTCATTAGTTGGTTTTTATGTTTTTCTATGTATATTCTCTCCTATATGACGAGTTCACTATGTTTTTGTACGTATTTTAGTAATTTGGTGCTATCTTCAATTTCATGATTTTCAGACCAGAAATGAGCTGCTATTGCAGACTTATCAATATTTTTGTATCTTAAGTGCCTGAAGTGTTCTTTCTTTCTAGTGCCTATGTTTCTTTTTGTCCTCCCTATGTAAATTTTTGCACAGTCTTTACACTTAATCTTGTAAATGCCTGATTTTTTTTTCTGGTTTTATCTTATCAGTATTATTACTGTGAAGTAGGTTTTTAATGTTGTAATTGTCTTTTGGTTCCAATGTTATATTGTATTTCTTGAATATTTTTCCGGAACTTTTTTGTGGCCCAGGGGTGCTAAGTAAATTTAACAAATCTAATTTCTTGTTTTATTGGTGTGAGAGCTGTGATCTGTATTAATCTTTTTTGAAGTTTGAATGATTTTAGTTTTTTGTCTACAAGGCTTTTTCCATATCCATTTTTAATTGCAGTTTTTAAGATTTGATGGTATTCGTTTTGATATTCTTGCTGGCTGAGGAGTAGATTTACTAATCTGTGTGTGAGACTATTGATGGCATGTTTGTGTGGAATTGGGTTGAAACTATTTGCTTTTATGTAATTATCTGTGTGTGTTGCTTTTCTATGGATACCAAATTCTAGTTTTTCATTGCTTTTTGTGATTTTAAGGTCTAAAAAAGGTAGAGTACAGTCCTCTTCAGTTTCTACTGTGAATTGTATGCTGGGTTATTGCAGGTTGAGTAGTTTCAAAGCATATTTTATTTGTAGTGTACCATTGCAAATATGTCATATATGTAACTGTGCCGTGTTTTAAAAATATAAGGAAAGGCTTTAGTTATATATACTTTGAAAAAGCTCATGTATAAATTGGCTAAAAAAGGTAATAGTGGGCTTGTCATAGCCAGTCCCGAAATTTGTTTGTAGTACTTTCCACTGAAGACAAAATAATTTTGATGGATACATTTCTGTCATTGCCAAATTTTCTTCTACGATATTGGCATCTATGTTTATAGAGGTTAGCCACTGATATGAACAATAGTTTGCGAAACATGCCCTCAATATAGGTACATAAGTGAAGATGATGTGTAAAAAATAAAATTCATCTAAAATTTAATATATTGCATTAATTAATTGCATTAATACAAATTTTATACATAAAAAGATAAGAAAATTAAATATCAAAAGCTGTTAAAAATGTTTCTATTCTTAAGTAAGTTGTTATAAAAAAGATAAAATACAAAAATAATACAAAATCTGGCTTTTATCAATTTACTTGTTTGGATTACAACAAATTTACATGGTAAAACCAAACATCATTTAGAAACTAGAATGTAAGAACCTTTTAGGAACATTAAATATAAAAACATTGATAAATCAACTGTGGTGGGTCTTTTTGGTTATTTAATCACCAAATAAATCCAGAGGTTAAATGATAAAGCAATTAAATGGACCAATAGACTTGGCAGTTTGGGAAAAAAATATCGATTTTGAAAACTAAGGATTATATTATGAATTTTGGAGTACCCATTGATTCTGTCAGTAAATTTGGTTTACTTCCTGTAATTGGTAACAGAACAGTAACAAATAAATTAGCTAATGATGCAAATGAGTGATTTGTGAAACCAGTCTTGTTTTAATAAAATACACATTCTGGTAAACATATCTACCTCCATAGCACATATGGAGAGGACAGAAGGCTTAGTACTGCCAAAGCTTACCTCTTCCAATTCTTTTTGAGCAGCTTCCAAAGCTTCTTTCTTTTCTCGCTGCTCCCTCTCCCAATCCTGTTCACGCTCTGCTTGTTCCTTCTGAGAAAGAATGGAATTGTTACACAGTGATAACAAATGAGTGTTCTGTGTGTATACATATTAAGGACTGTGTTAACAGTCAAGGTTCTGTTTGCTTAGGTATTACAGCCCAAAGTTCAAATAGAAGCTTATTTCAATCTCACATCACCTATCAGAGTTCAACTACAATTTACTGCATTCTTAATTTAAACTTCATACAGTGGCTTGTGGAAAACCATTTTTTGTTTAAACTAAATTTAGGTTTAAATCTACTCGCAATAAATGTGCATAAATAGTTTCATTACAATTTCATTAAGGCACAAAGGAAATAGCAATACTCAAATTTAAAAGCTTTGAAATTCCTGCTGATTCTGTGACACTGCAAGAAACAGCTGAAAGTTTCCTGCTTATTTAATTTATACATTATTTGTGATTTTAGTATACTTTGAAGTAAAATACATTAGTATTTAATATTTTAATATTTTAATTAATGTGTTTATATGTTTATATATTTAGTGAACAGACAGTTTGAATTTAGTAGCAATTACATTTATGTTCATGTCTTCCACAGCTTTGCAAAACATGCAGTAGTATCACAGTTTGACCCTTGCCTTCCAGACAGTGCTAAGCAATAAGCTTCCAAACCAGTTTGGGAACAAAAATGCTTCCTCCACATTTACGGTGTTGGCAATAAGACAAAGTACAATTGATTTCCACAAACCAGTTTATAATCATAATTTTGTGAAAACAATGTATCAGCTAACAACAATAGTTGTAGAAAGTAGCTTTTGTTATTTATTATGGCCTGGGATGAAAGGAAACTATGCTCACACCTGTATGTGCTTGGGAGTTTGGTGGCATCGGCCTGTGTGTCAAAAATCGGGTTTGGAGTATAGCTGGAAGTATCTAAAAGTAAGTCCAGAATACATAGAAAAATATGGTCATAACAACACAGCATTGTATGGGAGGGATTGTTTACCCCTTATCAGCAGCGGTCTACACATGGCATAAGTAAGGAGTGTCATCAGCCACACTCAGCACAGAGCTGACGAGGAATGTCAAGTAGTTACTTGAGGCACTTTCCAGGCTTCAGTTTTGGGCTGCAGATTTTTGGTGTTATACCTCACAGTGGTGTGAGTACAATGATAGTTCCCTTATTAGTACAAATAAATAAATAAATAAATAAATAAATAAATAAATAAATAAATAAATAAATAAATAAATAAATAAATAAATAAATAAATAAATAAATAAATAGATAAATATATAGATAAATAAATAAATAAATAAATAAATAAACAAACAAATAAATAAATATATATTCAAGTGCTCACTTTAAAGGCTTCCTTTTCCTTGAGCAATGTTATCCTCTGCTGCTCTAGTTCTTCCGACTGATCAGGTTCTTCACTGCAATAGAACAGAGAAATGAGTTGACATTCATCTAATAAGGAACAATATTTCTTGGTATTATCTTTCTTAACACTCTAAAGGGCCATTCATATAAAATATTTATATTAATGAACAACATTTGCCATTTATAATACCACAAAACATAACTGTCAAACAAAAAGACAGCTGAAGTGTGAAAGCCATTAAAATGTAGCCTGTAATGATTAACAATATGCACAAGTGCTACAAACTACATTACCTAGGGTTTGTATTACATAATACAATTTTTCAATAGAGGAATGAAAACAATGCATGTTTACAGAAATGTAAATAAATGTGACTGTAATGTTAACAAGATTGTTGATGGCTCTAGCTGATGATGCGAATAAAGTGTTCATGAAATTGTGATCCTAATCAATTTATAAGAAAACATCCATCATTTCTTATAAGTTTTTAAATTACAAATTATTATATTTGTATATATTTGTTTGCTTCACCGTTAATAGCTTCATATTTTATGTATGTAAGTACATACATTTAAAGTTTTGAAAAAAGCAAGAAGAGGAAGAAAAGGTGGTATTGGTGATGGTGGCAACAGTGGTGACGGCAGTTACATAAATAAAACCTCAATTTCAAAATCAAATTTCATTTCATTTGCAATCTACGAACATTTCCAAATATTTTGCTTTAACAATTTTATTCTTTGTAAGATTTGAGCATTTCTTTTCTATTTCTGTGTAGTGAAATGTTTTTTTTTTTCTCTTGTACATGTAGCACAAAAGTGGGAGCTAGAGATTGCAAGGTTTGGTACTAGTGTCTGACAAGCGTTCATGTTTATGAAAATTATTGTGAATGACTTTTTTATTAACATGGCCACAAGCTTTTGTGTTTATATTGTATTTGTATTTGATATTAAAAGGTTTTAAGTTTATGTGGATGGGAAATGGAGAATTGATGGAATATAGTCACAAAATTAAACATGCAAAAAATATCTCAGGAATCTGAAAAATAAAGAGGAACAAACATCTGCAGTAACAGCTTATTTTTGGCAAGAAAACCATGAAACTAATACAGAATCAGTGCTTTTTAGAAGTATTTTGAAAGAAAATCAATTAGCAGTCTAGGAGAATACATTCATTATGAAAAACAAATACCAAGTCCTCAATTTTGAGTTTAAGTGACAACCTCAACAGAAAATGTCTCAAGAAGCCACTAAAGGACAACAGTAGAATAGCTACTTCCAGCAGAAGGCCTACATGTTTTTTTTTTTTTTTTTTAGTATTAGTTTATTTCAATCATACAATATACACAGTTGGTGTTATTGTAGATCACGTCAGAAGCAATTATAATGGATAAGATACAAATAATTACAGTGATACAATTAGTGGTACTAGACACATCAATATTAATAAATGGTAATTAATAATTATGATAAAATAATAAGAAGAGGAAGAAGAATTTAAAATGATGCACACAAAACCAAGTGTAAGTTATACAGAACATATTATTGAATACAAATAACTATTGTGCATCACTGTTAACAAAACAACCAGTTAACAAAGAAGAAAACTACAAAAGAAAGATACTTCCAAATTTATGCAAGTTATAACCATTTCAGAACAAAAATGACACTTTAAATGTGTAGCCTCTTCATTAATGTGTATAAGACTAGATTTTTCTAATTGTATTTTATGTTCCTAAATTTCTTTTAAGACTTCAAAAAAACAAAACATTCAACTAGCACCAGTCAACCATTACTCCTTAAAAAAAACCAATATGCTCAAACATCAAAGATGCCATTACATCTAAAAAAAAAATTATTATGGGTGCATTATAAGTTGGTGATTGACGGTTGAAGGAGCGGGAAAGGAGAGGGGATAGCACCGTTGCCACTTTACCGTTCCTCTCCATGTGCTAGGCAACGAAGATGGCAGGTAGAGGGGAGAAGGAAGTTCGGCTGCGGTAATGCACACGCACATATTCCTAGAAATTTGCGTACTGCAGTATTAATCACAAGATTGCCGTAAGACTGTCTACAGGTTTAAGTGAGCAGTTACCTAATTACGCATACGAAATCTTCGAAATGAACAAAGAATAAATGGTTAGCTACAGTTACGATTTAGAGAAACAAAAGTGCAATACCTGCACAGAATTATGCATTCTATTCCAACGGGAATATGCCGTTTATCTCAGAGTCGCTGCTATCATTGGTACTGCTTTTCTGATCGTCGTCGTCGTTGCCACCGCCGTCGCCACCATCGTAGTCAAAGCTACTGCAATCTCCCACGGAAATCATGAGTTCCTCCACTTTCTTCCAAAACGCCGTCGTTTTCCCATGCTGCTACTATAACTTTTTTGTGTGACAAACAGCATCTTCCCAATTTTTAACACTTATTTTTGCTATTGCTTCTGTTAGTTTAATAACAGATGTTATACTGAAATCTGTATTGTTGCATGCTACATATCCCTTTATTTGGGCCCAAATCAACTCTATTGCATTAAAATGGCAATGGTAGGGAGGAAGTCTAATAATTTTGTGGCCTTTTTCTGCAGCAATTTCATTAACTATATATTTTGCGAACTGCGGTTTGCTTTTACCGGTTCTAGCAATTCATCCTGTTTTTAAATGGTCTTGAACACGCACATATAATTTCCCTTACTTGTCCTTTAATTGGGATTCCGTACCCAAAAACATTTTTGGTGGTCTTCACAGACAATTTCTTTCTGTCTGTTTCTGTAGCACAAGTGTTTGTGACAGCCATTAGTAACGATATTTAGCTAAATATTAAAGTTACACTGAAACACTAAAGTTGATCACTGAAACACATGAATTATGTTGTGAAAATGTAAAGCTGTTTACACCCTGTGAAACATTCACTACTTGAAGCAGTACACTCTTAGTTTGGCAGTGATGACAGGGAGAAATACCCTAAGTACCGTAAGGTTTATTCATGTTAGAACTGGACCGGACAAAGGCAGGTAAGAAGGGTTGGTCATTAAACTGAAAAGGTTGGTCATTCACCCAGAAAACCTCATAAGATATTCCTTGAAACTAAATCCACACCTGTTCCCTTCCAACAACGCATACCATCTCATACTAAAGGGCAACGAACGACGACGGTATTGTGATACCGTTGATTCATAAGCGAAGCAACAATAGTAGCAGTGTCTGCTTATTGCAAACCTCAACATGCCGATAGAATAGCGTCACGCATAAAGCACGTGGTGTAGTGCGATAGAGTTCGCAACGTAGGATAAGCGTGCCGGGTTACTATGGCAACAGTTTACTTTTGATTGGTGGATTGTTGGTTGCTAGGCAACCGCAATAATGTGTCAGTGACGTGTTTATCCCCTCTCCTTGTTTTCGCAGCTGAATAGCACATGGAGGCAAAACGCCAATCACCAACTTACGATGCGACAATTATAGTACTGTTGTTTAAAAATTCCTGTGAATTGTAAAATCAGTGTGTTAGTGTTGGCAGCTACTTGATGCTGGGAGCAAATGGGTTCTTGAAATGTGTCACATTGTTTTAAAAAGGAAGTGATATAGTGTCAATAAAACAAATCACAATAGTGCTATTGAAGAATGTGTTTGTGTATAGCATTCTATTGGAAAGGGTGTAAGTGTGTAATATGTTGACATCCTTTTCTCCTCTTTCCCCAACTTTCTAATCACAAAAATGGCATACTTTCTTCAGCATACTTTTCTTTCCCTATATAAAACATGATATTCTGATTCCTACAACAGAGATTTTTTCACATTATTTCAGTAGAAGAATGCACAATTCTGTTTACATCATCGAGATTCTGAGTTGATTACTTCTCCAGTGCAGAGACCTGTTTTTCTCAAGTGTTAAAGTACGAAGTTATTGAACATTTTGATGTTTAAAGTGTAAAATGATCAAACACCTCAGTGTTATAGTGAGTGATTAAAGTTAACCTTAATGAGATCCTACCAAATATCTTGGAGTTAGAAATAAGAGACCTCCATTTAATTTCTCCTTATCAAAATATTCTCAAACACACGATATTAAGAATATGATACATGATCAGAAAAACTATTTGTAGTCACTCAAAGTATAAACTTGAAAGAAGCGTAGAGACAGTGAAGCACAACTTAGCACAAAAGTGAATCAAGAAGATATTGACACAATATTGACACTGAAAAAACAGTGTGAGTGAAGCAGTGTGTCAATAACTTCTCGATTCACTTTTATGCTATTTGTAGTCAGTTTATTGACACTTAAAGTATAAACTTGGAAGAAGCGTAGGGACAGTGAAGCACAAATTAGTACAAAAGTGAATCGAGAAGATATTGACTCATTGCTTCACTCACACTGTTTATTCACAGGACATGTTTCAAGAGCGTTTGCTCCTATCATCAGCTGATACTCGACTAGTGCAAGTTGTAGTGGTTTCCTCTTTCTCTGTTTTGTCAATAGATGGCGTGATGTACTTGTCAAAGATGTCCGGTGGTGGAGTTTCAAAATTCATGACTCTATGACATCAAGATCAAAAAAATGAACAACAAACTCATCTTTGGTATTTACAGGAAACCGACACACACAGATAATTACATCAAGAACAACAGTTTCAACCCAAAACAACACCAACATGCCATTTTCAACAGTTTAATCTTTCGGATGATCAACTTTCCACTAAACAGAGAAGATTATCAAGAAGAATACCTACACATAAAAAAAGTAGCTATATCCAACGGTTTCAACCCAAATTTAGTAGACAAAACAGTTAACAGACTCAACAAAGCTAAGAAAATAAAAGAAACCACCACCCTAGAACCTACAGGAGAAAAAGAGAAAAAACTTTTTAAAAAATTCACCTTCCACCCATCAGCCTATAACAAATTCCAAAAAATCTTCTCAAAACACAACATAATTCTTGCACCTCAAAATAGGTTTAATATCAGAAATTTGTTAAAAGGCCCTCCCAAAAATTCAATCACTACCAAAGAAAAACCAGGAATCTATGAGATCAAATTTGAATCTTGCCCTAAAATTTATATAGGAAAAACAAAAAGAAATATTAACATCAGAACTAAAGAACATCTAAGAAACATTAAAAATGGTGAAACAGAAAAATCAGCAGTGGCTTTTCATTTTTTGAATACTAGACATGACATCAACTTGGAAACATCTCTAATAAAATATGTTAATCACCCCATAGACCTTTCCGTATGGGAAAAAATCTTCATCAACAAAAATCGTCATAGAGTCATGAATTTTGAAACTCCACCACCGGACATCTTTGACAAGTACATCACGCCATCTATTGACAAAACGGAGAAAGAGGAAACCACTACAACTTGCACTAGTCGAGTATCAGCTGATGATAGGAGCAAACGCTCTTGAAACATGTCCTGTGAATAAACAGTGTGAGTGAAGCAATGTGTCAATATCTTCTCAATTCAGTTTTGTACTTATTGACACTTCCTCACTTACGTTATTATATTATCAAGGGACTAGTTTCGGGAGCCTTTAGCCCCTCAATAATATAAAAATGTAAGTGACGAAGTGTCAATAAACTACAAATAGTTTTTCTGATTAATTTTGACGTCACTGTTACTAAATTCCTCCAATCAGGCATAACAATATACAATATTATAAGAATGACAAAGGTAGCTATTCAAACCCTAGCAAGGGCATCTTTCAAGAATTAAAAATATTACTTGTTGCTTCTGTGTATATATTAGAAGCAATGTATTTTGTCCACCATAATGCATGATACTTTTAAAAAAAATCAGATTTTCATTTGCACAACCAGAATTGCAAATAATTTGCATTCGAACTCCTACAGAATTAACAAAAGCCTCAACAGCATTGTCCACAGAGGAATTTGTTTATATAATGAATTACCATAGAAAATAAAATCATTAAATAATAAACAATTCAAAAGTAAGTTCAAAAGTAAATTAAATAAACTCCTACTCTTTAACATGCCATATAACATACAGGAATTTCAAAACCTTAGCCTCACATAAAGTGGTAGTTTTTAGTCTTGACGCATTGACTGTGTACAGTGAATATATTTACTGTATGTACGACGGCTGTTCAATAAAGAATGATCATAATTTTTTTACCGTCATAATATTTTGCACTAAAATTCTATCTTATTATATTCTGTTAGCTTAATGTGAAACAAACACGATGTAGTAGTTTCATTGTTGGTACTCCTGGTTCCCACCTGTGAGAACCAGGTAAGTTCAGACATGTTCAGTATCGCCTACCGCTGTAATGGAGGTAACACGCGAGGAACAATATGTGGCTTTGAAATTCTGCTTTCGTCTCAACAAATCTTCAGTTGAGGCCTATACAATGTTACAGGAGGCCTATGGAGAGTCTGTTCTTCCCTACAGTACAGCTCGAAGGTGCTTTAAAATGTTTAAAGAGGGGAGATAATCAATTTCAAAGGAAGGTGGATCTGATGCTCCAGTTACTGCTCTTAGGGAACAAAACATTAACACTGCTGCTGCCATTGTGAGAAAGGATCGACAAATTACGTTAAGATCACTTTCTGAAATACTGAACATTTCATTGGGTGCCACCCACACGTTGGTGACAGAAACATTACACATGAGACGCATTTGTGCGTGATGGGTTCCAAGAGTGTTGATTCCCGAACAAAAGGACATTCGCATGCAGGTCTGCATGCAGCTAAAGTTGATGTTAGAGAAAGATCCAGAGTTTCTTTCAAACGTAATCACTGCTGATGAAACTTGGCTACATCATTTTGATCCTGAGAGCAAACAGCAAAGCTCAGTGTGGAAATCTCTATCATCACCAACCCCCAAACAAGCAAAGTGGTTGCTTCTGATCGGAAAGTTATGGTTAGCTCATTCTTTGGCATTCATGGAATGGTTTATCAGCATGTTGTACCTGCACACACATCAGTTAACTGGACAATACTACAGGGATGTCCTCAAAACATTGCAAGTCCATATCAGGCACAAAAGACCAAATTTCCATGAAGCAGGCTGGATGCTGTACAACGATAATGTGTGGCCGCATATTGCCAATGTTGTTGCTGAATATCTTGCAAAAGTCAACGTGAAGTGCATCCCTCACCCTCTCTATAGTCCAAATTTAGCCCCATGTGACTTTTTTCTATTCACTAACTTGAAGAAACGCCTTCGTAGGAGACATTATCCATCATCAGAAGCAGTGGTGAAGGCTGCGGAGGCGATTTTAAAGGATCTCTCAAAAAAAATGGTTTCCAGCATGTCCTTAAACACTGGCAGAAATGCTGGGACAAGTGCATCGCATTCAGAGGAGACTATTTTGAGTAGGACCATCAAAATTATGAGGATGAGTAAATGTACGTTGTCAGAAACAATTGTGATCATTCTTTATCGAACAGCCCTCGTATCACAGCTGAAGAAAAAAGTTTCTCTATTATTGTACAAACAGAGTTGTGATTAATCTCAGCTTTTATTTTTTTTAATTTATGACCTTTAACGTTAAGTCATATCGGACGATGAATGGAATGGGTGAAATGATGCTCAAATGGGCCCAGGGTCCATGGAGCTTAGAGTTACCCGACATTCATCTTTTAGTATAAGGGATAACTCCGGAAAAAACCTGAACTTGGGACCTCTTGAACGTGAGGCAGACATGCTACCATCTATGCTACCGAGGCGGGCAACATATTCTTAAGATTAGATATACTATCACATTGTATTTATTGTTTGTACATTATTGATGTCGTCGTATACATTGCTTTTAATCACATTTCTTTATTGTCTTGTGCATTGATGACGCTATGAATTCTATGTATTTATTACAGGTAATCTAAATGTATGAATTGTTTTGTATAATCTAGGAATCTATGTATAACCTTATGTACCTGACTATGCTATGAATTACACTGCAATTTTTATTGCAGATAATAAATGAATGAATGATTTCCTGTACCCATTCTTTAATTAAAATTCTTCCCCAAATGGATATTTTTATTTGTATTTTTATGTGGCCAGGAGTTTGAAGTGGTGTTGTTTGCAGATGATATGAATCTGCTAATAAAGGCAAGCAAGGAAACAGATCTGCAAGAAAAAATAAATGATAATATAGAGAAATTGGCATCCTGGTTTCAGGCAAATAGAATGCTATTAAATACAGATAAAACTACTGCTTACACAGAAAATGAAGCTAGTTACAGTGGAGTAATGAATATTATACAAATAAAAATATTTGCTAATTAACATGCACTTATCTTAAGAAGTTGATGTTAATACTTCTATCTTCAAATGTTGGTAACATGTAAAAACATGGTATTCTTGACGACGAAGTGTGTTGACTGAAGATGTGGGCAAATGTCCATGAAATCGATTTTTTAAAAAGAAGATAGAAGTATTAACATCAACTTGTTAAGATAAGTGGACGTATTAGCAAATATTTTTATTTGTATAACAGATAAAACTGTTGCTGTGAACTTTCATTTAAGTTGTCATAGAAATGTGGTAAATCCACAAATAAAGTTTGATAGTGAGATAGTAAAGTACCAAGATCAAACTAAATTCTTGGGGATAGTTATAACAGAAGATCTAAAATGGGGGGTGCATATAAATATGCTATGCAGAAAAATAAGTGTGGGGTGCTACATATTGTATGCACTGAAAAGGGTGACTAGTATGAAAGTGGTTAGAACTGCATACTTTGCATACATCCATAGTCACATAAGGTATGAAATAAGGTTCTGGGGGGCTTCAACGTAATCAGAAAAAGTATTTCGGTTGCAAAAGCAGGCTTTAAGAATAATGGCTGGTGAATCGAGCAGAGCATCATGCAGGGAATTAATTAATAAATTAAGGGTCATGACTACAGCAAGTATGTACATATTAGAAGTCATCAACCATATCAGAGAAATAAGGCATCAGCTACCAAACAATAGAGAGATTCATTTTCATAGTACAAGGCAGAAAGAAAATTTATATGTACAATATTGCAGAACAAACCTAGCTAAATCTAGTGCTTATCACAATGAGTTTAAATTGTTCAATAGACTACCCCCTAATATAAGAAACGTAGAAAATGTGAATATATTTAAGAAAAAGCTCAAAGCATATTTAGTAGAAAATTCATTTTATTCAATTATGGAATATGTAAATGGATAGTTCTGTATAAACTAGCTAATTAAGACTGGGTGTGATTGAGCATTATTATTAATTGTATTGTTTTAGTGTAAATTGAATTGTATTTCTATTGTGCAATGTTGACAATTCCATATCATGTAAACTTGATCTTAAGGATGAAATAAATTAATATGAATATTTGGCTCCCTGTAATCTTTTTCTCACTATACTTAAACGTAAAAGCATCCACCAAAAAGCTCACACCAAACAGAAACACAATGCCAAAAGTGAAACCCTAGATGCAATAACCACACACAAATGATGTGATGCAAAAGCACATCTCACTACACAAACAATTGCAAGAAAACAACAGCTATAAAAAGTTTGTTTCTACTGCAGCAAGAGCAGCTGGAAGTCCAATATTAGCGTCAGGTGCATGCTAATCACATATTACACAGAAATACTGTAGCAACAGGAACGTCTAGTTCATCTTCATAATGATATGATGCCCATCCATCACCTCTCAGCGGTCCTTTTTGTTCCACAAATGTCAATTACTCTCTTAATGTGCATAGAACTTGAGTGTAAATAGATATCAGAAGAAGAAAAAACATCTCAGATTTCTCCATCATACCAATATTCATAAATAAATATGCAGCTAATTTTAAAGCAAACATAATGCAAAAAGAAAAAAGAGAACTTTTGGAATCATTATATAAGCCAAGAGAATTGGATACCTGGAACAAATCTGACGCTTTACCCATTGTGGCATTTTCACAAACTACTCTTACAAAAGCGATAAACACTTATTTTTACCTTCTGTGCAGAGTGAAAATGAAATTAACCCTGATGCCTTCCATCATATACTGACCTCTTTCATCACTAGAACACTGACCTTCCTCTCACCTCCCCACCCATCAAGTGGTTAGACATCTTCTTCAACTTGTGCTCTTTCACAACAATCACTATAGTTATCTGATACTCTGACCACTACTTGTGGCTAGAAACTAAATATACAGTAGAAGGCCAGCACAAACACAAGCTGTTCCAAATTAGAGGAACCATTTCTTTTTCTCTGTCACCTACTTACAGGCAGTATGTATTATACTCAAGTATTTCACCTGCAACTTTCTACTGGAGATACATGTTTTGACCTCCCTAAATTAAACATAATTTAGAAAATTTAGAAGAAAAAATACATACTTATATCTGCAAAGATGTAATTCTGAAACAAAATGTTTAATGAAACTAAATTTGATATTTAGGTTCTTCTAAGGGTGGCACATAAAAAATTAAAAAAAAAAAAAAAAAAAAAAAATCTTGTGTGCCAAAACTAACCTTTGCATTGGAAAAACTTCTATATTTTTAACTTTTTAAAAAAATGGCTGTAGCGATTTCTATTAAAATACCAGATATTTAAGATATTTGCATGAAAAATAAAATTATATTAAATTAATTGGGAGTCAATTAATGACACTAAACAACACTTACTTTTAAATTTTACCGGGAAAATTTAAAAGTAAGTGTTGTTTAGTGTCATTAATCGACTCCCAATTAATTTAATTTATACAACAACACTGTTTTCAACACTTCCATGAAAGGATTTATTAATAAAATTATATCTTGAATTTTTTAAGTATAGCCTGTGATATCTTCTCCCTTCAGAAGAAATTATGTAAACCAATAAAATGATAAACCATTGGGATAAACGAAAACATACAACCCAAAAATGTACATCTCTTTCAAACACAATTTATTTTAAAGAACCTTTTTTACAGCATCAGCCATTGCTGAAATATCTATTATGATTGCTTTGAATTTCTCAATACATTTGCCATTTTCTGGAAGCACTATTGCTATTCAGCTGTTTATGTCATGGAAAAAGTAATGGAATTTAAAGGCCAGTATGTCTTGCCACTCACTTTTAAATATCTCACAATTGAATTGCTTTCCTAGTACCTACAATGTAATAAAACTATTTCTACTAAACTTCATCTTGATTAACATGAAGAAAGCAAAAATATATCTCTTATCTGAGTTTGTATAAGTTATAAAAAATGATACTGAGTAGAGAGTCATGTAAATGTGACATGTCAGATATTTTAACATCAATCTCGCATGAGAAAGTTGACAATCACTGGTAATACCATGCAAAACTATATATATTTATTGATTGTCCTCCAATGTTAAGACGCATCAGATGATAAACAAAATTGGTGAAATGATGTTCAAATGAGTATAGGGTCCATAGAGCTTAGACTTACCAGACATTCATCTTTCAGAATAAGGAAAAAAAACCTCACAAAGAAACTTAATGCAGATAATTGACCCTGACCAAGATTCAAACTCTGCACCTCTTGAATGTGACACAGACATGCTATGCCCACACCACAGAAATGGGCCCATGACATATACATCAGCTTCACTTACGTACCTATATTGAGGACATGTTAAGTGAACCATTGTTCATGAGCTGATGATGCAAACAATAGTTCACGAAACATGTCCTCAATATAGGTACATATGTGAAGCTGATGTGTAAAAAATACTACTCATCTATAGTTTAATAATTGTTTAGCTTCACTGTAGTGCTCCAATACAGTAACATTTCAATTCATGGAAATGATTTTCATAACAAATTTGCTATTCCAAAGGTCTCAATTCAGTAACAAAGCTTGATGAAATGCAAGATTAACAAATAAAATGTTAGCAATAACAGTGCTAAACAAACAAATCAGCTAATGACGAAAATGACAGATTTACGAAACTAGTCCGGTAGTAAAGAGTATACATGTAAAAAAATAACAGAAAAAGTTAGAAAAGTGCAAAGGGATATGACAGAGTGTGATGTGAGTGCACATCTATTTGAAATTCCGACAATATAAAATTTAATTTATTTTGCACTAAACCAAATGTGCTGTTTTACAAAAACAGTGAAACTCAAAATATTTGATTTTTTTTTTTTTTTAATTTATGTCCTCCAACATTTAGTCATATCAGACAATGAATAAAATGGATGAAATGTTGCTTAATGCGTCCGGGGTCCATGGAACTTAGAGTTACCCAACATTCATCTTTCAGGATAAGGGGGTTGCATGCCACGTACAAACTATTGACAAACCCAGAAAACTGGGGCCATAAGTAGAACTAACAACCAGGTCACCAAGGCCTGAGCTCTAATATTATAATACACAGGCTTACGAAGAACACATATATAATAGATAAGCTACACATAACACTGACCAACAGGCCCACCCGGCCTCAGCCACATGTATATAATTAAAGTATAGCATAAATTACACTTGGTGGTGCCCAGGTTTCATGGTCACCACCAAGAAGCAACATAGACGCGCTCGCATGCATCGCATGCCAGCTTAATAGATACCACATGCTAACCGGGGTGCTATGCGGGACCCGACTAAGCATGTTAATAAATGCACGCAAAATAATATAAGAGCCACGTAACTAACACGTGGAGGGGTTTTTTAGTGAGTATACCTGGCCCCCTCAGGGAACAGGGACCCTCACACTGTCGGCCATCGCACGTGGGCCGTCGCCTGTAACGGGGTTTTTCCCCTTCACGGTAAAAAAAAAAAAAAAAAAAAAAGATAAGGGAAAACCCCGGAACAAACCTTATCCAGGTAACTCACCCTGACCAAAATATTTGAATGAAAACCACATAATTCATGCAAAAACATTGGTTATTTAAAATTCTGAAAATATTGTATGCAGCTTCTATTCAAGAAAGTTAATTAAAAGCTCTTACCTGGAAATGGCAATATTTTCATTGGAGTGGGCCAGATCTGGTGTAGACCAACTCAACAATGACAAACGAGAAAGATTTAAATGTGAACGGCTTCCTTCTTTACGTAGTTTGGCTGCCTCAACTGGATCATTGTAGCGAAACATATTAGTTCTTCCAAGTAGAATTATACAGCCTGTGAATATAAACAAGAGTAAAGTCAGAAGTGTAAAATTGTGCAATTCAAGTTTAATATTCCAAATAATAGCTGGCACACAGCTTTCAGTTGCAGTAGCTACATCTTAAATATGTGCAATAGATTCTTGCTATAGCACAGCTGTCTACCTTAAACAATGGTTGGAGCATAAGTCATAGCAACCTTTTTTTAAATAAAGAATGCCAAGCTGTGGAAAATAAGAAATGTACACATGACAAGACATAACATGAATTAGATGTGTGGACACTGAACAACAGCCAACATTGTACTTCACATATTTATTAAGATAGTTGATTGACTACTACACTTTTATATTTAAATTCATTACAGTACAGCACAAGCAGCTTCAAAGAAGCACAACATAGGAGTCTTGATGCAGCAAAGAATACAAGTTGACTTTAATATCCAAAATTCACATGGAGAAAATGCATTGTGCAATGATGGAAGTGATGAACAATACTAATGGAAGAAAAAAGGTAGAGAACTCAGAAATGGAGGTTGGTGAAATAAAGAAGAATAAGGAAAGACAAAGATGCATTATGGCCAGTACAAAGTGGAATAAATATGGGAACACTAGTGATTAGGAAAAGACAAGGACACCAGGGAGGGAGGAGGCAGCTGGTGAAGCTCAATAACTGTAATGGGAAAAGGGAAGAACTTTAGGTGAGAAACGTCAGAACAATGAGGTTAAGTAAATACAGGCTGACTGAATAAGAAGTTGAGATAAGAGGTAAATAATCAAAACGAAAGGAAAACATTTGGCAAATAGTGAAAAACTAAAACGACAGAGCGAATTTCAAAAAAGGAAGAGAAATTACAGTGGAGCTGTGAGAAGATTTAAGTAAATGTGACAAAATAGTAGATAACAATTGAAAGGGCAGACATACACTAAGTATGTAAATGTATTGAAGGACTGCTGTATTAGCAAAAGGTGCAGGGTCCAATAAGTATTTGCTTTAGTACTTATGTATACATAAGGTGTATATAAATGAATATCGGGGTTTTAAGTCTTTATAATATTTATTACATTCAACTTACAGTTATAAATGGTATGTCAAATGAAAAAGCAACTCAAACAGTTCTACCAAGAACCTTATAAATGTTAAATGTGACTACCCTTTGTCACACGGCACACATCAAGTCTATAGGCCAGTTCCTCCCAAACGTTGATAAGTGTGTATTCAGTAATTGTAGCAACAGCTGCTTCAATCCGGTTTCTTAATTCAGGGAGGTCAGCTGGTAGCGTAGGCACGTACACACGATCCTTGATGAAGCCCCAAATGTAAAATTTGCATGGCATTAGGTCAGGAGAAAATGGAGGCCATGCATAGCAAGCCCTGTCATTGGGGCCCTTGCAGCCTATCCAGCGCTCGGGTACAGTGACGTTCAACCAATAGCGTACTTCGTTATGTCACCATCTTGCTGGAAAATGAACTACTCTGGCTCATTTTCTTCCAACTGAGAGAAGAGCCATTGCTCTACTGTATCAAGGTAAGAAGTGCCAGTTACAGTAGGTTCACCAAAAAAGAAAGGCCCATAAACTTTATGCCAGGATACGGCACAAAAAACATCCACTTTAGGGGAATCTCATTGCATCTTGTGAGGATTTTCTGAGCCCCAGATACGCACATTAAGAGTGTTGTTAACATGTCCACTCAGGTGAAAGGTTGATTCATCACTGAAGACAACACGATCCATAAAATCGTCATTGTCATGAAACAACATGATGTTTGCAAAGTTGGCACATAATCCGTGGTCTGTCGGCTTTACAGTCTGTAATAACTGTAAACAGTAAGGACGTAGCCGTAATTGTTTTCTTACAACTTTCCAAACAGTCGACACACCAGCCTTCCCGTCTGATTTCTTTGGACTTCGAGTGAACGACTCTCTCACTCGCTCAACCGCCTCTTCACTTACTCTTGGTTGTCCCGTGCTCTTCCCTTTACAAAGGCAGCTGGTACCTTCAAACTGATGGTACCATCTGCAAATGTTATTATCACTAGGAGGATCACAACCGAACTTAATGCGGAACGCACGTTGCACAGAAACTACAGATTCAGTCTTTGCAAACTGCAAAACACAAAACACTTTCTCTTTACTATTCACCATCTTTGCTACTACTGCTGTCTAGCGGATTGCGGCAGAAACATTGCACGCACATGCGCACTGGTGCCAACAAACAAAACTGTTTGAGTTGCTTTTTCATTTGACATATTATTTATAACTAAGTTTAATATAATAAATATTATAAAGAGTTAAAACCCCGATATTCATTTATATACACCCTGTATAATAACAATGTAAGTGAAGCAAATGTTCCCAAATTCAACTCGAAATGCTGCAGATGTTATATTTGCACCCAAATTTCTTTTAATAGAGATTGATTTCCCTGTTATGATTACAGAAAGTGAGTGAAAGTTACAATACCAACCTTGTGAGAGACGTGTGGGCTTGTCCACCAATACTGTATTGACCCAACATTGCGCCTGTTCTCTTGGTATTAAAGTTGCTTCTCCCTCCTTCAGTTCAACACTACAATGTTCGGGTTCTATTCCAATACCATTCAGTACAATGTCCTGTTTCACTTCTGCATCTTCTGTCCCTATTAACGTTTCCCCTTCCTGCAATATTGGAATATCAAATTACTTAAATATTCAAAATAGAAGCGCTACTAAGAGTGAAGTACTCTTCAAATTGGAGCATTGACGCAGTCACACTTATTTACACTCACCTTCACTTTTAAAATTAAAACACAATTGAAATGTTTTCAAGGGCACTGGTCCTCATCAGCTATTTTGTGACAGGTGAGTGTAAATAAGACTATTTCAACACTCCAACAAATTAAATTATTTCTTTTAAAAAATCTGATATGATACACAGAACTTTCTGTACCCATTGCAAATCACCTTATATATTAGTTTTACCCATTCCTTTGCCTCCTGCAGCAATATTCATTCTTAATGTATTTGTATTACACAAACCCATTTTATAGGCAACTAATCCACGGCCTCTCACATCAAATCAAATATGGAATCAAAAAACATATCCAAGGCTAGATCTCCAATTCAACATTATTTAATTGTCCTCAAACACTCAAGTACTTCTAGTCAATTGCAACTTTGCTTTTCTTTTAGGAATTTTGCAACAGCTGGATATGAAATAAACATTTCATGTATCACAAGAAAAAGTGCTGTCATCTAGTCAACTGGGATTAATTGATCACCTTCAAAGTAGTCTCTTCCTGAAAGTACACAACAGTCCCAGTATTCCTAACAATTTCCAAATATATCCCAGAAGTCATACACTTTGAGAGTGATCAGTACCATCAGCATTTTGTTTTGGATCTGCACAATGTCAAACAGAGAGACTTTAACTTTAATTTTCAGTTGGAGAAACAAAGTGAAGTTGCAGGGTACCAAATCAGGAAAGTAGGTGGATGGGGAAAAGAATCATGTTATTTTCGGTCAAAAAATAGTTGGTGAGTGAAGTATGATAGAGTGTATTGTTGTGGCATAACAACTAGTTCCCATGTCACCAAAGTTTGAGCTCATATCTTCATAATATATCACAGTAATACTTGGAACTAATTGTTTGTTTTGTCAGGAACAATTGTTTACTATAGCTGCATGTTATCTTGAGCGCTAGTTTTATGGTGTGGTGCGGGCAGGGGGGAAGAAATGAGAGCCAACGCACTTTTGTTTCTGCAGTGTAGTCAACCTAGAAAAAACACAATTCACCAAAATAGGGTGTAAGTTAAGCGAAGATATGTACCGTAAGTATGAGATATGTAGACAAACAGTAAATTGAACTGGATCCGATAAGCTGTATATTTATATAGTTACTATTTATGTAACACATAAAAATAAAAAATAAATATTATGACAGTTATAAATAGTCATTCACTTTGTGATTCTTTGAGTCTGGTGCATCACTTTCATCGCTAGTATCCTCTGATGTGTTGATGATAATTTCATCAATTGCATTTTCTATTACACCATCGTTTCTGCAATATTTCACTTCTAGCTCTTGGACCTTCTTGCAATGCATCACGGTTTTGGAAGGTAATGTTTCTATAGCAAATTTCCGCAGATTTGTGGCCAACATATCACCAGTAATGTAGCATCCTCTCAAAATATTCTTTATGTTTGCCCATGCCAGCTCAATTGCATTCAGATCACAGTTATATGGAGGTAGACGTATAATAATGTGTCCCCTTTTGAGAGCATAACATCCACAACTGGTTAGCTAATTAACCTCAAAATTGTTCAAAACAAAATATGGTGCACATGTGAAGCTCAGCATATTAGCCACTAGATGTCAGAGTGTATAGCGCATTTCAAGTTTCAAAGTTGTCATCTGTGTTTACAGAGTTAATCCTTGTTTCACATAAGCTTGCCCCGTATCTCTTAACAGTCACGTGATCTAATCCCCTCTCATTGGCTGCTGTTGTGGTGCAGACTGTTGTGCAGTAAAAATTAGTCCGTTATTTAACATGGTGGTATATCTTTATATGTTGGAAGAGAATTGTCAAATTTATATTTTCGTAACTGTTTGAATTAAATCTATTATGCAACAGTATTAATTTATCTAAAATGCATGTTAATTCCTAAACAAAGTAAAGAGGAGGTTCCATTGCTTTAACCTGCCATTCAGATGACACGATAGCACGTGCTTTAGTGATAGTGGTGACATATTTGTTTACATGACATTTATCACTGAAATTGTTTTGAACTAGATTAGTCATATATTGCCATTCGAAGGTGTGTTGTGCCGAGTACGAGACCTAAATTATGTTACTGATCGTTTCCTGCAGGTTTAAATGTGACGGGATGACACCGCCTATGGCGTATAGCGCGAAGGCATTAGCCAATTAGAGTGAGGGGGAAGGTAGTTGCTCGCGGAGTGATACATGTCAGCGGGGCAAGGTTATATGAAACAGACAGTAGATGAAACTTACCGAATGAGGACTTGGAACCCGAGCGTTCAACTTATCGCACGCATACAGTATGTACAATCCCCTCTATGTAAAAGGAAACACACTGCACCCCACCACACCACACACTGCATGTGCACACACACGTGCGCACACAGTCGCAAGTTCAAATTCTGGACAAGAAGGTTGGATAGTTAGATATTACTTGATGAAGCTCTCTGAAAATTTTAACTTGCTATGATTTCTGATAAGCAGATAAGATCCTTGGCAAAAATTTTGTGGTGATATGGTACAAGCCCAATACATCAGTCAAAATTTTGTTAGCATAGCCCATAACTAATTCCTACGTTAGGTCATGAACAACTCGACTCTGATTGTCATGAACAAGATGTTTAACTGATTGCGGCTGATGGACCTTCTTGTGTGGTTATCATCTTGAGTAGATTTGCATATTTGGTTGCTGCACTTCAAATATGCACAGCTCATGCTTTGTTCAACCCTCTTACTGTCATGAGCTAACTTGCTCGTATTTATAAAGTCAGTTTAGGAAGCCAGAGGCCTGCCACCCATCAGCAGTGTAACGTGCCACGGCTTTTATCTTGAAAATTACTACTGCAGAAAACTTCATAAAGGTAACTGTACCAAACAGATTAAGCAACAAAACTGCTTATAAACTAAGGTCCGTTTAGTACAGTCTCTCCATTTGTAATATAACAGTTTGGATAACCCCTCAATTTCTAAATATAGATTTAAAGATACAGATTTTTTAAAGAAAATTTTGTTTTTGGACTTTTGGCTCAAAAATGCTTAGTTACAAATGCACATAAAATAGTACGTTCTATATGAAATTAAAGAATTGTATTCTTAAACAAAACTGCATTGACATTTTCCTCAAACCAAACAAAATATTCTAACAGCTTTTTGTTATCTAAGCCTGCTGTAAAAATCTCAAAATTTCTGAACAATGTTTACATACTACCTTAAGATGATAAAGCGTAACACCAGTGCTAAGAACATCGTCATCAATTCCAACCAAGTGAGGCATGTCAGAATCTAGCACCACTCCGAGCCCAGATTTGCGGAGTCCCAAGGCTTTCTGTTCTTGCAATATCTTTTGTGTCTCTCGCCATTTCTCTGTCCATTCTTCAGTCAGCACCTTTTCCTGGGCCTCTTTTTGATGTAATTGAGCAAGCATTTGTGGCTGAGTTTCTCCAGTCTAAAACAATCGTAAGAAAAGGCTCCATCACTCAAAACTGTTACTCTAACATGGTGTTATTAGCTACTACAGAAATAAAGAAGATTATTCTAATCATGTGATACATATTTGATATTAACCATCCATCTTCCGCCGAATTTGAGTAAATCACAACAGACTATTAGTGTAGAGCATTCAAATAAGACTATCTCATCAAATGATCAATTGTGCATCTCCAAAATTGCAAAAAAAAAGGGGGTGGGATTTTTTATGAATAGTGTTTAATTACAAAAAATGGAAAATTCATATATATCCCACAGACAGAGGATATGATGAATATGATAAACTTACATGAGGGAGTTGCCCTTACAATTCATGATGATGAACATATCCAGGAATTGACTAATGTCAACAGCTGAGGGATACTTTGATTCATTTATGCAATATGTTAGCATTTTGTTCTGTATTTTCAAAATAATTATTTTTTTGAAAGTTATAAGAAGTTCTTTGTATTAGTTCTTTGTTTTCCTTAGCTATCTTTATAATAAGGTTTATTCATGAAGCTCAGTTTCCTTCCTAACTTTATATATTCAGTAACTAACACTCATATACTATAACAAATTCATTTTAACTTACATATTCATTTATTAGCAAAGCTTTCAGCTTGGATATTTCAGCTCTTAAATCTCTGATTAATTTCACATTAGGATCTTCGTTGATGGTTGGTTTATTGATGATATTCTTTGCTCGATTTGCATACCGCAATGTGCTCAATGTTTCTCCATAATTACAGTCAGCAGGAGATATTGCTGCAATAAACAAAAAACAAACTTGTTATTTATGTAAAATATGAAGCTATTAACAGTGAAGATGCCACTACGTTTTTGTTAGTATTACCAAATCTGAAAATAAAACAAATTTAAAAACAGAATCGACTGCTGGTATTTCAAAATTCATTATGCAAGGTTTATTTTTTAAAATAAATATTTTTTCCCTAACTATTAAATCTATTGGACCATTTAATTGTTTTAATAATTTAACTTCTGGAATTATTTCATGGTTAAATGACCAAAAATGATCTGCTACGGCCGATTTATCAGTCTGTTTATACTTAATGTTAGGAAAATGTTTAATTGTTTCGACTGTGATAAAGTTTATATTGGAAACACAAAACATAATTTGCAAACCAGAACAAAAGAACATTTTCCTAACATTAAGTATAAACAGACTGATAAATTGGCCATAGCAGATCATTTTTGTTCATTTAACCATAAAATAAATCCAGAAGTTAAATTATTAAAACAATTAAATGGTTCGATAGATTTAATAGTTAGGGAAAAAATATTTATTTTAAAAAATAAACCTTGCATAATGAATTTTGAAATACCAGCAGTCGATTCTGTTTTTAAATTTGTTTATTTTCAGATTTCGGTAGTACTGGCGAAAACATAGTGACCTCTAGTGATGATAACATTGACAATGCAGTTGTTTGTAACTCAGTGTGCCTTTTCACGAAGGCTGTTCAATAAAGAATGATCACGATTTTTTTATGACAACATACCTTCACTCATCCTCATAATTTTGATGGTGTTTCTCAAAATAGTCTCCCCTGAATGTGATGTACTTGTCCCAGTGTTTCTGCCAGTCTTCAAAGACATGCTGAAAACAATTTTTTGAGATCCTTCAAAATCGCCTCTGCAGCCTTCACCACTGCCTCTGATGATGGATAATGCCTCCCACGAAGGCGTTTCAAGTTAGGGAATAGAAAAGAGTCACATGGGGCTAAATCCGCACTATAGGGAGGGTGAGGGATGCACTTCACGTTGATTTTTGCAAGATATCCAGTAACAACATTGGCAATATGCGGCCGCGCATTATCGTGGTGCAGCATCCAGCCTGCTTCACGTAAATGTGGTCTTTTGCACCTGATATGGACTTGCAATGTTTTCAGGACATTCCTGTAGTATTGTCCAGCTACTGATGTGTGTGCAGGTACAACATGCTGATAAACCATTCCATGAATATCAAAGAATGAGATGACCATAACTTTCCCTGCAGAAGCAACCACTTTTGCTTTTTTGGGGGTTGGTGATAAAGGAGATTTCCACACTGAGCTTTGCTGTTTGCTCTCAGGATCAAAATGATGTAGCCAAGTTTCATTAGCAGTGATTACATTTGAAAGAAACTCCGGATCTTACTCTAACATCAACTTTAACTGCATGTTACCTCCAATGCAGCAGTAGACGATACTGAACATGTCTGAACTTGCCTGGTTCTCACAGGCAGGAACCAGGAGTACCAACAATGAAACTACTACGGCGTGTTTGTTTCACATTAAGCTAACAGAATATAGTAAGATTGAATTTTAGCGCGAAAAATTATGACCGTAAAAAAATTATGATCATTCTTTATTGAACAGCCCTCGTAAATACTGGAACACCACATTCTCCTGTACATCCATAACATGTAGGCTCTAGCGCAGGGGGTAAACAACTGAATACTGGAGTTAACAGTTATTTTTAATAACAGTTCCGCTTGTTCTAGTTAAAAGTAATACTAGGTTTTATGTAGCAGTCCCATACTAAGAGTATAATAAATACACAAGTATGCGTGATTGGAGGAGTTTAGTAATAGTGTCGTTAAAATTAATTGAAAAAACTATTTGTAGTCAGGTTTTAACACTTCATCACTTACATTTTTATATCATTGAGGGACTAGTTTCGGAAGCTGTTGCATCTATTGGTTGAACCTCAGTTGGATCAAGATTGAAAATGGAACCAAAACTAGTCCCTCAATAATATAAAAGTGTAAGTGATGAAGTGTTAAAACCTGACTACAAATGTTTTTTTTCAAATACACAAGTATTTAAACATAACTATAACAGCATGATACTCATGGTCGACTTGCTTAACTGACTTTTGTATCAAGTCAGAATTCATTATATCGTACTCGTTTATACTATGATGAAAATAACACATATCTGAATTTCAATTTCAATTTTTTATGTATTTTACTTTATTTTCACACTTTTTAGTTGTGTTGTATTTTATCAGTTCAGTATCACTACCACTATTGTATTTTACCAATGATATCGTGTTTCATTTTCTATATTTTTGTATGTTTTACCACTAAGTTTTTAAGTTTATTTTGTCAGTTTGCAATGAGCATGTATTTATACCCAAATTAGTTAAATTTTGTGTGACTAAGAATTTTAATTAGTTTAGCTTCTTTTACTTATTGCTGTTGTATAGTGTAATGTACGAGGCGTGTTCATAAAATAAGGTCTCCAAGGCGTTGGAGCTGTGAGGAATACTATTACGCGAGATCCGGCAACACTGGCATGTAACTTGGTTTCACCCTTTCAAATCCACACCACAACGAACCCATTGCAACCATTAGTCTTGGCTGGGCAGTCGTTTGCGATGGAGCTTCCTGTCACTTCTGCTGCCAAGTGTGAGTTGCGTGCAGTGATCCGTTTTTTGAGTGCCAAGGGCACCACTCCCACTGAAATTCATCGTCAGTTATGCGAAGTCTATGGGCCACAGTGTATGGACATCAAAAATGTGCGAAAGTGGGTCAGAGAGTTCAAAGACAGACGTACAGACATACATGACGAACAGCGTTCTGGTCAGCCTTCGGCTTTAGCCGAATCAATTGCAAAAGTGGAGCAAGAAATGCTTAAAGATCGACGTGTGACAGTTGACGAGCTGTGCGAACTTATCCCTGAAGTCAGTAAGACTACGATTGACAAGATTTTGACCGAACATTTGCATTATCGCAAGGTTGATCTCCTGGCCCAGTTCGGATGGGACATCCTCACATCCCCCCTACAGTCCAGACTTAGCACCTAGTGATTATCATCTGTTTTCTGAATTGAAGTCACACCTGGGTGGAACACTTTTCCAGACCGACGATGATTTGAAAAACAAGGTGGAGTGCTACCTGCGCAACTTGGCGAGAGTGCTATGACAAGGGTATACAAAAACTACCACAGCACATGCAAAAGTGCATCAATCACAATGGTGATTACGTTGAAAAATAGCTGTAAGTTCCGCCTTTCCATCAATGTAAAATTCATTGACAATAAACATGTTTTCTATATTAAATAAAATTGCAGACCTTATTTTACGGACACGCCTCGTATACAGTTTTCTGGCATTGTCTACTGTTGTAATAGCTTAATGACAAAATCTATTATTATTTATTCTTATTAAGCTAGCCTGCCGAACAGCGTGCTGGGCACTGCTCTGAATTTTATACATCCCTGTAGCTCTTGTATTGCAATACCATAACTCTGTGAGATCAGGGACTTACTTTTAGAACTGATTATTATTAAAATACTAGATCAAATACATTACCACTAATTCCTATTATTCTGCAACTATAGCTACTTTTGGAGCACTTTTATCTTTAGAATTTTGCAAAATACATTAAAACCTCGACCCGGACCAGTTATGGAAAAAAGGAAGTGTTGTTTAGTGTAGTAATGACTTGTTTTATGGACGATAAATTGCTATTCTCAGTAGGTGTGTTACTTGAATTCTCTTGTCATCGGGTAAATTCACTGCACTCACCACACCCGCTTGGGACCAGACTGCCCTTTTTACTACCAACTAGTTTGTAGCTACATTGTGTAGTGCAAATACATGGGCTATTACAGTACATATAGTGTATATGCTTTTAAGTGAAACTGTGTCGATATTAATTTATAAATACCATTAAAAATATTTTTTGATGTGCATGTTTTTATTGTTTTTCCGCCATTCTCTGGATAACCCAGATTTTCATTAACTTGGATTGCCTCTGGTCCCAGTTGATCTGGGTGAACAAGGATCTACTGTAATGACATTTTGTTTTTTACTTCTAGTATCTACAGCTGAAGATGCAATTGATTAGCGTGTATTTTGTTTAATATATCTGTAAAGACAACACAAGTTAGCAGATTTATAACTAACCTGCTATCATAATAGTTTTTGAATTTCCACCTAAACTGTCCCTGAGTAGCCAAGTGAGGACTGAATCTCTGTACGGTATAAATGACCTTGACGTTCTCTTCTGACCAGTAGCAGTTTCTTTCTGGGAGTGTGACGACAGTTCAGCCAGGGCAGAAATAACAGAACCAAGTGTTACTAATGATTTATTAATGTGAGCTCCTTCCTTCAGTCTCTGCCCTGTTGCACCACTTGCATCAGCACGTTCACTGCAATAACAAAAAACAAGTTTAGCTATGTTCTAAGATATCCAATGTACTATGGACAGTAATACTAAACACCAAGCTTTGGGGATCATCATTGATACCCAGCCCAACTGGACAGAGAATGTCAACTTTCTAGCCAAAAAATTAAGCCATATATGTTATGCTATAAGGGTGCTAGCTAAAACATGCAACTTAGATGTCCAAAAAGCAGTTTATTTTGGCTATGTGTACTCAGTATTGAAATATGGAATTCCCTTTTGGGGATCTTCCAACAACTGCATTAACGTGTTCAAATTACAAAAAAGAATAATAAGATTAATCAAACAAGTGAACCAATGTACTCCAAGTAAACCACTTTTTTCAGATCCAAAAATTCTACCCTTACCATGTATTTATGTCTTAGAAACAGTTTAATTCATACATGAAAATAAAAGCATCTTTCAGCTTAACAATGAAAAATCATTCATACAATACACGAACAGCAACATCTATCCATCTCCAACAACATAGATTAACAAAGTTTGAATTCAGTTTCCCCAAAGTTCTGCAGATCAAAGCGTTTAAAAATAAGTTAAAAACTTACTCTTAAAATATATGTTTTACTCAGTTGATGAATTCATGAATACCCAATTTTGATTACCATTTGTACTAAATCACCTGTTTATTTAGTATTAGAAATTAGTAAATAACTTTGAACTGTTTTGTTTCATGGATCCTGTTTATCTGGGAGATGCACTCTGTCTTAAGAAGAAGCCTGACGACAAACTCCAAGACAAAGATTGTACTCCAGATCATCTATGTTTTTACAATGTATATAGAAATCTCAATTGTATACCTGACTGAGGTTTTTCCAAGGTTTTCCTCAGTCATTAAAGCAAATGCTGGGTATCTGTATTGTGACTTTGTGGGTTCATAGAATTAAAAGTCTGAGTTACAGATATTCCAAATGTTCTTTATTTGCGTAGAAATACACTGTTCAATTCTCACGTAACGTTACGTCACATACACACCACAATCTACCAAGGTCGATGGCAATAACAAACAGCGTTCTGATTACGTCACTTTAAAACATCAGTTCTCGTTACAGCAACACTCTACAGCTGTTTTCTGCTTACGACTCCACTCTTGGCATGTCACAATCTCTTATACCTCCATTGATAATTTCTATACTATTCTAAAACAAACCACAAACCAAATAATCTCTATCAATCAAGAAGTCACTAGAAATTTCCATTTACCTCACTTATCTGTGTTGGTAAGTCTTTTATCTCTGCTATGTTTATTTGCCGGCTCTTTGTGTACACAAGCTGCGCTATCGTAGATAACGGGTTCGTGACAGTATTTTCACCTCGGTGCAGCCTTACAAAATTGCTATTTCTTAAACTTTTTTTAAATACTGTAAATATGATAATATTTGACTTAACTTGTTTTGACGAAACCCATATTCTGTATGAATTTTGTTGGTGAATAAAAATCTGAATCTGAATTGAATTTAGAAGGGTTATTTTACATCATCCCTAGGGTCTGGAATTATGACAAGTGTTCAAATATGTGCACGAATTTAATGTTAATAAATATAACTAATCCACACATTATCTCAGTAGTGAACAAGTGAACATCATTGCTGATGAGCAATTGCTCCAGAAGCAAAGCTGCCAATATGATAAACGCTGCATATATGGGTCACTACAAAAGTTTTGAGCTATGCATAAATTAAGTTTAATCACTCTTATGAGTAGGACTATGATACAATGAAGCACAAAATTATATTAAGTTTAATTAATTTAAATGTTAAAATAAAAGTTAATCAAGAAGATAGTGTCAAGAGGCCGCTCGTAAGCGAACACTGAGAGAGAGAGGGAAGCACAGAATGAAAGAGACAGAGAAAGTTTCCTGGACTTCTCGCCTCTTCACTAAAGATTGGTAGCTTTTGTGTGGCTTCGTGTGACTTTGTCAGGCTTCAAGAAACTTTGAGAACAGCTGCTCATGTATAAATATGAGTTTGCAGGGTGCAGAGAAGGTCTCAGACTAGAGTTGTGACTGGTACAGTGCAGACGTGAGGCAGATGGACTTGAAGGTTTTGTACATGTGTGTTACGTCATTCTGCTGATATCAGAGTTGTACAAGTGTCTTTTTATGGAAATAAAGAACATTTTGAATTTCAGCAACCTGGAGTTTTAATTCTACAAACCCACAAAGCCCCAATATTGACACATTGCTTCACAGGACATATTTCAAGTGCTGTTGCTGAGTGTCGACTAGTGCAAGTTGTAGTGGTTTCCTCTTTGTACACTAGCCGCGACTCAGCTGAAGATGGGAGCTACAGCTCTTGAAACATGTCCTATGAAAAACAGTGTTAGTGAAGCAATGTGTCAATATCTTCTCGATTCACTTTTATTTCATCTTGTGCTTCAAAGTTTCTACGCTTCTTTCAATTTTATACTTTAATTTAAATGTATTGAAACATTGGATAGCCACATTCTTTACAGTATAAAAGTGTATCAGTTTTGATCCCTCCCGCTGCTCCACAATCTACAATGCAAGACTAACATTCTCTAGTGCGATGAGAGTTAGCCATGTGTAGAAAATGGGTGTGGAAGAGAGCACTTTTGCATAGTGATATTCTATGATTTTAAAAGCACTTTAAATGAGACCCAAAGTCTTCAGTGCTTGAAAGAATCTTATGCACATAGTGTTCCTACCTGTGAAACAGTTTTTCGGTGTTTTTAAAAGGTTAAAAGAGGCTAAACTTTGTTAAGGACGACATTAGAAGAGACAATAAAATGTAGCTGCTGATTTTCTTCTTTTTTATGGTCCACAAAAACAATGATGACATTTAAGGAAACTGAGGCATCTATGCAGATTAGATCACCAGCAGTTTCGAAAATATAGTATGACTATCTTTGCGAGAGAAATGTCATTCTGTTGGGTGTCATATAATTTAACTGATCTGCAAAAGTGCACTCATGTTGAATAGTGTGAAGAAATGCCTGTCAGATTTGATGGGGGCAATTCTTGGCATGTTTCTGACATTGTCACTGGTGATGAAACTTGGATATACATTATTTGAAGCAAAAGGTTAGAAACAGTGATGTATTAACATTTGAAGTAAAGTGATGTTTGTTTTTGAATTACCGACTCATTACTTTCAATTGGATATACATGTTTGGTAAAGTCTTGTTTAGTTAACTGGTGTGCATGTCGGCCGCTGCCTTTGACAAACCCTCATAATCGTTTTACAACCCCTGACCCTCCTTCTCCCAGATCTTTCTGCAAGGTTGCCACCTTTCCCGATACATCATGAGTATCGTATGAGGTTTAGTCTAAATAAATTATCTTATGTCCATTACTGCAAAACTTCCTTAGTTTTGACATATATATATATATCGCCAAGCTACAATTCTACTGGATTCCATAATAACGCTTATCTTATTCAAAGTACGGTATTTGAAGTCCAGCTCCTTTAGGAGACCGCACAAAGTGCAGTGCCCGTAAGGAAAATCACAATTTCTTGCAAATGTGCAACCAATTCGTCTAAGGTGGGCGCTCTCCCTTTTGCATAGAATCTATAAATTTCTCGATGAATTAAAATGCATGTGAAATTATCTACTTTAGAGAAACGTTTCCTTTTCTTTTCACACTTGAGCGTCATCTTTGGTATTCCTTTCGTCACAATATTTCTTACTGTATTTCTGTGAATACCCAGAATTTATCAGGTTCATTGCATGACCCCTTACCAAGATTATTTGTCAGCATAATTGCTTGAATATGCTTAGAAACAGTTCCAGTTATAACTTTGTTTTTTTTTTTTTTTTTTTTTTTTTTTTTTTTTTTTTTTTTTTTTTTTTTTTTTTTTTTTTTTTTAGGCTTTTCCAGTAATATAACTCGGTCCAGTTATTCACACTATTGTCATCACTTTGATTATTTTCACTTGACTGAAAGTTATCTACTACTTCATTTGCATTTAACACAGCATTTCCCTCCCACGGTCTCCACATTGTGACACACAACGAATTTCTGCACGTAATGAAACAGATCAACTGGAAGTTGGAACTTTGGCAACTGAGACTCCATGTGGAGTAGACATGTGACTGTCACTTTGAGAAAATCAGGGTTGCTATTGGTCCTCAACGACAGTGCTTTATTTCTGAAGTGTGGGGATAGATTTATGACGGTCATTAGTGGGCGGGAGAGTAGTTTCCTTTGAGCAGCAAACTGCACGCCCATTCACTAGACAGACAATTTCAATTTCAATTAATAAGACTAAGTGTCAGCTGAGTGGATCTTTCTGGATGACAATCTTCCAACAAAAGTCAAGCAGCCATGCAGCGTCAGGAAGAAAACCTCATCATTGGCTACCATTTCTCTTGTGGAACAAGTACATTTACTATGTACTGGTACACATTACATTGTTTCCAAAGGTTTTTCAAAAGGTTCATGAATTGCAGCAAGCACAGGATTGTGAGGAATTCTGCTCCATCACAACAACACCTCTGTGCACACAGTCAATGCAACAATCCAGTTTCTGGAGTCCAAAGAAGTGCAGCCGATGATGCATCCTGCCCACAGTGCAGATTTAGCTCCAGTGACCCTTTGTTTCCCTCCATTTATACTTCACCATATCGGCGGCCGTTCTCCTTAGGAACATCTCAAAGCTGTTAACTCGTATTCGTTGGGTTTTAATCATTATATCATGTGCACATTCACACTCCCATTCATATTTCTAGAATCTACGAAAGATGAGGAATTATCTTGGTCAGAGAAAAATCCCCACCCCACCGCCGGGAATCGAACCCGGGACCCCCAGTTTGACAGGCAGGTGCTCTATCGACTGAGCTATGGGGCCAACCATATAATTGTTTTTGTTCCCCACAATGTAAAATAATTTGCACGGAAAGAGGTTTTCAAGTCCTCAAGAAGTTGTTGCAGTGTAAGTACAAAAGTAAGCTACATGAAAATGAGTGACAGGACTACTTTCAAAAATGGTTTCAGAGAATGAGAAAGTGCATAAAATGTGGTGATGTATACTTTCAAAACACCAACTATCAGAATGATTTTATCAGCTTAGTTTTTGTGTACCTCAAAACTTTCATTGTGACCCTCATATAAGTGAAGCACTAACTGAATGTCTCAAGTATTTTCTAGGTCAAGACAAGTGCCAATGCACATATTTTATATTAAAAGTTCATATGATAGCATATTATAGAAAATTATGATACTGGGCCACACCTCACATAGATAATGACATATCCTTCAGTGCTAAAGTGTTTGATAAGGGGAAGTACTCACAGCCAACATAAGTTCCAGAAATATAACTAAGACAAAAACAGAGATTTATGGATATTCCTATCCCTCCCTGTATGAGAGTCCATCTGCATTTCTCCTGGTGCTGTGAACATTCTCAAACTCATAAGTGACTGTCAGTGAAGTTGAATAGCAAGTTCTCTGAGGAGTGAGAGGAGTCCTGTGTTAGAGAAGAGGAGTCTCTGTTTGACAGTTAATGAGCGACTGGAAGAAAGAGGTTACTGCTTTGTACACAATTAAGTCACTATGTGCAACGAGAAGTGAAAACAGTAAACACTGAACTAGTCACAATATGACGGCAGGGTGACTTATGGGGTGTGATCTCTAAGATTTCTGCTACTGGCATGTTGTCATGGTAACTCAGCGGTAGAGCAGTTGCACATAGAGCTAAAGATCCAAGATTCAAATTCCAGCTATGGCATTGAATTTGTGAGTTCTGAACTTAGCTTTTAAAATCATAATTTATGCTTTAAATTTATTGCAATGAATTAAGAACGAGAAGTCAGGTACATCACGAGTGCTGGAAAAGTTTTAGAGAATCCCATAGCTATTTGAAACACCCTATCACACCATACAGTCATAAAACACCCTCACAGCTAAACATACTTCCACAATATCTATAGGCACACAGATACAATAAAGTCTTTTATACTGTAGCAAATCCATTATTATGACTGATGGCGTACGTGCACAATGGGTTCGGCACGGAGTGATAAGGAACTGATAGGCAGCATGGAGATAAAGAGTATGCCGGAACAGATAAAGATAGCATGGAGATAAAGGTCTGCCAAAACAAATAAAAGGAAAATTCTAGTGACATCTTGATTGACAGAGAACATTCAGTTTCTTGTTTGTTTTAGAACAGTCTAGAATTATCAATAGAGATATTTAAGGAAGTCACGACTCGCCAATGGACAGTCATAAACAGTAGTCGTAAACAGAGTTGTAACGAGAGTTGTTGCTGTAAACAGATGTAATCAGAACTGAGTATTGTGCAACTGTGAACGTTGTTTGTTTGTGGTCAACGACATTGGAAGATTGTAATTGTGTTTGTGACATAATTCTGCTACTGTAAGGATTGACCAGTGTGTATTTCTACAGAAATAAAGAACATTTTGAATTTCTGCAACTTGAACTTTTAATTCTATGAACCCACGTCACAATACATATACATATTGCACTAGAGGTGAATAGTAATTTCTAGTCTATTTGGATATTTGTAAAGGTAAAGCAAAATATTTTCAGCCAGTATTTATTATAATAGAAATAAAAATATTTACAAACCTTCCAGCCAAATCTACCAGATGCACTTTAGACTCAGTCTCACTGGGCATACCATTTGAAAAGCCTGCCTGAACAAACATAACAGTAAAAATTGCATGACTCCGACTGCTGACATCATTCATATTTGTGGCAGCTGTGGTTCTGTGGTTGTTCCCACGCATCATCAGCTCCTGCAACATATACACAAAATCAATAAGTTTTAACCATACATGTAATGGAACTAAGCATATATTTATTTCACTTTCAGCCTGTAATAGAATATGTTGATTCCTATACAGAAACTCAAAGTAAACTGTCAACATGGAGTGCCATTGTTACTAAAATTAGGCAAGTGAGTCAACCTTGTATATACTTTTCTCCACTTACAAGTTTTTTATGAAGACTAGTTTCTGGGGACTTCTCCCCTATCGTCAGCTCTGTGGTAGACTGATGATGCATCCGGTGTCTGCATCTGGCTTGGTGTTGTGCTGCCATCTAACGTCCTGGTAAGTTTGATGACGTCATCTACCGCGGGAATTTCAAAATTCATCAAGAGGTCCTGTTTTTTCGTAATAAATATGTTTTCCCAAATCTGTAGTTCCAGAGGTTTCTTTGAACTGATCAAACAGGCAAAGAAACCTCTGGAACTACAGATTTGGGAAAACATATTTACTACGAAAAAACAGGACCTCTTGATGAATTTTGAAATTCCCGCGGTAGATGACGTCATCAAACTTACCAGGACGTTAGATGGCAGCACAACACCAAGCCAGATGCAGACACCGGATGCATCATCAGTCTACCACAGAGCTGACGATAGGGGAGAAGTCCCCAGAAACTAGTCTTCATAAAAAACTTGTAAGTGGAGAAAAGTATATACAAGGCTGACTCACTTGCCTAATTTTAGTAACAATGGCACTCCACTTTCTGAAATACTTCTTTTTATTCTATGTCAACATGGACTTTCACATAATTCTAAAATCCTGAATCTATTTACACAGAGCAAAATATCCCAAACTTTCCCCTAAAATTTATTATTTTTTCCCAAAACTGCATTAATTTCCCCAAAATTGATATAAGAAGATCTGATGTTACATTCACATGGCTTTCTTTATCCACAATCATTTATTTACTTACCATCTCCAAGCTATTTCTAGCTTAGCTTTCTTATTTACGTCACATTAATCACGGTAAACCATTGCAGAAGTAGTTCAATTACATATTTTGCATTAAGGATCTTAAAATTCCAGCTTTTGCATGACAACTCAAGAAACAACTGAACAGCTACAGCACTTTAAAGAAATACAAAGTAATGAGAAATTAAATTCTAATGCAAATATCTGCAAAATGGGTGAAGTTGCAAGAAAATACTAGAAACAATTGTGTTTTTTACAGACACATAATTTTTTGTGAAATATCTGGACTAGAGACAATAATACTTTTATATACAATATATAAATTTTGCAAATGTGATTTCATTTCTTCTGTTTCTAGCCTGAGGGCATACATACAAGGTAATTCTTAAGGTACCTTTATACACTAATATTTGCAGCTGCTTGTCCTAACTTGGTGATCCCAAGGAGTCAAGTAATTATAAAGATAAAATAAAACAAAATATATATATATATATATATATATATATATATATATATATATATATATATATATATATATATTGTCACCCGGGCGTTGGAACACCCTATGAAAGCAGCTGAGAGCGGAAGACAGGGGAGGTCCGTGTTAGCCACGCCTCCCCCTTGTCCGTCTTATAGTGGTGACAGGTATGGCTGGGGAAAAAAATAACATGATTGTGCGGTGTGTTTCTCTTCTACCTGTGTTCTGGAAATTACGGGATCTTTCATCTGGAACCTTCCTTTGGAAACTGGAGAAGTCGAGAAAGCAGTGACATTCCTATAAAAAGGGTTTCAGAGAGACAGTGAGGACAGTTCTTGGTGTAAGGAGGCAGTGTTAGTCAGTGACGTGTTAATGAACGAAAAGATTGTGCAACGGAAGACTGTACGTAACTGTGTATGAGTATCGGAGTTGATGTAATCGCGAGTACAAGTGAAATTGTAACGGACGAACTGGTGAATTGTAATTGTGTGCAGTATGCAATTCTGCGTAATTGGCAAGTGTTTAACTGTAAGTCGGTGGAAATAAAGAACAGTTTTGAGCGGTGAAATTGGACTTTTCATTTCACGAACCCACAAAGTCACAATATATTATATAGCAGATATAAAACAGAATATATTTTAGTCCATTTTCTAAATTATTTCATTGATATTCTAACACTTACTTTTTCTATTGCATAGCAATGTATAATTTATAACCTTCTGTGCAATAATATTAAATAAATTAAATAAATTACAGTTTTTAGATCAGTTTTGTAATTACGCCATGCTCATGTTTTAAATATGTTAAAGTCCTTTCTATAGGCCATATTTCAAATTCTAGTTAGTCATCAAACTCCAGGACATAGTGATCACTTTTAACTGTCCCAATCACTGCCTTCAGTAGTTCAGAGTGACATTTGAAGTGACTAAAGTGACATTTCGCTCACCATCAGTGGGAAAAATGTATTGTTGCGACTGGCGGCACAAAGGATGTGATGTGGAGACATAAGGGACAGATAAAGATAGCGCGGAGATAAAAGGGCTTGCCAAAACAGATAAAGATAAATAATTGGAAACTTCTAGTGACATCTTGTTTGTTACAGAACATTCCTGAAATATCAATGGATGTATAAAAAGGAAGCAGCAGAGTTGTAATGGGAGAGTCAAGAATCGGAACTGTTATCGTATGCCTGCAGTATGTTTTGAAAGTGAACTCTTTGTCGGTGGTCAACGACCTTGTCAACTGTATTTGTGTATGTTATGTAATTCTGCTACTGTAAGGGTTGACCAAAGTGTATTTCTGTTGAAATAAGGAACATTTCAATTTCTGAAAATTGGACTATTAACTCTACAAACCGCCAAAGTCACAGTATCAATTTGTAATTTACTACTGTGTTGTGATGGATTACTTTTGCATAACAGTGTGATCATAAAAAGATAATTTTATACAAATTTATAATTCACTCAATTTCAGTACTTAAACCTAAGGAGTAGAAGCTAGGATAGTGTAAACAACTACCAATTGTGCTATTATTATTATAAAAATACTTATGTACACAAGATGTCTGCAACAATTATGATATCTACTAGCTGGTTACGGTCTTGCTTTACAGACAAAGATACAAATCTGCATGGTGTCAACAAAACTCAAATTAAAATAATAAAAAAAAAAAAGGTCTTGTGTTACATTCATATAGTTTCTCTAACCATTTGTATACATTAAATACCTATTCTTGCCATAAATACTGTTACAAATTTTTGACACATACTGTACATCCAGTTTGGAACGTAAACAACCGCAGGTGTGCACATCTTAACCTTGAACCACTGTTAGCTTGTCTTTGAAACAGGAAGTATTTAGCTCCAGGTATCACCATGGAATGGGGTGATTATGAAAATCGTGTAGCCGTCATTGCATTGCATAAAGTTGGAAAATCTGCAAGTGACATTTTCAAGACGCTAAAATAGCTGAAAATCAGCCATATGTTTGTATACCACACCATTGAGTGATTCACTGCAACTGGGACTGTAAAGGATCAGCCGAGGGAGGGTCGACCAGGCAGTGTCATGACTCCAGCAGCACAAAAAGCAGTGGTGGCTCATGTTCTGAGAAATCCTGTGTGGAAGCAGGCTATCTTGTCCTGTGAAACGAACATTTCGAAAAGGAAATGTCCAGGCTTCTGTCAAAGGACGTTGGACTAAGTTCTTATCACCGATGTAAAGCACATTATCCTGGCACATGCCTACAGAAGCTGACAGTGCTTAAATGTTGATGTCTCCTACAGTGTTATGCTCAAAATGATCATCGGAACATCCTCTTCACCGATGAAAAAAGTTTTCACTGTTGAGGAGTCTTTCAATGTGCAAAACGACAAGGTTTATGCATCATTATCTCAGGAAGCCAGTAATAAGGTCCCTAAAGTTCAGAGGGCCCATCATCCCTCCTCAGTGATGGTGTGGCAGGGGGTGAGTTATTCTGGTACCACCCAGCTACATTTTTGTGAAAAGGGTGTTAAAATCAGTGCCAGAGTGTATGAAAGCACTGTTTTGGAGCCTATTGTCAAGAACTTGAGTGGCACATTGTTTCAAAACCAACCATGAACTTTCCAGCAGGATTCTGCCCCTACCCACAACACAAGCTCAACACAAGCATGGCTTTAGCATCATGTCCCTGACTTCATTTTGCCTGAAGATTGGCCCAGTAGCAGTCCGGACCTGAATTTATTGGACTACTGCTGTGGTCACTGCTTGAGGGCATCACCTACAAGAGGAGACACCCCAACATTGGAAGTTTAAAACGTTCCTTGTTGTCAGCAGTGGCAGATTTCCCCCTGGATGTCATCCTTCCACATAGACAAGCGGCCACAAAGACCATCCTTGGGTTAATAAACATTTTCAAAAAATTTTTAAAGAGTTTGGTATAATTTTAGTTCCTCAAAATAAAATAATAATAATTTATTGCATTTCTCTAAAAAAGATAAAATTCCTAATAATAAAAAATCTGGTGTTTATCAATTTAATTGTTTTGATTGTGATAAAATTTATACTGGAAAGACAAAACGTAATTTAGAACCCAGAACGAAAGAACATTTTCTTAACATTAAGTATAAACAAACTGATAAATCGGCCATAGCGGATCATTTTTTATCATTTAACCATGAAATAAATCCACAAGTTAAATTATTAAAACAATTAAATAGTCCAATAGATTTAATGGTTTGGGAAAAGTTATTTATTTTAAAAAACACACATCGTGTAATAAATTTTGAAATACTGGCAGTCGATTGTTTTTAAATTAGTTTCATTTTCAGATTTTGGTAATACTAACAAGAACATAGTAACATTTAGCGTTTGTAGCAATGGCGACAGATTTATTTGTGGTTCCTGCTGACGATTTGGAAGAATTTCCATGAAATCGAGATCCCGGACAATTTATAAGAAAAGTATCATGATTTCTTATAAGATAAGTGAAGTTTTAAGCTACAAATGATTATATTTGTATATATCTGTTTGCTTCTTTGTTAATAGCTTCATATTTTACGGATTTTGCAAGGTATTTGCATTTTTCACTTTTCAAGCTGTAACAGTATTTATGGCTAGATTAGGTGGCTTCTACACACTATACTTGCAACATTTATAACTCTATGTAATATTAAAATAAGATCTGAAGACCTCTAAGTAATATTAGTTTTTAAAAAAGTTTGTAACACATTCCATGCATACTTTGTTGCAGCTACAAGAGGATAAAGGAAATGAACTGATGGTAAATTGTTTAAAATAGGGTTGTTATATGCTGACCTTGAAATTTCATATTACTTATGACATCACAAGAAAAACTGACTGATGACCATTAGAAAAAATTACAAACTACTGAAAATTATAACTAATTCCATCACAATTTTAACAGATACACAAGGGAAATAGAAGAAACCAAATCAGTAGTCAGATGCTTAAAAGTGGACTGCTATATACTGATCTTGGAATTCCAGTATTTTCATGACATCACAAGAAACAACTGAATAGCTACAATATTTTGAACAATAACAAAGTATTGAAACAATTCAAGTTAATGGTAAAGACCAGATAAGCCTAAGGAGGCAGATCTGCCCACTGTGCAACACAGCAACTATCCTACTATAATGTTCACTGAGGCAAAGGTCAATACGTTAGTTGTAATTAATCTACCCGCACTTAAACATGACCACTATCTTTGTTTCTCCCGCCAAGTGCGAGTTGTGAAGCGTCATTCGTTTTCTGCAGCCAAAAGAAAATAATGCAGAAAAATTCATCTAAAAATTAGCCATGTATACGGTGCATACTTTATGAGTAGGAGTGTTACGCGTGAATGGTGCAGGAAATTTAAAGAATTCAGTTTACTCAGTTTCATTGGGAAGTGTTCAATCACCCAGCATACAGTCCAGATCTAGTGTCAAGTTACTCAACTTTTCCAGCATCTGAAGAAAGAAGTGTGAGGACAGCACTTTAGTACAGCGGAGAAATTCAAGATGTCCTGAAAACCTATCTCCATATGCTGGCAGCAGACGTTTATAAAGAGGAAACTGGAAAGCTTACTTTATCGATATGACAAATGTCTTAATCTTCAAGGTGACTATGTGAAAACGTAACTGTGACTGTGCTTGACTCCTGCTAATAAAATAATTAGGTGTTTCACATTTGTCTTTCTGTTATACTCTATCAGAGGTTGACAAAAAAATAGCTCTCGTAGAAAGGTAGAATCAGAACTGAGAAGTTCAATACAACAGCTGGGAACTGAACCACAGATCTTCTGCCTTAGCAACATGCCAGCAAGATAAACTCTCCAATTGTTTCATATTTTCCTGGTAGACCATGAAGAAATCTCAAATTCCCGAATACATAATTACAATTGTAAGTATTTGTGTCCCAAGCTTTTTAAGTTTTTTATTATAGTTTCTATGTATAAGGACAATCAATGATAAGTTCTCACACAAACCAATTTTTGAAAGAAATGCCAGCTATGGCACTGAAGTTAACGTTATGATTCTACCTTTCGTATTAGCAGCCAATGTTAATTCCACAGATTTATTTGTGCATATTTACAGTGCAGTGACAACATACACTTTATCCTAAAGTCCTGTCAAGTTATTGATGATTTAAGAAACATCACTACCTTTAGACAGGAGTTGTTCTTTAGTACACACCTGCTGTTCCTATCCAATGTAGCAGTAGCTTGATTACGCTCGCCTAAGATTTAGAACATATCAAATTAGAAATATGTCTACAATGTTTAGTTTCATATCCTCTTATAAAACTAGATTCTTTCAACTTTGTTAATCACATGTCTTTCTTCAGTGGTTGTATTCCTTGCAGTTCTCAGGTAACTCAGCTGTTATATTATTTTATTATTTCTCACATTTATATGTTCATATGTTACTGAAAAAGTTTTGTAATTACGTTAAGAGTTCCATATAAATATTGACTTAAGGAACTATGTTAGAATTAGGTAATGTGGGTGTACAAGGAGAGATGATAAATGAAATATTGGTTTAAAATTTATCACTTACCACACTGAGAGATTTCTTAAATGGAAAAAAAAAAAAAAATGTTTACCCATGTAAAGGTGAATTATGTACCAAGTCACAATAAATGGTTTGGCCTGTGTTGAGAAGATTCTGGGAATCAATAGATGAGAGTTGGTAGATATGAACAGACAAAATTCATGGGCAATGTTGGACAAAAGGTGCATACCAACAGGTGTAACACGGATCAAAAAAAAAAGGTACTGAATGGTTAAATTGGGAGTTCAGAGATTTAAAAGCTTACAGAGGAAGGACAAAGAAGGAATTTCACCTATATGCATGAAGAAGATGCAATACATATTAGAATGCAAAGACTAGATATCTAGAAGAAAGAGTTTATTCAAAATAAATGTCAAAGGACTAGCAGCATTTAAAAAAATTATAAACTATCTCAGATTATTAATTTAGGAAATTTTTTACGTACAGTTTTGAACTGAAGTATATAGCACAAACTATTTGGTGTGTTCGAAAACAAATGAGCCAGAGACATAATTACAGAAACCAGTATCTGTGTTAGAAGTATTAGCCCTGGCTGTTGAGACACTTGTCCCACTGTGACACAAGGCAATGAATGGCTGTCTCATAAAAGTCCTGGGGCTGTAATGTGAGCCAGTTCCACATGCACAGCTGGACGTCATCATCCAAGGTGAATCGTTTGCCCCTCAGACCCTTTTAAAGGGGACCAAAAATGGCATAATCACAGGGAGACAGGTCTGGACTGTATGGAGGGTGGCCGAGAACCTCCCATTTAAATTTCTGGAGAAGTGTCACAACTGTGTTGGCTGTATGAGGCTTTGCATTGTCGTGGAGCAGAATGACCCCACAGATGACATTGCCAGGTTATTTTGATTTGATCGCTTGGGAAAGGTTGGTCAAGAATTGTGAGTAAGCTGGCCATTCATTCATTCCGTGCTGCAGGAAGTGTATCAGAAGGAGGCTATCTTGGTCAAAGAAGAACATCAGCATAACCTTTCCTGCACTTGTGTGGATGGCCTTGGCTTTTTTGGTAGTGGTGATCTTGGATGCTTCCATTGAAGACTTTGTCGTTTTGTTTCGGTTTGAAGTGATGACACCAGACACCACTCATGCCAGGAACTCATTCCTTTCCCTAGCATAGCGCTGCAGATGACCAAGACAATGGGCCATTCGACATGCTTCCTGGTGTGGTTGAAGACTGTGGGGCACCCATTGGACACACACTTTGCACAAGAGCAGTCATTCCTTCATGATGGTGTGAACACTTCCAACGCTCATTTTGACCTCAGCGGCTATGGCTTTCACTGTCACTCGGCAGTCCTGGATAATGAGTACATCAACCAGCTGGACGATGTTATCGGTAATGCAGTGTGGTGCTCCAGTCCGTGCATCATCGGCTAACGACACCCGTCCTCCCATGAAGCGCTTGTGTCACACCTTGATCCTTGCAAGAGACATGCAGTGTTTTCCGTACACTTGAGACATTTGTTGATGAATGTCCATTCCTCCAGCTGTCAGAAAACAAACAACACCTCTTTGCTCTTCTTTTGACGTCTCCATTTCACTGTTTGCAATGCGACTAGCAGCATTGGACAATTGATACATGCTGCTGCTATCTTTGTATAGTCATGTAACATGCACATGTGCCCTCTAGCAATGGGCTATGGTCGGAACAACACTTTGTTACAGATGCCATGATATTGCCATCCTGTCACCGGTTTGTGCATACCAGACTCTGGCTCATTTCTTTTTGAATGCCCCTTATAGTTAGTTATAAAGTACAATCATAGTTTGGTAACAGCAAACTATTAATAATTTTAAAAGTAATATTATTTTGTATGGCCCAAAATAGAACTTTGATTAGCTCTATGCCATTTGAATATTTAAAGCATAGCAGAAATAAGCCATAAATAAATAATTTGGATGTCACTGCTACAAATTCCTCCAAATATCAAGTAACAATTTCTCAGGTTTCAAACATAGTATCATTTCTGCAGCACTTGCCACATATTACATGCAGCATGCTACAATCCTAGTTCTACTTTTATGACATGCTCCTTACCATACTTTATAATAACTGTCATTGCCACAGTTGTAACTCAAATGTATACATACAAATGAATGCAGTTTAAGTGCTCAAATAAGATCAGGGTTCAAACCGTGTAAGCATAGTAGGAAGAAGTTTGTGGTTCATGCCCTGGACATAGTATTTTATTTTTGTGACTACACCTCACTAACAGCTAAGCATTATTCCAAATTTCAGAATAAGAGTAAACTCCCAACAGAAAAACCTTACTTAGTATCTCACCTAAAACAAGGTTTGAACTCAGGACCTGCACATTACATAACACTCCCATTATAGTACAATACTAATTAAAAAATTGGTTGCGTTTCATTCACATGACTTTCTCCACATATTTCTATGTAGCCCCTACAGATTATTCTTATGCAAGTTTATTTTTCCTCCTGCCTCATATTAATGTGACTTTGTGGGTTCGTGAAATGAAAAAAGTCCAATTACACCACTCAAAATGTTCTTTATTTCCACCGACTTACAGTTAAACTCTTGCCAATTACACAGAATTACGTGCTGCAACAATTACAATTCACCAGTTCGTCCGTTACAACTTCACTTGTACTCGCGATTACATAAACTCCGATACACATACACAGTTCGTACAGTCTTCCGTTGCACAACCCTTTCGTTCATTAACACGTCACTGACTAACACTGCCTTCTTACACCAAGAACTGTCCTCACTCACACACTAACCAACTGACTGACTGACAACTCTGTCTGTCTGTAACCCTCTTTATATAGGAATATCGCCGGTTTCTAGTGACCAGGAGAATGTTCCAGATTCCGTAATTTCTGGAACCAGGTGGACAGAAACAGACGGCACACTGATGTTTTACCTCTCAACCACTGCCTGTCACCACTACAAGACAAACGAGGGGGAGGTGTGGCTAACGCGGTCCTCCCCTGCCTTCCGTTCCCAGCTGGTTCACAGGGTGTTCCAGCGCTCGCGTTACACTGCTCCCTCCTCAAAGCTGTTCGCCCCGAACAGCCCCATCGTAGCGTGCGAAGCGGTCCAGGTGTACCACCAGCATCTGCCCGGAGTCTGAGCCAGAAGTAGCGCTGCCGTAGTTTGCGAATCATTCGGTTCGCTCCCAGGTGTCCTCCTGAAGTACCGGCGTGCACTTCCTCCAAGACTTCCGGGACCTTGCTCCGGGGAAGTACCAACTGTTCTCTCTGCGCCTTCCCATCGGGTGACTCCCATACCCGGAACAGCACGCCCTCTCTGGTCTTCAACGAGTCCCATTGGGCCCAGTACGACTTGTAAGTGGCGCTCCTCGGTGCGATGTCCTCCCAGGTTGGTCTCATCCCTGCGTCCACTTCCCTCAAGAGTGGCCCCAAGTCTGCGTCCGCCAGCTGCTCCCTCCTCAGGCCTGCGCTATCCCAGCCTTCAGCAGGCACTGCCACAACTACTCGGACTGCTGCGGCACGCTCCTTCTCCTCCACTCTTGTACGCTCATGGCCGTCCTGGATCTGCGGTAGGACACCTCCAATGTAATGGTCGCTAGCGTCGGTGTCCACAATGAAGGCGCCACCCGGTTGTGGGAAACCCAAAATTGAAGCACTGCACAGGGTCCCCTTCGGGTGCTGGAAAGCGTCTTCGGCGTCCTCCGTCCACACATAAGGCCGGTTTTCCTCCGTCAGGCGGGTGAGGGGTTTTGCGATGTTGTCGGCCTTTTCCTCTAAATCATTAAGGCGATCGTCTACTTGACCCTTCCGCTTGCCCAGGTTCGTGACGTCATCCCTCACGCCGGCCAACCGTTCCTCAAACTTGGCGGCGAGAGCCTCGTTCGCCACCTTCATTTCGGTAGCCAGACGGTCATTCGCTGCTCTCATTTCCGTGGTTAACTCGGCCTTAATTTGTTGCATCTTCTCGGTGATGTTGTCTTTAGCCGCTTCTGTTTTTGCAGCGAGGTTTTCAGTTGCCGTCTTCATTTCTTTCAGTTCCGCTAAAATCTTTTCTAATGCTGCCTCCATGGTTGTAATGTTCGGTGATGTTATGTTGTTTTCCCGCTTCCTGACACCAGTGTGACTTTGTGGGTTCGTGAAATGAAAAAAGTCCAATTACACCACTCAAAATGTTCTTTATTTCCACCGACTTACAGTTAAACTCTTGCCAATTACACAGAATTACGTGCTGCAACAATTACAATTCACCAGTTCGTCCGTTACAACTTCACTTGTACTCGCGATTACATAAACTCCGATACACATACACAGTTCGTACAGTCTTCCGTTGCACAACCCTTTCGTTCATTAACACGTCACTGACTAACACTGCCTTCTTGCACCAAGAACTGTCCTCACTCACACACTAACCAACTGACTGACTGACAACTCTGTCTGTCTGTAACTCTCTTTATATAGGAATATCGCCGGTTTCTAGTGACCAGGAGAATGTTCCAGATTCCGTAATTTCTGGAACCAGGTGGACAGAAACAGACGGCACACTGATGTTTTACCTCTCAACCACTGCCTGTCACCACTACAAGACAAACGAGGGGGAGGTGTGGCTAACGCGGTCCTCCCCTGCCTTCCGTTCCCAGCTGGTTCACAGGGTGTTCCAGCGCTCGCGTTACATTAATAAAGATAAACCTTTATAATAAAACCATATAATTACACAATATCATTATGCAAAGGGGGCATAGCAAATCAAATCAATATGGATTTTAAAAGCTAGTAGCTATATGTTGGCTTAGAAATTTCATATTCTTTCAATGACATCATCATAACCACTGAAAAACGTAAGAATAGTTTTTAAAAAGGGCCAAATTTTAAAAATACAAAACATTTATCTCAGAAGTGACTAATTTCACAAAAAGATTTCAAATAAATTGTATGTTTTACAAAGATCTATATTCTTTAACTGCCTTCTTATACCACTATGTGGTGTCAGAGTGTTCTTGTTCCTCTAACACTTTATGTGGTTTGAGGAACGGAATCTGTGAGATAGAGAATCCAGCCTGATGCCTGGTATGAGAGTGAAGGAAGTGGATGACAGAATGAGGGTGAAATGAAATGATAGGAAAGATGATGGAGCAATTAGTGGAGTGCTGGTGCAGGAAACCGAAGGACCCGGAGACAACCCACAGCAGCAATGTGTTACACACCACAAATCTCACTTTGCAGTCACCTGGGATTGAACCCAGGCTACTTTGGTGAGAGCCAAGTGATATAACCATTTAAACATGGTGCAGTCTTAACCTAAAAATCAAGTGTGGTATTTATCAAACATTTTGGTTTTGACTTATGCTACACACAGTCACCATTGTCTTAGGACATTTTTTTACTGTGTATTTATTCAGGTGACCTCAAAACATTTCCATAAAAATAGTGACAATGAATTTTTGAGTACAGCACAATACTTTCTCTTACCTACTACAAATAAGAAAGAATGAGACTGCAGTAAACCAACCTGTATATCAGGATAGTCAGTTACCAGGTGCCTCGAGAGACCTTGCACGTACGGACCAAGGCGTGGATGTTCTCTCACCCTCAGACTGTGGTTGGTAGCATTGGATTGCAGCAGATCTTTAACACGCTCATTGTAGATTTCCAAATAGGAAACTTCTGTACGATAACTGGCTCCCTGATGTTTTCCTTCAGCCATCCTGCTGAACATTGTCTTGCATATTCTGGGTATTAAACCTTGGCATTCCTAGTAACAAAGCAAGATCAAATCATTCAAATCATCGTAATACAAGCAATATGTCTTAGTTTTAACTTATAAAATAATGAAGTAAAGGTTGATAAATCTGTCATTTGTTTCTGTATAGCTTCTACAAACTATTCTTGAAATAGCTTATTACTTCATGTTAATAACTCACATGAACACTTACAGAAATAATTTTATTACCATTTCATTGTAGATACAAAAGGGATAAGGAGATATACCATTAAAACATATTTAAATATTTTTTATATCTTAAATGCTCTGCAAATGGCTTGTGAAGTTCTCCACATAAATTAATTCTGAATAACTAATAAACATTAAGAGATAGACAAAATCTTACTACACAAAAATGTAGATCTTGTTATAGCACACAAGTTGGCAAAAATATGTTATGCATTAATAGTTTTCAACATATTCTGTAATTCATTAAGTTTTCAAATACTTAAACTTTTCTCAACCAGTAAGGTACTCGGTACTCTTTGCTTATTCTCTAGGTGAAGCAAAGAGCATAATGGAATTTTAAAGCCGTCATGTAAGGACCTACTGCATCCTCCTCATATCTACAATGAGATGTGTATCTCGATTAACAAGAATAAGCTTTTGTAAGATGTTTGGAGAAGAGTAAGTACACTGTTATGAAACAGTGTATAACAGATTTATGAATAAATAAAATGAATAAACAAAATAAATGAATTTTGGATTTTTTGTTAATGTCAATGCACTGTATTCAATTCCTAGTTGCCATGCTTCACCTGAGTCATTTGTTGATATACAAATGTTGTAACCATTTTGTTAATATTGTTCAATGTCCGATATGATCTAAAAAGCCACATGATAGCTAATGAGGCAAACAGTTCCCCAAATGATTATTAAACTAAGGTTTTAAACACTTACTGCAGAGCCCATCATGGTGAAAGTTTTACCACTTCCAGTCTGGCCATAAGCAAATACACAGGCATTATAACCCTCAAAGGCACTCTCAACCACATCTGTTCCCAGATCCTGGAATACCTGAAACATCATCACAAAACACTCAGGTCTAACTTCTGCACCACCTTGTTACAAAAATGCAGTAATCAGAAATATAATCCTGACCACTGCTGTAAATGTTGAGATGACACTGTTATGCATACAGTTTCAAAACTTTAAACTCTAACAATTAACTGGAGGTTATTTCCAGGCTGTTATGCCATGGTCCGCAAGCGAGTGCTCTCAGTATAAATCTATAACAAGACCACGAACAAAGTGCTGTTGGAAGCATGGCTTACCAACACTGGAGTCCTCTAGCTTGCCCTCTCTACAGTCATTTTAAATTACCTCTCCTCCATTGTGCGGGCTGCACTGGTCATGTTTCATTCACTGTTACATTCACTCTTTGCATTTTCTGCTGAATCACTGTGTTGTTCCTCGGCATTTAAAGAAACTATGATTTGATCTATTTGTTGATCAATTATGAGGTCGTGTCTGAGGTAATTATTTCTGTTAACTTTGAAAATCAAAACAGCATTAAAATACACTCATTTCGTGTGGTTTGCGCTCTGTCGCATGCAGGAAAGGAGGGCTGGGAGTCACTTGATGCTTGGATGGCGAGAAGGGAAGAAGGCTCTTCTCACACATGCGCACACCGACCGCAGTTTGTTTGCAGTCTACCTGTAGTTGAACTGACAGTTAATGCTTCAGAAACATGGGGCTTTCTCAGAGAATACTTGACCATGCCTCTCAAGATTGTCCACTGTAGTTGTGGACAAAACATTTAGAATTTCTATCTACAGCGGACACAGCATAACAGCCCAGAAATAACTTCCAGTTGTATTAACTATGGCAATGAACGCCTACATTCTAACATTTAAATTTCAAAGCTTTGGTTCCATTGCCTCTCCCGAATTAATTCTCTATGAAACTCTATAATACATGAAGCTATGATCCCTATATAAGTTGCACATTTTATTTCATTAGCATTTTCAAGAGTAAATAAAATCTAATGACTGAATTTTTAATTGAATTTGAATTGAACAGAATTTTTGAATTATCATATTGAATACGTAAAATATAAAGCTATTAACAGTGAAGCAAACAAATATAATAATTTGTAACTTAAAACTTCACTTATCTTATAAGAAATTATGATAATTCTTATAAATTCTCCAGTTTATTAAAAACAGAATCGACTGCAGGGATTTCAAAATTCATTATAAATAAAAAAATTGAAAAATTCAAATATCAAAAAACTTAATGATATTTCTATCCTTAGAAAAATAAAAGACGATATTAATTTTAAAATAATTTACTTACCATCCTTGGGTTAATAAACATTTTCAAAAAATTTTAAGAGTTTGGTATAACTTTAGTTCCTCAAAATAAATATAGTATTAAACATTTATTGCATTTCTCTATAAAAGATCAAATTCCTAATAATAAAAAATCTGGTATTTATCAGTTTAATTGTTTCAATTGTGATAAGGTTTATATTGGAAAGACAGAACGTAATTTAGAAATCCGAGCAAAAGAACATTTTTGTAACATTAAGTATAAACAAACTGATAAATTGGCTGTAGCAGATCATTTTCTATCATTTAACCATGAAATAAATCCAGAAGTTAAATTATTAAAACAATTAAATGGTCTGACAGATTTAATGGTTTGGGAAAAGATATTTATTTTAAAAAACAAACATCGCGTAATGAATTTTGAAATACCGGCAGTCGATTCTATTTTAAAAACCAGAGAATTTATAAGAATTGTCATCATTTCTTATAAGATAAGTGAAGTTTTAAGTTACAAATTGTTATATTTGTATATATCGTATTGAATTTTTCAGTTGACTCTAATTAATTGAAACATAAATATACTGGAGTTCTATTTAAAAGGATTAATTCTAATTGGATTAATTCCTCAATATAAATTAAACATTAAAGAGTTTAATGATAAAAATCCTGGCATTTAAGTACTTACAATAGTAAGTCGCCACAAATGTGTTAATGTTATAATGCAGAGAGTGGGTTGATAGTTACTGAAACTCCCTCTTACTTAATATAAAGAGCAGGTACGTAAACTCACCAAACACGGAGTCCATGATAACTTTTTTGTATATTTAGAACAAAGGCACTAAAAGTGATTGTCTACACGGGAGGGATATTTGATAGGAATTAACAGGCTTTTCTCTTGTTAAAGCAGTACAAGTTTGTATGCTTGTTTATCACTACATGGTAGAGCTTTGAGGTGTATTGACTTCTGTGACAAATGCTTCATTTGCTTAATTGTTCACTAGACGAGAGACATGACACATGACCTTACTCAGATGTGCGCAAGTGATGTCATGCGAATGAATGGTAAGGGTGTGGGTAGGGGTAAGATCTCTACTTTCACCAGCAGATTGCTGATAAAGCTAGTGGGTTAGATGCCAGATGACTAACCTCACAGGCCTTTTTCTTACAAATAAACAAGTGGACTCGACCATAAACTGCTGCGCAACATTGTCATATGCCAGTCTAAAAAATACATCCGTAACCTGGTGTACAGTAAGTGATGAAACACAAATAAAGCACTTCAGAGCTGTGTGTCTGATGTAAAAGTTTAGCCAATTAATTATTATATGCAAATCTTAAATAACTATTGCAGCTGCCCATTTGTCACTTAACACCAACTGATTTTGGTTACCTCTTCTTTCTCCTTATCACAATATTCAATCACATTAATGGAAATTAATTGTTTTTTCACACTAGCTGTGTGTAGGACGCACTATGAAAGAGTAGAGCCAGACTGAAAAATTCAATGCTATAGCTGGGATTTGAACCACAGATCTTCTGGTCTCCATCCAGCCGCTCTAATCATTGAGCTACTATGGCCAACATGACTAGTCAGTTGGAGAATTTAATGTCATGTTGGCACGTTGGCCATAGTAGTACAATGGTTAGAGCAGCTGGACAGAGACCAGAAGGTCCGTGGTTCAAATCCCAGCTATGGCATTGAATTTTTCAGTGTGGCTCTACCCTTTCAATCACATTGTTAATGATTTCTCAGGCCTGCTGTTGAATGACACGTTGCTGTCCAGAAGACATGATTACACCTGAAAAGAGTGCACATACACTGTCTCGGATAGTCTGTGTAACTCTGTTGTTACACAAATATTTTCCACAAGGAGCTTCCAAGCTTTGCCATGTAGTACACCTCTATTTCATCAATTTTGTAGGTATGTCGCTAGCCAGTAAAGTATATTATGACTGGTACTTTGCCATGATCACAGAGAAGCAATGACATTGATCTCTGTTCCATTATTTTTAAAGTAGACTTTCCTTGAGGAGTCATCTTTGACATTTTTATTCCAGAACACTTACCCTCATACTCCTAAAAAATGATATTCATTGAACTTTTTAGTGTTCTATCTTCAGTAATACTTAGGATAGGTTATGCCTTTGATAAAATTACAATTCATATACACTGATATGAATTTATAATTGCTTAACTATGTGTGCCAAGGAATTTATATGCTTACTAATTTAAGACAAAGCTTTCAGGGCAAGCGTCATTTATTACAGTTTTATGGTTGATCAGCTATGTCAAAATAATTAAATTCGAGCTTTTGTCCATTCTAAGCTCCTTGGCCTTCTTCAGAAACTGAATGAAAAATGCTGGACGATCACACCCACATATATAGGGACTTCCTCGTGGGTGGGGCTTGTGTCACACCACTGCATAGCAATAACAGACTGTCGTGATACCCAGAGTGCTCAAATCCAACATTTTTAATGTTCATGTAAACTCAAAAATGTGTTGTGTGTTTGGAGGAATTTAGTAACAGTGACGTCAAATTAATCGTAAAAACTATTTGTAGTTGGTTGTACAAAATAAGTTGTAAAAATTGTGAAAAATGCTACATAGGTCAAACTAAAAGAAATCTAAAAACCAGAGTCCAAGAGCACTTTAGAAACATCAGATTGAAACAAGAAGCTAAGTCATCAGTAGCATTTCATTTTTGGAATGAAAATCATGACATTGATCCAAATCAAAAATTATTAAAAGGAGTGATAAACCAAAATAAACTAACAACATGGGAGAACATATTATATGGAAAAAAAAAGGATCATGTAATGAACTTTGAAATCCCACCAGTAGATAATTTGACAAAGAAGTTCATAGTTTCACCACCAGAGAGAGAGCAGACAACAACAGATGCCAGTTGGAGAGAGGTTGAAAATGGAGGCAAAAGTCTTGCAAAACTAGTCCCTCGATAATAATAATAATAATAATAATAATAATAATAATAATAATAATAATAATAATAATAATAATAATAATAATAATAATAATAATAATAATAATAATAATAATAATAATAATAAAAAATTGACGAGTGTCAATAAGCCGACTACAAATAGTTTTTACGATCAAAAATGTGTTTCACTACTTCTATTTGGGCATGTCATCCCAGTACAAAATAACACAACTTTTGGATAACCCTGCGTAATAATGTAGTCAAGCAATCAGTTTTACCTCACTTCAAAAGAAGACAAAATATGGAACTACTTACATGTTCCTGGGAAGCATAATGTGGATCTGCTGCATCAAATGACCAATAAGAATGATCAAAGGTGAAGTCCTTATATTTTTCTCGGCCATGGTCATTTCCTTGTAACTGTAAGCAAAAGAATCAATAGGTTACTAACTTTGCATATCACTCAATTTTCACAACAACAAACTTAAAGTGATTACATAAATGATGAAAACTGCAATATGATTATTTATGACATACTGTGAACTTTGAATCTTGAAAATATACAAATGAAAATAGCAATGTGATAAAAATTAAAATATTTTATTTAAAGGCATGTGCCACTGTTACATGACGTTTAGTTATCATTAATTTCATAGATATTCACAAGCTTATTCAATCAGAAATTCACTTTCCTACCCATTAATGATAATTATTCACAAAAAATTATTTCAACTAGATAACATACCAAAATACTTTTTTCTAAAGTATGATAACTGTCAACTTTTAAAATGTTGTGTTAGCCATGATATCAAAAGCTTTATACAAGCTAATGATAAACAAGTTAGTTTATTTGTACCGAAAACATACAATACTTTATTATAATTATAATCACAATTTTGCAATTCTACCCTAAGTACAAACTTGTCAACTGCTAATTTTATGAGTTAGTAGTGGTATTGGCTCCCTCGCCGTTTGCCTCTATTCTAGCACTTATGCAATGTTGCCCAGTAGCGTAGATCGTAGCATGTCTGCCTCACGTTCAAGAGGTCCCGAGTTCGAATCTCAGTAAGGGTGAGTTACCTGGATAAGATTTCTTCTGGGGTTTTCCCTTATCCTTCAAGATGAATGTCGGGTAACTCTAAGCTCCGTGGACCCTGGACTCATTTGAGCATCATTTCACCCAATTCATTCATCGTCCGATATGACTTAACATTGGAGGACGTAAATTAAAAAAAGTTGCCCAATATTCTATTGACCCTCCCTCTCAGGGATAAGTTTACACATTGCCTTAATGCCATTCTCTATTCCATTAATTCCGTTACCCTATTCTTGTCTACTATAGTTCCAAACTATTCCCTCATAAATCTTTTTCCAACTATACAATAAGCTTTTGTTGACTCCTTTCTTTTGTAATTTCCATGCTTCTATCATTATTGTATCAAAAGTCTTTTTGATATCTACAAAAAGTATATATACTCTCCCTCTTTTCTTAGTTGTATACTTATCTAATATTGTTCTGATAAATAGTTTATTATCTATTGTCCCTCTCCGTTTCCTATTCTATCTGCCATTATTCCTGTGTAAATTTTCCCTAGTATTGCTAATAAACAAATCCCGGTATAATTTTGTGAATGATAAACAAAACAATCACCATTTAACATTTCAAAGACTGGACAAAAATCAGATGTGTTACATTTAAGTGACTTTCTCATGTTATGTTTTTATTTTAGGTGTCAGATACAACAGGTTAAAACTGGGAAGTTGGTCGCCATATGACACCTTGAAAATTTAATATTCTTTAGAGGGGGAAAAAAGGTCATTTACCACTTTAAAACAGTGTAACTATTTGAAAGTTTAAACGAATAACAAAATGCTGGTAATGGTTAGCCTCATTTAAACGTTTGACACACATTGTGTGCTTCCTTTTTCATCATAAAAGTTGTTGATCCAATTATACACAAGCAGTTCAGAATAAATATTTCTTATGACATTTGGTAAGTGAATTAAACTACCACAGTTGGTATTCAATTAAAACAAATTTAAAAATTATACTGTTTGCAACACAAGTACCTTTTTAAAGAGGTTGCACAAAATACAATATACCATAACAAAGAAAATCTTTGGGGCCTGAGACGCAGGGGGGTTGGAGAAGCTTCCACACCGTCCCTGGATAGATTTATGACGCCCCATGTCAGTTCAGTTACAGAACATTCAAAAACATTCTGACAGCTTCTCTTTTATGAATAAATCTTCTCGGTTTTAGTGTACAGAGTGAACAGGGCACACATTTTTTTAACAGTTGTACTCCTTGTGTAGCATGTGTTCTCTGTTGTTCTTCCATTCTGAAAGGGTAGCACTGGATGGCACATTCCTCTCAGGGACTTTCTTTGCGTTGGTGGACAGTGGTACTTCTGCTGAAATTTTACATTTAATTTGTGGGTGATCTCGGTCAGGGCGTTACCTGGATAAGGTTTTATCCGGGGTTTTCCCTTATCCTAAAAGACGAATGTCGGATAACTTTAAGCTCCATCGACCCTGGACTCATTTGAGCATCATTTCATTCATTCCCATTCATCGTCCGATAAGACTTGATGTTGGAGGACGTAAATTAAAAAAAAAAAAAAAAAAAAAAAAAAACTTACCGAACCTAGTAAAGATAGTAAAATAGAGAAAGTCATTTCTTCCATGCAAAACTCTGTTTATGGAAAAAGGGATAAATAATAATAATAATAATAATAATAATAATAATAATAATAATAATAATAATAATAATAATAATAATAATAATAATGATAATAATAATAAATGATGATAATAAATAATAATGATGACCATTATCATAATCATGATGATAATAATAATAAACAATAAAAACAATAAACGGGTTTGGAAGTCTGACCACGCGCAATGTGGTTGGTAGTTGGCAGTGCCGTGACGTGTTTAGCACAGGGATTCGCACCAGCTGATCTGATTCATATCATGTGACTGCCCCGCAGCGGCACATGCATACGTGCACACTCCACCTCACCAAGTAAACTGTAAAACAGAAAACATGTGGGCTGGAACAATTAGTGCTTCACTTTGTTCGCAGCTTCACGGTAGTTACAATTAATGTCATCCATATGCCGGGTTTGTTTATGTCTGCGCATAAAGAATGGAGGTCGAGTCGTCCCGGTAAACACAAAACAAACAGGGGCCCAATGTAAAAGCCTGCCGATGTGGTCAATGTAGTTAAAGTGGACACAAATTACAATAAAATTATATCATATTAGTACTGATAAATTCGTCGACGTTATAAAAACAATCACTTAACCAACATTTTACTTTAGCCTTGATCTAAGTCATTTTCAAATCTTTAATGGCACGTGTAATTTGTGAACACGTAATTAATCCCTTTCTGATTTAAGTTTAAAGGCCTTTGACCAGTAAGCTGCATAATATCGCATGATGAACGGAATGGCTGAAAATAACGTTTAAATGAGCCCGGGGTCCATAGAGCTTAGAGTACCAATCAACAACAGTAACTGGGTGTTTGGTAAATCGCTTCTCTTGACCCGCTGACCTTCCACGATCAATAATGTGCTTCAAATGGCGCGCGCAAGAAACCAGGGCAATGTGCTCTGATGTACCAGCTATATTTATTGAGATATTTAATTAATGATTTAATCATCCCTCTTCGTATTCTTCACGAAGTTCCAGTATTAAATTATATATAATGGCTGAGTGGTTAGACCGCTATGCTCTCACCTAGACGACCCGGGTTCGATCCCAGGCGACCGCAAAGTGGTATTTGTGGTGGAGAACACGGCGCTGGGATGGGTTTCCTCCGGTTTCCGTCCCTCCCCCCCATCATTCCACAATTGCTCCATGATTCATCTCTTCATCAACCCAGGCGTTGGGCCGACCCCTTAACCCTGGTATCTCAGGTCAAAAGCTTCGGCTGCCTCGCTCTGAGGGAATCCGAGCGACTCATAGCACCAGCATTGGTGAGGAGGGGAGAAAAAAATTGTGCTCAAGGCCACACGACAGAAGTGAAAACTTAAAAACTATTCATTATGGAAAACATGGGATGCTTTTCACATCGATGTATTGAGGTCGATATTTTTATAACATCGATGTTTTGTCTTTAAATTTTTATTTTCCAAACTAAATAATATATATTTAAATATTTCTTTCTATAAAACCAAATTTATATATCAAATCTTTTGACCCTCGGTCGGTCTTTCAGTTTGTGGAAAAACATAACCTATAAGTTGTAAATGAAAATAAACGCAAAACGTCATTTTAATATGTGATAATTTTATTATTTACGTGTTATGACATTTAATTTATTGATGTTTTACGTTTTACTACTCACAATAAAGAGAAATAAACAGTTCTTAAATGAAACATCTCTTTCACGAATTCCTAACACTTTTATTTGCAATTAGCACACTCGTTTTATCTTTCGTTATTATGATTTTAATTATTCAAACACCGAACTTGGGTGATATTTGTTCCTTTTGGCTATTATTATTGTTTAAAGTGGAATTTGACATGTCGACTTGTTAAATGACAGGTTATCTGACCGGATTGGTTACCGTCACTTGACAGACGTTCGTAAGAACGGGCAGGTCAGTTCGGATTGAGCCGACTTCACCCGAATGAGCGTCACATATTCCAGCGTGACCACTCAATTTAATTCACTACCCAAAAAAGTGCTAAACGCGCCCAGAGAAGTTTTCACTTCAAAAAATTTGTGTGTGTGTGTGTGTGTGTGTGTGTGTGTGTGTGTGTGTGTGTGTGTGTGTGTGTGTGTGGATGACTTCACACACTAAAGATCCCGAGTTCGAATCGCGGCTAGAACCAATTACCTGGATATTCCCTTATCCTGAAGGACGAATATCGGGTACCTCTAAATACTATAGACCCTGGGCACATTTGAACATCGTTTCACCCATCTCATGTACAGTTCCATGTGGTCAAAGGTTAAGGATGCTAAACCTTTTTAAAAACAAAATTTGTATTTTTGTGTAATTTCTCTTTCCAAGTATTACATTTGAGGTGCTTGAGGTACCTTTCTAGATGTGTTATTTTTTGTTTCATTTGCATTATTGCTTACTTCTGTGATGGTACAAAATGCTCAAAGAAAGAGCCGAGCTAACTAATGCTAACGATTGAGCTTTTTCTAATAGCAAGCTTAGAGAACAAAAAAACAGCGAACTAGGAAAGCGGTTTCGCAAGGGGATTTATACAGAGTAATAAATGTAGAGGCTTTTGCAAAATTATGGCATGGAATCTCAACTTACATAACGCTGCAACATTACTGCTCAACTCCCGCAAGGATCGTCCTAGCAGAATTGGTGCATTACACATTTCGTTGTGGAAAACCAGGATAGAGGAAACAGAGTTGACCTAGATATTCAACCCTCTATGACAGCTGGAAACAACTGAATACCGACACAATTTTAAAACATGACAAAGCTCTGTTAAGTTCAAAAACCAATAATAGTGATATTTCGAAAATGATTAGCGCGCCTTCGTAGCGTGGATGGTAGCATGTCTACCTCACGTTCAAGAGGTCCCGAGTTCGAATTTCGGTCAGGGTGAGTTACCTGGGTAAGGTTTTTCCGGGGTTTTCCATTATCCTGAAAGGCGAATGTCGGGTAAGTCTAAGCTCCATGGACTCTGGGCCAATTTTAGTATCATTTCACCCATTCCACTCATCGTTCGATATGACTTAAAATGGACGTAAATTACAACAAAAAATGACTAACGTCAGGAAAGCGGTATTCGAAAAACAGGCGCAATTTAAACATATATGCATTTCTTGTGTATTACTCTCCAAATATCTTGAGGTGGCAGCTGGGTAAAGCTGTACACTAAATGAATTAAGTCTGTTACCAATTCTGAAAGGAGGCTAAGGATGATTTTATACATTTGGAGGCATTACTGGTACACGTATCAACTACTCATATGTATAAATCATCTTCAGCCTTCTTTTCGGATTGGTAACAGACTAATTCATTTAGTGTACATCTTTACTCAACTGCCAGCTCAAGATAACTGGACTAAACGCTCAAGTCTACTTCTTATGATTTGGCAGTTTTGTGAAATGTGACAAAGTTCCTTCCAAATAAAGACAGCTTCATCGACTTTCCTAGGATATTCGCCGCGTTAACATCTTAAGACATACCATTTCCATCAAAATCTTAGGATCACTCTTTTTTGTATAGAAACCACACATAAATATCCGTCTTTGTATTTAATTCCTGTATTTCCCAAGGATGCGACATGAAGAATGAGGAATAAACAAACATCCCGTCTTTCCAAACTACTCTTTACACTGAACATTTTTCAAAAACTTTGAAATTATGATTTTCTGAAAATGGCTCCAATCCTTACTACACCGATCTTGTTAAAACAGATAATATATCTTGTGGTTAATAACTATAACCGAGATATTACACGTTCAAATGTCTGTAAAGACATCCGAAATCAATTTTTCCATCGTATAGCTCTCTTTTAGTGAAGATAATCGCAGCGGCTCCAACTTAAGAGTATTTAGTAGAGAGTTGTTAGACGACACTGACTATATGCAGTAAACCTCCCTTATACGTAATGCAGTTCTACGTAATTCGTATTTATACGCGAACTATAAGTCCCGGGAAAATGTTATTTACAATCATGTTAACAGAACCTTATTTTCACGTAATTCGCTGTTATACATATTAAATATCAGTGGAGAGTTTTATGTAATTAAATACACATACAGCATGCGATATCTTAGAATAAACTCAAAACGCATTTTCCTTATCGCGTCTGACAAAGACGAAAGCTGAGCGGCCGCTTTCGGCCATGAAACAAAAGACGAAGGCGTTTGCTTACGGCGTAGCAACATACGAGAAGTAAAGATAATTTTCTGTATCTGATGTTTACTGCTGCATAACCGTTTCGTTTTACAGTACTCAGTTGCATTTAATCAGCCATGAAATACAGATAAAGCAAATATTTATGATCCAGACGTTGCAGCGTTATTATAGGCACTTTTCAGAGGCTGGAAGCGAGTTACAAATAGTAAAGGTATAGTCTGAAGTAGCCCGTGTAGGGCTTTGTACACTGGACAGGAAACAGAAGACAATCTCGACCCTATCCTTAAGGTATATGCTTGAAAACTGGCAGAAGGCGATGCATTTTTACGAGCGTAAAAACCCCTAAGCATAGGTTCCTACAGGAGGGTAGTAAAGCCGGTGTTTCCGTACCATAAATTTAGCAACGTTAAAGAATCTCAAGTCCGATAAAGAAACCTCTGAGCAAAGTTAAGGCGTGCAACGTGGATGGGACCTGAGAACCACATTCGTAAGTAAATAAAAACTCAACTTCCCTTAATCACTACCATCCATAGAAAAAAGATCCTTTTTTTAAAAAAAAATAAACAGATATTTGTTCAGAGTTCAGAAATGTTATAGTAGGTTAGAAAATAACCGAATATAACACATTGAGATTCTATATTTCTAAAAAGAATGGCCCATATTTACTGAAGATGGCTGCATCAACAGAATGCCCGCCTCTGTAGCGCAATGGCAGTGTGTCTGCATCACATTCAAAGAATCTCCAAGTTCGATTCTGGGTCAACGTGTTTAGGTCTTTTTCCAGGGTTTTCTCTTCTCCTAAAAGATGAATGTCTGGTAACTCTAAGCTCTATGTACTCTGTACTTATTTGAACATTTCATTCATCGTCCGATATGACTTAACGTTGGAGGTTTTCTCTTATCCTGAAAGATGAATGTCTGGTAACTCTAAGTTCTATGTACTCTGTACTTATTTGTACATCATTTCATTCATCGTCCGATATGACTTAACGTTGGAGGTTTTCTCTTATCCAGAAAGATGAATATCGGGTAACTCTAAGCTCTATGTACCCTGTACTTATTTGAACATCATTTCATTTATCGTCCGATATGACTTAACGTTGGAGGTTTTTTCTTATCCTGAAAGATGAATGTCTGGTAACTCTAAGCTCTATGTACTCTGTACTTATTTGTACATCATTTCATTTATCGTCCGATATGACTTAACGTTGGAGGTTTTCTCTTATCCAGAAAGATGAATGTCTGGTAACTCTAAGCTCTATGTACTCTGTACTTATTTGTACATCATTTCATTTATCGTCCGATATGACTTACCGTTGGAGGTTTTCTCTTATCCAGAAAGATGAATGTCTGGTAACTCTAAGCTCTATGTACTCTGTACTTATTTGAACATCATTTCATTTATCGTCCGATATGACTTAACGTTGGAGGTTTTCTCTTATCCAGAAAGATGAATGTCTGGTAACTCTAAGCTCTATGTACTCTGTACTTATTTGTACATCATTTCATTTATCGTCCGATATGACTTAACGTTGGAGGTTTTCTCTTATCCAGAAAGATGAATGTCTGGTAACTCTAAGCTCTATGTACCCTGTACTTATTTGAACATCATTTCATTCATCGTCCGATATGACTTAACGTTGGAGGTTTTTTCTTATCCTGAAAGATGAATGTCTGGTAACTCTAAGCTCTATGTACCCTGTACTCATTTGAACAGCATTTCATTCATCGTCCGATATGACTTAACGTTGGAGGTTTTCTCTTATCCTGAAAGATGAATGTCTGGTAACTCTAAGCTCTATGTACCCTGTACTCATTTGAACATCATTTCATTCATCGTCCGCTATGACTTAACGTTGGAGGTTTTCTCTTATCCTGAAAGATGAATGTCTGGTAACTCTAAGCTCTATGTACCCTGTACTTATTTGAACATCATTTCATTCATCGTCCGATATGACTTAACGTTGGAGGTTTTCTCTTATCCTGAAAGATGAATGTCTGGTAACTCTAAGCTCTATGTACCCTGTACTTATTTGAACATCATTTCATTCATCGTCCGATATGACTTAACGTTGGAGGTTTTCTCTTATCCTGAAAGATGAATGTCTGGTAACTCTAAGCTCTATGTACCCTGTACTCATTTGAACATCATTTCATTCATCGTCCGATATGACTTAACGTTGGAGGTTTTCTCTTATCCTGAAAGATGAATGTCTGGTAACTCTAAGCTCTATGTACCCTGTACTCATTTGAACATCATTTCATTCATCGTCCGATATGACTTAACGTTGGAGGTTTTCTCTTATCCTGAAAGATGAATGTCTGGTAACTCTAAGCTCTATGTACCCTGTACTTATTTGAACATCATTTCATTCATCGTCCGATATGACTTAACGTTGGAGGTTTTCTCTTATCCTGAAAGATGAATGTCTGGTAACTCTAAGCTCTATGTACCCTGTACTTATTTGAACATCATTTCATTCATCGTCCGATATGACTTAACGTTGGAGGTTGGAAGGACCCGATAACTATTCATTCCCCTTGTTTTCTGTTGCGTAAACACAAACTTGGCTGGTTAAGTGTTACAACTGAAGTAAAAGTATTAATGAAAAGAGGAAGCGGTCGTTGTCAGATGCTTCAGGTCAAAGTGCTTAAGAAGTAGTAATACAATTTGCAGACCGGTAGGTATTTCGTATGCCTTTTTTGTTTAATCAGGTTCCCTTTTAAGGTCGGCGAGATTATAATAACTGTTCTCCACCTTTTAATTTATACCGCCATATAAGCGGGACCGAATTCACAGCTAGGTAATATTTTGACTTTATTTTTGTACGGCATTTTACAGCCAAACTTAATTGCACGAGCCGTCACTCCCAATTGGCGTTTACTAAGTAAAGTACTTGTGGTTACTACACAGCAAACCGCAAATTGAGTTTCGGGTTCTTTGAAGTAATCATCCGAAGTAAAACAAACAAATGCGTACACATTCCGCATTCGTTTGATCAAATGTCCTTTTGAAACCCAACCCGTAGAAACTGGTTGACCAACAACGTATAAATAGTGACGTTTGGGTTTATCGTTCCTTTCAGCGTATATCGTTGTCTTAACTGGTATAAAAAGGGCCCGTTTTGTATCATCTATATGTATTTATGTTGTTGCAAGTGCAGTGCCGCTACTCGTCTCGTCACTTCCCTACCTCGCCTTTCTTGGCTGCACAACAGGTTCGTTCTTTCTGCGTTGTAACATACATTCCTTTGTTTTGATTTTAATTGTACACACACGATGCTCAGGAGGTTCAATAGCCAGGAAATATTGCAGATTTTAAATGACTTTAATAGAGAAATAACATGAAAATGATTTATTTTTTTTAATTTTACGTCCTCCAACATTCAGTCATATCAGACGGTGAATGAAATGGGTGAAATGATTCTGGGGTCCATGGGGCTTAGAGCTACCCGACATTAGTCTGTAATGATAAGGGAAAACCCCGGAAAAACCTTATCCAGGTAACTTACCCTGACCGACATTCGAACTCGGGACCTCTTGAACGTGAGGCAGACATGCTACCATCTACGCTACCGAGGCGGGCACGAAAATGATCAAAAAAGTCAGTCGATGTCTCGAAGTGCGACCCTTTGATGTCAACTCCAGTATCTCCTTTGATGGATTTGCTGTCAGCCAGTTACAGTCGTAAACTGTGGAATCTTTATCTCAGGGCAGGCGCGGCTCTGAGCGAATTGATTAGTCTGATATTCATAAGAAGATACGTGAAGGTCATCTGTCTCTCCACGTTGCCCTTTCTTTATCCTCTCAACACTCGAAACATAAACAAGGGTTCGAGTTATCTCACCTCAACAAAACTATGCACAGTTAATTTGTATTAGCCTACTTTAAAAACAGAAATAAGTTGTTCACACATTCACTGAGTTGTAGGGTCTTCACATGTCTGAGTTCTTTTAAATAATTGTTTGTACTATGTAACTAATATTCCATACTTAACGTTATTGTTGCTATGCATCGTAAGTCGACATTCCTGCACTAGTGCGGTAAGTATTTCTTCATAGAAACACATATACCCAATGCACGTTCAAAAATTTAGCATTTATCTTCAATTATATTTACTACTTAATATTTCAGATATCTTTAACTACTAAAATACAGATTCATATAAATACACATACTGCACAAAATAATGTGCAACACACGTGGTAAGTACATAATGGTATCTCGAGAATTGGAAAAACTCTGTGAACCGCCTCGCTTTATCAAACCTTTCCTCGTTTCGTATACATTAATATCGCAATATACTATTATTAACGGCTTTGTTAATTGACATGTTCATATCAACGTCCCCGATATGCCGGAATTTTGACCCACAGGAATTCTTTTACGTGCAAGCTTATGTACTGACATGTGACTGTCGCTTTTGGATAAAAGGAATAAGCTGTTCATTGATAAGGAGCAAACTCTCGTCTTCCTGTTGGAAGAATTCTCTAAGAGAACAGACAAATTCTCTAGCTTGGCTATGTAATGTAACAACCGGACCGTAAGCTGATCTTTGTCTTGGGTCATAATTCCTCGGTCCACCTCTAATCCTACCGTCACTAAGTCTTGCTTCCATAAGAATTCTATAAGAGAACAGACAAACTCTCTAGCTTGACTATGTAATGTAACATCCCGACCATAAGCTGATCTTTGTCTTGGGCCATGATTCCTCGGTCCACCTCTAATCCTACCGTCACTAAGTCTTGCTTCCATAAGAATTCTATAAGAGAACAGACAAACTCTCTAGCTTGACTATGTAATGTAACAACCCGACCGTAAGCTGATCTTTGTCTTGGGCCATGATTCCTCGGTCCACCTCTAATCCTACCGTCACTAAGTCTTGCTTCCATAAGAATTCTATAAGAGAACAGACAAACTCTCTAGCTTGACTATGTAATGTAACAACCCGACCGTAAGCTGATCTTTGTCTTGGGACATGATTCCTCGGTCCACCTCTAATCCTACCGCCACTACGTCTTGCTTCCATAAGAATTCTATAAGAGAACAGACAAACTCTCTAACTTGGCTATGTAATGTAACAACCCGACCGTAAGCTGATCTTTGTCTTGGGCCATGATTCCTCGGTCCACCTCTAATCCTACCGTCACTAAGTCTTGCTTCCATAAGAATTCTATAAGAGAACAGACAAACTCTCTAACTTGGCTATGTAATGTAACAACCCGACCGTAAGGTGGTCTTGGGCCATGATTCCTCGGTCCACCTCTAATCCTACCGTCACTAAGTCTTGCTTCCATAAGAATTCTATAAGAGAACAGACAAATTCTCTAGCTTGGCTATGTAATGTAACAACCCGACCGTAAGCTGATCTTTGTCTTGGGCCATGATTCCTCGGTCTACCTCTAATCCTACCGCCACTACGTCTTGCTTCCATAAGAATGCTATAAGAGAACAGACAAATTCTCTAGCTTGACTATGTAATGTAACAACCCGAGCGTAAGCTGATCTTTGTCTTAGGTCATGATTCCTCGGTCCACCTCTAATCCTACCGCCACTACGTCTTGCTTCCATAAGAATTCTCTAAGAGAACAGACAAATTCTCTAGCTTGACTATGTAACATAACAACCCGACCGTAAGCTGATCTTTGTCTTGGGCCATGATTCCTCGGTCCACCTCTAATCCTACCGTCACTACGTCTTGCTTCCATAAGAATTCTCTAAGAGAACAGACAAATTCTCTAGCTTGACTATGTAACATAACAACCCGACCGTAAGCTGATCTTTGTCTTGGGCCATGATTCCTCGGTCTACCTCTAATCCTACCGCCACTACGTCTTGCTTCCATAAGAATTCTCTAAGAGAACAGACAAATTCTCTAGCTTGACTATGTAATGTAACAACCCGACCGTAAGCTGATCTTTGTCTTGGGCCATGATTCCTCGGTCCACCTCTAATCCTACCGCCACTACGTCTTGCTTCCTGTTGAAAGAATTCTCTAAGAGAACAGACAAATTCTCTAGCTTGGCTATGTAATGTAACAACCCGACCGTAAGCTGATCTTTGTCTTAGGTCATGATTCCTCGGTCCACCTCTAATCCTACCGCCACTACGTCTTGCTTCCATAAGAATTCTCTAAGAGAACAGACAAATTCTCTAGCTTGACTATGTAACATAACAACCCGACCGTAAGCTGATCTTTGTCTTGGGCCATGATTCCTCGGTCTACCTCTAATCCTACCGCCACTACGTCTTGCTTCCATAAGAATTCTATAAGAGAACAGACAAACTCTCTAACTTGGCTATGTAATGTAACAACCCGACCGTAAGCTGATCTTTGTCTTAGGTCATGATTCCTCGGTCCACCTCTAATCCTACCACCACTGCGTCTTGCTTCCATAAGAATTCTCTAAGAGAACAGACAAATTCTCTAGCTTGACTATGTAATGTAACAACCCGACCGTAAGCTGATCTTTGTCTTGGGCCATGATTCCTCGGTCCACCTCTAATCCTACCGTCACTAAGTCTTGCTTCCATAAGAATTCTATAAGAGAACAAACTCTCTAACTTGGCTATGTAATGTAACAACCCGACCGTAAGCTGATCTTTGTCTTAGGTCATGATTCCTCGGTCCACCTCTAATCGTACCGCCACTACGTCTTGCTTCCATAAGAATTCTCTAAGAGAACAGACAAATTCTCTAGCTTGACTATGTAATGTAACAACCGGACCGTAAGCTGATCTTTGTCTAGGGCCATGATTCCTCGGTCCATCTCTAATACCACCACCACTACGTCTTGCTTCCATAAGAATTCTCTAAGAGAACAGACAAATTCTCTAGCTTGACTATGTAATGTAACAACCGGACCGTAAGCTGATCTTTGTCTTGGGCCATGATTCCTCGGTCCACCTCTAATCCTACCACCACTACGTCTTGCTTCCATAAGAATTCTCTAAGAGAACAGACAAATTCTCTAGCTTGACTATGTAATGTAACAACCCGACCGTAAGCTGATCTTTGTCTTGGGCCATGATTCCTCGGTCCACCTCTAATCCTACCGTCACTAAGTCTTGCTTCCATAAGAATGCTCTAAGAGAACAGACAAATTCTCTAGCTTGGCTATGTAATGTAACAACCCGACCGTAAGCTGATCTTTGTCTTGGGCCATGATTCCTCGGTCCATCTCTAATACCACCACCACTACGTCTTGCTTCCTGTTGGAAGAATTCTCTAAGGGAACAGACAAATTCTCTAGCTTGGCTATGTAATGTAACAACCCGACCGTAAGCTGATCTTTGTCTTGGGACATGATTCCTCGGTCCATCTCTAATACCACCACCACTACGTCTTGCTTCCATAAGAATTCTCTAAGGGAACAGACAAATTCTCTAGCTTGGCTATACAATGTAACAACCCGACCGTACGCTGATCTTTGTCTAGGGCCATGATTCCTCGGTCCACCTCTAATCCTACCGCCACTACGTCTTGCTTCCATAAGAATTCTCTAAGGGAACAGACAAATTCTCTAGCTTGGCTATGTAATGTAACAACCCGACCGTAAGCTGATCTTTGTCTTGGGCCATGATTCCTCGGTCTACCTCTAATCCTACCGCCACTACGTCTTGCTTCCATAAGAATTCTCTAAGAGAACAGACAAATTCTCTAGCTTGACTATGTAATGTAACAACCCGACCGTAAGCTGATCTTTGTCTTGGGCCATGATTCCTCGGTCCACCTCTAATCCTACCGCCACTACGTCTTGCTTCCATAAGAATTCTCTAAGAGAACAGACAAATTCTCTAGCTTGGCTATGTAATATAACAACCCGACCGTAAGCTGATCTTTGTCTTGGGCCATGATTCCTCGGTCCACCTCTAATCCTACCGTCACTAAATCTTGCTTCCATAAGAATTCTCTAAGAGAACAGACAAATTCTCTAGCTTGGCTATGTAATATAACAACCCGACCGTAAGCTGATCTTTGTCTTGGGCCATGATTCCTCGGTCTACCTCTAATCCTACCGCCACTACGTCTTGCTTCCATAAGAATTCTCTAAGAGAACAGACAAATTCTCTAGCTTGACTATGTAATGTAACAACCCGACCGTAAGCTGATCTTTGTCTTGGGCCATGATTCCTCGGTCCACCTCTAATCCTACCGCCACTACGTCTTGCTTCCATAAGAATTCTCTAAGAGAACAGACAAATTCTCTAGCTTGGCTATGTAATATAACAACCCGACCGTAAGCTGATCTTTGTCTTGGGCCATGATTCCTCGGTCCACCTCTAATCCTACCGTCACTAAATCTTGCTTCCATAAGAATTCTATAAGAGAACAGACAAATTCTCTAGCTTGGCTATGTAATGTAACATCCCGAACGTAAGCTGATCTTTGTCTTGGGCCATAATTCATCGGTCCACCTCTAATCCTACCGCCACTACGTCTTGCTTCCATAAAGAATTATTTTAAGTGTGTTTTAACAAATTAGGCTAACGATACAGAGCGGAACTAGGCAAACTCTGTTTCCCGCATACAACTAGCGATAACTGAGCTGAAGAGTACGTGATTCACCAGTGTATCCAAACTGGCAAACTTTGTTTACGTTACCATAACAACGACCTTCCCTTCTTACCCTTCGCGTCCCTTGCCTGATGACCTTCACGTATCTTTTAAAAATAAGACTGTAGGTGACTGGGCTAATTGGCTAACCTAAGTTAGTAAACTCACCATCGCAAAAACGGGTTTATACTGGAATATTGGTTTTGAATTTAGATGGGGTTTCATTTCATTCATCGTGCGGTATAACTTTGGAAGATATAAATTTTAAAAAATTAAAAAAGCTGCATACCTCTTCAGTTTTAGCATGATGACTACAGGGATATTGTACGACGATGGTTGTACAGCTCCTCGACGGCAGGCGCGGAAGTCCTGCACTACTGGTAGCTGTTTTATAATTTAATTTGCGAGAGTTTATTTGGATTATATGGAGCTCAGAACACTGCAATGTTGAGATAAATTGTGGATGGGATTTGCAGCCCCGCAGTCTAATTTGAGGCTTTACTGTCCGGCCGTTCTATCTCCGGCTCTGACAGTTCTCGAGAGGGGGAAGCGCGTTGTTGCCAGTTCTTTAGCGGGAATTTCAAGCAGAGGAACATCTCACGCATTTGCAGATCGTAACTTCGTAAATGTACGTGGACAACGTGTATATACATGATCCCAGAATAGTTGCATATGGGGACAATATACCATTTACTGGAAAATAAATGACAAAAGGCCACTTCGCACGAGTGGGAAATTCCTTTCTCATATAATATTGATATACATGTCGCCTTATAGCATCAAGTGAAGCTTTAAGGCTGCCTCGTTGCCTTTGCTTTCCCGGTGTACGCAGAACTGGAGACGGCGAACTTAAATCAGCTGGCACTTTTCCTTGGTCACATTCTTCCCACCTTCAAGGCGTCACAAACTCTGTCCAGCACCTTGTTAACAGGTAGTAGAGGTACACCATTTTCCCGCTCCTTCTCGAAGTACTCACGTAGCCTGAATATAAATTCATGGCTTTGGCTCTTATAAGAACCTATTTTTTTCTTGAATTCTGACGAACCAGTAGCCATATTACTATAATAGCGATAATAATAATAAGACAGACGCTACAAATAGGAATTCACGCACACACAACAAATTAAACAAACCACCAGCGCGAAATCCAAAAGCAACTAAAAGCCACGTGGTCCACCCGATTTGCAGCGGCAACACGGTACTGGATTTGCAAGCCACGCCTAGCAGCGACAACGCTGATTGGCGCTAGCCGACGGTTTTAACTTCCTATCCACGACACCGGATGTACAGACTCCCAGTACCACCAACAGAAGCAGTTGGTGTGCGTGAAAGGTGTGAACGAAATATTTGAGTAGAGTGATGTTGTAAAGAATATCTTGCATGATAATAAAATTACAAGTTGTATTTCAATGGTTTGAAGCTAATATAATCCTATACTCTCATTATAAAGATAATTCTGACGATATGTTTTCAATTACTCGGTATTATATGTTGGTGCTATTAACCTTCCCCCTCCACCTCCTGCAGCCACTAAATGTCAGAGCCGGAGATAGAGCGGCCGGACTATAGAAGAAAGGAACGACATAAGTCGCTATTCCGCAATCAACTGCCCGCCAGTCTCGCAGGCAAAAAGTAAATAAAAATTTCGTTACAGAGATTTTACTGCAAATGCAGGTTTTGAGGTCCACTTAGTATAAAAATGAATGATTACAAAACGACTTGTTTGTGTATGTAAACAGCATTACTCTCTAAACAAGAACTCGGTTACATATCCAACTTGGCAGCTTTCCAAAATGCAACGAAGTTTCCAAGAAAAACCTCCACCTCGCCCTAACCTTTACACGGAAATTCTTTCGAAAGTATCATTTTCTCAAAAGTAGCTCTAAGATTTTCATTAAATACCATGTATTTAATATATTTTCATGCCGTATATCTTATATTTTCTAGAAAGTCCTCAGAAGTCCTCTTCATTCTGAATAACTTTTGTATAACTGGTAAATTTTACTTTGACATAAAGTCTACCGTATTCTTGTATTTTCATTGTATCTACAAGGAAATGTGATATTTATCTCGATTAACGTGAAGTGCATGGCGTATCTAAGAATATTTGAACAATTGTAAGCAGTACACATAAGCCGTCATTTTCTCCAGTGAAAGTGGACCGAGAGAGTATAACCCCCAGAATTGGCAGTGTCATAACTTACCTTCGAGCTAAAGCGCTTACGTCAGAGCGGGTTATTGCTTCCTCTGCCACCGGATTAGAAACGCTCATCGCGATTATCTGCTCCCAGTGACAAACACCACTTTGTGAAAGTAATATCCTACACTTCCTTATTTAATTAAGGGCAGTTCAGCTCTTCATGCAGTCTTACTAATTGACAATTCCTAAGTGCGTGTGTATATACGTCAATCATCACTCCTACACATTTTGGAGTGGAGTTCTGAACTTTAGCCTATCTTTTTAGAGAAAGTTATGGTACAGCAGCTTCTGTAGTTTCTTTCGCGTTTAATAGCTTTTTTATGAATAACATTTTTTGGTACACATAAACAGCCGTTTTTATCAGAAAATGCTAAAATTAACTGATTACTATTCCGAATAGCACCCTTACTGCCTTATACTACGTGTTTCAACCAACCATGTTTGCTTATCGAACATTTTATTACGTCAGTAGCATTTGTTTTTATCGACTCCTCGGAATACTACACCACAAAGAGTTAGGTAAGACATTGGCCTTCAGTGATCAGCGATGCCTTCATTTCTTACCTTGTTTATTAGAAGTGAAATATTTATAACTTGGCGTTGAGTAACAGACAAAACACAACAGGAGCACTTCCCGGGCAATTATTATACGCTACACGGGTGCATAATAATAAAAAATAACTTTAATGATTATAAATCCACAAAATATTTATCCAAGTAACCATGTAGAGTGATTAGGGGGGAGATGCCTAACGAAAACAGATCGCGACTCCAACCTGTAAGGCACTCTTTATCAGCAGTGTGACGCGAAAGTGGTAGGTGTTTATCTTCTGCCATTTCCAAAAGGGGGTGGGAGAAAGAAAGAGAAAACCAACTAGATTAGTTAGTGCACTTTTGTTATTAAATGAATTTCCAACTACGGAAAGTGTACAGTAATACAACTAATTTTATAGTTTGATCAATCTCTACAACGGGAACAATTTCTAAAAAGTAATATACTCAACTGGCAAAGACGTAATGTATCATCAGCAATGTTCCGTCACTGAAAGATGTCTCACTGTTATCGTATACAAATCATCAACCTGGAGCTCCATGCTTCAGTAATCCATTCATTTTCCCAATAATTATCAATTCTTTTAGTCTTTTAGTTAAAAAATGGCATTAATGTAAAGCTTTTCGTATTAAGACTCTCTGTAATTATAGGAAGTATATGATACTTCTACTAATTTTCTGAAGCGTGATCAGTCTGCACAAATAGACCATTGCCGTAATATAAACACAGGATTTAACTGCATCTCAATGTTAAGCTATACAAAATTGTATCTATATAATTAAACATAATTTATATCGCAATTACTAATGAAACACAATCGCATGCTAGTTAAATAATGATCAATCTGATGAAAATAAAAACATAACGACATTTTCATAGTTTTCGTTTACATCACATTAAATAAAATAAATCCCCTTCCCCTTTGATATTGCTACTGAATAACACGCCTTATACAAAATATGCCACCAAAATCACAGATAAACAACCTTCTACTGACTGATTAATCAATGTACCTGGAAGATTAGAGTGCTGTAAGTACAATCTCGGACAATTCATCAGCAGTAAGTATTGAGACATCACAGAGGTATTTTGATTCCCTCTTCTTTCTCATAGTCTCAACATTCATTCACGTTATATGTCATCATCATTATTATATTCTAGTCCTTCTCGTGCCTACCGATGTGTGACACGTTGATCTGATTGCATTTGCACAGAGTGTACATACATACACTGGACTCGCCGTGCCAGCCGCGGAGGTGTCGTTGAAGGTGATCTGATCCCTGCTCCGCCTTCGACTTCTTGCCATCACGGGACAACGTCCCTTACTGACATCGTGAGGAGGATAGTCTAAACGAACGGTGGGAGACGGTGGATTTGTGTTTGTAAATTTTTTTGTATTAGTTATATTATTTTAAGTTTGAGTATATAAAGATATATTTTAATTGTTTTTTCTTATTTTTAAATATTTATTACTGTAAGTCTTTTAGTGTACACTTTTTAGAACAAATACTAGGGGATAACTGAGGTATGAGAAGATTTAAAGTTATGAAGTATGGCCAAAGAGATTATGACGGACCTAGGGTGAGTGGTGGGTATTTATAGGTCGCCCCGAGGTCGATGTCATATTCTCTGAGGTCAGTGTGACGCTGCGACTGAAAATGAGGGGAAAAACTGAGTTTCGTGTTATTAAACTTTTTCATTTGAAGGGTGGACTGTCGCACAAGTCAAAACTGAATTGGATGAAATTCACTCAGACTCTGCACAAACATTGAAGACCATTTACTTTTGGATCAATGCATTTAAACGTGGTCGTAGAAGCACTGAAGATAAATCGCGCTCTGGTCGTCCAACTGAGGTCACCACACAGGACATCATTGAAAAAGTCCACGATCTGGCTATGCAAGACCGCCGAATCAAAATTCGTGAGATTGCTGAGGTTGTAGGCATCTCAACTGAGCGAGTATACAATATCCTAAATGAACAATTGGCAATGAAAAGGCTGTGTGCAAGATGGGTGCCGCGATTGCTCACAGTCGACCTAAAGCGCATCCGGAAGAACACTTCTACCGAGTGTCTGGCAATGTCTAATCGCAATCTGCAAGACGTTTTGCGCCAATTTGTGACCGTGGATGAAACCTGGATCCAGAGTCAAAACAGCAGTCAAAATAATGGACAAAGGCTGCTGAAAGTGCACCAAAGAAGTCAGCTGGTAAGGTAATGGCCACTGTTTTTTTTAGGGGGGGGGGGCGATTCTCAAGGAATAATGCTCAGACTATTTGGGAAAAGGCAGAACCATACTGAAGCCTATTGCTTCATTATTGAAGCGATTATTGAATTATTCATATTGATTATTCATTATTGAAATACTTCATTATTGGAGCGTTTGCAACATGAGTTGACTGAAAAGAGACCGAGATTGAAATGCAAAAAAGAGCTCTTTCAACAGGATAGTGTACCATGGCACACATCAGCAATCGCAATGACGAAAGTACATGCGTTGGACTTTGAATTGGTTCCTCATCCACCTTATTCACCAGACTTAGCCCCCAAGTGACTTCTTTCTTTTCCAAAACAAAAACAAAAAAAAAAAAAATGGCTTAGTGGCAAGCAACGAACATCAAATGAAGAAGTCAGTCACCGTCAACCAATATTTTGCAGAACTTAAGAAACCTATTTTTTTCCCGACGTGATGAAAAAGCTTGAACATCGCTGGACCAAGTGTATAGCCATCTATAGAGACTATGTTGGGAAATAAGATGAGATGTTCGCGGAGAAAAATAATCTTGGTTTTTTACCAGACTTATCAAACGACCTATGTAAGCTAGTTATGCTGTAATTATGAAAAATATGGTAGGTATTTTAATACACTTTGTATAAAATTATATCAATTCATATTAGGTGAATAATTGAGTTTCAGAGATAATGAGCCAGGCATTTAACATAGCATTATGGATGAGGACTTTTAATCGCCGATTAACTAAGCATTCTGTTTATTCATGCAAATGAGGAATAATGGAACTGACAACTTTACCAACTTTACCAACCCATTACTTACTTGCACACATACCTTAATATTACTACAGTATTCACGTACACAGTGGTTCATCTATTCACTATATACTTTTGTCTAGAACCGATTTCGACGTAATCTATAAATGCTTGTTTACATATAAACTGTGGAAATAGCATTCGAATGTTTACTATAAACACGGAGGAACAAATACTTTCAGTCGTAACAAGTTCTTGAGGAGGAAAAGCAAACAAGAATTGTAAACTTGCCAACAATCAGATATATTTAAAAAAAAAAAAATGCTAATGCTACGAATACATACAGACATGGCACGTAGGAAGTGCTTCTTTGGTTATTAATAAATCCAATTATGGTATTAAAGTACATTAAAAATATGTGTTACAATCATACGACTTTCAACAGAAACTTCTCCACTAACTATCCTTTCAAAACTAACTGCTCTACCTCATTATCCATTTACACAGTTCGTTGCTCTGTAAGAAGAACGCGGTACGTTAAAACGATAGAAAAATCTTTTCAAAAGCCTACGTGATTACCTAGAAAATGAAGCTAGCTACAGCGAAGCAATAAATATTACACAAATACAAATATTTGTCACTAAGGCTTCACTTATCTTAAGAAATTAGTGTTAATACTTCTTTTCAAATGGAGATCGATTTCGCAAACAAATCGCCTGCGTCCTCAGTCCACAGATAAACTCCGTTGTCCTACGTGATTGTTTTGAAATGCGATTCTTTTTGCATGAACACAAGAAAGAAAACAAAAATGATTTGTAATTAAGAAAAGTACAAAGTATAAATCAGTAATATCTTGAGAATCATTAATGACTTGGCATTTCATATACAAATATGCCCACCTCAATAGCGTAGATGGTAGCTCACGTTCAAGAGGTCGGAGTTAGAATCTGGGCCAGGGTGACTTATTTGGACAAGGTTTTTCCGGGCTTTTCTCTTATCCTGAAAAACCAATGTCTGGTAACGCTAAGCTCTATGTGCCCTGTATTCATTTGAACATCATTTCACCCATTTCTTCATCGTCTAAGTCATTCACAACTTCACAGATTATACTTAAAAAGCCCAGATATAAACTTGTCACTCATTTTAGCCAAAATAATTGTTAGCTGTTTTTTAGAAAATAATATCGAAAAATGTTTTAGGCAAAGAAGAGTTTGAGGTGGGAGGATGTGTCCATCTCAGTATCGAAATTTTGGGTCTACTTACTGCAAATAAGCAGTAGAGTGATAAAAATGCAAGATAAGTTCTAAGGTGTGTTGCAAGGCCAGTTGTTTTGTTGCAGTAAATAGCCAGTTTACCTTCTCAAGGTGGGATTACTACCGGTTTGTCGCTAGTCTTTTGGGCTGCAGTGACAATCTCAGAACTGACAATAAAAACCACTCTATGTCACAAGTAATGTCGGTTTATTTCTGTCGTGGACTTACCAAGAGCTACACCAAATGGAGTGGCGCAAGCAAAATTGGGAAGACTGGGAACTAGGATAGTAGTGGAAAGGGTGTTAAAATATTGGGCAAGAATTGGATTGGATGAGCAGAATATTCTACATCGATGCTTGCTAGTACAGGAAAGACTGAATCAGAAAGATTCATGGCTGAATAAGATAAAGGAAATGATGTTAAAAATAGGGTTTGGTGTCATGTGGGAAAACCGGGGATTATTGCAAAGTGGACTTTGGAAAGAACTTGGGTTAAGAACGGAAGATACTGAAATGCAAGAAATATTAGGAAGCTTCAACTTGAAAAGCTTACTGGAAATTTATAGAAAGATGAAAGTGACGTGGAACAGGGAAAATACGTTGATATTTGTGATAAAGCAGCAAGAGGAGGCTTTGGATGGACAGAACAGGGAGGGTTGCTTAGGGAGAAGTTAGGTAAAAGAGAATGGGCAAGGCTACCAAAAGAAATTGAAGCAATGAACTGAAATTGAAAGCTTTTTTGGGCAAAGTGAGAGCCAAATGGTTAAGGAAGATAAGTAAATATGACGAAAATGAAGATGAAGTTATTTAAGATAAGATGCCAATAGGGACCCATTAGTTTGACCTCAGAGTTTGAGTCTATTGAGCCCAAGGTTAACCAGCAACTCAGTGTAGTTAAAAGTATGTAAATGTATCATATTTGTAATTGGAATGGAAATAAAGATTACTTCCTAAAAATATTACAAATGATCATTTCATCCCTTATGTTACATGTTTGGGTGTAGCGGGCAGATGACGAGGATGTTAACACTTGTAATCTCTGTGTGGTGGAGGTGCACCATAGTGGACGTCTCTGTGGTTTTCTTCGTCTCACCTCTTCTCGCAGCCCACAACAGATCATTGCAGGGTCAAAGTGAGCGAGGTGTTCCCTTCCGCTACATTTACGCCATATCATATGCAGGGAATGCAGTGACAAAGCTTGTAGTATATCAACACGTTGGACAACCGCTAACATATCTCGTACATATAAATCTCTGGTTTTCAGAAGATTTTTTAGGTTAATTTGAAATTATTTCTATGCAAAAACACATCGTGAGTAACACAAGCATTTATATGAATACGGTATATTATCCAATTGGTAATGGGTAGAGAAAGCCTTTTAAACGCAGCTTCATCATCTAGGCCATGCCACAACAGTTGTCTGTACACTGTTTAGTACACATGGTTCAGTGTCAGACAAACGGCCTCAGTTGCGCAGTAACATTTCTCTAGCATTTACTTGAATAGACCATAATAAGTACTTACATAATTTACCCTATACCATAAAAATAATTACGTCACATTTTTGTATCGCTTAGTAAAAACTTGAAAGATTTTCTGCAATTGCTCACTGTATTCGGATCTAAAGAGAATGTAAGACTACTGAGGTTATAGTCGCCTGAACTTTGCCTTGACTCAACATGAGAACATACATGACCTTCCTTCCACAGAAGCACAGCCCAGATTTTGATTATCTAAAGAATATTTTAAAAATAACCTTCATTTGTTCATCTCTTTACATATTTGTTTATCATTGAATCGAATTACTATATTATCTTACAAACACTTTTGAGGTCATAGACTTTCACGTCCGGAGTCAATGTAACTGGAAGTTATTTCCGGACTGTTATGTTCTGATGTGCTGCTGATAAAGGCTATGGAAGTTTGGTCCACAACTGTGGAGAACATCTTCAGGCTGCGCAACATTTGAAAATGTGAACGAAGCGTGGTCCAACACACTATGGCATAACAATCCGGAAATAACTTACAGTTGTACCTTTTGTATATGTTGAAGTTTGAAAGACTGCAGTGCCCGCCTCGGTAGCGTAGATGGTAGCGTGTCTGCCTCACGTTCAAAAGGTCCCGAGTTCGATTCTCGGTTAGGGTGAGTTAACTGGATAAGGTTTCTTCCGGGGTTTCCCTTATCCTGATAGACGAATGCCAGGTAACTTTAAGCTCCATGGACCCTGGACTCATGAGCATCATTTCACCCGTTTCATTCATCGTTCGATATGACAAACGTTGGAGGACGTAAATTATAAAATAAAAAAATAAAATAAAAAAGGTTGAAAAACTGTCAACTTACAGGGACTTTGAAAAAAATCAAACAGCAACAGAACATAGTGGGACATCTGTTTATTCCAAACTACGAAAGATAAAAACATGATTCCAACATTCGTGGAAGGATAAAAGTTTGCAATTGAAATAGCGAAGGGGGGGGGGGGGGGCAGAGGTTCCAATCACGGTCGCAATGGCGCTGTTTGCTGTCTGTAGTAGAATGACGGCGACACAATAGAAATCATTTTGTGTGCTGCAATTAGCAAAACTAGGGTGCATTGTTGCTGTTTAACGAGCCATAGGATGCTCCCTTACGAAGAGAGCTGCGCTAATGATTACTATACCCCCAAAAATCTATTGCCCTCCACCCACGACCTTCCGAACCAGAATACTAAACGTAGACCACGGAGGGAGACGAGCAAAGATTGTAGAACGAAAAGCCGTAGCCGACTAAGTATTTTGGTCTCAGATAGAACATAACAGGAGCGCTTCATTTGCCATTAACAAGTGTCTTCTATTACACAAATCATGAGAGTCTCACATTCACCCACTCTCACCAGCCTCCCGACTTTCCGATTGTGCTAGGCTTCACTGCTTATGGTAGTTCCCGGCAAATGGCGCAGATACTTGCTCAGTGCGCTGTCCGTGGCCGTTTAGTCACCTCTAGGACAGACCCAGGCCCTCGAGCCTGAATAATTATAATGCAAGAGATTTAACTTGGCAATTTTTACTCTATCCTTGTCTATCAGGGGCGCTGGGTTTCTTTCCTTGAAATGGTCAGTCCCTTTTAAAGCGATATTGTATTCCCTATTTACCTGTTGTGGTATGAGGGTAAGCATAAGCAAGCATCAGTGCTGTTGTAACTGAAGTATCAGTTATCAACATGTTGGAAATGTGAAAAATGTTTTTACAATTTGAGAATTTTGTGATTATTTTAAACATAATGTCGGGAATAGTAGTCCATATTAGTTATAGGAGGCATAGGAAGAAAGGGAAAAGCTATAAGATCAGTGGCAGGGAGATTGTAATCAATGAACATACATTTTTTATAGACGAATGCGAGGTCCTAAAATGCAGAAAGCCAACTATATCTATGATACTTCTTCGTCCTTCAAATTTGGTCCGTGTTCCCTTTTTCATTGTCAGAAAGCTCAAAATGTTCATGTTCGCAATTTGAATCATCTTCTAAATTAATTATGAAGCTATCACTAATTTCATCTATGAGGGTTGTTCAATAAAGAATGATCATTATTTTTTTACGGTCATAATGTTTCGCACTAAATTTCAATCTTATTATATTCCGTTAGCATAATGTGAAACAAACATGCCGTAGTAGTTTCATTGTTGGTACTCCTGGTTCCCGCCTGTGAGAACCAGGCAACTTCAGACATGTTCAGTATCGCCTACCACTGCAATGGAGGTAACATGCAGTTAAAGATGATGTTAGAGGAAGATCTGGAGTTTCTTTCAAACGTAATCACTGCTGATGAAACTTGGCTACATCATTTTGATCCTGAGAGCAAACAGCAAAGCTCAGTGTGGAAATCTCCTTCATCACCAACCACCAAAACAGCAAAAGTGGTTGCTTCTGCTGGGAAAGTTACGGTCATCTCATTCTTTGATATTCATGGAATGGTTTATCAGTATGTTGTGCCTGCACACACATCAGTAACTGGACAATACTACAGGGATGTCCTGAAAAACATTGCAAGTCCATATCAGGCGCAAAAGACCACATTTCCATGAAGCAGGCTGGATGCTGCACCACGATAATGCGCGGCCGCATATTGCTAATGTTGTTCCTGGATATCTTGCAAAAATCAACGTGAAGTGCATCCCTCACCCTCCCTATAGTCCGAATTTCGCCCCATATGACATTTTTCTATTCCCTAACTTGAAGAAACGCCTTCGTGGGAGGCATTATCCATCATCAGAAGCAGTGGTGAAGATTGCGGAGACGATTTTGAAGGATATCTCAAAAATGGTTTCCAGCATGTCTTTGAAGACTGACAGGAGCGCTGGGACAACTACATCGCATTCAGGGGAGACTGTTTTGAGAAGGACCATCAAAATTATGAGGATGAGTAAATGTAAGTTGTCAAAAAAATTTGTGAACATTCTTTATTGAACAGCTCTCGTATAATGAGAGGTTCAAAATTCAAAGTGTACTGGGGAAAAAACTTTCGACATCACCCACGCTAGAAATGTTTGAACTTTACTCGAGTTTACAAACAAAGAAGAGAAATTACTTATACCCAAGAATTCTATTAAAAAAAGGATCCCTTTGAAGGTAGAAGGACACATTCCGGAGAACACTTAAAGACATGGGATATCGATTTCTCGTCGTGTTACATACGTAGTGCTAATGTTTTGGTGGTCATACTACCGTCTTCTCTGACCTCCCTTAGCAACTGCAGTCATTTGTCAGATAGCATAACTAGTACACAAGAGAAACTAGCCCTCTCTTTGCTGTATTACTCGGGACATCATGTTTACACACGTATCCTGACCGCAAATAAGACAAACGTACATTTTGTTTTACTGTCGACGCATGCTCCATCCACTATATCCGACATTCAGGGAAATGACTGGAACAGTTCCGTGACATTTCTTTTTCCCACCTCGGTTAACTGACTATGAATGTCAACACTCCCACTTACGAGACGTACGATGATATGGGCAGAAATCGATGTCAACCGTATTTAGTGTCACCTGCTCAGAAGTATCTTATTTCAAGACCAGAAGCCAACCGCCAACCAGAAAGTGATGCGGTCATCACTCAGAATTCTCGATGTTTCTCACTTGCGTGTCTGTGATTAGCCTTTACACCTGCTTTAGTCCTATAAGGGCGAGGGTTGGCTAGACCTTGGCTCTCAATCAAGAGAAAACGCACACAATCCGGTTATCTTGAGCGAGACGTTATGTTTGGTAACTTAATCCAAGACTCACTCGCATCACCTGATTTTCACGAGTCGCTGAATTCCTCTGTCCGCTGTTTTCGAGTATCAGCAGAATACAGTTAAGTAAGGTGCCGAAAAACTTAGTTACTTTAATGCAGAAATTCAAGGTTTTGCCGCAGAAGTGACCCTGTCACGTGAATACACAGTTTTAAGGTTGCAAACTGCGACACTTGCAGATATTGAAAACAAATTGCTGTTTTTCTTAAAGTGCTTCTTTGTACGTGCATACGAAGGTGGTCCGAAAAGTTTCCGACCTAATAAAGATACAAGACTTTTTTCAGATTTTTTACAACGTAATCTCCTTGTAACTATACACTTTTTCAAGCGATGCTTCCATCTCTGTAACCCGTCCAAATAGTACCATAGTAACGACTTATTACTTCCAGACCAATGCAGAGATCATTGGCATATCATCACATGTCCTAATATGCTTTGAGAAATACCACCACTCTCTCATTTAATGGTTCTGCCACTTCTGCGGACACGATGATTAAGGAGCATGTACCGGGAAATGGTCGTAAAATCTGAAGGAACTACTATTAATGTCGGTCATTCCCTCAACAGTTTAGCTAAACCCAGTCCAAACAGTGAACTGCAAAGGGTGGACTGACTCCAAAAAAGCAAAAACTGGTTTTTTTTTTCGGCTGGGAAAGTGATAGCGACTGTTTTTGGGATAGTCATGGGGTTATTCTAATCGATTATCTTCAGAAAGGAAAAACCATTACAGGAACATACTACGCATCATTCCTTGACAAGCTGTAGGCAGAACTTGCGGAAAACCGCCAAATTTGTAGAAAAAGAAAATCCTGTTTCACCAAGACAACGCACCGACTCACACCTCAGCGGTTCAATGTCGAAAATCCACGAATTACGGTTTGAACTGCTTGACTCACCAGATCTAGCCCCAAGCGACTTCTTTTTGTTCTCTCGCCTGTAAATTGCGCTCGGAGGACAGAGATTTTCGTCGAATGAAGAGGCAGAGAAAAATTACTTTGCAGAGAAAAATGCAGAGTACTATTTGGACGGGTTACAGAGATGGGAGCATCGCTGGGAGAAGTGTGTACAGTTACAAGGAGACTATGTTGATAAAAATTCTGAAAAAAAAAAATCTTGCATCTTTAATAGGTCGGGAACTTTTCAGACCACCTATGTGCATTCCTACTGGATGGAAGCAACGAGTGCCACGCCGGCCAATAGAGGATGTGATAGCTCCAGCTACACCAGTGCGCTGTATCGTTAATGGACTAATGATGAATGGCGACCGCGAATTTCAACTGATCTCATCAACATTCATTAATTCTGGTGAACCCACACAAGGTGACCGAGATGTCAATGACGTGTTCAAATTAATTCAACGTTTCAACTGTGCAGAGCTAGTACGAAATAACGTCCTGTTGCAACTGTAATCTCTACATTATATAATTCCAATATCACAAGACTGAGAAACTGGATATTGCATGCATGTTCTTCTACAACCATTGTTTGCAGAAATGGTTACCAAGGCACATTCAAGTGATGTCTCTTCTTTAAAACCGGATCGCTGTTTGCTGGCTTTGAAACTGCGTAATCTCTGCAATGGTCATTAGTATTTTTTAAAAATTGAATTCAATAACTAAACCTCGGATATGGCCACATTTATTGTGCCTAGGGTGGCGTACAGTCAATTCGAGTTGCTTTTGTTAAACTCATTTCGAATCACAAGATATTTCGAAAAAGTGAAAAAGCTAGTAGAATGGCTTATCACGAATATTCGTCCAAAACCTACTTACGCTACTTCCCTTGGTGTTACTTGTTAAATTTTCTTTTCTGAAAGCGTTTCACCAAGCAACTTGTACCTCCGAGAGAAAGGAAAGAGCTGCATGCTATTGTGAAAAACAAAAGACAAAGTGTGTATGTGTTTCTCGTTTGTTTGAATAGACATTGGTACAGCTGCAAGTAAACAAAGCTTCTTCTCATGCACAGCTGCTGCCTAAAGCTTTTAGTCATTATGTCCAACATCTACAGCTCTGTGTTCTTCATTAACGTGTAGCGTTTAATTGCTGTTGATGAGCGATTCGCATGGTAAACCAATACTCTGTACTAAGAGCGGGACAGAATTAGAACAGATGGCTGGTTCTACCACCCGCCTACTGAACCGTAACAAAAACAGTTGCGAGACATCTATGTGGCTAATTTCAAATGTTCCACTCATATGACTTTCTCTACTTTTGATCATTTATCTTTCATGTTAATCGCGATTAACATTATCTTGTTAAGGAAAGGTAGATTTAGACTGAAAAACTGAATGCCATTAATCGGGATTTGAACGGCGGGTCTTCCGGTCTCCATCCGCTCCTCTTAACCATTGAGCTACCATGGCCAACGTGCCAGCATGACATTAAATTCTCCAACTAACTCGTGTTTTTTCCGGTAAACCACTAGCAGTTCTGATATACACATGAGAACTACCTTAATGACGACTTACTATGCTGTAAGTACTTTAAGGCCCGGGCTTTATAGTTCGGACCACTATTAGGTACAACTAACTCGTGTTTTTTCCCGGTAAACCACTAGGAGTTCTCATAAACACATGAGAACTACCTTAATGACGACTTACTATGCTGTAAGTACTTTAAGACCCGGGCTTTATAGTTCGGACCACTATTAGGTACAACTGACTCGTGTTTTTCCCGGTAAACCACTAGGAGTTCTCATAAACACATGAGACAACTACCTTAATGACGACTTACTATGCTGTAAGTACTTTAAGGTCTGGACTTTATAGTTCGGACCACTATTAGGTACAACTGACTCGTGTTTTTCCCGGTAAACCACTAGGAGTTCTCATAAACACGTGAGACAACTACCTTAATGACGACTTACTATGCTGTAAGTACTTTAAGGCCCGGGCTTTATAGTTCGGACCACTATTAGGAACAACTGACTCGTGTTTTTTTTTTCCGGTAAACCACTAAGAGTTCTCATAAACACATGAGACAACTACCTTAATGACGACTTACTATGCTGTAAGTACTTTAAGGTCCGGACTTTATAGTTCGGACCACTATTAGGTACAACTGACTCGTGTTTTTCCCGGTAAACCACTAGGAGTTCTCATAAACACATGAGACAACTACCTTAATGACGACTTACTATGCTGTAAGTACTTTAAGGCCCGGGCTTTATAGTTCGGACCACTATTAGGTACAACTGACTCGTGTTTTTCCCGGTAAACCACTAGGAGTTCTCAAAAACACATGAGACAACTACCTTAATGACGACTTACTATGCTGTAAGTACTTTAAGGCCCGGGCTTTATAGTTCGGACCACTATTAGGTACAACTGACTCGTGTTTTTTTTTTCCGGTAAACCACTAAGAGTTCTCATAAACACATGAGACAACTACCTTAATGGCGACTTACTATGCTGTAAGTACTTTAAGGCCCGGGCTTTATAGTTCGGACCACTATTAGGTACAACTAACTCGTGTTTTTCCCGGTAAACCACTAGGAGTTCTCATAAACACATGAGACAACTACCTTAATGACGACTTACTATGCTGTAAGTACTTTAAGACCCGGGCTTTATAGTTCGGACCACTATTAGGTACAACTAACTCGTGTTTTTCCCGGTAAACCACTAGGAGTTCTCATAAACACATGAGACAACTACGTTAATGACGACTTACTATGCTGTAAGTACTTTAAGACCCGAGCTTTATAGTTCGGACCACTATTAGGTACAACTAACTCGTGTTTTTCCCGGTAAACCACTAGGAGTTCTCATAAACACATGATACAACTACCATAATGACGACTTATAGCATACCACAGGAAAGAAAGTTTCCGGGGAATGAGAAGCAGGGGGTTGAAAAGGTTCCTACACCCTCTCTGGACAGGTTTATGACATCCCCATGTCAGTTCAGTTACAGACCATTTATAAACATTCTGATGGCTTCCACTTTTGTGAATAAATCTTCAGTTTTAGTGTACAGAGTGAATAGGGCGCACGTTTTTAACGGTTCTGCTCCTAGTGTAGCATGCGTTCTCTGTCACATACATTTGCTGTTCTTGTCCCAGTGTGGAAGGGTGGCAAATTCCTCTCAGGGACAGTACTGTGCTGTAGGTACTTTAAGGCCCGGGCTTTATAGTTCGCACCTGCTTTCGTCCTGTACAAGGCTAGCGTGAAAGAACAATTTCCTGAGAGTAGCCGGACGAAGACCGGAAGATAAGTGGTTCAAATCTCGACAATGGCATTGAATTTCTCAATCTCACTCTCCACCTTACCATACTTCCTCCTACACACGGCTAGCGAGAAATAATTATTTTCTATTATCTTATTAATTTTCTGGTAGTTATAAAGAAACATGATAGTCAAATGTCTTAAACAGCTGGTCGCTAAGTGACGATTTAGAAATTCCGTTCTCTTAGCGTGTGCAAGATAAAAAAACCAACGAAGCATTCCTATTTGAAAAAAAAAAAAGTATAACTATTGCAAAATTCAAACAAATAACCAGGAATATCAAAGAAAAATTTCACTGCACAAAAAACTGTATTTGACAAATGTATGTTTTAACATCTACATTTTTGTGTAGTTGAAACATTATCTACCTCTTATGTTTTAACAATTATAGAAAAGTAATTCAAAAAGAAGACTTTGAGAACACACTCCACAAAAATGCCAATATACATTACCTTTGTCTCGCAAATGTCTTAAACACAATGAGTAGTTGTGAGGCAGTCTCTGACTGCTAATTTGATTTTCAGTTTTTCAACAACTATTTAACATTAATGAAATTAAGTTTTGACACTGAATACAGTAGTCTTTTCTGAACATAACCCATGTAAAATATCCCTCATAGGTAATGTTACCAATTTGTCGTAAAGAAAATTTAAAACTGCCGTAATTGTCAGTGAAACGGGAGCATTTAGATGCACTTTCCTCTACAACTGTCAATTATTTCTACTTAATTTTCTAATTGATTTAATACTTGCATTACTTGACAATTTCGAACTCCATATTTTAAAATATCTGTCCCCAAATTTGTACATTATGAACACAGAATCCATGCCAAGTTTTACAAGCATATAAGTTGTTAATAAATTATTATTAGTAATTTCAGGAATAAGTTTAGGTGGAATCAGTAGTTCTTTGACTGAAAAAGGACCAGCAAAATTTTATCCACGTAGCTTAGGTATTTCGTTGTATAGAAAAGTGTACCTAAAGTATGAAGAATACAAGTTAGGTAAACTGCAATTACAGATAAATGTGTACATAACAGCAGTGACTCGCCAAATTAGAAGATTGAAATAAAAGCCCTTATCCACCAAAACCCCCAATATGGGTCAGAAAAATGTATACACACTTTGAACGGTCTTAGAAACTGTTTCTCGTGCTAAACGCTTCAATTTCTAGGATAAAGTAATATTATTTTTCTTCAATATATCAGTCTAGTTTCTCAACTCAGCGGCAAAGAAGCTACTGCAAGTTGGCAGCAACAGAGGCGTTGGCGGACTGAGGAACCGTAGGGTGGACAGACATGTACTTGTCCTGAGTAGGGCTTAACCACGTAGTGTCGGGATGTGGAGGTTGCAGGAAGGCGGGTGTCAATTAGGTTGGGGGAAGAAGGGAGGTAACTAGTTGCTCCTCAACGGCTGCAGGTTCGGGTTTGCACCGAAATGAAATTGAAGTCTGATTTTTAAAAGAAGATATGTGAAGGTCATCAGGCAAGGGACACGAAGGGGAAGAAGGGAAGGTCGTTGCTATGGAAACGTAAATAAAGGTTGCCAGATTGCTTACACTGGTGAATCACATACTCCTCAGCTCAGTTATCGCTAGTTGTATGCGGGAAACAGAGTTTGTCTAGTTGCGCTGTGTATTGTTAGCCTACTTTGTTAAAACACAATTAAAATACATTTTTATGGAAGCAAGACGTAGTGGCGGTAGGATTAGAGGTGGACCGAGGAATCATGGCCCAAGTCAAAGATCAGCTTACGGTCGGCTTGTTACATTACATAGCCAAGCTAGAGAATTTGTCTGTTCTCTTAGAGAATTCTTATGGAAGCAAGACGTAGTGACGGTAGGATTAGAGGTGGACCGAGGAATCATGGCCCAAGTCAAAGATCAGCTTACGGTCGGCTTGTTACATTACATAGCCAAGCTAGAAAATTTGTCTGTTCTCTTAGAGAATTCTTATGGAAGCAAGACGTAGTGACGGTAGGATTAGAGGTGGACCGAGGAATCATGGCCCAAGTCAAAGATCAGCTTACGGTCGGCTTGTTACATTACATAGCCAAGCTAGAGAATTTGTCTGTTCTCTTAGAGAATTCTTATGGAAGCAAGACGTAGTGACGGTAGGATTAGAGGTGGACCGAGGAATCATGGCCCAAGACAAAGATCAGCTTACGGTCGGGTTGTTACATTACATAGTCAAGCTAGAGAATTTGTCTGTTCTCTTAGAGAATTCTTATGGATGCAAGACGTAGTGGCGGTAGGATTATAGGTAGACCGAGGAATCATGGCCCAAGACAAAGATCAGCTTACGGTCGGGGTGTTACATTACATAGCCAAGCTAGAGAATTCTTATGGAAGCAAGACGTAGTGACGGTAGGATTAGAGGTGGACCGAGGAATCATGGCCCAAGTCAAAGATCAGCTTACGGTCGGGTTGTTACATTACATAGTCCAGCTAGAGAATTTGTCTGTTCTCTTAGAGAATTCTTATGGAAGCAAGACGTAGTGGCGGTAGGATTAGAGGTAGACCGAGGAATCATGACCCAAGTCAAAGATCAGCTTACGGTCGGGTTGTTACATTACATTGCCAAGCTAGAGAATTTGTCTGTTCTCTAAGAGAATTCTTATGGAAGCAAGACCTAGTGGCGGTAGGATTAGAGGTGGACCGAGGAATCATGGCCCAAGACAAAGATCAGCTTACGGTCGGGTTGTTACATTACATAGCCAAGCTAGAGAATTTGTCTGTTCTCTAAGAGAATTCTTATGGAAGCAAGACCTAGTGGCGGTAGGATTAGAGGTGGACCGAGGAATCATGGCCCAAGACAAAGATCAGCTTACGGTCGGGTTGTTACATTACATAGCCAAGCTAGAGAATTTGTCTGTTCTCTAAGAGAATTCTTATGGAAGCAAGACCTAGTGGCGGTAGGATTAGAGGTGGACCGAGGAATCATGGCCCAAGACAAAGATCAGCTTACGGTCGGGTTGTTACATTACATAGTCAAGCTAGAGAATTTGTCTGTTCTCTTAGAGAATTCTTATGGAAGCAAGACGTAGTGGCGGTAGGATTAGAGGTAGACCGAGGAATCATGTCCCAAGACAAAGATCAGCTTACGGTCGGGTTGTTACATTACATAGTCAAGCTAGAGAATTTGTCTGTTCTCTTAGAGGTGTTTGTAGGTTTTGATTGATGTTTTTTATGTACGTGTATTTTTAATATGTTTTGTTACACTTGTATAGCGTGGATGGTAGCATGTCTGCCTCGCGTTCAACAGGTCCCGAGTTCGAATCTCGGTCAGGGTGAGTTACCTGGATAAGGTTTTTTCCGGGGTTTTCCCTTATCCTTGAAGACGAATGTTCGGTACCTCTAAGCTTCATGGACCGCGGGCTCATTTGAGCATTTCACCCATTTCATTCATTGTCCGATATGACTTAACGTTGGAGGACGTAAATTACAACAACAAAATCCGACACTTTCCGTTTATTTTTTCTTTATCTAGTTTATCAATGTCAGGACGTAATGTCTAGGAAATTTGTAATCGAAGGCTGCAGGTTAGATAGTCATCCGACAAGATACTTCAGGGTTTGTACTTAAGCTTAATTTCATAACAGAAAAAAAAAATTTTCGCACACATGTCGAGCCAAACATACACAATGTCTGTGCGACAAGTGAATAAAACCTCGGAAATATGGTTTGGGTGACATTCTTGTAAAAATCAGCCATATCTTTGTGTGTATATTTGTCCTTCAATAACTCGTCACATTGTACATTTAACAGTTCCATTAGGTACGTGGTAGCTACATTGTTGTCATCGAGTATGCTAAACCTGACTAGACCCTCAGATTCTGTACCCACAGTGTCATTTATATAGGCAACTTGGTACTACACGGCTCTTGCCTGACGTCACAGACACTGCAGGCCTTGCTCCTGGCTGAAATACGTCACAACTCTAAGTTTTCTTCCTCTGGACTAAAGCCTGGAAAAGGGATAGCTTCATGGGAACAGGCATCTGGAACGCAACACCGGGTACAGTGACGCCGTCGCCGCATTCACCCGATGCGACAACCGCCGAAAGTTAGGCCCTTGTCCAAAGTCACACCCAAGTACTTGACGGAATTTTCCCACCTTATCCTACGTCCAGAATAGGTGAATGTGGGGAAGTTGGCGGGAAAGTGGCGCTTTATAAATAAAATGGCTTGGATTTTCTCCGGGTTGATGGACAATCGCCAGAGCGTGCAGTAAGTATTGTTGGATGGGGTTGCAGGTCCTGCGTGGACGTTTGTTGGTGAAGTACAACAGAAGGTCGTCAGCATATTAGGCAATGTTGACGTTCGGTTTCGTGGGAAGGTCAGTCACATATACGAAATAAAGTGTAGGGCACAAATAGTACTTCGCAAGTTGGCGGACGTACGTTTGAGCTTTATTATGCTCCACGCTCTACAGAACTTACGCCGCTGGATGAGGTATAAACCACGTAACTGTCACATATTTTGCAATGAGGCTCAAGCGGTGTGCGCAGAAATCCCATTAGACACATTGGTACGATATATGGAAGCAGTGGTGACTCGTATTCAGCAATAATTGATGCTGAAGCCTGCCAGTTTGAACAATGATCACATTTGTATCAGAAAATGCATTTATGTTTCAAATTGGACTTTAAGCTTTCCACTTTCAGCAACAGTACGTTGTAGAACGGAACATAAATTCTGTATGGCCGTTCAAAGTGTGTATACATTTTTGACGCATCCTGTATTTAAAAAGCTCGGAGATTCTATTTTCTTTTAAGCATGAAAACCAAAAATCGATTTTTGTATTCAAGCAACTACTCAGCGTCAAATGTATTTTAATCGTTAGTTACTTTTAAGAATATATAAAAGTAGTTTGGAGCGGAGGATTTTCGTAAAAGATGCCTAGCTTAAGGAACCAAGTTTGATTTTTAACAGAATTTTCATTATACATTTATGCTGTCCACAGACAGACTCGCGCGTCTGGGTGTTTTTCTAAACAAAAATCTGTTCTTTAAAGAGAGCGGTTTAGGAGACCTTAAAATACATATGAGGTTAAAGCTCGAAATCGCATTTTTGGATGAAATGGAATACCTTTCCTGCCCGCCTCTGCGGTGTGGGAGTAGCGTGTCTGCCTCACATTCAAGACCTCCCGAGTACGATGAACCTCGGTTAGAGGACCTCGTGACCTTGGGCCCAGTAGACTAGCACCTAAACCAACTGCGCCACCCAGGCGACGTACAGTGCCTCAAAAAGTATTTGCGCTCTCAGCTACATTACATTAATACATGCTTTATTTGTAAATTAAGACCAGTTCACTGCCAAGGTCTACAGTTAATACAATTCTATTGGCTGCCTTTTAATGATAAAGCTTATAGCTGGCATATATTCCTTTAAATTTATAAGAATGACATTTTATAGCACACTCCACTTGGAGGTCAAACAAGCATTCGTCTGGCAAACTAAGCAGCAACAAAATTGCTGCATTAAATGATTCTCCCTTCAACTGGTGTACAGTGCTCTGCTCAGTGTCGTTTATGTCTCGAAACTGTAAGCATCAGAACAAAAAGTATGGGACGAAAAAATAAGGAAACAACAGAGAAAGAAAGACAAGTTGCAGTAAGTTGCTTCAAAACTGTAAGACATTCAAAGAAATAACTGAAATATTAAACAGGCCAATTACTACTGTTAAGAGTAGCATATACAAGTACAATAAAACAAAAACATACAGAAACAAACCAAGAAAGGGTCGACCTTCAGTCATAACTCAAGCTTAAACATGTCAGATAGTGACAAAAGCGAACAAAGATCCGAAATTGGGTGTTATAAAAATTGCTGCAGACGCGGGAAGATGTACAGATGCTCCAAAAAGTATTCGTCTAATCATCTCACATAGAATATAACAAGCACAATCAGAAAAATATAGATAAGAAACGAATAATAACTATTTCCTTACATCGGTTGATATCTAGATTTAAAAATAAAACACAATTTGTGTTCATATATTGCTCAATTAGTGAACAGCTCTAATCATGTCCCATTTGATGTAAACAAGTATTCGTCTAGTAGATCTCAGGTATGGTACCTCGCTGACAAACATCCCTTCCCTTTTCTTATGTAGTTGTGTTTCATGCTGACAGTTCCATCTCTGTTTTCAAAGCTGTTGACTGTTATTTAAGTAATATGGGTTGAAAACGTCGTGAAACTATAAAATAAGAGAGAAATCTCCAACAAGTTATTTAGAAAAGGAAAATATTTTCAAGAAATTGGAGAAACCATTGGAAGACCTACCAGTACAGTGAAGACTATTATATACATCTTTGATCAAAACAAAACTTACGAAAATCAATCAAGAAGAAGTCGTCCTGCAGTTCTATCCGAGATGGAGAAACAACAGTTACTTAGAGAAGTCAAGAAAAATCCTAAACTAATTGCTCCAAAACTTGCTATTGCAGTTCAAACACACACAGGAAAGTCCGTTTCAGCACAAACTATAAGAAACGTGCTTTATGAAACTGAGTATGGAGACCGAACAGCCCGTACAAAACCATACATCAGTAAAATCAACACAAAGAAGCGAGTTGCTTTTGACAAAAGAACAAAAGAAGGTTTGATTTCTGTAAGAAGGTTGTATTTACTGACGAGAGTCAATTTGAGCTCCTTAAGTCAAAAGGACGAGTAATAGTGTGGAGAAAAAAGAATTGTGAGCTTGAGGAGAAAAATATAACAGCTTCAGTTAAACATGGAGGCGGGTCAGTACTTGTCTGGGGCCACATGAGTGCAAATGGTGTCGGGGATTTGTGTTTTATTTATGGAATTATGAACCATAAGGTTTATATAAACATCCTAAAACACATCTGTCCAGAAGTGTGAATAATATGGGTCTTTCTGAGGATTATATCTTCACACAAGTTAATGATCCAAAACTCACAGCTCTAGATGTAAGGTTATGGTTGTTGTATAATGCTCCACGATAGATGTCGACACCACCGCAATCCCCAGACATGAACCCAATAGAGAATTTGTGGAGTATACTGGACAAAAATATCAGGAATCATCAGATATCTAATACAAAGAGTATAAAGAACTCTCTACTAGAGAAATGACGTAAAATTACAGGGGAAACAACAGAATCTTTGGTGAAATCCATGCCAAGAAGAATACAAGAGATTTTAAGGAGGAATGGAGGACCTACTAAGTACTAAACGTAACATTCTACACCATTTTCAATATGCAGACGAATACTTATTGTCACCCTGGTGGTAGACTCGCGAAGCCGATAAAAAAAATGATAGCCGATCGTTACCGGAAATGAGAGACAGTTGAATGTAGAGTAGAGAAAATAAACAGTTTTAGGTTAGCTAGCAAACTGTAATGGTGACGAGTGTATTTCGAGGAGAATAAAGTGTAGTTTTTGTGTTTTATAACCTCGTTTTATCATTTCACGAACCCACAAAGTCACAACTGGTGTCAGGAGTGGGATAACAACATCACGGAACATTATGGCCATGGAATCGGCATTGGAAATGCTTTTGCAGAAGATGAACGAATTAACAGCGAAGTCGGAAGCGGCAAATAACAGCTTGGCCGCGAAGATGAACGAGTTAACAACAAAAACAGAAGCGGCAAATAACAACCTGGCCGCAGAGTTGAAAGAAATAAAGACCGAATTGACCACAGAAATGAAGGCAGCGAACGACAGTCTGGCCACGGAAATGAAGGAGGCGAACGAGGTCCTCGCCGCCAAATTTGAGGAACAGTTGGCAGGCGTGAGGGATGACGTGACGGAGCTGGGCAAGCGGATGGGCCAAGTAGACGAGCGCGTCGAGGACCTGGCGAACCGCTTCAATAACCTGGAGGGAAAGGCCGACAGCAGCGTCAAGTCCCTGAACGCCATGGTGGAGGACGTCGTCGGCAGGAGACTGAAGGATTTGAAGGCTGACGCACCGGGACGCGACACAACATCGGCGCGCGTCAAACCTCCGAAATATGACGGCGCGTCAACATTCGAGGTCTTCCGCCGCCAGTTCGACACAGTGGCCAAGCACAACAGATGGTCACCGGAGGAGGAGGCCACACAGTTAATAGCCAGCCTCCAGGGACGGGCCGCAGAAATCCTAAACACGGTGCAGACGACGGCGGCGCCCAAGGACATCTGGGAGGCCCTGGAGAATCGCTTCGGGAACCACCGCTTAGCCGCAGCGTACCGCAGCCAACTAAAGGCAAGGTCACAGCAGCCGGGGGAGACGCTGCAGGAGTTCGCCATAGCGATCGAGCAGCTGGCTAGCAAGGCCTTGGTTGACCTGCCACTGGAGTTCGTATCCCGGGAAGCCGCCTACAATTTTGTCGACGGGGTACGGGACACGGAGATTCGTCAGCGCCTAATGCTCGGCGATTATAAAAACATCCACAAGGCTCTGACAGCGGCATTAAGGATGGAGGCGGCCAAAGTAACATCTATCCCGACGTCGAGAACGAGGAGTGTCCGCTACGCCGGAGACAGAAGACCAGCTGAGGGACGCCGGCGAACACCTAGTGGCCTGTGTTGGGGGTGTGGACAGCCCGGACACCTGCGGAGAGACTGCCCACACCAGGAAGAGCAGCCGGAAAACGAGTAAGGCCCGGCGTGGAGAATGGTACGTCGGCGCCATCACCACCATCCCCTCGAGTGACACTGCGCGCCGGATGACAGCCTCATCGCGGACGGTTGGGTAATAGGAAAGCCGTGCCGCGTGCTAGTGGACACTGGGGCGGCCGTGACCATCATCAGACCTGACGTGGCGAAGGGTTTGCCGACGAGGAAGCCGAGCCGACCATACGAGCTTGTGACGGCATCGGGCGACACCATGCCTGTGGAGAAGGAGGCCCTACTGGAGCTGAACTTGGGACGGAGTGCCGTGCGTCTGTGGGTGTTCGTCGCGAAGGTGGCTGAGGAGGTGATTCTGGGACTGGATGCCCTCAGGAGCCACGAGGCGACGGTCGACGTCGGCAGGAAGGTCCTGAGGCTCAACGGAGAAGAGGTTATACTCCGTCAACCAGACGAGCGCCTTGGAATTGGCAGGGTCGTCTTGAGCGAAGACGTGCGTGCCCAGAGGAAAGATGTTGGTGGTACACCTGGATCGCCTGGCCCGCTACGAAGGCGCTGTTCGGGACAACCAGCCTTGAGGAGGGAGCAGTGAGGAGGGAGGTGGTAGACTCGCGAAGCCGATAAAAAAAATGATGGCCGATCGTTACCGGAAATGAGAGACAGTTGAATGTAGAGTAGAGAAAATAAACAGTTTTAGGTTAGCTAGCAAACTGTAATGGTGACGAGTGTATTTCGAGGAGAATAAAGTGTAGTTTTTGTGTTTTATAACCTCGTTTTATCATTTCACGAACCCACAAAGTCACATTATTTTGTATCCTATTTTGTATGTTTATGTAAATAGATACTATATGTTTCTTTATTGTATTCTCTTTTTCAGTAATCAATAAATAAGACAGTGTCCCTGCTCTAATGATTTTCCACTATCCATACACCCCTAAACATGAACTCATGCATTAACTATATGGCAAAACGTGTACATCCGCAGACAGTAAAAAATATCCTTCACGAGGCTGAATACAACAACCGAAGAGCCTGTAGAAAACCATACATAACCAAGGTTAACAGAGGTAAGAATCTGCCATATGCCAAAACTCACAAAAATGATGATTACGACTTCTGGAAAAATGCAATGTTTACCGATGAAAGTAACTGTACTATATCTGTATGAAAAGGAAGAGTAAGGATATGGCGGCAGGGAAATTATGAATTGGAAATCAAAACTGTTAAACGTGGTGGAGGATTTGTGCTCGTATGGGGTTGTATGAGTGCGATTGGTGTTGGTGATCTGTGTTTTATTGATGCCAACTTGGACCACAGGCTTTATATGGCACATTGTTAAAGAAAATTTACGAAAACACAAGATCTTAACAAAAATTATCTTAAGAAGTTTTTAATGTTGGAATGGAAGAAAATTACGAGAAACTGCAGAAAATCTTGTGAGAGCAATGCCAAGAAGGTTACGTGAGATAATTAAGAGAAATGGAGGACGCACCAAGTATTAGAATGCACATCCATTAGTCAAAACAATAGTTTATTTGATGGACACGAATATATTTTTGGCATCAAGAAGGACACTTGTAATATTGATTGTTTTTCTTATATTTGTTACAACAGAAAACAATGCTTTGTTAATGTATAATGGATTATAAGGTCATAGTAAATAAACGTGTACTGAAGATAAGCTTTATTCTTCAATTGTCTAACCTTTATTTGCTTTTAAAATTAACAATACTAGTCAGACGAATACTTTTTGAGTGACTGTAGAAATAGTTTAACGCTACTAGAGGCGATTGCTGACCTTCAAATGCTACATACTCTCCATAATATCTCAAGAAACAACTGAAAGAGGACTTTAAAATACCTAAAAAATTCAAAATTATAACGAGGGATGTATTGGGAATGGCTTGTTTGAAATAAACTGTGTATCTTTGGGAGATCTACAAAGTTAAAATCGTTAGACATATTTGAAAAAAAAAAAAAAAACGATAACTTTTACCCTTAAAGGACGTTTAGGATGAAAACAATTACTTGAAAAAAATGTATGACACATCTTTTAAAAATACTGAAATCAAATAATTTGTGTTTTTGCAAAATTTTATTTTGAAATAAATTTGACTTTATACCCCTCCCCCCACCTTTGCTTTCCTGCTGCGTCTAAAACCGTTAAACCATTCTTTTGACATCGAATCAGTTCTAGAATCATCCAGGGGCTGGTGTGGATCACAGTTGTGAAACACGACTTCCAGCACTCAAAATGAAATGTTTCTGTGCCTCTACTCTTTCATCACTAATCAATTTTGGAGAACAATACACGATCAGAACCTAAAATAAATCTAATAACAAACTGCTTAGCAAGTTTGTTGTTTGTCCTGAAACAGTAAAGAACAGGGTGTCGTTTTGTATAGTTCCACAGACGTGTAATATACGCTATTCATAATATCAGAGGCTCTTGCTTGACAAAAACACAACCAAGGCTAGCCTTTGCTCTAGAATTATTCGCTGGAGTAACCAAACCAAAACTAAAACGAGGTTATGGTGTTCTTTTAGGAATGACAACCACTGTTACATTGTTATAACTTTATTAGATATTTAAACATCGGCTATATTACTTTTCCTTTTTCATTTATCTCAAGCTTTCATTTTTCAAAAGGTTAAGAGACCTATTCGTTAATCGTAGATTAGCCTTGAGATTCGCTGGCTTCCGGGTAATTGTTTCTCCACATTTAATGTCTCATTATAACTGTGGCACAGCAAGCAGGCATTCAAGGACATCGTGTGATCGTGTAAATGAACTACCGAATTTAACTATCGTGTTCAGTAACCCATGCAACCTATTACATCACTTCCCATCCACAAAAACTGCTTATCTCCAATGACTAACACAACTTGCGCTTTAAAATCGAGAACTTTTATGAATATATTATGTTAATCAGCGAGTATCTGCACTAACGAAACAAGGAACTTTCTTACCGATTTCCAAGTTAACCGTCGTCAATCGTGCCCTAGTCTCAGGATCCCCATGTTGCGGGTTCAAATCTAGGGAGGATGATGTAGTTTTTCGACTTAAAATGCCTTAGCATGGCTTAAGTAAAACCGGTGGTCTCTGGGTCAAATTAAGCGACCTTTCAGTTCAATACACAATGTGACGCTAAGAACCATAGCAGTTAGAGCATCCGTTGAGGCCGTGTTAGTGTCCCACCTCTGGAAGATGCTGAATTTGAATACAAAATTCCGTTCTTATGCTATCTTTAAATTTTGAGTTCACACACCTTTTCTAAAACAACTTGTTTACAGTAGACTTTGTCTATTTCTACATTTTGTATACTTCCTGTTGATCGAGATAAACGTGAGTCAAGCAGCTCAAAGTGTAATTCGTGGATTTTCACCATTGCAACCGCTGAGGTCTAAGACGGTGTGTTGTCTTGGTGAAACAAGATTTTCTTTTTCTGCAAATGTGGCCGCTTTTTCCGCAAGTTCTGCCTTCAGCTTGTCAAGTAATGATGTGTAGTATGCTCCTGTAACGGTTTGTCCTTTCTGAAGATAATCGATTAAAATAACTCTGACTTTCTCAAAAAGTCACCATCACTTTCCCAGCCGAAAAAAGCAGTTTTTGCTTTTTATGGATACGGTTCCCCCTTTGCAGTCCACTGTATGGACTGTACTTTTGTTTCGGGCGTATAGTGGTGTATCCAAGTTTCATTTACAGTCGGATTTATCGCGCCTAAACTGCGCCAACAGAGCGTTGGAAATGTTCATTCGAACACGTTTTTGGTGTAACGTGAGCAAACGTGGCACCAAACGCGCGGTCAGCTTTCTCATGTCTATTGATTTAATATGTGACAAACACGTTCTTGTGACATGTTCATAACCTCTGCTATCTCTCTCACTTTAATTCTGCGGTCGTCTAGCACCAGTTGGTGAACTTTGGCGAAGTTTTCGTCGGTAGTTGCAGTTTTTGGACGTCCCGAACGTTCATCGTCTCCCAAGCTCTTACGGTCACGTTTAAATTCAGCTGCCCAAAATTTAACTTTGGTAAATAATGGTACAGAGTCCCCATACACAGAGTCCAACTCATCTTTGATTTGCGTAGGCGTATTGCATTTCAAAAACAAATATTTAATGACAGCTCGATTCTCGATTTTATCCATTTTAATAAAAACCCTCACATCAACTCACTCAAACGACTGTTACATAACTGAACATCCAAAATGGCTGAAACTTTGGTGAGTAACTGTCAGATGATGAACAACGAAATTCACTAGCTTTTATTTACGAATGCTGCCATCTTCATGCTGAGGCCGGAAACTTTTCAGACCACCCTCGTACATAAATCCATGACGTCAAAAAAGATGCATGTGAAGAATAGTTTGGGTTAGGGGAATCTGCTTCGAAATCTTCGTGTAGATTCTTTGGTCTTTCGTAATTAATCGAGTACTTTTCAGTTACACTGTTGATAGATTTTCTCTTTCAGGTCTTGAAAACGTTTATTTCCGATATTAGAGCCATTAAACACTCGATTAAGGAGAAAAAGGACAGCCGTCAATGTTCATTAAGGATACGACACTAACGAGACACGCTAGGGTCAACCACAGCCGTCGAGTATGATGACCGTGTGATTGGATATAGCCGGCTTTGACCACTTGCAATCGACACTTTTGCCGACAAGCACTTTTCATGCCGCTAACATCTATTTGGTTACGTGAACATGTTTTCTGTACTCAAATGTTCACTTAAGAAAATAGAAATATCCTTCAAACTAAACACCATCACTATACTGCATGGGGGAAAAAATCACAGTTCACCTTAAAATTGAAATACTAAACAAATAATGAGGAAACGAAAAACAGAAAACTTGTAAACTGGGTATACTTTCCACAATTTAATCGGTTATACATTGTATTAATTGTTGTATGTTCATCCCACCCCACACTACCCTTTACATGCATAATTTCTCCAACTTTTGTATTTTCTCAAAAATAGCTCTAATGATTTTGATTAACCATTTAATTTTGCTAGTCATGCGCTCTTACTGTACTTGCTAAAACAGTTCTCATACCGCTTTCTACGGTGCCTCAACGCAATCGATTCGAATAGTCATGATCGTTAGAGCGCTATACAATGGATCGGCTATCCATTCAAAGCAAACGTCGTGAGTTTGAATCTCGGCACTGCAGTCAAGTATGCCTGTGGTAAAGGACGGGGAGGGCCCAAGTAAAATAATCGGTGTGATGGCATGCTTGGATGTTGACGGGGTATCATTTGACTACACCTGCTTGGATTTTGCCTTTTTATCCTAAAAAACACTATAATGTAATTGTAAAAATAATATATTTACAATTCAAAAGACTCAACATCTTGTTAGTATAACCGACAAAGGCCAGTACAATATTATATTAAAAAATAAACCGTACTAAAATATTTTAAGTTGAATATAGGGTAACGTTGCTCCATTAAAGGGTTAAATTACGGTGTTTCAGATATTTGCAAGACCGATGAAATGTGTACATTTATAGAGTCAATATGAAAAATTCAATGCCATGGTAACTCAATGGGTTAGAGCGACTGGACGGAAATCAGGAGATCCGTGGTTCAAATCCCGGCCATGGCATTGAATTTTTCATGTTGACTATCAAAAACCTAGCCTATATACGGCTAGTGTGAAGAAATGATTAATTTCCATCAATTAACTAAAATAACAAGAGTTAAATGATGAAGCCTGGGACTCAAGTACTTACAATAGTAAGTCGCCACAAACGGTGTATCTCGGATGCGAGAGCTCCTAGTGGTTTAGCAGGGAAATATACGAGTCAATGGAGAGTTTAATGTCATGACGGTACGTTGGCCATGGTAGCTCAATGGGTTAGAGCGACTGGACGGAAACCAGGAGATCTGCGGTTCAAATCCCGACCATGACATTGAATTTTTCATGTTGACTCTATCAAAAATCTTAGCCTATATACGGCTGGTGTGAAGAAATGATTAATTTCCAAGAATTAACTAAAGTGTACCTTGAACTTTCTAGAAACAGCTTCTGAGGTTCTCCTCATTCTAGAAAGCTAATTATACAGAAATGTAGATTTTGTTAAAGCACACAATTATGTAAAATATTATGTAAGTACAGTGAATAGTAGCTATGTCCTGTGCTGACAGGAAAAGAATAGGAATATGGGGGAGGTTTTAAAAAAGATGAATGAAAATGAAGTAAGAGAAAAAAAGGAGGAGCAGTAGAGAATAGAAAAGGGACAGAATAAGGAGCATAGCCCGAGGTGAGCAAAGGCCAGGGAGCCACAAACCCGAGGGCCAAAGGGATAATGAACGGCTAGACAAACCATTTGTAAAAAAAAAGACCTAAAGCTTTCCTGGCGACGAATGTGCTCATTTTCTTCTCGGGAAACAAGCCAGGTGAAAAGACGAATAGAATCGACGTTTCGGGAGTGTACATCTCTCTCATCATAAGGATATGTATTAAATGTTATAACCACAAATGAAACATTTTTATAATATATAAAATACATAATTTCTATATTTGTGTTATATCCAGTGATACATTTGTGGTTAAAACATTTAATAAATATCCTGATGATGGGAGAGATGTACACTCCCGAAACGTCGATTTCTATTCGTCTTTTCACCTGGCTTGCTGCCCGAAAAGAAATTGAGCAAATAATTTGTAGTAAGGGTAAGGTATGCAACAGGAAGTACAGTAAGCACAAAAAGTTATGAGGGAACTATATATCTGATGTTCCGTAAGTCTGCGAGTAATAACTCCACACGCCACTCGCAGAAAGGGCTGTTCAATAAAGAATGATCATAATTTTTATTACGGTCATAATTTTTCGCGCTAAAATTCAATCTTATTACATTGTTAGCTTAATGTAAAACAAACACGCCGTTGTAGTTTCATTGTTGGTACTCCTGGTTCCCGCCTGTGAGAACCAGGCAAGTTCAATGTTCAGTATCACCTACCACTGTAATGGAGGTAACATGCAGTTAAAGTTGATGTTAGAGGAAGATCCGGAGTTCCTTTCAAACGTAATCACTGCTGATGAAACTTGGCTACATCATTTTGATCCTGAGAGCAACAGCAAAGCTCAGTGTGGAAATCTCCATCACCAAGCCCCGAAAAAGCAAAAGTGTTTGCTTCTGCTGGGAAAGTTATGGTCATCTCATTCTTTGATATTCATGGAATGGTTTATCAGCATGTTGTACCTGCACACACATCAGTAACTGGACAATACTACAGGGATGTCCTGAAAACATTGCAAGTTCATATCAGGCGTAAAAGACCACATTTACCTGAAGCAGGCTGGATGCTGCACCACGATAACGCGCGGCCGCATATTGCCAACGTTGTTGCTGAATATCTTGCAAAAATCAACGTGAAGTACATCCCTCACCCACCCTATAGTCCGGATTTAGCCCCAGGTGACTTTTTTTTCCATTACCTAACTTGAAGAAACGCCTTCGTGGGAGGCATTATCCATCATCAGAAGCAGTCGTGAAAGCTGCGGAGGCGATTTTGAAGGATCTCAAAAAATTGTTTCCAGCATGTCTTTGAAGACTGGCAGAAACACTGGGACAAGTACATCGCATTCAGGGGAGACTGTTTTGAGAAGGACCTTCAAAATTATGAGGATGAGTAAAGGTGTGTTGTCAAAAAAAATTGTGATCATTATTGAACAGCCCTCGTATGAAGGGTCCAGGAAGAACAAAAGAATCTGGTTACTCATAGATGTATTTGCCCTTACGAGCTTTAGCGTAGAGGAAAGTAGCAAGCAAGTCGCCGATTGGGATAACCTCAGGTTACAATCGTCATTTCAGCAGTGAATAATAAATTGAGTTGTGATGTTGAAATGTCAACATTGGGGGATAAAAAAGTGCGGTGGAACAACTGACCCAATTGCAAATGTCGGTGAGAATTTAAGATAAGTTTACACGAAAAAAAGGGACCGCCGCTTGCAAATGCTCCCGACTTAGATGTTTTGACATAACCACTGAAGCAGAAACACTTGAAATACTACGCGAATCCAACGGCCTGGAAACACATGATCACAATGCCCATTTGTGTTACTTATTAATTACAGGAGACCATGTCAGACAAAACTAGTCGCAAATTACGAGAAGAAGCATTTGAGTTCTTGCTACTTCTGACCATAAACGAGATTTACCTACCAGTTTTATGCAAGGATATTTTATGTGATACATATCACTAAAAGCAAATGCATTACAACCTAAAAGGTTTCAAGGACGACCTATTTGCCTGAAGAATTGATTTTTTTTTATTTTACGTTCTCCAACGTTAAGTCATATCGGACGGTGAATGAAATGGGTGAAATGATGCTCGAATGAGCCAAGGGTCCATGGAGCTTAGAGTTACCGACATTCGTCTTTAAAATAAGGTAAAAACCTTATCCAGGTAACTCACCCTGACCGAGATTCGAACTCGGGACCTCTTGAGCGTGAGGCAGACACGCTACCATCTACGCTACCGAGGCAGGCGAAGAAGAATTGAATGTGAAGATGTTTCTTAAGTGTTAAGTTGCACCTTAATAATATAAATTAACCTACTAAAGTAACACTTTAATATTAAGGACAGATAAACTTTCACTTTAACTACTGTATCAATAAAATACGGGGTGTCTCTAAAGTCACTATCCATTTCAATGAAAACGCAATATTTTGTTTCTTTTCTTTTCAGATACTGGTATCTTAGTGCAAGATGTTTAGCACAGAAGAACGGGTTGCCATTGTTTGTGCCCGGGTACGCGGATTGTCATAAGAAGACGCCAGAGCGGAATTTACCCGTAAATTACACAAACCAGCCCCATCAAGGGCACACATTCGTCTGCTTGTGTACACATTTAAGCGTACCGGCAGTGTGTGTGATGAGACACGTCCTGGACGACTACACGTCTTGGCAGAAACAGTACAGCAAGTTCAAATTGCCAGAGATAGGAGTCCAAAGGCATCAATTCGACGCCTCAGTTGGGAATTGAACGTCCCTCACAACAGTGTGGAAAACTCTACGTTTCACTCTACGAAAACGTCAAGTTCTGCACCATCTTGAGGACGAGGATTTCGCCTGTGTTATGACCTCCTGGAATGTGTAGAGAACGAGAAGTTAATGGACAACATTTTATCCTCCGATGAAGCGACTTTCCATGTTTGTGGGAAAGTACACAGACACAACAGCTGAATATGGGCATATGAAGAACCACATGAGGTATCGGAGTGGGAACGTGATACACCGAAAGTCAATGTTTGGTTGGGTATGACAAACGCAAAACTGTATGGCCCATTTTTCTTTGCCTAAAAGTCAATGACAGGTAACATCTGCCTCAACTGTTCCTTGAACCGCAGCTTCAAAAGTATGGCATACTGGATACAGTTGTGTTTCATCAAGATGTTGCGCCTCCTCATTTTGCAAACATCGTCCATCATTACCTGAACAGAACCTTTCCAGGGAGATGAATAGGCAGAGTTTCACCTCAGCTGTGGGCTTCCCGTTCACCGGACCTTACTCCTTTAGACCTTTCTGCATGGGGGTATATCAAATCTAAAGTGTACACTAGCAAAGTGAATGGTCTGCGTGAGTTACGGAATCGCATCAGGGAAGCAGTAGGTCGAATTACAGTTGACATGTTACAATCTATATTTCGTTCCACTACTGAAAGATGGCGTATGTGTTTTGAGCTAGATGGAGGTCATGTAGAAGGACACTAGAATATGTGTAACACTTCAAAATAATATTGATTTTTCAATCACGGTCTTCCTTCATTGAAATGGATAGTGACTTTAGAGACAACCTGTACAATCACTAGGTCTACATTTCAAGTATAATATTTATTGTAGTTTTAACATTTAGTAATGAAATGTACAGCTACAACTTGTATTCATTCAGTAATTAACAAATATTTTCCTATATGTTCACATTCTACTGACAATACATTCGTCAATGTAGCTTTCTGAAATGAAAATCAAATTAACCTAGAAACGACTAGCCAACATCGATTGTCTCATATTACCAGGCGGCCTTGGTCTAAATAGCTCTATATTCCAGAACATAACATTACAAATTATTTTAATGTTTTATTATAGTTTAATTTAGAAGTAGTAAGTCTTTTTAATGATTAGGGTAAGAGTTGGATAAAACATTGTATGGTACAAGACTTATTTATACACTCGCGGAAATTAACAAACCTTCCTCTCGTCGATAAAATATGTCTTGATTCACTAACAGAAATACCAACTGCTATTAACGTGAATTTCAATATACTACACATGTACTCTTGTGCTCAACTAAACCACTGTCCCCAGATATGGATAAATAAGAAAGTAAAAGGCCTGCAACTATGAATGTTCTCCATAAAACCTGATACATTAAATCAACGGCAAAGAAAACCAAGAATTGGAAGCAATTTGTACGTATGTTACTAAAACATATCCCATCAGCCATCCATGCAATCATCCAACATCCTCAGTTTGCTACATCTATCACGAGGGTATTGAACAAGCCCAACGAGCTAGCCTTGATGGTGAGGTTGAAGAACTCCAAGTGTAACTTTGCTAGAGGTCAAAACAAGAATTTCAACCAATTTTCGCTTCATGCATTGTGTGGTTCATAACATTACATCAAGATCACATTTCTAGAACGAGGCCATTCACACATGCAACGTTGACCTATAGAATTTGGGATACCCCAGAGTCCAAAGTATGGCTGCAAATTCAAGAACCAAATCCTCACTTTCATTGTTGTGAATGCCAGGAAATGGTGAATTATTTAGATCAGAAATATGTACAGTCCGGTGCACGGAAATTTTCCGATGCTATTGGTATCTTTTGTTGTGTTACTTGATATAATGTTGGCATAACCGTTTCACCATTCGTGTTACACCAGTCCTGACTATGCCAATCTCTCATTGGTTTATATCGAAGTCCAATAACAGAAGCAATGACCGATGAACAAGGCGCGTAGTGCAAGGGATGGGTAAGGAGGAATTTAACCTTAGTGGAACGATTGTCAACAGCACCTCCTTTCGTTTGATGTCATAACGCGGGAACCGGGGAGAAGGCCAAGGGGTGGGTTATGGGTTCGTGGTTTAATTACTAGAATATGATCGTCTTTGTGTTTTGCCCTTATGTTTGTCTACGTGATGAAAATATGCTTTAGTATGCTAGGTATATTTTGTGTAGATGGAGCTTAAGTCACGGATTTAAATTATTCTGTAATGAAATGAATCGAAATAAATATGCACAATGTGGAGTTCAAAGTTGATACACAAGATAACTCTGTTCCTTCCCTCGTTCCCTTCCCAAGAAAGCTGCACGAACCTGACAAGGTTCATTATTCAAAGAGGAATCTTCTCCTGTCCTCAATAACCGTTGCTAAAACAAAGTCCAGTGAGACGCATTCTGAATTATATGGTTCAATGTAGCTTAAACTGTCTGGGCTTCTGGTTCGCCTCCGCCATCGCGAAACGAAGGGCAGGCGCACGCCTTCCTATCGCTGACAGGGTTTGAACTGGGGGCGTGGTGCCAATCACCTAACAGCTGTTCCATATATCGGAAAGTTTCCGTACACCGGACTGTACTATAATGCGCGTTTAACATCCAGCACGTGAAGGAAATTGGGTCTTGATTACCTGAAGTAACCGAGCGGGATGGCTCAAGCAGTTTCGTCAGTGACCCGCATTTGGGAGATTGGGATTCGATTCCCGACGCCGACTTACCACACTAAGTTTTTGGGGAGGTCTCTCCGGGTACCCAGGCGAATTCTGGGTATGTTAATTATACACCCCGAATTTCCTGTCCCTCCATTTCATCTCCATTATCATTTCACATCATCTCTCATCCGTAGTCTCTTTCAGGGCACAAGTGTTGGCGGGTGTCTTGGTGTTGCATCACAGGATGATATGCTCTTGGTTAAACTTTCTTTTCTTCGGAAGGACAGTTTACGCTTTCCAGTCTCCGAACCCGGTCTCGTGGGACCATTTGCGGATCAAATAAGGTGGGATGCCGATTGTTCTGGCCTGCCGGGGAGTTTTCAACTGGTAAAGTGTAGGTACCCTGCCCTCTCCACTTGGGCCCGCCTTGGTAGCGTGGTGGTAGCGAGTCTGCCTAACGTTCAAGAGGTCACGAGTTCGAATCTCGTTCAGGGTGAGTTACCTGGATAAGGTTTTGCCCGGGGTTTTCCCTTATCCTGAAAGACGCATGTCGGGTAACTCTGAGCTCTATGGACCCTGGCCTCATTTGAGCATCATTTCATCCATTCATCATCCGATATCACTTAACGTTGAAGGACGTAAAATTAAAACAAAACAAAAAAAAACCTCTCCACTTGGGACAGCCATCCTAACTCCTTTCGCCTCATCCTTCCTCCAGGGGGTGCTCCACTTGGGGACAAGTTTGGATCTCCGTGCCGAAACACTTCCATAGCCAAGTCAGTCCAGTCCAATCTATAGCTACATATAATAGGGCCACAGTATCCAGTATCACAGGAAACCCTAAAAAATGTGGTTCAACGCAGAAGACAGGAGTATTTCAAGTACAGGTGTATTTTTTAGACGTGGCGCATTACCTTGCTCGGATGTGCGAGAGTGACGTCATGCAAATCAATGGTAGGGGGTAAGATCTCTACTTTCAGCAGCAAATTGCTGATAAAGCTTGTGGATTAGATGACAGATGACTAACCTGACGCCCCTTTTTTCTTACAAATAAACAAGTGGACTCGACCATGAACTACTGTGCAACATTACATCATACGCCACGTCTAAAACATATATCTCTACTTTCTTTGGCCTACTTGGCCAATTTAATAGAAACATTTATTCTATCCTTTAAATGTTCTGATTTTGCTTATGTGCAATATATGTAACAAATTTCTGCTCTGTATTTAGGTTCTCTACATATTTGCAAAGCTAAGTAGCAAGAAATGATGGATGTGGTGAAGTTCTCTGTTGGTCAAGGAGCAGTGGAATGTTTCCAGGGTTTGGAAGATGACCACGGTTAACCTGTGGATGTCCATGATTGAAATAGTAGCAGTAGTAAATAACGATAATATAATCGTAATCGCAAATAACTTACCTCGACACAATATTCGTTATTTTAGTTACTTAGAAAAGACTTCATTTTAATCAAAATCACTGTAGGTATTTTGTGAAATATGCAGAAGAACCCCGTTTTTGATGAAAGGGTACTTTGGGTCACAGATTTTCTATCCGAAAGCTCTTGTCGAACTTTCGGATAGTTATGACATAGGTTGAAGTGGTAAGCAGTCAAGCTTAAGGGGAATTTTCCAATGAGAAAGGGCGAAGGCGCCTCAACAACTGGATGTCCCTGACAGCTCCTCGTGTTGGGTGTTCCATTACAACATTTATCATCAAGGTGTAGTAAATATATTTTTCTTCAAAACTTAACGGCTTGTGGTTACTTGCAACCCGAGAGGCTATTGACACCTTATTTATTTTGTATATCTAACAAAACGGAAACAAACTTTCACCACCTTCCATTGTATTCTGAACTTCCAGCCACATTTGCAAGTCGTGCTTCTTGAACAGCTCTATGCTTTCCTCCTAAAATCTGATAAAGATATTTCAACGGAGGTTCCCAAATTTAGGGGAGAAGATACCTTAAAAATGGTGAAAAAAAAAATGTTTTTTTTTCTCATTTTCATAGTTTGAAGTGTGCTTTATATGAATATAAATTTGTTTTGCACCAGAAACTTATTTAAAGGGCCTAAAAGTGGGTTTAAATCACATACTACTGAGTAAGTCACGCCCCTTTTCATTCTCTGGCTCCTCTTAGAATTTTCTCTAATATTTTATGCTTAGGGATATTTCCTTCTGCATTTTATACTTTCAGCTACTGGCAAACCTGCTTGTTCTTGCTCTTTCCCTTTTTTTGCGTCCTATGTTTCTAAACACGTTTTAAACGTGTGTTTTGTTATTGCATGAGGAAAATGGCTAGATCTTCTGCTAAAGTGTTCAGAAAAAGGTCTGGAAGGCCTGGTAGGAAGAAAACGGAAAATAGAAATAATGAAAACTGTGAAAATAACTAAGTAATTGAAAACTGAACAACACCTAGTGATGATCAAAGTGTTAGGTTAGGGGATTCAACTCCACAGAAGACTATAAGAGTGCTAGACAGAACAGAAGGAAGAGCAAGAGTAGAGAAGATCATGACAACACTGAGAATGCGACATGAATGTTTTAACAGACTTCGAGTACTGTAAAACTTTAAACTCATTTTCCCGTAACATTTGTTTTTGTAAGCCTTGTGTACCTTTTCTTTGAAACTACTTATCCTAGAGCAATGAAATCATCAAAGACTTGCAGGTTGAAAAGCCAAAACGATGACAACACAATGCAGTTCTTGGTTAAAATACAGCTCAGCAGCACGTTCTGTTTAGAGCTTTTTGCAGGTCTAGAACCTTTACAAACAGTCTGACTTTCAGCAAATGTACAGAACACATACTAAGACACTAATCCGCAATAATGCACAATAAGTACGATGATCGATTAGTAATGCTGATCAGCCAAGAACAACTGAAGACGAGATGGCTGCTTGCGCCCAAAGAAGTATACAATTTAAATGCTGCACGAATGTATTCGTAAATGAATATTACCCATTAAATCTGTTCGGCTTGTAAGCGTTCTGAATAATAGCTTTTTGCGTGAATGTGTTAACAACCCAACTGCACAACCCCCTACGAGGAGGACCAGGGGTGTAGGACGGGTGCAGTTTAGCACCGACTCTTTTTAACGATCGTTGTAAATTAGAAAAAAAAAAATTGAAAATAGTTTACAAAAGACCATGTATGTATATGCTGGAGAAAATATTAGAATAGTATGAACTAAAAATTGCAGTAAATAAAACCACAGTGGTGGCATTTTCAGCAAAACAGTAAGAGGTACACTAATAGTGAAAGATCAATAATAATCAATCAGATGTGAAATTGTAATTATCTTGGATATGATACAAGTTATATGTGATAATCATTTACATTCACGAGTAGCAACATATATATGGAACTACAAGGGCCGACTAATAACTCCCGGGCCTAAAATACAGATCGCGCCACTGGGCCACTTAGACGGATACCATCATATAGTTTAACTCTAACTTGTATCCATAGTTACAGGTCAATATATTGTTTAGTTTTTGAATGACAGCATTTTAAACAAGACAAGTGTAGAGGATTCACAAAAATGAGGAATTCGGAAAAGTGAACATTGATTAAATACTTCCATTTGAAAGTCTTAACGCCTAAAGAAATCAAGGAGGAAATGGACAGTACATTGAAAGACTCTGTCCCTTCATAAACAATGATTAAAAGGTGGGTTGTAGAGTTTAAAATGTGACGTACGAGTACTAGTGATGAGACTCGCTCTGGACGTCCTGTGAAATTCACAACTCCAGAGATCATTGAAACACTCTGTCCCTTCATATACAATGATTAAAAGGTGAGTTGTAGAGTTTAAAATGGGACGTACGAGTACTAGTGATGAGCCTCGCTCTGGACGTCCTGTGAAAGTCACAACTCCAGAGATCATTGAAACACTCTGTCCCTTCATATACAATGATTAAAAGGTGAGTTGTAGAGTTTAAAATGGGACGTACGAGTACTAGTGATGAGCCTCGCTCTGGACGTCCTGTGAAATTCACAACTCCAGAGATCATTGAAACACTCTGTCCCTTCATATACAATGATTAAAAGGTGAGTTGTAGAGTTTAAAATGGGACGTACGAGTACTAGTGATGAGCCTCGCTCTGGACGTCCTGTGAAAGTCACAACTCCAGAGATCATTGAAAGACTCTGTCCCTTCATATACAATAATTAAAAGGTGGGTTGTACAGTTTAAAATGGGACGTACGAGTACTAGTGATGAGCCTCGCTCTGGACGTGCTGTGGAAGTCACAACTACAGAGATCATTGAAAGACTCTGTCCCTTCATATACAATGATTAAAAGGTGGGTTGTAGAGTTTAAAATGGGACGTACGAGTACTAGTGATGAGCCTCGCTCTAAACGTCCTGTGGATGTCACAACTGCAGAGATCATTGAAAGACTCTGTCCCTTCATATACAATAATTAAAAGGTTGGTTGTAGAGTTTAAAATGGGACGTACGAGTACTAGTGGGGAGTCTCGCTTTGGACGTATTGTGGAAGCCACAACTACAGAGATCATTGAAAGACTCTGACCCTTCATATACAATAATTAAAAGGTTGGTTGTAGAGTTTAAAATGGGACGTACGGGTACTAGTGATGAGCCTCGCTCTGGACGTCCTGTGGAAGTCACAACTACAGAGATCATTGAAAGACTCTGTCCCTTCATATACAATAATTAAAATGTGGGTTGTAGAGTTTAAAATGGGACGTACGAGTACTAGTGATATTCCTAGCTCTGGACGTCCTGTGGAAGTCACAACTACAGAGATCATTGAAAGACTCTGTCCCTTCATATACAATAATTAAAAGGTGGGTTGTGGAGTTTAAAATGGGACGTACGAGTACTAGTGATGAGCCTCGCTCTGGACGTCCTGTGGAAGTCACAACTACAGAGATCATTGAAAGACTCTGTCCCTTCATATACAATGATTAAAAGGTTAGTTGTAGAGTTTAAAATGGGACGTACGAGTACTAGTGATGAGCCTCGCTCTGGACGTCCTGTGGAAGTCACAACTACAGAGATCATTGAAAGACTCTGTCCCTTCATATACAATGATTAAAAGGTGGGTTGTAGAAATTAAAATGGGACGTACGAGTACTAGTGATGGGCCTCGCTCTGGACGTCCTGTGGAAGTCACAACTACAGAGATCATTGAAAGACTCTGTCCCTTCATATACAATAATTAATAGGTGGGTTGTAGAGTTTAAAATGGGACGTACGAGTACTAGTGATGAGCCTTGCTCTGGAGGTCCTGTGGAAGTCACAACTACAGAGATCATTGAAAGACTCTGTCCCTTCATATACAATGATTAAAAGGTGGGTTGTACAGTTTAAAATGGGACGTACGAGTACTAGTAATGAGCCTTGCTCTGGACGTCCTGTGGAAGTCACAACTACAGAGATCATTGAAAGACTCTGTCCCTTCATATACAATGATTAAAAGGTGGGTTGTAGAGTTTAAAATGTGACGTACGAGTACTAGTGATGAGCCTCGCTCTGGACGTCCTGTGGAAGTCACAACTACAGAGATCATTCAAAGACTCTGTCCCTTCATATACAATGATTAAAAGGTGGGTTGTAGAGTTTAAAATGGGACGTACGAGTACTAGTGATGAGACTCGCTCTGGACGTCCTGTGAAATTCACAACTCCAGAGATCATTGAAACACTCTGTCCCTTCATATACAATGATTAAAAGGTGAGTTGTAGAGTTTAAAATGGGACGTACGAGTACTAGTGATGAGCCTCGCTCTGGACGTCCTGTGAAAGTCACAACTCCAGAGATCATTGAAACACTCTGTGCCTTCATATACAATGATTAAAAGGTGAGTTGTAGAGTTTAAAATGTGACGTACGAGTACTAGTGATGAGACTCGCTCTGGACGTCCTGTGAAATTCACAACTCCAGAGATCATTGAAACACTCTGTCCCTTCATATACAATGATTAAAAGGTGAGTTGTAGAGTTTAAAATGGGACGTACGAGTACTAGTGATGAGCCTCGCTCTGGACGTCCTGTGAAAGTCACAACTCCAGAGATCATTGAAACACTCTGTGCCTTCATATACAATGATTAAAAGGTGAGTTGTAGAGTTTAAAATGGGACGTACGAGTACTAGTGATGAGCCTCGCTCTGGACGTCCTGTGAAAGTCACAACTCCAGAGATCATTGAAACACTCTGTGCCTTCATATACAATGATTAAAAGGTGAGTTGTAGAGTTTAAAATGGGACGTACGAGTACTAGTGATGAGCCTCGCTCTAAACGTCCTGTGGATGTCACAACTGCAGAGATCATTGAAAGACTCTGTCCCTTCATATACAATAATTAAAAGGTGGGTTGTACAGTTTAAAATGGGACGTACGAGTACTAGTGATGAGCCTCGCTCTGGACGTGCTGTGGAAGTCACAACTACAGAGATCATTGAAAGACTCTGTCCCTTCATATACAATGATTAAAAGGTGGGTTGTAGAGTTTAAAATGGGACGTACGAGTACTAGTGATGAGCCTCGCTCTAAACGTCCTGTGGATGTCACAACTGCAGAGATCATTGAAAGACTCTGTCCCTTCATATACAATAATTAAAAGGTTGGTTGTAGAGTTTAAAATGGGACGTACGAGTACTAGTGGGGAGTCTCGCTTTGGACGTATTGTGGAAGCCACAACTACAGAGATCATTGAAAGACTCTGACCCTTCATATACAATAATTAAAAGGTTGGTTGTAGAGTTTAAAATGGGACGTACGGGTACTAGTGATGAGCCTCGCTCTGGACGTCCTGTGGAAGTCACAACTACAGAGATCATTGAAAGACTCTGTCCCTTCATATACAATAATTAAAATGTGGGTTGTAGAGTTTAAAATGGGACGTACGAGTACTAGTGATATTCCTAGCTCTGGACGTCCTGTGGAAGTCACAACTACAGAGATCATTGAAAGACTCTGTCCCTTCATATACAATAATTAAAAGGTGGGTTGTAGAAATTAAAATGGGACGTACGAGTACTAGTGATGGGCCTCGCTCTGGACGTCCTGTGGAAGTCACAACTACAGAGATCATTGAAAGACTCTGTCCCTTCATATACAATAATTAATAGGTGGGTTGTAGAGTTTAAAATGGGACGTACGAGTACTAGTGATGAGCCTTGCTCTGGAGGTCCTGTGGAAGTCACAACTACAGAGATCATTGAAAGACTCTGTCCCTTCATATACAATGATTAAAAGGTGGGTTGTACAGTTTAAAATGGGACGTACGAGTACTAGTAATGAGCCTTGCTCTGGACGTCCTGTGGAAGTCACAACTACAGAGATCATTGAAAGACTCTGTCCCTTCATATACAATGATTAAAAGGTGGGTTGTAGAGTTTAAAATGTGACGTACGAGTACTAGTGATGAGCCTCGCTCTGGACGTCCTGTGGAAGTCACAACTACAGAGATCATTCAAAGACTCTGTCCCTTCATATACAATGATTAAAAGGTGGGTTGTAGAGTTTAAAATGTGACGTACGAGTACTAGTGATGAGCCTCGCTCTGGACGTCCTGTGGAAGTCACAACTACAGAGTTCATTCAAAGACTCTGTCCCTTCATATACAATGATTAAAAGGTGGGTTGTAGAGTTTAAAATGGGACGTACGAGTACTAGTGATGAGCCTCGCTCTGGACGTCCTGTGAAATTCACAACTCCAGAGATCATTGAAACACTCTGTCCCTTCATATACAATGATTAAAAGGTGAGTTGTAGAGTTTAAAATGGGACGTACGAGTACTAGTGATGAGCCTCGCTCTGGACGTCCTGTGAAAGTCACAACTCCAGAGATCATTGAAACACTATGTGCCTTCATATACAATGATTAAAAGGTGAGTTGTAGAGTTTAAAATGGGACGTACGAGTACTAGTGATGAGCCTCGCTCTAAACGTCCTGTGGATGTCACAACTGCAGAGATCATTGAAAGACTCTGTCCCTTCATATACAATAATTAAAAGGTGGGTTGTACAGTTTAAAATGGGACGTACGAGTACTAGTGATGAGCCTCGCTCTGGACGTGCTGTGGAAGTCACAACTACAGAGATCATTGAAAGACTCTGTCCCTTCATATACAATGATTAAAAGGTGGGTTGTAGAGTTTAAAATGGGACGTACGAGTACTAGTGATGAGCCTCGCTCTAAACGTCCTGTGGATGTCACAACTGCAGAGATCATTGAAAGACTCTGTCCCTTCATATACAATAATTAAAAGGTTGGTTGTAGAGTTTAAAATGGGACGTACGAGTACTAGTGGGGAGTCTCGCTTTGGACGTATTGTGGAAGCCACAACTACAGAGATCATTGAAAGACTCTGACCCTTCATACACAATAATTAAAAGGTTGGTTGTAGAGTTTAAAATGGGACGTACGGGTACTAGTGATGAGCCTCGCTCTGGACGTCCTGTGGAAGTCACAACTACAGAGATCATTGAAAGACTCTGTCCCTTCATATACAATAATTAAAATGTGGGTTGTAGAGTTTAAAATGGGACGTACGAGTACTAGTGATATTCCTAGCTCTGGACGTCCTGTGGAAGTCACAACTACAGAGATCATTGAAAGACTCTGTCCCTTCATATACAATAATTAAAAGGTGGGTTGTGGAGTTTAAAATGGGACGTACGAGTACTAGTGATGAGCCTCGCTCTGGACGTCCTGTGGAAGTCACAACTACAGAGATCATTGAAAGACTCTGTCCCTTCATATACAATGATTAAAAGGTTAGTTGTAGAGTTTAAAATGGGACGTACGAGTACTAGTGATGAGCCTCGCTCTGGACGTCCTGTGGAAGTCACAACTACAGAGATCATTGAAAGACTCTGTCCCTTCATATACAATGATTAAAAGGTGGGTTGTAGAAATTAAAATGGGACGTACGAGTACTAGTGATGGGCCTCGCTCTGGACGTCCTGTGGAAGTCACAACTACAGAGATCATTGAAAGACTCTGTCCCTTCATATACAATAATTAATAGGTGGGTTGTAGAGTTTAAAATGGGACGTACGAGTACTAGTGATGAGCCTTGCTCTGGAGGTCCTGTGCAAGTCACAACTACAGAGATCATTGAAAGACTCTGTCCCTTCATATACAATGATTAAAAGGTGGGTTGTACAGTTTAAAATGGGACGTACGAGTACTAGTAATGAGCCTTGCTCTGGACGTCCTGTGGAAGTCACAACTACAGAGATCATTGAAAGACTCTGTCCCTTCATATACAATGATTAAAAGGTGGGTTGTAGAGTTTAAAATGTGACGTACGAGTACTAGTGATGAGCCTCGCTCTGGACGTCCTGTGGAAGTCACAACTACAGAGATCATTCAAAGACTCTGTCCCTTCATATACAATGATTAAAAGGTGGGTTGTAGAGTTTAAAATGGGACGTACGAGTACTAGTGATGAGCCTCGCTCTGGACGTCCTGTGGAAGTCACAACTACAGAGATCATTGAAAGACTATGTCCCTTCATATACAATGATTAAAAGGTTGGTTGTAGAGTTTAAAATGGGACGTACGAGTACTAGTGATGAGCCTCGCTTTGGACGTCCTGTGGAAGTCACAACTACAGAGATCATTGAAAGACTCTGTCCCTTCATATACAATGATTAAAAGGTTGGTTGTAGAGTTTAAAATGGGACGTACGAGTACTAGTGATGAGCCTCGCTCTGGACGTTCTGTGGAAGTCACAACTACAGAGATCATTGAAAGACTCTGTCCCTTCATATACAATGATTAAAAGGTTGGTTGTAGAGTTTAAAATGGGACGTACGAGTACTAGTGATGAGCCTCGCTCTGGACGTTCTGTGGAAGTCACAACTACAGAGATCATTGAAAGACTCTGTCCCTTCATATACAATGATTAAAAGGTTGGTTGTAGAGTTTAAAATGGGACGTACGAGTACTAGTGATGAGCCTCGCTCTGGACGTTCTGTGGAAGTCACAACTACAGAGATCATTGAAAGACTCTGTCCCATCATATACAATGATTAAAAGGTTAGTTGTAGAGTTTAAAATGGGACGTACGAGTACTAGTGGGGAGTCTCGCTTTGGACGTATTGTGGAAGCCACAACTACAGAGATCATTGAAAGACTCTGACCCTTCATATACAATAATTAAAAGGTGGGTTGTAGAGTTTAAAATGGGACGTACGAGTACTAGTGATATTCCTAGCTCTGGACGTCCTGTGGAAGTCACAACTACAGAGATCATTGAAAGACTCTGTCCCTTCATATACAATAATTAAAAGGTGGGTTGTAGAGTTTAAAATGGGACGTACGAGTACTAGTGATATTCCTAGCTCTGGACGTCCTGTGGAAGTCACAACTCCAGAGATCATTGAAAGACTCTGTCCCTTCATATACAATAATTAAAAGGTGGGTTGTAGAGTTTAAAAAATGGGACGTACGGGTACTAGTGATGAGCCTCGCTCTGGACGTTCTGTGGAGGTCACAACTACAGAGATCATTGAAAGACTCTGTCCCTTCATATACAATAATTAAAAGGTTGGTTGTAGAGTTTAAAATGGGACGTACGGGTACTAGTGATGAGCCTCGCTCTGGACGTCCTGTGGAAGTCACAACTACAGAGATCATTGAAAGACTCTGTCCCTTCATATACAATAATTAAAATGTGGGTTGTAGAGTTTAAAATGGGACGTACGAGTACTAGTGATATTCCTAGCTCTGGACGTCCTGTGGAAGTCACAACTACAGAGATCATTGAAAGACTCTGTCCCTTCATATACAATAATTAAAAGGTGGGTTGTAGAGTTTAAAATGGGACGTACGAGTACTAGTGATGAGCCTCGCTCTGGACGTCCTGTGGAAGTCACAACTACAGAGATCATTGAAAGACTCTGTCCCTTCATATACAATGATTAAAAGGTTAGTTGTAGAGTTTAAAATGGGACGTACGAGTACTAGTGATGAGCCTCGCTCTGGACGTCCTGTGGAAGTCACAACTACAGAGATCATTGAAAGACTCTGTCCCTTCATATACAATGATTAAAAGGTGGGTTGTAGAAATTAAAATGGGACGTACGAGTACTAGTGATGAGCCTCGCTCTGGACGTCCTGTGGAAGTCACAACTACAGAGATCATTGAAAGACTCTGTCCCTTCATATACAATAATTAAAAGGTGGGTTGTAGAGTTTAAAATGGGACGTACGAGTACTAGTAATGAGCCTTGCTCTGGACGTCCTGTGGAAATCACAACTACAGAGATCATTGAAAGACTCTGTCCCTTCATATACAATAATTAAAAGGTGGGTTGTAGAGTTTAAAATGGGACGTACGAGTACTAGTGATGAGCCTTGCTCTGGAGGTCCTGTGGAAGTCACAACTACAGAGATCATTGAAAGACTCTGTCCCTTCATATACAATGATTAAAAGGTGGGTTGTACAGTTTAAAATGGGACGTACGAGTACTAGTAATGAGCCTTGCTCTGGACGTCCTGTGGAAGTCACAACTACAGAGATCATTGAAAGACTCTGTCCCTTCATATACAATGATTAAAAGGTGGGTTGTAGAGTTTAAAATGTGACGTACGAGTACTAGTGATGAGCCTCGCTCTGGACGTCCTGTGGAAGTCACAACTACAGAGATCATTCAAAGACTCTGTCCCTTCATATACAATGATTAAAAGGTGGGTTGTAGAGTTTAAAATGTGACGTACGAGTACTAGTGATGAGCCTCGCTCTGGACGTCCTGTGGAAGTCACAACTACAGAGATCATTCAAAGACTCTGTCCCTTCATATACAATGATTAAAAGGTGGGTTGTAGAGTTTAAAATGGGACGTACGAGTACTAGTGATGAGCCTCGCTCTGGACGTCCTGTGGAAGTCACAACTACAGAGATCATTGAAAGACTCTGTCCCTTCATATACAATGATTAAAAGGTTGGTTGTAGAGTTTAAAATGGGACGTACGAGTACTAGTGATGAGCCTCGCTCTGGACGTCCTGTGGAAGTCACAACTACAGAGATCATTGAAAGACTCTGTCCCTTCATATACAATGATTAAAAGGTTGGTTGTAGAGTTTAAAATGGGACGTACGAGTACTAGTGATGAGCCTCGCTCTGGACGTCCTGTGGAAGTCACAACTACAGAGATCATTGAAAGACTCTGTCCCTTCATATACAATAATTAAAAGGTGGGTTGTAGAGTTTAAAATGGGACGTACGAGTACTAGTGGGGAGTCTCGCTTTGGACGTCTTGTGGAAGTCACAACTACAGAGATCATTGAAAGACTCTGTCCCTTCATATACAATAATTAAAAGGTGGGTTGTAGAGTTTAAAATGGGACGTACGAGTACTAGTGATGAGCCTCGCTCTGGACGTCCTGTGGATGTCACAACTTCAGAGATCATTGAAACAATTAATTGTTTATTACGGTAAGACTACAGATCAAAGTTATTTGAGATATCGGAGGCTGTAAACATATTAAAATAACGTGCAGGTAATATTTTAAGTAATGTTTTGGGCTTTCACAAGGTCTGTGCCGCGTTTGTTGACATCTGATCAAAAGTTGGAAAGAAAAGCTGTTTCTGTTAAGAATTTGTAACTCTGCCGTAAAAATCCCAGTGAATTTTTCAGATGGCTTATTATTATGGATACAACACTACACTCCACAAAGTAAATGACAGTCAAAACAGTGGATTGTGCCAGGTGAACCAACTCCAAAAAAGACAAAGTGAATTTTGTCAGCTAACAGTTATGGTGAGTGTCTTCTGGGACGCACAAGGAATTGTTTTTATGGATTACTTGGAGAAGGGTAAAAGTATCACTGGTGACTACTACGCAAGCTTACAGCAAAGTTTGAGTGATGAGGTGAAAAGAAAAAGACTTCATTTGGCAAAGAAATAAATATTGTTTCTTCACGACAATGTTCCGGCCCATCGTTCGGTCATTGCAATGGGAAAATGTGTGAATTAAAGTTCGAATTGCTTCAAAATTCGCGCTATTCGCCAGATCTAGCACCCAGTGACTACCACCTGTTCCCAAAACTCAAAAAAATTATTGGAGGACGAAGATTTCACAGCAACGAGGAGGTCATTGATGCGGTAGACAGAAGAATTTTAAAAAACACAACAAATAAACTCTTGGCCATCCCAAATTTAGTATATGGGAGCTAAAGTTGGGTTTTACGAGGGCTGTCCAATAAAGAATTATCACTTTTTTTTGACAACGTACCTTTACTCATCCTCATAATTTTGATGATCCTTCTTGTTTCACATTAAGCTAACAGAATATAATAAGATTGGATTTTAGTGCAAAAATTATAACCGTAAATAAATTATGATCATTATTTATTGAACAGCCCTCGTAAGACAAAGATTAAAGCCAAATTCAAGCAACTGAGAGCAGTTCAGGCAGTAAAAAGTGGGATAGATTAATGAGAAGATTTAAAGATTAGTGCTATAGGAGATATCACAGAGAATAATAAACAGAAGTGGAAACACCGGATTCAAGCAGACTGCCAAAAACGGTGCTTGAATACAAACCTAAAGGAAGATCAATGTTAAGGTGAAAATGAGACCGGAACAGTGCAATTCATAGAAGAAGAAGAATGTTAACAAATAAATAAAGGGAAGTTAAGATTATAATATTTAAATTTCAAAATTCAACTATACGACTGACGTTGTACTCAGCGGGAGGAGCGGGGTAAGAAATCGGGTATTGCCCTATGGAAAGAGCCACGGAGTATCCATCGCTCCCGCGTTGAAGGAGGCCAGGGTCCTAGACTGATTGGGTAGAACCTCTGCACATAACTAACAAATACGATTATAATGTATTAATATTGCATACTTACACTTTATTAACGTCTGCGGTAAAATCCACTGTTGAAGAAATAACTTTCTTTATGTTTGAGGACACTGCACTTTGAACGTTTTGGGCTCAAAGTTGGCAGGGATGTTGTGTAAAGCTCTAATTGCGCCACTCTGGTCCAAACCTTATATGGCAGATATAGGCTTTGAGACGGCCAAACGTGTTCTGCCGGTCACCGTACGTGTGTAATTTGCATGCTCGCTTTTAATTTCTTTTGTATGGAACCTTATACTGTAGCATATGGTAATGCTATACCCTTGTGACACCTGAGCACAGCACACAAACAATGCAACTTATAAATAGCCAGCACAAATCGTACTCTAGACCACGTAACCTATGGCTGGGTATACCAGCTAATATTCTCAAAAAACAATTTGCAAATAAACTTTAAAAATATATTAAGCAAATTTAAAAATAACGAATAATATCTAATATATTTATGCCCGATTTCACCAACAGATGTTAAGACTTAACACGAGTTTAACGATAGTTATAACAAAAATTGCATTTCACCAACAACTACTAGCGTAACACTCGTGTTAAATCTCTTGTTACACTAACAAGACAAATTTCTTATGTTAAGTCCCTAACAATTTTAAATAGTCAAGATGGCGGCTGTGAACTCAGCTGTTGATGTCGGTTTGCTATATTTAAGACCGTCTAAATGGCATTCGTAATAGAGTACGGCCTATGAGGTGAAATGATTTTGAGCAACTATCTGAAGAAAAAATTTTGCGGGGGTATAGACTGTCGAAACATGTTGCTATGAAGGTTACTACGAAAGTACAAGAGAGGTTAGCACATGCATCGAAAGGAATATGCTGATCTCGTCTTTGTTTGAAGTATTAATAATTTTGCTATTTTATAATTCACTGAATTATGTAGATAATACACTGTCCACCTCCCGTCTTGAAACGTTCAAGTCACTCGTCACTTGTCCTTCTTCGCTCCTCGTTTTAAATTTACGTAATACTGAGTTAGGACATACATCGAAAGGAATATGCCGATCTCGCCTTTGCTACAAGTATTAATAACTTTGCGATTTTACAATTCACTGAATTATGTGGATAATACATTGTCCACCTCCCGTCTTGAAACGTTCAAGTCACTCTTCACTTGTCCTTCGCTCCTCGTTTTAAATTTACGTAATACTGAGTTAGAATATACATCGAAAGGAATATGACGATCTCGCATTTGCTTCAAGTATTAATAACTTTGCTATTTTATAATTCACTGAATTATGTGGATAATACACTGTCCACCTCCCGTCTTGAAACGTTCAAGTCACTTGCCCTTCTTCGCTCCTCGTTTTAAATTTACGTATAACTGACGAAGTTGTTTGGTGTTTCTAGTAATGACACATACATTTGAATTACATTCGTTTCCAATTTTTCCCCACGTGACACATTTCTCTTTTACATTCACCGCATCCATCCTCTTATTTTCCACGATATACTTACAGTTCGTCACCAATTCAATTAATAATTATTTCTCCATCGATGAGGAATTTGTCTCACAGCTTTATTTATGATTTTCTTCATCCGTCAGTTTTCAGCTTGTGCAGACGAAAATGAGAACAAAAGCACATCGCAGTACGTTCAGAAAATAATACGACTCGTCCATAGCTGTGATATTTACAAGTTTCTTGGTGTTAACACAGGTTTGTTAACATTTTCAGAAAACAGGTTGGTGAAATGCAAGAAATTTAACATTAGTGTTAGCGCTGTGACAATTGTTACGTTACATTTGTTAACGTCGATTTTAGCATCTGTTGGTGAAATTGGGCATTACAGTCACAAAAAGTCTGACGTGTGCACTCATATGATTCTCTCTATTCACTCTTTGCTAACAACGTTCAGTTTACTATCTTCATGTTGAGATTAACGTTTGTAGAAATTGTTCAATGATAAAGGGTCTTTCAACAAGTGTCCTATTTTTGAACATAAATAAATAAAACACATTCTATAAATGATAGAGGTTTATATATTTTATTTTTATTTTGGAACATAATGTAATTACGTGTGAAAGAGAACATCAGTTAAGTGACCGCCGCGACTTTGTTGGGTTGTGCGTATACGGTTGACCCAATTTTCATTGACAGAAGAACGTAAATTAGGTCCAAGTTCACGAATAACACGCGTGATGTTATTCATAAGATCGTTTACTACTTATTGCTTGTTAGCATAAACTCGAGATTTAACATAACCCCACAAGAAGTAATTCACATGATCTCGGAGGCCAGTTAACATCACCACCACGAGAAATGATGAAACCTCTCAACTTGTCCTTCAAAAGATCGATTGTTTTGAGAGCAGACATGTGGCATCATCTTCCTGGAACCAGATATTACTGAGCTCCATACCATCCAATTGAGGCCAAAAATAATTCCTTCAGTATCTTTCTCCATTGACAGAGCTACTCCATCTTCGTTTCGGAAAAAATGTAGACCAGTAATTCCACCATACCAAAATCCACAGCACACAGTAACCTTTTGAGGAGGAAGTGGTTGTTCTTGAATCTGCATTGGATTGTGATTGCTCCAATAGCGGCAATTTTGTTTAACAAAACCATCCATCAAAAAGTGGGCTACTTTGCTGAAGGTGATTTTTCGACAAAAATCCGGGTCAGCTTCCAATTGCTGCAAAGCCCAGTCAGCGAATACACGGCGCAACCTTTAGTCATTGGATTTAGTCAGGAGTTAACTCCATTTCGTAGGCGTACAACTTCAAGTCCAGATACAGAGTTCGTCGGCGACTTGCGCTCCAAGAGCAATTGATTTATTTCCGTTCTCGAGTACCTATATTTTCGTTGGACCACTTACGTCGATTACGTACACGCGCTCTTTGATCACTGGCAGAACCACTTCTTTCAAATTTATCGATCAAACGCCAAAAAGTTCTCTTGCAGGGACGATTATGTAAACTTCACGCAATACACGGAAGGTTGTGCGAACAGATGATCCGTTTTGACAATAAATTTTCACAATTTGTACGGGTTACTGAATGCTATAACGTTCCATTGCTATTTGTCAGTAACAACTGTAACCACATGAAAAAAAATGACTGCTGTAACTCAATAACAACGGCAGCTATTACATGATAAATATACATTCTTGTTGAAAGACCGTTTATTTTTTGTAGATACAATGGGTATAGGGAAATAAGGGCGACTTAAACGATGGTCAAATCTTTTAGCAGCTGTTCGCTACGGCTAGGGCATTAAAAAGCAACTTCCCTTTTAAGAAAGCTATAACATATATTGCAAAATTCAAACTAGTAACAAGGCATATATTGCACATAGCTCAATCAAAATATATATGGGATAAACTATTTTAACAAGATCTAACTTTTGCTTGTAAAAAGAATGTGGTTTTTTTTTACGGTTTACCAATTATATAAAAGTCATCAAAAATGAAGAAGACTTAACAGAAAATTAAAGATATAAATTTCAAATGATATCATTTAATTTCATATATTACGTATGTCAGTCAAAATCGCTAGTCATTTAAAAGAAAAAACTCACTTTTTATAAAATATAAAGGTTAGTCTGGAGTGGGGGATTTTCTTAAAAATCTACGTATCATATCTTTGGAAGATGTAGAATTTAAATATAAACTTTGGTGTTTAACCGACCTTTCGCTTACACTAGAGTCAGACTGAAAAATTCACTGCCATTGGCTGGATTTGGTTTACCGGAAAAATTGTGAGTCGTTTGGAGAATTTAATGTCATACTGGTATGTTGCTATGATAGCTCTGTGGTTAAGAACAACCAGACCCAGACCGGGAAATCCGTAGTTCACATCTCGGCTACGGCATTGACTCTTACTTTCCAAAACGTTGTCCAACATACGGCTAGTGCGAAAGAGCAATTTCTATTGAAAATAGAGATTAAACGCTTTCGTTTGATTTTGCAAATTGTCGGGCGGAGCATAGGAATAGCATTGCTATGGCAATATGTCGAGTATTGGTAACAGACGTACAACATGTACATTGTCAAACTAGTGATCAAATATCAATTTATTTTCTTAGATTAAAATAAATGTTAACAATTTAATAATTTTAGTTAATATAATTTCTTGAACTAAATGAAACAGAAGAGAAAAAAGAAAGAAAGGCTAGGAAAGGAAGCAAAACGCAAATGTATACGGCAGCAAATATATGACGTCAAAATTTAAAAAAGAGGGGGGGGGGCTTCAAAAGCATAAAAACCGCCCATCAAAATTAATATTTTATAAGCAGAGTTCCGTGTTCAGGATTTTAGTACATAAAGTGAGGTATACTGTATAAGGAAAAAACAAAACATACCATTAAAATTCGGGCGTTACACCACTGTCACCAGTAAGTAGAAGTAAGAACTTTCGCAAAGATGTTGGAAGATGCTGCTGAACTTACAATACCAGGTTTGGTATTTGACTTTTATTTGTGGTGTTGCGCTGTACATGAAAACAAGGGCATGTACACAAAAGTGCTTTCAAAAACACAGTTTTTCTATTGTTCAGGTAGCTCTCCGGAGAAATTTCGTCGAACTTTTTAATGGAAAAAACTTCCTCTACGTAAGGATCCTTGGTTCGATAAGGAAGCATTACCGTGTCTTCCCTTGAAGTAATACAAATTATACGAGGGCTGTTCAATAAAGGTGTGCATTATGAAACTATCAAAATATTTGGCGCACTTCCTAATGTTCTTAAAGAAAAAGTTGATAATTTCGGTGCTTTTAAAAAAGCTGTTAGAGAGTACCTTTGCTCAAAATCTTTTTATTCTGTTCAAGATTACCTGAATGACAAATTATCCTGATAATGTTCTGTAGCTCTGCAAGTAGTATATAACTATTCCAGATAATGTTCTGTAGCTCTGCAAGTAGTATATAACTATTCCAGATAATGTTCTGTAGCTCTGCAAGTAGTATATAACTATTCCAGATAATGTTCTGTAGCTCTGCAAGTAGTATATAACTATTCCAGATAATGTTCTGTAGCTCTGCAAGTAGTATATAACTATTCCAGATAATGTTCTGTAGCTCTGCAAGTAGTATATAACTATTCCAGATAATGTTCTGTAGCTCTGCAAGTAGTATATAACTATTCCAGATAATGTTCTGTAGCTCTGCAAGTAGTATATAACTATTCCAGATAATGTTCTGTAGCTCTGCAAGTAGTATATAACTATTCCAGATAATGTTCTGTAGCTCTGCAAGTAGTATATAACTATTCCAGATAATGTTCTGTAGCTCTGCAAGTAGTATATAACTATTCCAGATAATGTTCTGTAGCTCTGCAAGTAGTATATAACTATTCCAGATAATGTTCTGTAGCTCTGCAAGTAGTATATAACTATTCCAGATAATGTTCTGTAGCTCTGCAAGTAGTATATAACTATTCCAGATAATGTTCTGTAGCTCTGCAAGTAGTATATAACTATTCCAGATAATGTTCTGTAGCTCTGCAAGTAGTATATAACTATTCCAGATAATGTTCTGTAGCTCTGCAAGTAGTATATAACTATTCCAATGACAAATCATTACTAATAAATCTTTGATGCAAGTTGAAACTTTATTTTAATGTATATGTATTTAATAAATGACAATGAATGGTATCCATTGCAAAAAGGTTGAGACGTACTGGCATAAGCCAAGTGAAAGCTGGTTTAAGAAGTGTTTCATTTTGTATCATATATAATTATCCCTGCTTTGTTTTCCATAATGTTGTTCATATTACCTGTATACTATAATATGTGTCTTATGTTAACTTTTGTACATATATATGCTATTAAACACTATACCTCTGGACATGTTCAATGTTTACAGCCTTTCTGGCTACAAGTGACCGTACTGAACGCAAATCAGTCTAATCTAAACAATGATCATAATTTTTCGCACTAAAATTCAATATTATCACATTCTGTTGCTTTATGTGGAGCAAACACGCCGTAGTAGTTTCATTGTTGGTACTCCTGATTCCCGCCTTTGAGAACCAGGCAAGTTCAGACATTTCAGTATCGCATTCGCTGTAATGTAGGTAACATGCAGTTAAAGTTGATGTTAGAAGAAGATCCGGAGTTTATTTCAAACGTAATCACTGCTGATGAAACTTGACTACATCATTTTGATCCTGAGAGCAAACAGCAAAGCTCAGTGTGGAAATCTCCTTCATCAACCCCCAAAAAAGCAAAAGTGGTTGCTTCTACTGGGAAAGTTATGGTCATCTCATTCTTTGATATTCATGGAATGGTTTATCAGCATGTAGTACCTGCACACACATCAGTAACTGGACAATACTACAGGGATGTCCTGAAAACATTGCAAGTCCATATCAGGCGCAAAAGACCACATTTCCGTGAAGCAGGCTGGATGCTGCACCACGATAATGCGCGGCCGCATATTGCCAATGTTGTTGCTGAATATCTTGCAAAAATCAACTTGAAGTGCATCCGTCACCCTCCCTATAGTCCGGATTTAGCCCCATGTGACTTTTTTCTATTCCCTAACTTGAAATGCCTTCGTGGGAGACATCCATCATCAGAAGCAGTGGTGAAGGCTGCGGAGGCGATTTTGAAGGATCTCTCAAAAAATGGTTTCCAGCATGTCTTTGAAGACTGACAGAAACGCTGGGAGAAGTGCATCACATTCAGGGGAGACCATTTTGAGAAGGACCATCAAAATTATGAGGAAGAGCAAAGATACATTGTCAAAAAAATGTGATTATTCTTTATTGAACATCCCTTGTATAATTAAATGCATAACTAAATTATGCTGTCAAATGCCAGGATCATACCAAGAAGGCTTGAACCGGGAGCCTTGGGATCATAAGAACATCTAACCAATTGAGTACCCCAGACCGAAACGAGCATTTACTCCAAACAAAATGGTTTTGGATATTCGCGTGGGAATACCGGGTTGGCTGCACTGGTATAAACAAGGAGCTATACAACATCACATGATCTTGTGCTGTCACTTGTCAATTACGTAAGTTGCATGTTCGACTGTAATTACTGTACTCCACATTCGTTACGTCTTCTCATTCCATATATTTTTCTTTTGCTCTTGTTTAAAGCTGCCTAGTAACAGGTTATGGTGTCTCACTGAAACGACATTCAATTTATAAAAAACAGAAAAAAACCAAGAAAAATGTTCTCGAGTAACATCAACTTATCTCCGCAATTATCACTAAGCCAACTCGTTTTCAGTCTGCCTCACTTATAAACTAGTGGCTTTATGTAATGTTTCCACAAAATGACATCTCTTCCCTCTGACTATTTATTCATTATTTTCTCCAGTGCCTAACGTATAATACATAAGTATTACATTCCATCCAAAAACGTGATATGAAAAGTTCACTAGAAATATATGTTTTGAGACTCCTTCAACAATATGCGCGCATGTGTCTGTGTACAGCATAACTCAAAAAATGAAAATTCACAAAACTCTTCCAAATATCCTCAACTATACTTTACAAGGAACACTTTTCCGAAATGTTTAATTTTTACAAAAATGGGTAACGACTTTAATTAAAGCTACATAAACATTTAAACATAATTAATAGAAAATAAAACGTATATTTTTACCTAATTTTCTGAAAATAGTCTTTGAAATACTCTCCATTCGAAAGGAATGTTATGATGGTGGTTTGTAAAGTTTCCCATCTCAAAATTAAGTTGGCAGCAGTCCTAAATAAAAGCTAGTCAATTTCGCTGTTCATCTATTGACAGTTACTCACCAAAGTTTCGGCCATTTTGGACGCTCAGTTGTTATGTAACAGTCATTTCAGTGAGTTGATGTGAGTGTTTTTATGAAAATGGACAAAATCGAGTATCGAGCTGTCATTTAATATTTGTTTTGGAAAGGCAATAAGCCTACGCAAATCAAAGATGAGTTGGATTCTGTGTATGGGGACTCTGTACTATCATTTACCACAGTGACAATTTGCGTAGTTGAATTTAAACGTGGGAATAAGAGCTTGGTAGACGAACGTTCGGGGACGTCCAAAAACTGCAACTACCGACGAAAACATCGCCAAGTTCACCAAACGGTGCTAGACGACCGCCGAATTAAAGTGAGATAGCAGACACTATGCACATATCCAAATAACGTGTTTGTCACATATTAAATCAACATATAGACATGACAAAGCTTCCCGCGCGTTGGGTGCCGCGTTTGCTCACGTTAGACCAATAACGTGTTCGAATGAACATTTGCAACGCTCTGTTGGCGCAGTTTAGGCGCAATAAATCCGAGTTTTGGCGCCGATTAAGTACTGTAGATGAAACTTGGATACACCATTATACGCCCGAAACAAAAATACAGTCCAAATAGTGGACTGCGAAGAGAGAATCGGCTCAAAAAAAAAAAAAAAAAAAATCGGCTGGGAAAATGATGGCAACTGTTTTTTTTGGGGGGGGGGGGGATAGTCATGGAGTTATTTTAATCGACTATCTTCAAAAAGAAAAACCATTACAGGAGCATACCACACATCACTACTTGACAAACTGAAGGCAGAACTTGCGGAAAAACGGCCACATTTGCAGAAAAAGAAAATCCTGTTTCACCGTCTCACACCTCAGCGTTTGCAATGGAGAAAATCCACGAATTACGGTTTGAACTGCTTGACTCATTAGATCCAGCCCCAAGCGACTTCTTTTTGTTTCCTCATCTGAAAATTGCGCTCGGACAGAGATTTTCCTCAAATGAAGGGGCAATCACCTTCGTCAACAATTATTTTACAGAGTAAAACGCCGTGTACTATTTGGACGGGTTAGAGATATGGGAACATCGCTGGGAGAAGTGTGTACAGTTACAAGGAGACTATGTTGAAAAACGCCGAGTACTATTTGGACGGGTTACAGCGATGAGAACATCGCTGGGAGAAGTGTGTCAAGTTACAAGGAGACTATGTTGAAAAACGTCGAGTACTATTTGGACGGGTTACAGAGATGGGAACATCGTTGGGAGAAGTGCGTAGAGTTACAAGGAGACTATGTTGAAAAACGTCGAGTACTATTTGGACGTGTTACAGAGATGGGAACATCGTTGGGAGAAGTGTGTAGAGTTACAAGGAGACTATGTTGAAAAACGCCGAGTACTATTTGGACGTGTTACAGAGATGAGAACATCGTTGGGAGAAGTGTGTAGAGTTACAAGGAGACTATGTTGAAAAACGTCGAGTACTATTTGGACGTGTTACAGAGATGGGAACATCGCTGTGAGAAGTGTGTACAGTTACAAGGAGACTATGTTGAAAATGTCGAGTACTATTTGGACGTGTTACAGAGATGAGAACATCGCTGGGAGAAGTGTGTACAGTTACAAGGAGACTATGTTGAAAAACGTCGAGTACTATTTGGACGTGTTACAGAGATGGGAACATCGCTGGGAGAAGTGTGTACAGTTACAAGTAGACTATGTTGAAAAACGCCGAGTACTATTTGGACGTGTTACAGATATGGGAGCATCGCTGGGAGAAGTGTGTACAGTTACAAGGAGACTATGTTGAAAAACGTCGAGTACTATTTGGACGTGTTACAGAGATGATAACATCGCTGGGAAAAGTGTGTACAGTTACAAGGAGACTATGTTGAAAAACGTCGAGTACTATTTGGACGTGTTACAGAGATGGGAGGATTGCTGTGAGAAGTGTGTACAGTTACAAGCAGACTATGTTGAAAAATTAAAAAAAAAAAAAAAAAAAAAAAAAAAAACTGAAAAAAATGTCTTATGTCTTTATTAGTATTTATTATTTATTAGGTCTTTAACAGACAAATACTTTTTTAAATAAACCTAGAAATGGCGCTCCTTCTGAACTCGCCACCAAAGACAGTAGGCAATTAATAAAATGGTAAAGCAGAATCCGAGAGTCACTGCATCTGAGATTAGAGGATGCCTTGAGCAATATTCTGGCACTGTGCTTCACACCAGAACAGTTGAACGGGTTTTAAATAGTACTGGGTACAATGCCCGCCTTCCTAGGAAGACACCATATGTTAATAAGGTGAATAAGAAAAAGCGCATAGAATTTGTTAAACAGTATGTGATGACATCAACAGAATTGTGGGATAAAGTTCTCTGGTCGGACGAGACCAAATTCTGGCTATACAAGAGCGATATTCAGCAACAACAGTCGCAATGTGCAGTCGCGCATTTTCGTGGTGTAGCATTCCCGCAAATGTGGTCTTTTGGGTCTGATATGGTCTTGCGATGTTTGTGAGTGTCCGAGAAAGCGTTCTTAAGTTTATTGGCCGATGTTGTCTGACAATGACAGAAGCGGTGTTGATATTTTCTTCCGTAAGAACAGTAACTGGAGCACTTGGACCACCTTTTTTTGAAATGGATTGTCTCCCCTCTTTAAACAACTTAAAGCACCTTCGAACTGTGCTGTAGGGAAGAACAAATTCTTCATAGCCTCGTGTAACATTGTATACGCCTTAACTGAAGAATTCTGAGACGAAAGCAGAATTTCAAAGCCGCATATCGTTTCTCGCGCATCACCCCTTATATTTCGGTAAGAAATAATGAGGCTTTTACAGGGGGAAACCAGGAGTACTAAGGGTGAAACTACTACAGCGTGTCTGTTACACATTAAGCTAACAAAATATCATAAGATTAAATTCCAGAGCAACAAATTATGACCGTAAAAATTATGAATATTCTTTATTGAAAAGCCCTCGTATATAGCATTTTAATCAATATTGTTATAGACATTTTTTTATAAAATCGAAAACTGGGAATAATACTGAATGTAAATGTAGTTAGGGGCATTTTCCTTATCGCAGCATCTCCTAAGAATTGCTGGTTCAAACGTAATATACGAAAGAGCAGTATTCAATTCCTCCTATCTCTTGGAGAGTAGTCGAAAGCTCTTTTTGGAACATGGCATTCGTTCATTCTTCCAGATGTTCCATCCAGGTCTTATGACGATATTCAATTTTTCAGCTATATTTCGTATAGCACCTTCGTTTCTGAAGCTTTTTATACAGAAGTTGTGGAATTTTCATTCGTGTGTAGCACTTCCACTGAAGATATTTATTTGTAGCTATTACAGTTTCATATATGCATACTGATAATTTATTTTGTGCCCATGATCTGTGATACTAATTGTTCATTCCAACCTCTTCAATTAAGTGATGTGATTTGTTGCTACGCACTTTGAACATGAAATAATTTCCATACGATACAATTTGTGAAGTTACTGACGACATTACATTCTTGGTGAATATGTAACAAAGGGGTTGAGTAACTGGTTGGTGTCTGTTACAACCTGGGAATCTCTGCAGAAACCGAACACCCCAGCAGCCAAAAGACAGTGCAAAATCTGAGCTGACAAGCGAGCCAATGTGTAGGTGAAGGGATACGATCGGTTACAGTTGGTCATGACCAGGGTCGTTTGCTTCTCAACAGACTTTGGAACTCTTTATTTCAGAATGTACAACATTCCACATAAAAAAACACCGGGAATAAGTGTTCTGGGACTTCCTGGTTATTGAAAGGTAGAGTCAGACTGAAACATTCAATGCCATAGCCGGGATTTGAACCACGGATCTTCTGGTCTCCGTCCAGCAGCTCTAACCATTGAGCTACTATAGCCAACGTGAGGGTATGACATTACATTCTCCAACTGACTCGTGTTTTTCCCGGTAAACCACTAGGAATTCTCATAAACACATGAGACAACTACCTTAAAGACGACTTACTATGCTGTAAGTACTTTAAGGCCCGGACTTTATAGTTCGGACCACTATTAGGTACAACTGACTCGTGTTTTTCCCGGTAAACCACTAGGAGTTCTCATAACCACATGAGACAACTATCTTAATGACGACTTACTATGCTGTAAGTACTTTAAGGCCCGGGCTTTATAGTTCGAACCACTATTAGGTACAACTGACTCGTGTTTTTCCCGGTAAACCACTAGGAGTTCTCATAACCACATGAGACAACTATCTTAATGACGACTTACTATGCTGTAAGTACTTTAAGGCCCGGGCTTTATAGTTCGGACCACTATTAGGTACAACTGACTCGTGTTTTTCCCGGTAAACCAGTGGGAGTTCTCATAAACACATGAGACAACTACCTTAATGACGACTTACTATGCTGTAAGTACTTTAAGGCCCGGGTTTTATAGTTCGGACCACTATTAGGTACAACTGACTCGTGTTTATCCCGGTAAACCACTAGGAGTTCTCATAAACACATGAGACAATTACCTTAATGACGACTTACTATGCTGTAAGTACTTTAAGGCCCGGACTTTATAGTTCGGACCACTATTAGGTACAACTGACTCGTGTTTTTCCCGGTAAACCACTAGGAGTTCTCATAACCACATGAGACAACTATCTTAATGACGACTTACTATGCTGTAAGTACTTTAAGGCCCGGGCTTTATAGTTCGGACCACTATTAGGTACAACTGACTCGTGTTTTTCCCGGTAAACCACTAGGAGTTCTCATAAACACATGAGACAACTACCTTAATGACGACTTACTATGCTGTAAGTACGTTAAGGCCCGGGCTTTATAGTTCGGACCACTATTAGGTACAACTGACTCGTGTTTTCCCCGGTAAACCACTAGGAGTTCTCATAAACACACTAGACAACTACCTTAATGATGACTTACTATGCTGTAAGTACTTTAAGGCCCGGGCTTTATAGTTCGGACCACTATTAGGTACAACTGACTCGTGTTATTCCCGGTAAACCACTAGGAGTTCTCATAAACACATGAGACAACTACCTTAATGACGACTTACTATACTGTAAGTACTTTAAAGCTCAGACTTTATAGTTCGGACCACTATTAGGTACAACTGACTCGTGTTATTCCCGGTAAACCACTAGGAGTTCTCATAAACACATGAGACAACTACCTTAATGACGACTTACTATGCTGTAAGTACTTTAAAGCTCGGACTTTATAGTTCGGACCACTATTAGGTACAACTGACTCGTGTTTTTCCCGGTAAACCACTAGGAGTTCTCATAAACACATGAGACAACTACCTTAATGACGACTTACTATGCTGTAAGTACTTTAAGGTCCAGGCTTTATAGTTCGGACCACTATTAGGTACAACTGACTCGTGTTTTTCCCGGTAAATCACTAGGAGTTCTCATAAACACACTAGACAACTACCTTAATGATGACTTACTATGCTGTAAGTACTTTAAGGCCTGATTATTGTTTTAATTGATAATGGCTTTTGTATAACTAGTAAACAGTTAACAGATTAAGAAAATAAAATTCCCAAATGAAAAACAGCATATCACCTTAAACCAACAATTTAAGTCATTTAATTTTTTAAATCAATTCCAACCTTTTCCCTTTTGATATCGACAACGCTGTTATCGCATATGCACATTTCTGTTTTTGGATTTTCTTTTGTTTTTTACACATCTCTCTCTCTCTCTCTCTCTCTCTCTCTCTCTCTCTCTCTCTCTCTCTCTCTCTCTCTCTCTCTCTCTCACACACACACACACAAACACTTCCGGTTATAATACAATGTTGGCTAGAGAAAATTTATCATCCCGATTGGCACTCGAACCCTGGACCCATTGCACACCAGACAGGTGCTCTTTAACAACTGAGCTACGAAAATTGTGAGACACGAACCTGTTATTGGTTTGCAAATTCAAATACTTAATTAGACGTCGCTATTCCTTTTTCTACCCTCGTGGTCAAAGAAAGCAGCAAAAAGCGACAGGCTCTTTAAAAATCTGACCGTCGCCTTAGCTACAAAATCTGTAAATGTGAATTTAAAGTTGGTCTGGATTAACAAGGAGTAGGCAGCCCTCCCCCCTCTGTGGTGCAGGGGAAACAAGAGGTCCCGAGCTCGAAACCTCGGTTAGGGTGAGTTACCCGCATAAGGTTTCTTTCCGGTAATCCAGGGCATATATGAACTCCATTTCATTCACCGCACGATATGACTTAACGTTGGAGGTTTTCTCTTATCCTGAAAGATGAGTGTCTGGTAACTCTAAGCTCTATGTGCCCTGTACTTATTTGAACATCATTTCATTCATCGTCAGATATGACTTAACGTTGGAGGTTTTCTCTTATCCTGAAAGATGAATGTCTGGTAACTCTAAGCTCTATGTACACTGTACTCATTTGAACATCATTTCATTCATCGTCCGATATGACTTAACGTTGGAGGTTTTCTCTTATCCTGAAAGATGAATGTCTGGTAACTCTAAGCTCTATGTACCCTGTACTCATTTGAACATCATTTCATTCATCGTCCGATATGACTTAACGTTGAAGGTTTTCTCTTATCCTGAAAGATGAATGTCTGGTAACTCTAAGCTCTATGTACACTGTACTCATTTGAACATCATTTCATTCATCGTCCGATATGACTTAACGTTGAAGGTTTTCTCTTATCCTGAAAGATGAATGTCTGGTAACTCTAAGCTCTATGTACACTGTACTCATTTGAACATCATTTCATTCATCGTCAGATATGACTTAACGTTGAAGGTTTTCTCTTATCCTGAAAGATGAATGTCTGGTAACTCTAAGCTCTATGTACACTGTACTCATTTGAACATCATTTCATTCATCGTCCGATATGACTTAACGTTGAAGGTTTTCTCTTATCCTGAAAGATGAATGTCTGGTAACTCTAAGCTCTATGTACACTGTACTCATTTGAACATCATTTCATTCATCGTCAGATATGACTTAACGTTGGAGGTTTTCTCTTATCCTGAAAGATGAATGTCTGGTAACTCTAAGCTCTATGTACCTGTACTCATTTGAACATCATTTCATTCATCTTCCGATATGACTTAACGTTGGAGGTTTTCTGTTATCCTGAAAGATGAATGTCTGGTAACTCTAAGCTCTATGTACACTGTACTCATTTGAACATCATTTCATTCATCGTCAGATATGACTTAACACTGGAGGTTTTCTCTTATCCTGAAAGATGAATGTCTGGTAACTCTAAGCTCTATGTACACTGTACTCATTTGAACATCATTTCATTCATCGTCAGATATGACTTAACGTTGGAGGTTTTCTCTTATCCTGAAAGATGAATGTCTGGTAACTCTAAGCTCTATGTACACTGTACTCATTTGAACATCATTTCATTCATCGTCCGATATGACTTAACACTGGAGGCTTTCTCTTATCCCGACCGATATGACATAACGTTGGAGGTTTTCTCTTATCCTGAAAGATGAATGTCTGGTAACTCTAAGCTCTATGTACCCTGTACTCATTTCATTCATCGTCCGATATGACTTAACGTTGGGGGTTTTCTCTTATCCCGAAAGACGAATGTCTGGTAACTCTAAGCTCTATGTACCCTGTACTCATTTGAACATCATTTCATTCATCGTCAGATATGACTTAACACTGGAGGTTTTCTCTTATCCTGAAAGATGAATGTCTGGTAACTCTAAGCTCTATGTACACTGTACTCATTTGAACATCATTTCATTCATCGTCAGATATGACTTAACGTTGGAGGTTTTCTCTTATCCGGAAAGATGAATGTCTGGTAACTCTAAGCTCTAGGTACACTGTACTCATTTGAACATCATTTCATTCATCGTCAGATATGACCTAACGTTGGAGGTTTTCTCTTATCCTGAAAGATGAATGTCTGGTAACTCTAAGCTCTATGTACCCTGTACTCATTTGAACATCAAGCGTGCCTTCAGTCTTGGTGCAGCATTTAGGCAACGTCCCAGTTGAAAGAATAAAGCATCTAATACATGAGGAAGGTGAGCAAAGAATCTTCTTGTAGTTGTAGAGATGTACTCATTAATGCTGTGCATTCCGGATGTAGCACGGGGCGTTCACAGACAATCGCAGGGTCTTGTTTTGAGACACCTGTAGTCGGTGAAGCACATCCCCATACAGGACTGGCGTATAGTAACAACATACACTCAACTCGTAGAGGGGAGTTGCGGTTGAGGATGCGATAGAACTTGTGAAGGCGAGCATAGGCTCGATTTAGTTTGCTTTAGATATATGTACTCCATGTGAGCCGACGCCAAGATATTTGACTGCACAATCATAAGGTAACCAAGGGACCTCAGTGGTATAGGGTCGGATATTTGCCGGGGCACCTGGCCGGCGCAAGAAGAAACCTACTTGCATTAAGTGCGACAAGCCCACGAGATAACGAGTGCAGGAAAATGTCCAAAGAAGATTGTAGCGTTGCAACGGCAGTTTTAATGGAAAAATGTGAAGTAAAGATCACAGTAACGGCAGCAAAGATCGCGGTACTTGTTGCATGAAGTTCAGGCACATCAGCAGTGTATAAACTGTGAAGAAGTGCTGCAAGGATGCTACCTTGGGGCACGCCGGTTAGGAATGGGTTGTACCAAAGCTTTGGTTTACGGGTTGAAGCTTGCATACTTTACGTTTTAGTAAAAACTTTCTAAATTATATGAGCAATTTAAAGTTAGACGTATGTTAGATATTCTAATTCAGTTTTAGGCCACGCCGTGGCTGAGTGGCTAGGCTACTTGACTCTCACCAAGGCGGCCCGGGTTCGATTCCAGGCGACCGCAAAGTGAGTTTTGTGATGGACAACACGGCGCTGGGGCGTGTTTTCTCTGGGATCTCCTGTTTCTCCCGCATCTCCCGTAGGGGAGGGGATCTGTCCCCTTCAGCTGCCGTGGTGCGAGCGCTGCGGACGCTTAGCACTCGTGATACCTCTGACATTATTAGAGGAACATAACATTCGAGCCCCTGTCTGATTGGGAGTTGTTCGGATTGGTTTGGACTCGAGGGGCAGTGTGTTCCCAACACCCGTGGGAGATCGGGTACCTCCAGCCGGGCTACGGCCGCCCGGAGGGAGTAAAGCGTCCCGGGTACTAGCCTGCAGAGCTAGTAGTAGGTGTGCTAGATCACCAGGCGGCCCCACCGAGGTTTTCGGTAGTTTTCCCTGCGGGGTTGACGCGCGTAAGTGGCGTATATACTTCCATCCCGTCTTGACGTTGTCGATGGGGGGGGGGGTGGGTTTAGGAAACCATCGTTCCCGGGTAGAAGACCAGGGTCCGGTGCTCCATTTTGATCTCATGTATCATCAGTGTCACCACCTGCAGTGCCGTATGTAGTAAAGGTGAGCATTAAACACTACACATCTTTCTAATTCACTTTTAGGCTATTCGAACGATACTCTTACTCGAATTAATTAAATGTTAAAAGAACATATACTTGTGAAAAACAAAAATCTTGTGGTATTGTCAACTTGGTGACGAACTTTGAGCGGAAAAAAGGTCGTATACTCCGCTAACTAAGGACGGACGCAGCCATAGATTTTAAGGGTGGCAACTGGTGTTTGTGTTCAGGCTTAGTTTTTGACAGGAGAAATCGTTGTTAGTCCAGAAAGAAGGGGAGAGAGGTTCTTCCCGTAAGAGGGACGCCATATGCGTTCTCTCAGCCAACTAATTTAAAATAAGTTGTAGGATAAAAAAATGGCAAAAGAAAAACCGCGGAAGAGACGCAGCATCTCTCAATAAGTCAGCTGGTCTATGAGTGCCAAGATGAAAAGTCGTGTGATAATACGCGGGAAAGAAACGAAGTAAGGTCTGCTCAAAGTCCGCCAAACTGTATTTCAATCGCGATTGAAATATAACCGATCATCATAAGAGAACAAAACTGTGTTTCGTTCCAAGCATCCAACTGATCCATCCACAAAACCCTGAATCCAAGAGATCCTTGGTACAAATCCTATTTTTATGAGCTTTAAGATAACTTCAGGAGCAGCCGTGGACTTCAACGTTCTCAACCATCATCGTCGAGGATGACGGAGTCACCTTGCACTATGTACCCATAAATAACTACCAGTTTACAGCCTCAGTGTGTTAGATTGTATGCTGCGTAGTAACGAGTCAATAACAAAAGAATACAGACTGTTTATACGCGACATAAAAAAGCGAATTTCGTTTGTAAGTAACGACACATAAAGCACTTTATTTTAACAAAGGTTTTACCTAGTTTTGTGATAATCCCGATAAAATTACATTCCGTGTCGGTAGTACTGAGTCGTTAAAGGTTGACATGACAACGGCTCGTTAACAGCTCCACACGCAATGGTTTTAGAGAGTATTTAAACAAAACACACGTCATTTACATATCTGTGGCCATTTGGAATTTATGTGCAAGTAAAAAGCTTTGCCTTCGTTTCAATAGAACAGCCTGGCACTTCGATGTCTTTAAATCCCGATGCTATTCAGTCCCTTTCCCTTATTTTACACTAACATACAATATAAGTGATCATTTTAATATCTCATCAATTTTCTTTAATGTTTTAATACTTCCAGAGGACAGACCAGAGATTTAAAATCGACCAAAGTTGGCATAGGTAAGATAGTACTGTCTTCTGTATTCCAGTATAGTTAACGCCAACAAACTGGCATGTGAAAAATTCTATGGAATTAGTGGACGAGTGTATACCAGCAAGCGTTGTAAATATCGCCTTGTACCTAACGTCTATCACCTTCAATAAACACCGGAAACAAGTCATTAGTTACCCTGTCCCGTCAGTAAAGGTGCCGTCTGCCCACCACAAGAAGGCAAGGCAGAGGAATGTATAACGTAATCATTTTGCTGTGTTTATGCTGTCCTTCCGAACATGTTATGGATCCTCGGTTAATTTAAAATACTGTGCTGTCTCCTTACTCACACATGCATAATACTGTCGCGACTGGCCCGGGTTAGGTGCGGACAGACAGTGCACGGCGGAGATAAAGAGCTTACCGTAACAGATAAATATAACGCGGAGATAAAAGGCTTCCCGACACAGATAAAGTTAGATAACCGGAAACTTCTAGTGACATCTTGATTGATAAAGAACACTCCACAAATGTCTGGAAACATGAATTGTCGTATAAAAGGAAGCCGCGGTTAGTTGGAGGACAGTCGTAATGAAAGAGTCGAAATAGAACTTGATAATTGTGCAGCTGTATCTTGAAAGTGAACGCTTTGTTTGTGGGTGTGGCAGACGGACTGGAAGATTGTAACTGTGTATGTGACGTAATTCTACTACTGTACGAGTTGACCAAGGTGTATTTTTACGGAAATAAGGGACATTTTGAATTTCTGAAAATTGGAATAAAATTCCTTATAATAAAAAATCTGGTATTTATCAATTTAATTGTTTCGATTGTGATAAAGTTTATATTGGAAAGATAATCTGGTTTTGGAAACCAGAACGAAAGAACATTTTCATAACATTAAGTATAAACTGATAAATCGGCCGTAGCAGACCATTTTTGATAACCATGAAAAATATCCATAAGTTAAATTATTAAAACAATTAAATGGTCCGATAGATTTAATGGTTTGGGAAAATATATTTATTTTAAAAAACAAACATAGCGTAATAAATTTTGAAATAGCGGCAGTTGATTCTGTTTTTACATTTGTTTTATCTTCAGATCTTGGTAATACTAACAAGAACATATTAACATCTAGCGTTTGTAACGATGATGACAGTTTTGTTGGTTCCGGCTGAAGATGTGGAAGAATTTTCCATGAAATCGCGATCCTGGACAATTTATAAACGTCATCATTTCTTATAAGATGAGTGAGGTTTTAAGTTGCAAATTGTTATATTTGTATATATTTGTTTGCTTCACTGTTAATAGATTCATATTTTACGCATTTATTAGTTAACTCTACGTTTGTAAAAATCGAAAATACTGAAAATTTGTTCCATAAAGGGAAGTTTAGGGTGAGAGATTATTTTTTAATAAAAAAAAAATGGTCGTGGGGCATCCCTCAAAAAACAGTGAGGTTAAATATAAAATTGATTTTCGTGTTTGTGTTACGCTGTACACAGACGAACATTTTTCTAAAATTGTGGTTTTTGGATCAAGGTGATACATTTCTGGCAACATATCAGCATTCAATTTTTGGGCGAAATGCAAATTCTCTAGATTAGTAGAGAAACTAAACTTGTATTTGTTACAGAAATATAATTCAAGATGTAGATAAGAATATTGCAAGTGACGTCACTGTCGGCAGCAAAGACAGAAGAAGCCTACTGTTACCCTACACCGCCAACAATAAATTGCGGCATTCTGTGAAGTTACAAAGTGCCGCCGTAATTGTTGTGCCTTGAATATCACCTTTTATCTTCCTGTTGTCAACTGTTTCCTATTCCTTACATCACGAGTTTAACCTTGGCATTCAGCCTGACACTCAAAGAACTTTCTGGATGTTAATGAGAACTTGTTACGATTCTTTCTTTTCTCTAATAAAAAGTCTAAAATGGTGATCTAATTAAACGGACGTCACCAGACTTGCTTACCAAACGGGGCTAACATTTTATTTACTGTATGGTAAAGAATGCTTGTTTTATCAGAACTTGAAGCATCCACTTCTCGTTTTGGACTAAACTTTCATAAATTTGTCACTGTACTCAAAAACTAAAACATTTCTAATGCCTGCCTCTACAGCATTTGGAAGGGATTTCTGGAAAATCTGGAGTGTCTTACACTTTTAGTTTCAAATAGAACTGGATTTTGATAACGTAATCCACACAAGTATGTATACCACACAAAAGTACACTAGTATGGACAGCTTTTTAGGGGATTTAATTTTTAAACTTACTTTCTGTACTACGTACGTATTCACAAGAAGTATTATATTCCACACAGAAATTTAATAGGATATCCGTGATTTCGTCCTGCAAGAGTTGTCGCATGTCAGTAAATCTCCGATATTTGAAAACTACTGGTCTGGAACGGAGTTGAACACGCGAACTTGGAGCATTTTTCAAGGACGCCACATAAATATTTTCAAGGCCTTTTTGGAACATTTTGATCTTCTCGAAAGAAGCTCTATTTCACGAAATTACGAAGGCTAAAAATATTTTCACGAAAAAAATAAATGTATGTGTTAAATTTTATAGGATCGTTCTTAGAAGTCATTTCATTCTGAATAACTTTCTATAAGACGTAGAGTGAACCATTTCTGAGCTTTTTTTTTTTGTGTGTGTGTGTGTGTGTGTGTGTGTGTGTGTGTGTGTGTGTGTGTGTGTGTGTGTGTGTGTGTGTGATTTACGTCCTCCAACGTTGCCGTATCGGACGATGAATGGAATGGGTGAAATGATGCTCAAATGAGTCCAGGGTCTATGGAGCTTAAAGTTACCCGACATTCGTCTTGAAGGATAAGAGAAAACCCCGGAAAAAACCTTATCCAGGTAACTCACCCTGACCGAGATTCGAACTCGGGACCTCTTGAACGTGAGGCAGACACGCTACCGAGGCGGGCGGTTATTTGTTTGAATTTTCAATTCCCAAATGGAGAGTCATTCCTTTCTGAGTTTCAAAAAATAAAAATCACCTAGCAACCATCTCTTAAAGGATTTATCACAGTCTACCATATTCTCATGTTCCGCTGTTACCTACAAGACAAGTACTAATAAGATGATATCAAATAGAAGAATAAGATTTTATAAAAAAGTACTTCGTTGGAGAAAGAATAGAGAAAGCCATGTGAACATATTGGATTTTTCTATAATGTGAATCATTAAATTGAAATACGTAAGACAAGTGTGTTAAACTTAACAACTGTCTTTGCTTTTAAAAAAAGATACTAGAAATTATAAAAGTTATGAACTGCATAGAGTCGACATGAAAAATTCAATGCCATGGTCGGGATTTGAACCACGGATCTCCTAGTTTCCGTCCAGTCGCTCTTACCCGCTGAGCTACCATGGCCAACGTGCCGTCCTAACATTAAATTCTCCAATTGACTCACATTTTCCTGGTAAACCACTAGTTTTTATTTTTTTTTTTATTTTACGTCCTCCAACGTTAAATCATATCGGACGGTGAATGAATTCGGTGAAATGGTGCTCAAATGTGTCCAGGGTCCATGGAGCTTAGAGCTACCCGACATTCGTCTTTAAGGATAAGGGAAACCCCCGAAAAAAACCTTATCCAGGTCTCACCCTGACCGAAATTCGAACTCGGGACCTCTTGAGCGTGAGGCAGACACGCTACCATCTACGCGGGTGGTAAACTACTAGGAGCTCTCGTATCCGAGATAGACCGTTTGTGGCGACTTACTTAGTAAGTACTTGAGTCCCAGGCTTCATCACTTAACTCTTATTATTTTAGTTAATTGATGGAAATTAATCATTTCTTCACACTAAGCGTATATAGGCTAAGGTTTTTGATATAGTCAACATGAAAAATTCAATGCCATGGCCGGGATTTGAACCACGGATCTTCTGGTTTCCGTCCAGTCTCTCTAAACCATTGAACTACCTTGGCCAACGTGCCAAGGGGAAATATACGAGTCAAATGGAGATTTTAATGTCGTGACGGCACGTTGGCCATGGTAGCCCAATGGGTAAGAGCGACTGGATAGAAACCAGGAGATCCATGATTCAAGTCCCGGCCATGGCATTGAAATTTTCATGTTGACTATCAATCCAAAACCTTAGCCTATATAGGCTAATGTGAAGAAATGATTAATTTCCATCAATTAACTTAAATATGAACTGCTCTTTTCAAAAAGCATAATCTGATAAAATAAATTTTGCAAATTGATGATGAGATGAACAAGAATGTTATAATTGATGATTAAGAAGACATACTCGGACCACAGTGTTGTAGTTTTGCTGTCAACTCCAGGATATAGCAGATAAATGAAAAATGCAAAACTATTCCAACATTATCCTACTATCGCTTATTTAATTTAGATAAAACAAAGCAATCTTTCTACTATTTCACCCTGGATATGCTAAAAGGAACTTTTTGACGCATGTTTGTGTCTACTTTCTTAATCTTCCTGCTAACGTAAAACCAAAAGGCTGAACTTCAATTGCCTTGGCTTTGTACTGCATATTCTAAAGAGTTTTCTAGAGCTTATCATCTCAACCAATTTATAGATCAAGCATTCGTTCACTTTACAACGCATGCACAAAATATTAAATTTTAGAACCAAATAAAAATTATTTCAAACATTGTATACCCATAGCAAAAGTCAAACATCCTGAATCCATCGCTAGATTCCTGAACGGCTTCACTCATTCTTAAATTACTGTGTTCCACTACTTGAAGTCCATTACGTCCTTTACTCATATTTCCTGTATATTTATCTAGTCCATAAATTACATAAAACTGGTACAGAATTTTGAGAAAAAAACTATCACTTTTATTCAATTATTTTCATTTCAGTTAAAATTTAAATATCATACAGAAACAGAAATCAAAATTGAACTAAACTGGACCAATACTGTCAAAACAAAAGATTAATTTTCAGCTTTATGGCAATGAAAATGTCCAAATGTCTTAGGTTTGAACCTAAAATTTTTGTAATTTCAGTCAATGGAAAAAAATATGAAAGGCAGGTTCTCATGATGAGCTTATTACATTTAGTACATGTTAAAATTAAGCTTTGTATAATTGTACAATGAGAAAACTTGGGCCAAAAATATTTAAAAATAGCTCTGGGGTCAAATATTGAACCTTGGAAGAATTCTATTAATTAAAAAAAAAAAAAAATAATGCTTTCCCTTAAATGTTGGAACTTTAAGAAATATTTTCCCTTCAATTGCAGCACAAAGCAGTCAAATTATTCACATTCATAGGCACTATCTTTAAAATTTGATTTATAAAAAACTGCCTTATTGCTGAAGATTAAAACAGATATTCACATGCTTTCTTGTTCTTTCTTATAATTAAGGAACTGGCTGAATAATTACCATATACACATCACAAACTGCAGATAATTTAACAAAGAGAATAGTTTAATGTCACCTAATTATATTAGAATTACAAGTGCCTACTTGCATCCTACAACTGCAATTGCCAATGTAAGCACAGCACTGAGATATATTTCACATCCTGCAGTGACTCCTGCCTACAAATTTATTTCCAACCTGGTAAACCTATAGGCTATGCTTTAAAAGTGTTACACACTGGTCTCATGCTATTTTTTAAAAACAATGCTCCCAAAATTGGGAGCTAGATGGACACTGAATTTATATCTGGCAACTTCAGGTTTGATGACCAAAAACCTGAATATTCTACTGCACACATAAATAAAAGTGTTACCTTTGTATTCATAATTCTTGTCTTCTTCCCTTCCATTTTGATGATAAGCTTTGCTTCCATGTCCCTTTCCCTAAAAATAAAGAAATAAATGTTAGTAAATTACTTTAATAACTATTTCATTCCCCTTTGACAAGTAACTTCTCATCCCAAAATTTAACAACTTCCAACGAATTTCCGTCTTAAAACGTTGTTCGTAATTAAATATAGGTTATGGTGTTTTTTTACTATATGAAATAACAACTGCCGGTATTCAATCGCAATCAGTTTTCTTTTATTTGTAATTATGCATCCCTTTCCAGTTCAGACAGGTTTTCACTTAAATTCATTATTATATATTTTCTTTACGCCACAGGCCACACAACATGTTCTATATTTTTAATTAAAGAAATTCAAGTGTAATTGTACTAACATAATCACTTTAAGTACAAGAGATGCTTCTCAAAGCGTGGGCGGTGACATAAAAGGTTTCCACTTAAAAGGACATTAAGAGAATGTAATCAAATGTTTGACAGATGAATTTATAAACAGCCAAAATATAAACTTACCTTTGATTAAAGGGGCGAACTCGAACGGCAACCCTTACAGACGCCATTATTTTACTTTTAGCACCAATATCACTGTAAATCATCCACACTACATCCCAAAAATCTAAAAATTTCACACTGATAATGCATCACACATTTTTCACTGCCTTCCATTATGTACCGCCTATGACGTCACTGCTTATGAACACAGGGGTTTGGCAACTTTGTCGGTGACACAGAAAGGAGTCAGAATAGCCAACCTTGGTATGAGATGTTTTGTTAGTGCCAACCATCAGATTTAGACGATGTTACGGATGTCTTTTGTATAAACTGTAGATTAAATAAATTACTTAAATAAATTAAATTGATAAGCTTATATCAAACAGACATTGAAAACATAAATTAAATATATTTTTCTTTTAATTCTTTCACACCGCAACGGCTCTAGTAAAAGATAACAATGACTGTTCCCTCGCGGCTTCTTTGTATCAAAAGCACCGACCGGTTCATTGTTTTTAGCATATGTATTGCAATTCAGAGCTTGTTATTTTTGTTTGTTCGATAATATGTTACATTATTTTATTATATAGACATTTTACACGTTGTATACTGATTATTAGTTAGGAGTAAAGAGTCTTTTAGCAAGTATAAACTTGCGTAAATTTGCAGAATACTAAAGTAATCCTGGGGGGACCTGCAAAGTTTAATCCGTCTTTCTATGTAGACCTGTATGAACACGTATAAGCAAGCACCCACCTACATGTTGTATAAGCGAAGAATTAAACGTGTTTTAACATGAAAAGTTATTTTGAATCTCCCGAATCTTAGGCTCCTCTCAGAAACAATATTTCGGGTACTAAAAGCATTTGCCTAAAACAGGCGAAAAGCCTCTATTTCTTTCCTTCCTTTTGATTTAGCCTTCGAAGTTTGATTTTTAGTAATGTTATCTCTAGTAGGTATATTCCTACAGGTACTAATATAAATAGTATTTGAATTATTAATTCTATTAAACAAAGTTTATGTTAAATATAAACTGCAAACTAAATGTTAATAAATTCGGTCAGTTTGGGATTTTACAGCAAAGATGGTAATTATTTGGTACCGTTTGACTAAAGCAACACTTTATATTTGATCATTCTTAATTTTGAATTTCGATTTTCTTAAAAATGACTTAACAATTGCAACTGAAAAACAGTATGTTCAAGTGTTTTTTTTCTTTCAATTTACGTCCTCCAACGTTAAGTCATATCGGACGATGAATGAAATTGGTGAAATGATGCTCAAATGAGTCCGGGGTCCATGGAACTTAAGAGTTACCCGACATTCGTCTATCAGGATAAGGGAAACCCCGGAAAAACCTTATCCAGGTAACTCACCCTGACCGAGATTCGAACTCGGGACCTATTGAACGTGAGGCACACACGCTACCATCTACGCTACCGAGGCGACGGTATGATTTGAATTTTCTGGGAATTGCCTACGACGTCTAACATTTATAAGCTGTCAGTAATCTTCTTATGCCATTTCAAAAATAAAAAAGTCATGTTCGACTTTTGTCATTAATTTATTTTTATAAATTTATTTTCATATAGAATTAGAATATGGAGAAATATTTATATTTCAGATTTTACAAAATCAGGATTTTAGTAATAGGTGCCCGATTCAATGCCTATTTGATAACCTTTATTTAGGTAGAGGTGAGATGGGGGACCACAGAAATTAGGTTACAGGAATGGACGACATTTAGATGTCACCCTCTGACACAACAAGAAGTTTCAAATCGCAAGCATCTGCCCCATTTGTCCGCAGTTGTCCTGTTACATTACAAAGAAGCGGTAAATGGGAGAGAAGAGGGCTGTGGAGAAAGTATTCATCGTGTGGACCAGGGAAAAATCCATGGCCAAAGTACGCATTCACCAGAGATAGAACCCGAGTCTCATGTGTTTCCACTGTATTATCTCAAAAATTTTGATTATTGTCAATTTGCACAGTGATTCTGCAGAACTGACAAATACTTTTCTTTAATTTTCCAATGGAGATTCACTTAAGTAGCAGTTTTTAATGCCTAATTAAGCAGAATTTCCTGTGCAAATGTTTATTCCTTATTTTTGTTTTCTGTCTTGTTAGCTTTGGCTTTAAGTCTGATGACACATTTGGTTAGGTGTACCTACTCTCTTGTGACAAATGACTTTCAGGATTATTATAGATGCCTTTTCCATTTATCAGCTAGCCAATTTTTTTTACAAATTCCAGTACTGTGTTTCTTTGCAGAGGAATGCAAACACCAAATACCCTTTGCATAACTGTAATTGAATTCTTAAACCAGTAATATCAGGTAAACTATGATCTGTGGGGATGGGGGATGGTTTGTTATGTTACCTCCATGACTTGACAGTTCAACCCTGTTTCCTTCCATCCTGTCTTTAATGCTTAGAAATTCTTATCCCTGCTGTTTTGGATCCAGGGGACCTCAAAATATACATTTGCAATAAAATTTTAATATCAAGTTTTTGGGTGGAATGCAATACATTCTGCACCTTATATATGGATGAAAGAGAAAGTAAAAATATATAAATGATTTGTATTTGTTTAATTTTCATCCATTCTAACTGTTCTTACGTTTTGAAGAGCTGTAAAATGTGACTTAATTGAACTTTCAGCTCCAAATGATTCACTTCTGATTAAATATCATAGATTTGAGACAGTAATATGTCAAAGAAAGTGTATATCTTGAATTTTCTGAGAATAGCCTGTGAACTCAATACAGGAAAAAAATATAAAACTTGCTGAAATGTTCAAATAAATTACACAGAAAATGAAGCTAGTTACAGTGGAATAATAAATATAATACAAATAAAATATTTAGTGATTCTTTTCCACTTATCTTAAGAAGTTGATGACAATTCTTCTATCTTTTCTAATTGAAATTAATTTCATGAGCATTTGCCCACATCTTCAGTCAATAAACTTCGTTGTCAACGATACCATGTATTTACGTATTACCAACATCTGAAAACGAAACAAACCTAAAAACAGAATCAATTGCAGGTATTTCAAAATTCATTACACAATTTTTATTTTTTAAAATAAATATTTTTTCCCAAACCATTAAATCTATGGGAACATTTAATTGTTTTAATAATTTAACTTTTTGATTTATTTCATGTTTAAATGACCAAAAATGATCTGCTACGGCCGATTTATCAATTTGTTTATATCTAATGTTACGAAAATGTTCTTTCTTTCTGGTTTCCAAATAACGTTTCGCCTTTCCAATATAAACCTGATCACAATCTAAACAATTAAATTAATAAATACCAGATTTTTTATTATTAGGAATTTTATCTTTTTTAGAAAATTGTAATAAATTTTTAATACAATATTTATTTTGAGGAACTAAAGTTATACCAACTTCTTTAAAAAAATTTGAAAACGTTTATTAACCCAAGGATGGTAAGTAAATTGTTTAAATTTATAATCATCTTTTATTTTTTTAAGAGTAGAAATATCATTAATACTTTTTTGATATTTAAATTTTTCAATTTTCTTTTGTATAAAGTCTTTATTAAAACCATTAAAGCAGTATTAATAATATGTTTATATTCTTTAGTAAATTCTTCTTTATTCAGGGATATATTTAATCTATAAATCAAACTATTAAAAACAGCAATTTTATGTGGAAAAGGGTTAAAACTTTTATTTTTTATGTAATTATCAATATGAGTACATTTCCTATAAATACCAAAATCTAATTTGTTATTATTTCTTAGTATTTTCAAATCTAGAAAAGGAAGAAATCCATTAATTTCAGTTTTTATAGCTTTTTCTTGTAAATTTAAAAATTTTAAAGCGTCATTAATTTGTTTTTCAGGAACAATAGCAAAAATATCATCAACATATCTATACCATGTTTTAAAAATCAAAGGAACAGCTTTAGTGACTTGAATTTAAAAAAAAAAAAAAAAAAAAAACTCATAAAAAGATCAGCAAGAAAAGGTGAAAGAGGATTACCCATTGCTAAGCCAGAAGTTTGTTGAAAAAATTCAGCATTAAAAGTGAAAAAATTTTGATCTAAACAAAAATTTTAACAAAATCCACTATTAAGTCCTCATGTAAATTTATTGAATTCAACCACTTTTTTTAATAAATTAAAAGTTTTTCTCTAGGAATACTAGCAAATAAGACAGTTACATAAAAAGAAATAAGTGTATCAGTTTTAGATAATACAACACTATCAATCCTTTTTATTAGTTCAAAAGAATTTTAATACTTAAACTTTCAAATTTATCAAAATTACTAAATTTTTTGTGTAACCATTTTGCTAAATTGTAAGTTGGTGAGTTTATACAATTAACAATAGGTCTCATTTTATTACCGGGCTTCTTAAGATAAGTGGAAAAGAATCACTAAATGTTTAAGTTGTATTATATTCAAATAAAGTTTTTGTGAAATGGTTTTTAAATACTCACTGTTTTATATTCAAATTTTTTTGGGCTGAGCAAGCTGGATGGCTTTGCAGTAACTGTAGACTCAGATTCGAGAGGCTATGGAGGTCAAACTGGGTTGGTAAGACAAAGCTGCGGTTGTTTCCATTTAACCATAATGTCCCTTCCATTCCCTTGTCATATCACTAAGCTGAAGTCCAGATAACATAATCCAAGAATAAATTTACGGCAAATTCTTCCTGTAAGGGAGGGGATCCGTCTCCTTCAGCTGCTTTAGCACTCGTGGTACCTCTGACGTTACTAGAGGAACCTCGGGCTGAACTGCCGAGCCCCTCCCGTCGGGGAGTTGTTCGGATTGGGTGTTCCCGACACCCATGGGGAATTGGGTACCTCTGGCCAGGCTATGGCCACCCAGAAGGGGTAGAGGGTTGCCTAATAAGTCCCAGGTACTAGCCTGCAGAGCAAGTAGAAGGTATGCTAGATCACCAGGCAGCCCCACTGAGGTTAATCAGTAGTCTTCCCTGCGTGTAAGTGGCGTATCCACTTCCATCCCATCTTGACGTTGTTGTCAATGGGGGGGGGTTAAGAAATCAGGTATTGCCCTATGGAAAGACCCCAGAGTTATCCATCGCTCCCGGGTTGAAGGAGGCCCGGGTCTATGGACTTTTGGATAGATCCTCTGCATTTAACTTTAACTAGGGCAGATTCTAATCCCAAAGGAGTTTTGTGAGGATGTGGAACTGGGATGATCCTAATGCACAACTGACTGAAAGGTTTCAGAAATGAATATTCAATACATCATTAGGTATAGTGGACAGATGTTCAAATCTGCTCAAATGATTATTTATTTATAAATACAAATAAAATTAATAATATCATAAAACATCCATCATATAAATGTTACAAATTGGTTTCATATCAACATTCTCATTTTTTTTCCCGCCTTCAATTCAACATTTTACAAATCACAGACTTAAGCTGGTTCTCCCCTGATGTTTTTGTTAAAGAGGGGAAAATTCAAACCAAAGACAAGAATATTATAACACGAGTTCTCCTATTAGAGGAGCACCCACCAGGGGTGACAGATACACAGCACACATGTATATTGTTGTAGCTTGTACGCCAATGATGTGCTGCATCTCCCTTTATTGTCAAACTTGGCAACCTTGTGATAAACTGCTCAACCTCATATTAAAATACTTTTTTCTTAATAGAAATATACAACTACTTGTATATGTTGAATTAAAAAAATTTTAAAGTCTATTATTTCTGGTTTAATAGTTCTTGACTGAGAGAAAATTATCTCCTGTATCAACAACAATGAATACTGTGTTCAAAATGATGAATACAACAGTTTTTGTGAAAAATATTGACTTAGACTTGCATGCTGAAGCACCAAATGATTTATTATGATGAAACCTTAAGACTAGAATGCATGCAAGTATCTATTTCTAAATGAACTACTCTTATATCCTTTAGCATAAGATTAGACAAAGAATGAGGTTAGAGTACATATGCAATGACAGTAAAATGGAAAAAGCATTCATAAACTATTATAATCTTTAAAGTAAGCTACTTTAAAACTAGAAAAAGAAACTATTTGCCAAGTTTGAGAATAAACATACCTACACTTTCCTTTTTCTAATTTCTAAATGTCAGCACATCATTGAAAAATGGAAGGTTGTCACATTCAGGAAGCAATATATTATAGCAAGTCATTATTTTGTATATATATTTTCTTTGAGTGTCATCTAAAAAGAGATATTTTGAAACTTTAATGGAAAGCAAAATGATAAAATCAGCCTACAATCTATACCTACATAAAATTGTATTATGATTTAAAGGAAAGCGGAATAAAGACACTTAGGAACTATATATGCAGAAAACCTGAAACAAAATATTTCTAGGATGTTTTAAAATGAATACTGTCGCACAAGAAAAAATAAACTAATAAACTGACTCTGGAAATAAGCTTCTAATAAAACTATTATATACAAGGAGAAAGTCAAATATCACTGCTTTCCACGAAAAATTAAATAACAAAACAATGCTGCTAATTACAACCACATAAAGCCAGTTACACACTATGCAGATGTTTCTCTGTAGATTAAATGACGTTATGTAAAAATGAAATGTGTAGTTTAAGATATTCATGGGAAACAAGCCAGATGAAAAGACGATAAGAGCGTACACCTCTCCCATCATCAGGATATTTTAATAAATGTTATAACCACAAATGTATCATTGGATATAACACAAATATAAACAAAGACAAAACACTATCAATACTGGCATCACTGAACAAAAGACTTTTCAGTAAATTAAATGTCAGGTCAGGAGATGGCGTGAGTATAGAAAATAAATTGTATCAAAGAAACGTAACTGCTTAACTTGATGATCAAGCTGTATAGAACTGTGCTTCTTAAGTCGACGGATTTCCACTTTTAAGGCCGGTTTCCAAGAGGAGCTGAAGTGAAATCGAGCATCACGATTAAGTGTGCTCCTTTCAGAGAAAATGACCAAGGCCTCCTTAACTCTCCGCTCCTAGTAACTGTTGCATTTTGCCAAGATGGTCGTCTCCAAAAGTTGGCTCTATGAAATGTATAGTGTTTAACGCCCGCTTTTACTACATGCAGCACTGCAGGCAGTGACACTAAAAATATTGAGATGAAGATGGAGCACCAGTTGAAAACGATGGTGGGGGAACTGGTAATCTTGGAGAAAACCTGCCCCAGTGCTGTTTTGTCCACCACAAAAGTACTTTGCGGAAGCTTTGTGAGAGTTGAGCAGTCTAACCACTCAGCATCGCACAGTCAGGCCCTATGTGAATATGTGTTCACTACGTATATGTTCTCTCTTTCCTAGTAATTTTGTTCATCCAAACTTGGACACGTTTATCTGTGGGGACTAAGAGACAATCAGTTTATGTCTTAAAATTCTATTCATCGAAACGTACAGAGATTGCATTTTTGTAATATTCTGTTTTTTAAATTTCTTCTTTGAACAAATAACTGAAGGATTAAAACAAACTGTGCACAAAATCAGTAGCAACAAAATATTGAAAAATATAATTTATTTAGCTGTCAAAAAATATTTTGACACAAAACATGACATGTCCTGGATTTACTTGTAGCAAGAGGCTTAGAAAATTTTGTGTAAGTTGCCCATACTCTTTATATGCAATGCAAATTCTTGTGAAGAATTTAATGCTTTTTAAATAAGACAATTTTTAATAAAACTGGAAAATTCCAACTTTATTTTGCACAAAACACTTATGGGCAATTTTTTTTTTTTTTTTTTTTTTAATGTTCTTTAACTAGGTAGGTTGTGAGAGGAGCAAATGTATCAAGCGGTACTCAATTCATGAATCCTGGGGAAAAAATATATTACCCACCGAAATACCCTACACAAGATTCAATCGTAAAACTCTTTGAATCTGACATGCTACCTCTATGCTATGGAAATGCAAAATTAAGCACAATGAAATGCTGAGAACCACAGATATTAAAGAATAACCATAAATAAAACTCAATTTTGATTTTCATGTTCCATTTCCAGCTGGGACAGGGGATATGTTCTTTATCTCTCTATAGAATTACTCCCTAAGCTCTACTGAGTGTAAAAGCTGTTGCCAATATTACAGAAAGCAATTAAAAAAGTATTACGTTTAGTTCTCATTATTTTTACAACATTGGCATGAAAGAATTTCAGAGAAATACAGAGAACATATTTTTCTTTATTGCTGTAAGAAAGACCCTAGTTTCTTTTGTTCCCTGAACTGTGTAGCTCATGTTGATGGTCAATGAAGATCTAATGAGCCTGGGCTTCTTGGAACTTAAGAATTACTTGATATATGCTTTATCAGGATAAGGAAAAGCCATGGATTGTAAACACTCGCTTACAAATTTGATAGTGGCAATAATAATCTAAGTAAATCAATATCCAATACTTAGAGATGTTCTCGGGAAACAAGTCAGGTGAAAAGACAATTAGATATTTTAATAAATGTTATAACCACAAATGTATCACTGGATATAACACAAATATCAACAAAGACAAAACACTATCAAAATTCTCATCACTGAACAAAAGACTGTTTTCAGTAAATTAAATGTCAGGTCAGGAGATGGCGTTGAGGATAGAAAATTAATTGGCTCAAAGAAACGTAACTACTTAACTTGATGATCAAGCTGTATCTTGGCTTGTTTTCCAAGAAGATCTCAAACATATGCATTGCCAGGAAAGCTTTAGATCTTATTTTACCCAAAACTTTGTTATTTTTCAGTATTTTCCTTCAATCATCAGCTAACAGTTATTGACATGATTCCTGGTTTCACTGTAAACATTGCTACTGAGTGGAGTATTTGGAGATTACATGGAAGACTAAAATTTATTAAGGAATTCTTGTTCGTCTATATCAGGAGATTTTCTTGTTTATTAGGATTTTTGTTTGTAATTAGTGATTAATATGTCATCTAAGAGTGAAAGGGTAGAGCCAGACTGAAAAATTCAATGCCATAGCCGGGATTTGAACCACGGATCTTCTGGTCTCCGTCCAGCAGCTCTAAACCATTGAGCTACTATGACCAACGTGCCAACATGACATTAAATTCTCCAACTGACTTGTGTTTCTCCTGGTAAACCACTAGGAGTTCTCATAAACACATGAGACAACTACCTTAATGGTGACTTACGTGTAAGTACTTTAAGGCCCGGGCTTTATAGTTAACCACTATTAGGTCAATTAATGGAAATTAATTGTTCTTTCACACTAGCCGTGTGTAGAATGCACTATGAAACGGTAGAACCATACTGAAAAATTCAATGCCATAGTTGGGATTTGAACCATGGATCTTCTGGTCTCTGTCCAGCCGCTCTAAACCATTGAGCTACTATGGCCAACGTGCCAACATGACATTAAATTCTCAACTGACTTGTGTCCAACTGACTCTAACGTACACCAGAAGATCTGTGGTTCAAACCCCGGCTATGGCATTGAATTTTTCAGTCTGGCTCTACCCTTTCATAGTGCATCCTACACACGGTTAGTGTGAAAGAACAATTAATTTCCATTATCTAGGAGTGTTTGTTGGTTAAAAACACACTAACAGTTTTGATTTGAGATATTCATGCAGATTATTGCAACAATTAGAGTGCTTTGCTCTGTCATTCTAAAAAGGTTATTTTCAGTATGGCTCAGAAAACTTATAAATTGTCTAAAATGGTCAAAAATGATCTAAAAATTCTAATAACTGTAAAAATGTTTAATATTTGTCATAATTTGTTATAATAACATTTAAACAATGCCTAACATTATAATCTTTGTAAAAGTTAAGGGCATATGGAGGTGGGCCGTACTGCAGACTTCAGTGAATCCTAAGCTTGCCCCTCCTACCAGCAGTGCCGAATGTGATACACACATCTCATGCTCTTATGTACAGAACCTGTCGGTACATGTACTACACTTGGCTACAGCGCTTCGCTTGAGCATTGGCCAGCGTTCAGATGCCTTTAACTTTTGCAAGCGGTATAGTGCCATTATATCAGTAATTTGTAAAAGGGTTTGTGTGTCATTGATTGTTTCTATTTGTAGGATGCGTCTGCTGATACACAGCATCAATACTTTCAAAAGATCTACAGATACTCATCTATGTAGTGCGTAACTGGTCTAGTTCACAGATGCTGAGGGAAAAATATGTGAAAGTTTCTAAAGATACAGTTTAACTGTCAAAACATTTAGGAAGCACGAGGTATACCTTTGAAAACAAAACAGGAATGACTATATTATGTGCGCTAAACTCGTTTTCCATGATTTAGTTTTCCTTCAATGCTTCCACTCTCTCTTGTAACAGATTACAGCTTCTACAAAAATTTAACATTTGCAATACAGCATAAAATAACAATATGAGATTTTTAAAACAGAAATGAAGTTTAGCACAAGTTTTAACATCAGAGCTTCACTGCAAATGTGCTTATTCTTAAACTGCTACATACTTCAGAGACCCGTAGATAACACCCATTAACATCCATGATGGTAAACTGAATACACAAAATTCTTTTTGTCTTAATTTTCCAATATTTCATTTTTCTCATAGCACATATAAACATTGTCTTTAGCTGATGAAGCAGCAGATCTGACAAATACATGAAGATTATTTATTAATGTATGGTAACTAACTGAATGTAGCTATAAACAGATTTTCGCAATGAGTATCTTGGTTTTGTACAATGCCTACACACCATTATATCAGCTTTCCTCACTGATAATTTGTGTAAGAATGAAAGAAAAAAAGAAATCTATTAAAAGATGCTCCTCGTTAAAATAATCATGCCTAAATGACAAATTCTTGGAAGGCTAAATATTAAAACAGTAAAAAAGTACCAAGAAAAGCAAGAATGTGAGTCCAATTTGGAAAACATTAGAAACATTTACTGAAACCGTGTTGACAGTACGTAGTACCACCCCAGGTTCATTTTCAATATGTCATAATTAGGAAAATGCTTAGCTGTGTCCTCATATGTATGTATCTGCTACTACAATTATTTCAATTCAAATCTTGTAATCCTCAATTTTTTTTCTTTTTTTTTTTCTCCCTTACATTACCATTCCTGGTGTTCCTGATAGAGGAACCAGGGTTGAGGGACCCAGTTCAACACCTGGGATGAGAGCGAGAGAAGTGGGTGATAGTATGAGGGTGAAATGAATGATAGGAAAGATGAAAGGCTTTACTGCTAGTTGCTATAATCTGTTCATGTAAGAATAAAGTAAATGTCAAAGAAGCACATGGTGGAAATGAATCACATTGGCTGCAGGTTTTTAATACGCCCATGTTCTTCCACAATATAGTTCCATGGTTTATTAAGCTTCTTGATTTACCTGCTGTCAATAAACCATTCAAGTTGTTGTTATAATAGAGAATTAACATTATAAAGTAATTACAGTAAGAACAATGACTCTCAAAAGTTCAAAAATGCATTGGTTGAGCAACAACAAAATGGCATTATTATTTGAAGCAAAAGGTTAGAAACAGTGATGCATTTAACATTTGAAAGTAATGAGTCGGTAATTCAAACACAAACATCACTTAAATTATCCTTACTTGGACATGTTTCGGAGAACGGTTTGTCCCCATCGTCAGCAGTTATCCGACTGGTTGGATCCGTGGTTTCCTGAAGTGAGCTGGTTGTATGTGGTGCCATCTGTTGACTGTGAGATGATCTTCCAAAGAGAGTTTTCAGACGGCAATTCAAAATTTAAAGTATACTGTTTGTTTTTTATAATTAGCAACTTTTCCCAAACATCTAGTTTGGCTGCATTACTGGCTGGCTTTAATAGTTTTATATTTGGTACAATTTCATGATTGGAAGACCAAAAATGGTGGGCTATTGCTGATTTTTCTATTTGTTTGTATTTCATGCATCTCATATGTTCCTGTAATCTAATATGTAAACATCTTTTGGTTTTTCCTAAGTAGAACTTATTGCAGTCTGAGCAGTTGATTTTGTATATACATGATTTCTTGTTTTCAGGTACTGGGTCTTTCAGGTTGTTGCATAATACGTTTTATAAACAGAATTTATTTATTGGGGCTAGGGTGATGTTGTACTTCTTGAATATCTTGTTGAATTTATGATGCACTCTGGGATGATATGTGAATTTCCTGAACTGTGTCTCGGTTTTTGATTCTGTTAATTTTGACTACAATTAATGGATACAGTAAACAATTAATAGAAAAGAAAATTTGGAAATTCAAGTTTCAGAAACACATATTGGATACCACAAAATTAACAGAATCAAAAACCAAGACACAGTTCAGGAAATTCACATATCATCCCAGAATGCATCATAAATTCAACAAGATATTCAAGAAGTACATCACTCTAGCCCCAATAAATAAATTCACTTTAAAAAACTTATTATGCAACAACCTGAAAGACCCAGTACCTGAAAACAAGAAATCAGGTATATACAAAATCAACTGCTCAGACTGCAATAAGTTCTACTTAGGAAAAACCAAAAGATGTTTACATATTAGGTTACAGGAACATATGAGATGCATGAAATACAAACAAATAGAAAAATCAGCAATAGCTCACCATTTCTGGACTACCAATCATGAAATTGTACCAAATATAAAACTATTAAAATCAGCCAGTAATGCAGTCGAACTTGATGTTTGGGAAAAGTTGCTAATTATAAAAAACAAACAGTTTACTTTAAATTTCGAATTGCTGCCTGAAAACTCTCTTTGGAAGTTCATCTCAAAGACAACAGATGCCACCACAGACAACCAGCTCACTTCAGGAAACCACGGATCCAACCAGTCGGATAACTGCTGATGATGGGGACAAACCATTCTCCGAAACATGTCCAAGTAAGGATAATTTAAGTGATGTTTGTGTTTGAATTACTGACTCATTACTTTCAAATGTTAAATACATCACTGTTTCTAACCTTTTGCTTCAAATACGATTTTAATGTTTTAGGAATATTTAATGTGGTGTTTAATTACAGGAAAAATAGGCAGAAACTTTGCTGGTGTGTAAAACGTGCCATGTACAGAACATCTGCTGGTAGACGTACCAGTTTGGTAACAGAGCTCTGCTTGAGCTTTGGCCAGTGTTCATATAGCTTTAACTTTTGCAAGCGATTTAACAAACCATGGTCCTTCAGCCTGGAAGCTCGTTGTTGCATAATTTCCTGGAAGCTACTGTATCAAACCACCAGTATGTATTATGAATTAGGTTTCATCACATCCGCTTTCAAAAAATATTAAAATAAATTAATGATACCAATATGTTTTAAGAAAAACTAATATACAAACAAATGTATTAGTTGTCATAAGACATTCTGTATAACCAAGCTAAGCTTAAAATATCATTTATTATTTGAACATATAGATTAATTAAATTTAAAGGGAGTCAATTAATGACATAGATTAATGTTAAAATGATATGGTGTGAAATCTGTGCCAGTTCACTTTCCAAGATACTCACTGCTCATGCAGACAAATATTAACAATGACGTAATACTGCTACTTAACATTTGAATAAGATCTGCATCTTAACAGTGTCAGTCTTTGCCAGGTATAGCATTTTAAAAAGTGGAATATATATTCTCTTACATTATAAGAATGGGAGGGACACCAGTGATTCTCTACAGATTAATGCATCTAAATGGAGGAATGGGTAATTGGTTACTTTTTAATTGGGTATGTATTTATTTTGTTTTTTTTAACATCTATTAAACATAGGAACAGGCTAAATGTTGTTCTCTCTTTTGAGACATACCTTTTACAACTAGAGACCATCATTGTACAAAATTGGACCACCAACTTCATCAGACATGTGACAGAAACATCTTTGACGTTAAGTACCCAATTACAAAATGGGATCTGAAAAATTTGTTTTGCATTGTTACCTGTTCCTTGAGTCTTCCTTTACTGTGAATATTTATATCCAAATATATATAATACATTCCTCTTTGTATATTTATGAAACGTACATGTTAAATGCACTGATCAAAAAAATTAAAACAAAGGAGTCACTAAAAGATACTTGCTTAGGAAGAGATACTGATTAAACAAAATGTATAATATATACCAATAGACTTAAAATATATGCAACTGATCACTTACGTAGTAATACTCTGTTCTGAAGTATACTTATATGTACACATAAGAGAGAATAATACAACCTAACCTAATAGTCGAATAATATTTTATATAAATACTGTATACTGTTCCACATGTAGAACTACCAATAATCTAGTAGCTTAGTAAAATTATTTGATACATCATAGCAGTTGCAATAAGAAACACATCTATCACCTTTTGTACACTGCACTCCGTTCACATATTTACATTTGAGTTAAAGCAGAATTATGCTCTTTCATTTGGACCATTAAAAGACAAAAACTGTTCTTGTCAACACATAGCCATAGAATTTTGATTTCTAGTCATCAGACTTTTAACAGATCTCTGCTGCATAGTGGCCATGTCAGAGAAAATTTGCATGAAAATATTTTAAAATATAGAATGTAAAACTGATCAGCATGGTATATGAACAAATCAGACCATTAACAAGCACATGCTTTATCGACTGATTTGTCATGCCTCTGTTCGTCACCATTTAGCTCCTAACATTATGCACAGCAACATTAACAATGTGACAGAAACATGCACCAATAATGACTAGGCAAATTGCACATATGCCATCACAGACCTCAATTGTATGATGACACACACTCAGAAGAACAAATAAATAAAAAATATTAAACAAAATGTAGTACACTTCCTGTCAACAACTCTCTCTTTGGTTTGTATACCACATAACCTGGAACCAAACAATGGGATTGATTGAAATACAGTACGAGTATGGACAAGACGCTGACTAGTTGAAGTGTAAGAAAACTCATCACCTATTTATGCCCAATCTTAGCTTGCAACTGAGTCTATTACTGGCACAGGTTTATGCAAGATGCTTACAGGTCGGCTGTTTGTACCACTTCTTTTCTTGGCATTGTTATCTCGACGTCGCACCTGCTGCGGAGACTGTTGCAGAACTTCTGTGTATTCTCGGATCAGATTTGCTATTTGGAATGCCTGCAAAATGAATTACTGATATTAAAACTTTCTCTACTCTCTTATTTCTATTTACTTTTTATTAACTAAGATAAACTTTTATTACAGATTTACTATCTATAGATCTAAAAATATGTGACTGTTCAAAAGACTGTACAAAGTATATGAGTACAGTACATGCAAGATAAGTTGATTGCTGGATTTATGGTGTAGTGCGGGCAGTGGAAGAAGCGAGAGCTAACGCTCTTTTGTCTCTGCAGTGTGATCAACCTTGAAAAACACAGTTCAGTAAAATAGCATATAAGATAAGTGAAGATATCACAAATAGCGTTGCATCCTCTGAAAACATTCCTTAGTTTTGCCCACGCCAGTTCAATTGCATTCAGATCACATTTATACGGAGGTAGACGAATAACAATGTGTCTCCTTTCGAGAGCCATAAGATCCACAAATGTTCATACAAATATAAACAATTTTCAAGTAAATGCTGATGTACCACACTCGTAACAAGGGTAAACTGGCAATTCGAGCGCATCAAACGAGCCTTTATGAAGGGAGCTTTAACTATAAAGTGATAATGTTATATAACAAACTTCCAAATTCATTTAAACAAGCTGCATCATTAAAACACTTTAAGTATAAGGTTCAGAAATTTTTGCATGCACACAGTTTTTATACGGTTAATGAATTTTTAGAACTATAACCATGTAAATGAGCACTGGGAGCATAGTACATTCATAAACCTGTAATATTTATATTACGACATTTCTTGTAGTAAATTAGTCTATGCAAATACCACATGAAACCAGAAAAAGGCTACTTACTGTGTATATTGTATGTAATCAATTTGACTTTATGTATATACTGTATTTATACATTTTGACGTTGTCTCATAACATGTATATGTTGTCAAGGACGAACTAAAATTCTAATTCTAACATACGATTGTTGTAAACTGGTTAGCTAATTAACCTCGAAATTGATCAAAACAAAATATGGCGGACATGATAAAGCTTAGCGTATTAGCCACTAGATGTCAGTGTGTAGCGCATTTCAAATTTCAAAGTTGTCATCTATGTTTAAGGAGTTAAACGAAACTTACCGAATGAAGACTTGGAACCCGATCGCTCTTCTTATCGTGTGCATATAGTAAGCCAGAACATGCTCTAAAAACTACAGTAAACTTTTCTTTTAAAGCACTGGCTGCTCAGCATGGATAACCATAGTGATGTAATGTTTTATTTATATTTTCAAATCAATTATTTTACATAGTGTACTCCATTATTCTCTTGTTAAATTGTATTCTGTACTTTAGCGTAACATTTATGGCGAACTACTTGTATAAAAACATATAGACATAGAAGTTGTAAAATTTGTTAGGTGAATAAAGGAATATAAATATAAATGAATTAAGATTATACTTACATATCAATTAAAATGGTGTACTACAAGGGTGGTATGAAAAGTTTCCGACCTAATAAACATACAAGATCCAATAGAATGTATTTCCCGGGCTTGTGAGCCGTGGTCCAGAGGATAAAAATTCTCCTGAAGTGTCCTCTAAAGATGCCTAAGCATGTACAAAGATACAAGATACTTTTTCAGAATATTTTTATTTTTTTTATTTTTCAACATAGTCTCCTTGTAACTGTATATACTTCTACCAGTGATGCTCCCATCTCTGTAACCCGTCCAAATAGTACTCGGCATTTTTCTCGGCAAAATAATTGTTCACGAAGGTGATTGCCTCTTCATTTGACGAAAATCTCTGTCCAACCGAGCGCAATTTTCAGATGAGTGAACAAAAAGAAGTTGCTTGGGACTAGATCTGGTGAGTCAAGTAGTTCAAACAGTAATTTGTGGATTTTCGCCATTGCATTCGCTGAGGTGTGAGACGGTGCGTTGTCTTGGTGAAACAGGATTTTCTTTTTCTGTAAATGTGGTCGTTTTTCCGCAAGTTCTACCTTCCGCTTGTCAAGTAATGATGTATAGTATGCTCCTGTAACGGTTTTTACTTTTTGAAGATAATCAATTAAAATAACTCCATAAGTACCCCAAAAAAGAGTCACCATCACTTTCCCAGCCGATAAAGGATTTTCCTTTTTTGGAGCCGGTGCCCCCTTTGCAGTCCACTGTTGGACTATATTTTTGTTTTGGTCATATAATGTTGTATCCAAGTTTCACTTACAGTAATTAATCGGCGCCAAAACTCGGATTTACTGCGCCTAAACTGTGCCAACAGATCGTTGGAAATGTTCGTTTAAATACGTTTTTGCTCTAACGTGAGCAAATGCGGCACCCAATGCGGGGACAGCTTTCTCATGTCTCAATGTTGATTTAATATGTGACAAACACGTTCTTTTGACATGTTCATAGCCTCCGCTATCTCTCTCACTTTAATTCGGTGGTCGTCTAGCACCATTTGGTGAACTTTGGCTATGTTTTCGTCGGTAGTTGCAGTTTTTGGTCATCCCGAACGTTCGTCTCCCAAGCTCTTACGGCCATGTTTAAATTCAGCTGCCCAAAACTTCACTGTGGTAAATGATGGTGCAGAGTCCCCATACACAGAATCCAACTCATCTTTGATTTGGGTAGGTGTATTGCTTTTCAAAAACAAATATTTAATGACAGCTCGATACTCGATTTTGTCCATTTTGTCCATAAAAACACTCACATCAACTCACTCAAATGACTGTTACATAACAACTGAGCTCCAGAATGGCTGAAACTTTGATGAGTAACTGTCAACAGATTAATTAATAAAATTCACTAGCTTTTATTTACAAGTGCTATCATCTTCATGCTGAGGTATGAAACTTTTCAGACCACCCTCGTACACAAGAAGTATCCATTAGTTTAGGATTATGCTATGACTTACCTGGGAAGTTGTGAGAATGACTTTGCTCTGTTTCTTTTCACTACCAGTTATTATCATGAGACAGTTGAGAGCTGGACTGTAACTGAGGATGCTGTCATATTCATATGTACAAAGTGCGTTACGTGAGCGATGTTCCAGTAGATGTAGACCGTCCTGATCAACTGCAAGCCACAGAACTCTAGGCCAATTCGATGTGAAGGATTGCTGAAATTATTTACATGTTATTACTTCCTTACATTCACATGGCCTTCTCTACCACAATCATTTATTTTTTTTTATATGTTGTTTCTATAAACTATTCTATAAGCAATAATAATTTCTTGCCGGTGATTAATAATATACAAATCCCTGGATTATTGTTTGCAGATGACTTGGTGATTGGTGCTATTACTGTGAATGGGCTAAAAATATCTTTACAAGAAATAGATAAATATTGTGCAGCTTGGGGCCTAAAGGTGAATAGAGCTAAAACCCAAATTGTAGTTTTTAAAAAAGGTACTAAACTGAGTAAACATGAGAAGTGGTACAAAGAGGGAATCGAATATAAAGTAGTACGGGAATGTAACTACTTAGGAATGAAAATTGATGCAGGAGGGAAATGGGAGAAGCAAAAGAAATGCACACTGGCAAAAGGGAAAGCAGCAATGGCAGCTGTAAGAGGATGTTTGTATAAAACACCTGAAATGGAAATGAAATGGTTAGAAAGGGTATATAATTCGGTGGTTGAGGCACGAATGCTATATGGTATTGATATGTGGGGGCTAGAAAAGGGATGGGAAGCTTTAGATTATGTACACAGGGGGGTTTTGTAAGGAAGTTCTAGGGCTGCCAATATCAACTGCAAATGAAGTAGCTCTAATAGAAATGGTGAGAGTTCCAAGAAAAGGGTTAGTTATAGAAAGGGCACTAAAATATTGGTATAGGATATTGAATTTAGAGGAGGGCAATATACTGAAACAATGCTTGAAGTATCAAGAACTAAGTTTACCAAATAAAGGATGGGTAAGTAATTTACAAAATAATTTGGAAAATAATGGTATGGGTGATATTTGGAGGAAGAGAGAAACTAATTATAAAGGTTTTTGGAAAGGGGCTAGAATAAGATTTGAAGACATGGAGATCCAGAAACTGTTTAGTCAAATAGCAGAGAAGAGATCACTTGTTTTCTATATTCAATTGAAAAATAGTTGGGGGAGGGAGAGGTATATAGATAGCACTAACAGTGAAGAAAGAAAGGGGTTAGCATGGATAAGAGCAGGGATATGGAGATTAAGAGGTCAAAGAAATGGATACCCGCAAGACGAGTGCCCATTGTGTGGGGATAAAGAGGGTATAAAACATATATTGTTTGATTGTAAGGAAACGGAGATGTGGAGGAAAGAATGTCAAATATCAAAAATGAATAGGAGAATTAGCTTAATCAAGGTTTTAAGTAAAAATTATAAAAACATAGGTCAGTTTTTAAGTAAGGTTAAAAACAAGTGGGTGTGGACTGTAAAAAGAGAGAAGGAATAATAAGTGACTACTCTGTAATAACACATATTGTAACACGTCTGTAAATATACTTAATGGACTGTCCTGTGTAGCAGTGGCTTGGGCCAAAACAGAGGGCAGTCCAAAAATTGTAAAAGCTTAGTACCTCAATAAATATTACTATTACTATTACTATAATCGTATTTAAGAAAAATTTATAAACTATTCTTATGAATGCTTAGTTTACTACCACCTTCAATTATTTCAAATGAATGCTTGTACACTGTATTTCACTGTAGGTACAAAGAGGATACAGGAAATTCCAAATCAACAGTCTTACTGAGCATTGGTTAAAGAAAGAAGAAATGAGTTGTTATAATATAGCAAATTTTACATTATCAAGTACTTTCTGTAGAACAAATATGAAAAACGGGATGACTTGCATTTATGTAAAATCTGGTATTAATTTTCAAATGCTAAAAAATTTGAATACAAAAATATGGAGCAGCATTTCGAAGTTAGTATTGTAAAATTGAATGATTATAAGGTTGTAATTATTTGTGTGTATAGAAATCCTGGTAGTGAATTGCAAATATTACTTCAAAATTTGGATATCATTCTGGAATATTACAAATTGAAAACTCAAGTTATATTAACTGGTGATTTTAATATCAATTTTTTTAAAGGACAGTAACGAAAAGAAAATGATCGTAAATTTGTTAAATATATATGGCCTACAAGTCATAATAAATGAGCCTACCAGAGTTCAAAATAGTGCTAAAACTGCAATAGACCAAATAATCCTAAACACCTATGCATTTCAGTATACTTCATTACTGTTTGAAACAGGCTTTTCAGATCATTTTGGGCAACTAGCTCTATTAGAATCCAAATTTGAGAAGATTAATGGATCTATAACTAATAAAAAGGTATTCAAAGCAGTTAGGGAAATCAATTATACAAATGTCGATTAATTTAACTTTTTGTTGTCAGAGGAACGGTGGGACGATGTGTACAAATTAAATGATGTAAACTGTGCATATTTTAAAAACTATTACCCACTACCTTAATGTAGCTATTCCCCTTAAAAAAGTAAACGTAAATAGTAGAAGAGCAAGTAAAGACTGGATTAGTCAAGGAATACGAAATTCAAGAGGCTTAGATTCTTAAGTATGTTAAAGGGAATGTCACAACTCATGATTTGAGGGTGTACCTGCAAAATTATAAGAAAATATATAACAAAACCATTAAGCAAGCAAAAAGGTTATCAATAAACAAGCGAGTATGTGAAGCAACCAATAAATCCAATTAAATTTAAAGGGAGGACTCCCTTTAAATTTAATTTATTATAACAACACTGTTTTCAACACTTCCAAGAAAGGAATTGTAATAAATCCAAGTCTGTTTGGCACATTATTAAAAGAGAGACAGGTAAACATAATGAATTGCACAATATCAATTCAATTAAATACAATGGTGAACTAATTTCTGAAGCTAATAAAGAACGTGAATTCTTTTAACACCTATTTTAATGAAATAAATAATTATTTTAAGCTTAGCCAAAAGAATAAAATAGAGGAATTTAAACATTTACCATATTTTCTCCCTTTCCTTATTTCTTTTGCAACAGATATTAGTGAAATTAACTCAGTAATAAAGAGCCTTAAAAATACAAACTCTTGTGGGGTTGATCAGCTTTCCAGTCTTACAATAAAGAAATGTGGTGTGCGTATTAGCCAACCTTTAACTTATTTAATAAATCTTTCATTTAATATAGGAAAATTTCCAGACTGCTTAAAAATTTCAAAAATAAAACCGCTATTTAAAAAAGGACCACGAAAAGAAATAAAAAATTACAGAGCAATTTCTCTACTATCAACTTTTTCTAAAATTATCGAAAAAATAATGTTTAGAATGTTATGTCTTTCTTTAATAAACATAATTTATGGATAGACCAGCAACATGGTTTTCGGAAAGGTAGATCGACTGATACTGCTATTATGCAATTTCTAGAGCAAGTATACTACAATATGGATAGTAAAAATAAACTTTGAATTGGGCTATGTTTAGATTTGTCTAAAGCTTTTGACCTGGTCAATCATGATATATTACTATCCAAATTAAATTCATATGGCATCAGAGGGACTGTAAACAACTGGTTTGCCTCGTATTTAAAAGACAGGAAACAGATAGTGGAATTACAATTTTTAGATGCAAAGACTAATACACTTTATGATGAATATTCTGAAATGAAAATTATAAAATGTGGGGATCCTCAGGGTTCTATCTTGGGCTCCCTTCTATTTCTAGTTTATGTTAATGATATAACCCATAATGTAGATAAGGAAAATATTAAACTTACTATTTTTGCAGATGACACAAACATTCTCATCACTAGTAATGATAAAGGTCATTTACTTCAAAATGTAAATGAAATTAATGAAACTATTATGCCATGGCTTGATCAAAACAGACCAATTTTAAACAAAGATAAAACAGTAGCAATAGGTTTTCGGCATAAACTAAATAGAAGTATTACCTTCCCTGACCTTAATTTGGATGCCATCAACATTTCATATGTAAAAGATACAAAAATTTTAGATTTGTGGTTAAATCAAAACTTGGATTGGAATGTACATATAGAAGATTTGATTAAAAAGTTAAGTAAGCAGTGCTATGCTTTAAAAACATTAAAAATGATAGCAGACGTAAAGACAATCCAAATGGCATATTTTGCATATTTTCATTCCCTTATGAATTATGGTATCATCTTTTGGGGTAATTCAAATATGTCAGAAAAGTTATTAAATTTTAGATGAGTCGCATTTTTTAACACATCTGCTTCACTTTCGTACCTATTTTGAGGACATGTTTCGCAAATCTTGTGCGAGTCGCACAAGAGCCGTAGATGCAAGCGAAGATTTGCGAAACATGTCCTCAAAATAGGTACGAAAGTGAAGCAGATGTGTTAAAAAATGCGACTCATCTAAAATTTAATAATTTTTCGCTTCACTGTGGTGTTCCAATACAGTTGAATCTCGATGTCAGAAAAGGTTTTTCGAATGCAAAAAAGAGCCATTAGAATAATAGTGAAGCAACCTGCACATGTGAGCTGTAGAGTGTATTTTAAGGAACTGCCATGTTTATACATATACAGTTCTTTTACATGTAAAAGCTAGTTTAACATATGCAGTGACACACAAACAGTTCAAACTTACTACCACGTTATACAAACATTCCTTAACTTATAGTGGTACCCAACTGTACAATAAGTTATCTCTTTTTGTTGAAGTTTTGTTGAGTCACACTTGTTTACACTCACCTTCACTTATTATTTATAAAAAACGCTGGAACGTTTTCCAGTCACTATAGTGACTCACTATAGTCACTATACTGCTGAGGAAAAGAGCGAATGTCCTGGAAAATGTTCCAGCATTTTTTTAAAAGTAATAAGTGAAGGTGAGTGTAAGCAAGTGTGACTCAACAAAACTTCAACATGAAGAAAACTTCACTCTTAATAATGCTTCTATTTGTAATATTTAAGTTATCTCTTTATTTAAAACAACCAAAAGATTTTTAAATTGAAACTACAGAAATTTTTAAGTGAAGCATGTTTTTATTCTATTCAAGAGTATTTGGAAAGTTAGTTATATTATTATATTTTGGCATTTAATCTTATACATGGGTGGTTCTTTTTTTTTTTTTTTTTTTTTTTTTTTAATTTCTGTATTTAAATGTTGTACTTAAATTTTGTAAATATTTTTGTTTTGACGTGTCCACAATCTTGTATAGAGATTTAAAGGATGAATAAATTGATTGATTGATTGATTGATTGATTGATTGATTGATTGATTGATTGATTGACTGTTTTTGTACTGATCCAAATTTCATTATCTTACATCAAAGTGCAAATGTACTTTACATGTTAATTGATGGAAGTTAATCATTTCTCCACACTAGCCGTATATAGGCTAAGGTTTTTGATAGATAAGAGTCAACATGAAAAATTCAATGCCATGGCCAGGATTTGATCCATGGATCTCCGGTTTCCATCCAGTTGCTCTTACCCACTGAGTTACCATGGCCAACTTGCCATCATAACAATGATTAATTACCATCCATTAACTAAAATGATAACAATTAAATGATGAAGCCTGGGACTCAAGTACTTACGATAGTAAGTCACCACAAACTGTGTATCTCAGATGCAAGAGCCCCTTGTGGTTTACTGCGAAAATATACGAGTCCAATGGAGATTTTAATGTCATGATTAAATCTCACGTTGAGATTTTGAGATGTTGAGATGGATCAGACACTTTGCCTAGCTTTCTTGCGCATCTCAACAGCCTTTGACCTCAAATACTGTTTACCATGGAAGTGGAGAAGGATGGAACTCTTCCATTCCTGGACATTCTTGTTTGAAAAAACAGCAATGGTACACTGGGGCATGCTGTATATCACAAGCCTACACACACCGATCTCTATCTGAACGCTCATTGTTTCCATCATAAGTCTCAACGTCTGGGAGTTCTCAATACACTGGCCCACAGAGCTTTGACTATCTCTGAAACCAGCCACTTAAAACAAGAAGTACAGCACCTAAGACTCACTTTCCGTCAAAACGGCTACTCCGAATATGACGTAGAAGCCTCGATCACCAAAGCTAGGAAAGGAAAACCTGTAATACAGCAAGCGTCAGATAAGCCTACCACTACAGCCTGCATCCCGTTTACCGAGAATCTATCCGGCAGAATCAGCAGAATTCTCGCCAAATGCAACATCAGGACCATCCACAAGCCACCTCCAAAGATTAAATATCTGTTGAGACCGGTGAAAGACAAACTGGTCTTCCAAGTTCCGGGAGTGTACCGCATTCCCTGTGAATGTGGGACATTGTATAAAGGACAAACCGGAAGGACCATCGCTACCAGAATAAACGAACATGAACGGAGTATTCGTTTAATGCAACCTGAGAAGTTTGGACTGGCAGAGCATTGTTTTGATAACAAACATAGAGCCAACTTTCAGGAGTGTAACACACTCCCTGTGAATGTGGGACACCGTATATAGGACAAACCAGAAGGACCATCGCTACCAGAATGAACGAACATGACCGGAGCATTCATTTAATGCAACCTGAGAAGTCTGGACTGGCAGAGCATTGTTTTGATAACAACCATAGAGCCAACTTTCAGGAGACGACCATCTTGGCAAAATGCAGCAGTAACTGTGAGCGAAGAATTAAGGAGGCTTTGGCGATTTCCTCTGCAAGGAGCACGCTTAATCGTGAAGCTGGATTTCAGTTCAGCTCCTCTTGGAAACCGGCGTTAAAAATGGAAATATGTTGATTTAAGAAGCAAAGATCAATACAGCTTGATTATCGAGTTAAGTAGTTACGTTTCTTTGACACAATTTTCTATACTTACGCCATCTTCTGACCTCGCATTTAATTTATTAAAAACAGTCTTTTGTTCAGTAATGCAAATTTTGATAGTGTTTTGTCTTTGTTTATAGTTGTGTTATATCCAGTGTTTCATTTGAGATTATAACATTTTATAAATATCCTGATGATGGGGGAGATGCACACTCCCGAAACGTTGATATCTAATCATCTTTTCACATGGCTGACTGCCCGAGAAGAAAGTGAGCAATTGCAGAAATTAACTCTACTCACATTTTGCAATTCCTGAACTACAATTATCTTACAATTTAAGGACATTCCAAGACAAGGTTTGCAAAATTCCTGGTTCTCTTGCAAGCTTTCTCAGAGATTTCTTTGGACTTCATTCTAACTTAACTCCAATATCATTGAGTTTTTCCCTTGCAAGAACACAGTGATTTACATTCAGTTTCTTATCACGAATAGATCCAATTTCCATAAAACTATTCAAAAGGTTATTAATTTTTTCTGCTAGGCAGATCAACTTCAGGGAATATTTGTTTTAATAATTTAACTCAGGATTTATTTCATGGTTATATGACCAAAAATGATCTGCTACAGCTGATTTATCAGCTTGTTTATACTTAATATTGTCACCTGAACGTCGGAACTCCCGATAGAACCGGCCGGCAGTAGGGCCAGACGGGAAGCATTCGGTCACGCCTACCCATTTGTCTTATAGCGCTAACGAAGGGATGGTTGGAAAAACATCACTGGCCGTCTCTTTCCCCTCCCCCTGCCGTCTGGAACTTTCGCGGTGATTCACTGAAACGCGAGACTTCCAGAAACTGCGATATTCCTATAAAAAGAGGCTGCAGTTGGCGAGTCAGTCAGTTCTTGGCGAGCAGCCGTGAGGAGCGCCCAGTGAGTGAACGGACTGGAAGACTGTGTACGTGCATCGGAGGAGTGTACGTAACTGCAAGTGCAGAGTGGAAATGTGACGGACGAACTGGTGAATTGTAATTGTGTGCGCTACGTAATTCTGTGTAATTGGCAAGTGTTCCAACTGTAATTCAGTGGAAATAAAGAACATTTTGAGTCTGTGCAATTGGACTTTTAATTTCACGAATCCACAAAGTCACAATATTATGAAAATGTTTCTTTGTTCTGGTTTCTAAATTGCATTTTGTCTTTCCAATATAAACTTTATCACAATTTAAAACAATTAAATGGTCCAATAAATTTAATGTTTTGGGAAAAGATATTTATTTTAAAAAACAAACATTGCGTAATGAATTTTGAAATACCGGCAGTTGATTCTGTTTTTAAATGTCTCATTTTCAGATTCTGGTAGTACTAACAAGAACATATTAACATCTAGCATTTGTAACAATGATGACAGTTTTGTTTGTGGTTCCGGATAACGATGTGGAAGAATTTCCATGAAATCGTGATCCCAAACAATTTATAAGAAAAGTGTCATCATTTCTTATAAGATAAGTGAAGTTTTAAGTTATAAATTATTATATTTGTATATATATGTTTGCTTCAATATTGATAGCTTCATATTTTGCATATTCAGGGAAAATGTCTATAAATCAACTTTAAAGAGAGTCGATTAATGACGCTAAACAACACTTACTTTTAAATTTAAAAGTAAGTATAGAATAAAAAGAAGTATTTCAGAAAGTGGAGTGCCATTGTTACCAAAATTAGGCAAGTGAGTCAACCTTGTATATACTTTTCTCCACTTACAAGTGGAGAAAAGTATATACAAGGTTGACTCACTTGCCTAATTTTAGTTAAAAGTGTTGTTTAGTGTCATTAATTGACTCTCTTTAAAGTTACTTTATCATAACACTGTTTTCAACACTTCCAAGAAAGGAATTGTCTATAAATCACTTTCTAGTTTCTCTGCAACAGTTGATTATTACAGAATCATACATGAAGATTGTATGTGTTAAAGTATACAGAGTTTTTGACGTTATAGCAGTGCTAACACACACACTATAACACTGAAACACATGCTCTTGGCAACATATCAACCTTTATACAGCACACACTTCAAATCAGCTGCTTAATTGACACAGAGAGGGAACAGAATCAGTTAAAAACAGTGCAATACAAACAATTCTCCATCTGACTTTATTGTAATGTAAATGTGTTAAAATATTATGTACAGAATTGATATTAAAGGATTAATAAAATTGAATTGAATGTTAAAACAAAAGTTCTATAATCTATCTTACTTACCACAAAAACCTAGGGTTAGGTGTATGGGGGCTGAATTACTATTCAATGGTGGGCAACATGATAACATGATAGGATTTTCAGGATTTAGGAATATATGGCATATTTCAGTATGGATTTTATAATTGTAATCTTGATTTTGTATTTCCATTTGTTGATGTAAAAGGAAATAAATTACTATTACTATTACTTACCATGACATCATAAATGGTAGCCCTATGAAGTGGCCAACTCTGGATGAGATTAAGAAATGCCTTCTTAGCTTCTGCTGAGGACATTCCACGTAAACTTTGATGATGCATTGCCACACCTTCGTGAGGAATGTTAGGCACAAACCTTGGTGGGAGACAATGGCTAGCCACTGGACGATAGTCCTCTAACACGTCGCCACAGTCCCCTAGTTCTAATTGAGCTTGAAGCGCTGTCAGCATTACCTGCATCACAAGGAATGATTAGGTCTCATTCATAATGACAATTAAGCATAATATAAACTTTAAAACTAGGTATGTTGTGATGCAATCCTTTTAATGAATCACGTGGGCATAAAATAAGGTCCAGCTTACTGTGACCATTCTGTCATCTACATTGCTATGTATTTATTTGCTAACTGCCTTTCTGCATAAGAAAGACCAAGAATCACCGAGACATCTACAAAAATTGCAGCAAAACAAACTGAGATTTTACTTCACTTTAATGTTCTTTTCTCAGCTGTTTCATGCTCTCTTATGATTGGCTGCTGTTTAAGTTTTCATTTGTCATTGTGAATGACAATGCACTGCATTAATATAACAATAAAATACATTATGTGTGATTGAAGGGATTTAGTAAGTGATACCAAACTGCAAGTGATATTTGCAGTTGATTATTAATACTTCATCACTTACATTTCCATATTATCCAGAAACTAGTTTCAGAAGCTGTTGCATCCATTATCAACTATGAAGATCCATGGATGAAATGACTTCTGAAACTAGTCCCTCAATAATATGGAAATGTAAGTGACGAAGTGTTAAAAATCAACTACAAAGTGTTTTTTCATAATTAATTTGTTACAAACTTCACTTATCTTTTCAAGAAATTGTAAATTCTTCACAGATCACAGGAGACTAGTTTATTAGCTTCATTTTTTTTTTTGTAATACTATAAGGGGCATTCAAAAAGAAACGAATCGAAGCCTGGTATGCGCAAACCAGTGACAGGATGCTAATAATGTGGCATGTGTAATTAAGTGTTGTTCCGACCAGAAGGTGGAAGTTCACAGCCCGATGCTAGAGGGCACATGTGCACGTCACATGACTATACAAAGCTAGCAGCAGCATGCATCAATCATCCAATGCTACCAGTCGCACTGCAAACAGTGAAATGGAGGTTTCAAAGGAAGATCAAAGAGGTGTTGTTCATTTTCTGACAGCGGAAGAAGTAGGGGGAACGGACATTCGTCAACGAATGTCACAAGTGTACAGCAAACACTGCATGTCCCTTGCAAGGGTCAAGGCATGGCACAAGTGCTTCAGGGGAGGACAGGTGTTGTTAGCCGATGATGCACGGTCTGGAGCACCACACTGCAATAACAATGACATTGTCCAGCTGGTTGATGCACCCATTACCCAGGACTGCCAAGTGACAGTGAAAGCCATAGCTGCCGAGGTCGGATTGAGGATCAGAAGTGTTCACACCATCATGAAGGAACGACTGCTCTTGCGTAAAGTATGTGCCCAATGGGTAACCCACAGTCTTCAACCACACCAGGAAGCATGTCAAATGGCCCACTGTCTTGATCATCTGCAGTGCTATGCTAGGGAAAAGAATGAGTTCCTGGCACGAGAGGTGGCTGGAGATGAGTCATGGCATCATCACTTTAAACCAGAATCAAAACGAAAAAGTCTCCAGTAGAAGCATCCAGGGTCACCATCATAAAAAAAGCCAAGGCCATCCACACAAGTGCAGGAAAGGTTATGTTGATGTTCTTCTTTGACCAAGATGGCCCCCTTCTGATACACCTCCTGCAGCAGTGAATGCCTAGCATTACTCGCAATCCTTGACCAACCTTCACCAAGCGAACAAATCAAAATGACCAGGCAATCTCACTCGTGGGGTGATTCTGCTCCACGACAATGGATAGCCTCATATGGCCAACACAGTCGCCGTGGGAGGTTATTGGCCACCTTCCATACAGTCCAGACCTCTTTCCCTGTGATTATGCCGTTTTTGGTCCCCTTAAAAAGGCTCTGAGGGGCAAACGAGTCACCTCATATGACGACGTCCAGCTGTACGTGCAGAACTGGCTCACATCACAGCCCCGGGACTTTTATGAGACAGCCATTCACCGCCTTGTGCCACAGTGGGACAAGTGTCATAACAGTCAGGGCCAATACTTCTAACATAGAGGTACTGGCTCACATCGCAGCCCCGGGACTTTTATGAGACAGCCATTCACCACCTTGTGTCACAGTGGGACAAGTGTCTGAACAACCAGGACCAATACTTCTAACATACAGATACTGTATATAGAATAAAAAGAAGTATTTCAGAAAGTGGAGTGCCATTGTTACTAAAATTAGGCAAGTGAGTCAACCTTGTATATACTTTTCTCCACTTAACAAGTTTTTTATGAAGACTAATTTCTGGGGACTTCTCCCCTATCGTCAGCTCTGTGGTAGACTGATGATGCATTCGGTGTCTGCATCTGGCTTGGTGTTGTGCTGCCATCTAACGTCCTGGTAAGTTTGATGACGTCATCTACCGCGGGAATTTCAAAATTCATCAAGAGGTCCTGTTTTTTCGTAATAAATATGTTTTCCCAAATCTGTAGTTCCAAAGGTTTCTTTGTCTGTTTGATCAGTTCTATTTCTTGTTTTATGTTGTGATTCTCAGACCAAAAGTGATGTGCTACGGCCGACTTGTCCATTTGTTTGAATTTAATATTTCTGAAGTGTTCTTTCATTCTTGTTCCTAGATTCCTTTTGGTCTTACCAATGTATATCTTGTCACAATCCTGGCAACTCATTTGGTAAATGCCTGAACAACTATAACACAAATTTCATCAAAAAACTGATCTATAGACACAAAAGAAACAAATACTTAAAGGACATTACTACGTTAAAAAAGCTAGAAAACCCAAACACCAGATATGGAAAATTTACATTTCATCCAAAATACTTCAAAAAATTTGGAAAGATATTTAAGAGCTTCAACATAAAATTAGCCCCTCAAAACAAACACAACATCCGCAACTTACTAAACCACCCTCTAAAAAATAGCACACCGAAAACCCAATTATCAGGCATTTACCAAATGAGTTGCCAGGATTGTGACAAGATATACATTGGTAAGACCAAAAGGAATCTAGGAACAAGAATGAAAGAACACTTCAGAAATATTAAATTCAAACAAATGGACAAGTCGGCCGTAGCACATCACTTTTGGTCTGAGAATCACAACATAAAGCAAGAAATAGAACTGATCAAACAGACAAAGAAACCTCTGGAACTACAGATTTGGGAAAACATATTTATTACGAAAAAACAGGACCTCTTGATGAATTTTGAAATTCCCGCGGTAGATGACGTCATCAAACTTACCAGGACGTTAGATGGCAGCACAACACCAAGCCAGATGCAGACACCGGATGCATCATCAGTCTACCACAGAGCTGACGATAGGGGAGAAGTCCCCAGAAACTAGTCTTCATAAAAAACTTGTAAGTGGAGAAAAGTATATACAAGGTTGACTCACTTGCCTAATTTTAGTAATACAGATACTGGTTTCTGTAATTATGTCTCCAGCTCATTGCTTTTTGAACACACCTTATACATTAAGTTTATGTCATTGTTAATTTGTACCAACCTAATAAGGCAGCACAGTTATTACTCAGTGTTTCTGTATGCCAATGATCACCACACATATAGTAATGCTAAAAGTGGCAGCACTGTTGTCTTTGCTAGTTAAAATGTCAACCAAGAATTAAAAATTTGCAAATAATAATAATATGCAATATTATATCAAACCATTTTTGAGATATTACTTGTTTTTATGTTGTATTTCTCTTTACAGTATACTTCTGCCTGTATCATCAGTCAACAGAACAGTATTCACTTGTTAATGAACAAATTATTTTTAAATTCTGCTTCAAACTAAGTTTATTTTAATGTCAAGATAAAAATCTGAAATGCTGAAAGAAATAACTACTTACCGCTTCTTGTTCTGTAACTGGAAACCTGTCTGATCTCAGACTGTGTAGTACTTGATGATACAAGAGTTCTTTCTCTACAGGATCATCAAGGTCCATGTACTGGTCCAGAAACAGGTGCTTCTTGAAGAGGAAAAGGTGGTGCTGACGTCGGCAGGTGTTCTGGTTGGCCTGAGCGCTGGCCACACGGTAACGTTCCCATTTTGACATCACATCTGCCACTTTCTCCTCTGGTACTAAACTCCTCTCGGAGTTGCCAAGGACCTCGTATATTGCATAACCTGTAAATGTCCAGGGTTGTTGCATTTTACCCCTTTATGAGGAACATACGTCTGAGAGACAGACACATTTTCTATACTTATACAGGGTGTCTCAAAATGACACCGAATGAACATATAGAAGAAGTTGCTCAGTTTCTACGTGACACATATAGATAGATTTTACCACCAATAGAACCACATGAAAAAAAAAAATGCTCCAAAATGCGGGGATTAGGCAGTTACAGGAACAATGCCATGTACTTCACGCTGTCAGAGTTGGCAGGTATAGGTCACATGCCATGTCGCTTGCTGTAGCTGTTTGTAAACATACCGACATACTCTACGGTAGTTTGCTACTATTAAGAATTTCTTTGGCTTATGAAACTGCAATAAAGAAGCTATTTTTTAGTTATTAGTTTATGGGTGTTTAACGTGTTCCAAAATTCTGTTATAGCAATCCATGATGGCAAATAAGCTGGTGGACATATGCAACTTACACCTTTTAGAGGGAAGTTAATGTTAGTGAGGTTGAGGATGGAAGCATTAGATGATAAACAGAACAGAAAACAATATCAAAGAATTGTAGATAAAGTTCACAAAAGCTAAATGCCTTATGCAATGAGACGAGCATTTTATTTCATTGTATTTAGTAATACTGAATAAAGCATTTGTAACTGAAAAGGAAGATGTTGATTTTACAGTAACTGGTTGAAAGCACTGTACAAGTAAGATTATAGCAAAATGAGCAACCTTGGAACTGTCAGAGTCATTATTTGACTTTTTCACAAGTAATTGCTCTTTGTCCCATTACCTGAAAGCTAGGCTAGGGTCACTGATAAAGAGTAATGTTTTTGTTTTCATGGCTGGTGCATCCCAATAACAACTTTTGAGGTTTGCACACCGGTGGTTGCTGCTGCCTAGTCACAAAATCATGTAATATTTAATGCTTTATAAAATTATACCTAAGAGAATTTCAAAGCTGCGACTCCAAAATTCGGACTAGTTAAATTATAAACTACACAACGGCTATAATCATTCAGCATCGTTTTGAAATAACCTGTATATATATATATATATAATTTTATGCTCTTTTTGGAATTATATTAGTAAGTGCAGTGCATAATTCAGCCTTTTGGATCTGACCTAGGCAACAATCTCAAAGGCATCCAGGATACTAAGTTTGTTATTGCCATTAAGACTCAAATAGAAGTTAATTTACTTACCCATTGCAGTTTCCCGAAGTCCTATTTTATTTTTGACTATTTCCATAACATCCTTAGCTGTTGCAGAAGGATGAAATTCAACAGCATGATACTGACCATCCATGAAATGGAACCTTGCATAGATTGGTCTTCTATTAATGGTACACATAATTTCTTCTCTAGATGGTGGCCACTGACGTCTTCGAGTACCTTGTGTTTTGTATAGACACTGAAATCATAAGTTAATTGTCAAAGATCATTTGCCATTTTAGCCGTAACATTTACAACTCAAGGCATTCTAGCCATCAGAAAAGTTATATATACATATATTTATTATTTTTTAGGTTTTAATATTCCAAATTAATTATTTTTAACACCTTACTATTAGAATCATTAAATAGGATATTATTTTTGTAAAAAATTACTTTTATAAAAATAAATAAAAGCTTCCATTGTGGATGTTACTTTTATAAATTCCTTCCACATGCAAAAGACAAATTTTGTAAAACAGATTTTTTACTCATAATGTCCTTTGTTCAAGTAGGCAAGTCTAATGAATATTTCAAGTTCACAAAAATAGAATTACTAAATATTTTACAGTTGCTTTGTTTGGACTGTGGATTTAAATTATTTATTTTTCCCAATTTCAAAGCCAAAATAATCAGCTGAAAATTTAAAAATAAAATTAAAACCACCAAAAGTGTGATTAAAATAGATTTAAAAATGTATAGTACAGAGCCCAAATTGTGTATAGTACAGGGTGTTCGTAAAGTTCCCAGATTTAGATTTTATTATTTGTTTTATCCAGTTTTATTTCACATACATGCACATTTGTTGCACACACTTTTACATACCTGAAACCAATTTTGAATCCCATTTTTTTATAATTTTGCAGTCTCTGAGAACAATAAGTACACTGATATGTCAACAAACCATTTTGCGTGCATTACTTTTGTGACGTCCCAGTTCACAGCAGCTGCTGAAAACAGTCACTATTTTACTTAAAAACACATTACACATGTTGCACAACACTTTCCATATTAACTTGTTACAGCAAGAGCAGAAAATGATCACCTACTTTTGCAAACACAATTCCACTTGATGATGCATGTTCCATTACACTTTTTAATGTTATTGCTGTTACTTCGGCAATAGGGTTAGAAATTGCGTCTTTCAGTTATTTGGGTGTGGCTTGCCACTTTACTTTTCACCTTAAGTAACGCAACAGAAAGAAATCTGGAAAGGTAAGATCGGGGGATAATGTTATGAGATAATTTGATTGCCAAAAGATCCCTTTGACATCTCCATGGTCTCATCTGCATCATGATAAGTGGCATCATCCTGATGAAACAAACTGTCACATTCATTCTCTTCCGGCATAGTGAGAGCTGCTGCACAGTATCCCTGTAGATGACACCATCAATTGTTTTCTCAAAGAAAAAGAGCCCAACAATCCTTCGCGATACCGCACACCAAATGCCAACTTGTTCTTAATGAAGCGGCTCTTCATAAAAGCCATGCAGATTTTCAGTTGCCCTAGTTCTAGTGTTCTGGGAGTTAATGTAGCCATTTAATTGGAGCCACGAATCATACATAAAAACAGAATGGCTATGTAAGAAAGAATGAAACCCTTGCCAGTAAGAGCGACGTTTCACTAGTACGGGTGGCTGCAGCTCCAGGATGACATTAACCCGATACGGGTGCAGTTTGGCCACCTTAAGAGCTTTATGTGTGGAGCTAACTGATGATCCAATTTGTTGTGCCCAACATCTTACCAATTTTCGTGGTGAGGTAACAAGTCCAGTTTGATATCATGAACGAAATCTTCTGTGACTACCTTGAGTTTACCACTTCATTATCCATCATCCAAGGAGCCTGTATCACGAAATCGGTGCACAAGGTCCTAAACAGTAGTTTTACCTGGTGTCGGATCATTTGCAAACAGCTTTTTCCATCTCTCTAAACATCTTTCATAGGGCCTGAACTCTATGCTTCCAGCATAGTGACATGTTGTATGCGTGTAAAAGTCATTGTCCCCGACTACGATTTATATGTCACTCCGAGCAACCCAAAAGCTGCACTGACCTAAAAATAGCACAGAGCCCTTCTTCAAGGTTACAGCTATCCGTCATGCAAAGCTTGCCAACTCATCCAATCCAATACTCTAGAGACAATTTTTGAAAGTTTGAGTCCAGTGACTTTTCGAACACTCTGTATAATAATTCAATAGGAATAAAAAAAAAAAAAAAAAAAAAAAAGGAGGCACTGCACCTCAATGGAAAAGAACATTCGTAAAGCCAAAATCATATAGATTCACTGGCCATGAAGTATTTAAAATGTTTTTATTATGAAAACAAATAATGATTTTTAAATCTTATACACATATTAAACTAACTATATTTTACTGGGATACCTAATTTTATGACATTTAAGGTTTGCTCAAAAAATACACAGTCATGTTAGTTGACAATGTGTAACTTTTAATTAAATCTTTACTCACCTTTTCAGCAAAGCGAGCATACTTTCCTTCTTCAGTTACATAATCACTTGCACAACGCTTAAGATGTGCAATAAGGTACTTGCGGACGGTCTTCTGTGGAGGTAAGATTACAGAACAAGCCAGTGATAACAGTGCCCAATGTCGTAGATTTACTCTCGAGTTAGGGTCAGGATGGTCTGTTGTTTGCTTTATGAGCTGAAGGTAAAGCTCATTCAGGAGAACCTCTTTACGCATACATCGTTCCATGATTGTCTGAATAAGGTTCACATGTTCATCCTCTGCTCTGCGTATTGCATCACCTGAAAGTTTCAGTCATACATAGAATATTAATAAGTTAATATTTATTTTAATCAATAATTCCATCTCCTATTCTTTGGGCAAGACTTTAATTGATGTTTCAAGTTTGTCTCTTTGTTGCATACTCTTTTCTGTTGAAACAATGACATCTTGCATGTCAACAAGGCATTCTTTTGATTTAACTTGAAATTCTTGCCACACATGTAGGATATTAAGTAAATGTTAATTAACTATAATGAAGCATTTTTACAATGTTTGCTTTTTTATTTATGATTCATTAGTAATGAAATATTCTTTTTGGACAAATGTAATGGTCTCAAAAGTGGGCACCTACAGGCTTTATATTGGGAAGCTAGGGGGAAAATGATGCAAATCAACTAATCCCCAGTGCCATTAGTCAACAACAACAACCACAACATATTCTTTACCAACAAAGTGATATCAGTACTCTGGAGACAATGAAGGAGTTACCATCCATCAAAAGATTGGAGACCTCCTTCAACAATATTCTTAATGAGTATGAACTATGATATAATAAAGCATAAAATTAATATAATTTTGAGTCAAACTAGTACTCCATGCTCCATATATAGCAAGTGTTTATCTAGCATCCTATCGAAATGCAATCCAGGTAAACACTAGAGAACAGTTTTGGAGCATACAGTACTACCATCTGTTTCAAATGTGATGATGTTTGTCCTTGAGCACTACTAGGTGAGCAACCAATCGGAGTCCTGCGGTGTTGTCGTATTGCATTCCCCCTAAGTGGTGTGTGACGAGCGCTAACCTAATCAATCTATTAAATACTGGATGAGTAGAGCCAGACTGAAAAATTCAATGCCATAGCCGGGATTTGAACCACAGATCTCCCGCTCTCCGTGCGGTTGCTCTAAACCACTGAGCTACTATGGCCAACGTGCCGACATGACATTAAATTCTCCAACTGACTCGTATGTTTCCTGGTAGACCACTAGAGTTTCTCATATGCTATGAGACACGCACCATTGAATTTTTCAGTTTGTCTCTACTCATCCAAATCTTAGCCTACACACGGCTAGTGTGGAAGAAATGATTATTTCCAACAATTTATCTATTGAATACTATTCACACTAACACAAATGTTCAGGGGCCCAAATGACCTTGTTGTCGACGGGCCCTTAAACACCACAAACTCAAACTCAAACTCACAAATGTTCAGATTTTGCCAAAACTGATCCATGAGGAAGGTAGGGAGTAATGTATCTAATATAACCTTGAAAACCTCCTATTTTTAGCTCAAATAGTTTTCCTAATACAAATAAATAAAACACTATTATATCGTATTATAGCAATGCATTGTGACATAAGCACTGTAATGAATAGCATTATTGGTTAGCACACGTATATTTGTAATTACTCAGATTGAAACGTAAATGTTTATCCTATTTTTAACATCATTTCCTTTATCTTATTTTGCCATGAATCTTTCTGATTAAGTCTTTCCTGTACTATCAAGTATTGATGTAGAATCTTTCTGATTAAGTCTTTCCTGTACTATCAAGTATTGATGAAGAATATTCTGCTCATCTAAACTCCTAATTCTCCCCCAATATTTTAACACCCTTTCCACCATCATCCCTCTAGTTCCCAGTCTTCCCAATTCTGCTTGTGCCACTCCATTTCGTGAAGCTCGTTGTAAGCCCAAAACTTGTTTGTATCACATTCATATTTACACCCCCCTCCTCCAAACCCCATATCTCTACCCCATACAGCATTTTAGCTTCTACTACGGCTATGTAAATTCTCTCCAGCTGTTTTATTTGCATTCCTGGTAATTTATCTAGGCATGCTTTAATAGCTTTTAATGCAATTTTATCTTTTGCCATTGCCATTCTCTTCTGCTCTTTCCAACCCCCTTACTACTTAATTGTACTCCTAGATAATTAAATGTATTGACCACTTCAATTTCGCTTCCTTGCCTGTACCATTTCTCTTCTTTTCTTAACTTGTTGCCTTTCTTAAATACCAAAATTTTGGTTTTGTTTACATTAATTCTAAGGCTACATTCCTTACAAAGTTTATCTATTCTCCAATTACTCTCTCTATTCCCACTTTGGAAATAGCCCCTGCTACTAAATCATCTGCAAATAACAAACCAGGTATTTCCCTGTTATTAATTATTGGCCCATGCCTATTTTTCATTCTAATTGCATCCAAAATATCATCTATAAACAAATTAAACAGTATGGGGCTCAACTTGCAGTCTTGTCTCAATCCTGTATTATTCTGAATTAATCTTGTTACTTTATTATTTGCCATCTTTATACAAAACTCGTCTGAATATATACATCGTAAACTCTCTCAGATGGTTAGAGCGCAGCAAGGTACACCAGTTATCATGGCATTTAAGTTTTCAGTCTTATTGTACCTGTATGAAATATACATCTAAAACAACTGCTAGAAGTCTTTCTATGCATAAGCTCAGAGAATCAAATTTAGGAAATTCCATCAAGTATGCATCCTCTTTCAGGTCAGAGAATGACAAATGATAAACAACAGTTTAATGTAGGCTATATGCTTGGAACACTTTTGCTAGAGGAATATCTCTGCCTCTATCAAAGTTTGACAATGGCTAACCTATATTATGCTGGCTGAATTAGAAGTATAAAAATGCCATTTGTCAGTTACATACATAGATGGTCTGGAAAGTTTCCGAATTAATAAAGATACAAGACAGTTTCTCAGAATTATTATTTTTTCATTTTTTAACTGTACACACTTCTCCCAGCGATGTTCCCATCTCTGTAACCGGTCCAAATAGTACGCGGCATTTTTCTGTGCAAAATGATTGTTCACAAAGGTGACTGCCTCTTCATTTGATGAACATCTCTGTCCTCCGAGCGCAATTTTCAGATGAGGGAACAAAAAGAAGTCGCTTGGGGCTAGATCTGGTGAGTCAAGCAGTTCAAACCATAACTCGTGGATTTTCGCCATTGCAACTGCTGAGGTGTGAGACGGTATGTTGTCTTTTCATTCATTCATTTACTATCTGCTGTAAAAATTACAAAGTAATTCATAGCATCGTCAAAACAGGATTGTGAAACAGGATTTTCTTTTTCTGCAAATGTGGCCGTATTTCCATAAGTTCTGCCTTCAGCTTGTCAAGTAATGATGCTTAGTATGCTGCTGTAATGGTTTTTCCTTTCTGAAGATAATCGATTGATTATTTGAATTTAGGGCACTCAACAGCGCGGTCATCAGCGCCCAAAATAACTGATTAAAATAACCCCATGACTATCCCAAAATATAGCCGCCATCACTTTCCCAGCCAAAAAAACAGTTCTTGCCTTTTTTGGAGCTGGTTTTCGCTTTGCAGTCCACTGTTTAGACTGTCCTTTTTTTTTTTTTTTGTTTTTTTTTTGTTTCGGGCATATAATGGTGTATCCAAGTTTCATCTACAGTAATTAATCGGTGCCAAAACGTGAATTTATTGTGCCTAAACTGCGCCAACAGAACCGCTGGAAATGTTCATTCGAACACGTTTTTGGTCTAACCTCAGCAAACTCGACACCCAACGTGCGGACAGCTTTCTCATGTCTAAATGTTGATTTAATATGTGACAAACACGTTCTTTTGACATGTTCACAGCCTCTACTATCTCTCTCACTTTAATTTGGTGGTTGTCTAGCACCATTTGGTGAACTTTGGCGATGTTTTCATTGGTAGTTGCAGTTTGTGGATGTCCCAAATGTTCGTCTCCCAAACTCTTACAGCCAATTTTAAATTCAGCTGCCCAAAATTTCGCTGTGAAAAATGATGGTGCAGAGTCCCCATACACAGAATCCAACTCATCTTTAATTTGCTTAGGCATATTGCCTTTAAAAAGAAATATTTAATGACAGCTCAATACTCCATTTCGTCCATTTTCATAAAAACACTCACATCAACTCACTCAAACGACTGTTACATAACAACTGAGCGACGAAAATGGCTGAAAATTTGGTGAGTAGCTCAATAGATGAACAACGAAATTCACTAGCTTTTGTTTACTAGTGCTGCCATCTTCTTGTTGAGGTCACAAACTTTTCAGACCGCCTTCATATAAAAATGCCATTTGTCAGTTACACACAAGTGACGTCACAAAACTGACTTTCCTTTTTGCTACTAATTAGCCTAAATTAGTTGATGTATGCTTGATATGTTTGCAGTCACCAGAAATTACCCCTTCTACTCAATCTAACCACCTTATCCCTAATTGGCAACTTCCAAAAGTGCTGTTGAGGACTTAATGTCAGGTATAAAACTGCAGCCTACACATGGTACAAACATCAGTTCATAGAGCTCTACACTTACCATCTTGTCCAAGACCTGCATAATTAAGAATGCTCTGAAACACCTGTAGTGCAATTTGCTCATCCACTTCTGGCATCTTACTCAGACTTTGAGGAATTGCTTGGCGACTGAATGCCCAGTAGGCATATGGGAAACCTTTATAAGTTTCACCATGGTCTGTAGAAGACCCATGTTCTTGACGTAATTTCTCCAGACGATGCTTACTTAACCTGCACAAGATTTATAATTCTTTTTATTAGAAAATTGAAAGCTATCAAGATGAAAACAACTTTGTTCAAATAATTATATTAAATATTCACTAATACTATGAGAAATAAAGACATCAATTTCATCATAGAAATAAAGCTTAAGAGATTAATAAGCAATATTGTGTTATAAAACTTCATGACTGATACATTTGATTATCAATTTGATTTCCCAAACTTGTAAGAATACAGACTGTTTGACTTACCTACGTAGTGTGTTTCGTAAAAATCCTCCACCAGAATCCTGAGGTTTTCTGAGTGTGTCACTATCTACCAGAGTGCGTCGACAGTTCACCAGGTTGTGGTACAAACGGATTCTATCTTCATTAGTAATTGCCTTAACCTATAGGATATTTAAGTAAGAAGTGAAACAGAGAATAAGATGAGTTATTTGTTAAACTATTTCATTTCCATAAAACTTCATTTTGGCATCTGAAAATAGTTATTATAAAGTTTAAGCAATTAAAATACTACACTAGGTTTGACTATTAGCAATCTCTATGAATATTACTGTAGTAATAATATTCCAATGTTTGGTAGTAAAAGAAACCACTGGAATAAGACAGTGTAAACATTATTTCTTGTGAGCAAAGTTCAGCCTAGGAGACTTCACATTTAGATACTTTAAACACATGTGTGTCTCTGAATACTAATTCCAAATATATGGTGTTCATTTTTATTCGTTATTTCCCATCCTCTGATACAGCAAGAATGACGTCATAGTTGAATGGTGAGTCTATCTTGAAATCATAGTGCCCTCTACAAAGAAGAAGCGGTAATTTTTGCGGAACAGTAAGCAAATTACAGCACTCTCAGTGTGGTTGTGCCAGTAACTAATACGACCAGCTTCCCCTGGATATGAAGACAGAGCACTGCGTCTTAATGCTTGAATGCTACTTTCATACCGGCATTGAAATTGGTGCGACATACAAATATAATTTAAACCGCTGCATAGAGGAGTTTATACAATGCTATCCAGCATTCAGACAAGTCCCTAGGAGCGTAATGTTGTCAAAACTGACATACTTTTGTTTGTAACATAAACGTCTTACATTTTATTAGTGTATGATATACATTTTTTGTCATTCTCACACTTAATTAAAATGTCTATTAATGTTGCTATTCTTATGTCTTTTAAAACCAACAGGTGCATCAAACATTTCCAAGATGTAGGATCGGTTACTCACAAAAAGAGAGACACTGGACGTCATTAAGTGACTGGTTATGACAGAAAGACCTCAAGCATACCTTCTCACAATACAGACAATGTTTAAGGGGAAGAGAGAAAGGAAATATAAGAAAATGGACACATAAGACTATATACTAGAGATATTTTCTTGTTTAGACTTGGATAAAAGCTTTGTATATATTGTAACAATAATTTATTTTTCATTCCTAGAACATGTTCTACTAATTTTCTTGTTTGTAATGAAGTTACATTGTGAGGAAACTGTGAGTGATAGAAAAGAATTGAGATCAAATTGAAATATTTCTATTTTATGTGACAGATTTACAATATGAATGTATGTCTACTATAACAAAAACAGATGTTCATTGTGAAATAAGTGTTTATTGACTTATTTTGTATATTCCTCATGGTCTACTTTTATGGCTGCATAATTAGCTTTGTATTGCAGTATGTAGTTTTTTTATAAACAGTTATCGTATCTATGTACCAGGCAAAATTATGCACCTTTATATTATGCAGAAAGACACACCTCTCAAATAGTATATTTACCTGCCGGTAGAGGGAGGCCTCAAAGCTGCTGTCAGCACATCAAATACGATCGCAAGCCGACAGGGGAATCGTATATTAACTTGTTTCATCAGTGATACTATTTTTTTTTTTTTTTTGTAATTTACGTCCTCCAAAATTTAGTCATATTGGACGATGAAAGAAATGGGTGAAATGATGCTCAATGCGTCCGGAGTTCATGGAGCTTAGAGTTACCCGGAAAAAACCTTATCCAGGTAACTCACCCTGACTGAGATTCGAACTCGGGACCTCTTGAACGTGAGGCAGACATGCTACCATCTATGCTACCGCGGCGGGCAGTGATGCTATTGATGACGTCAAATTTTGCGCGGTAAATTTACAGATAAAAATGAACACCATGTATAAACTAGAGAAGTATAAGATTGTCATTGTAGCGGTGCACATCATATACTGCACTTTTTAAATTATCACATTGCTTGAAAGAAAAAAAATCTCATTAATGTCATTATTTTGACATGTTTGCCCACTTAACTAAAGAATTAAAACTGCATGAAGATTATTATTAACACTGAGATTTTTGTTACTATTTGCTGCGTTCATAAATATATTAATATTGTTTGTTACATAAACATTTATTTTTCCGTTATTAGAAAGAGTTTAGTGTTGAAATATGACACATCCTATTTTGTACTTCAAATAAAATTCACACAAACAAATCACACAATATAAAAATTTTAAAACCTGTTTAACACATTCTGCTTTTACTATTAAGGATTTTCTATTCCCTGACTTATTGTAAGAAAATAAGAAAACTTGGCAATCATATAAAATTTGTCACAGTTTGACAAAGAGAAATTTAAAAACTAGATTAACAGAACACCGTAGGAACATAAAATATAAACAAACAGAAAAATCGGAGGATGCTTTTCATTTCTGGAATGATAACCACCACATCAGAGAAGAAATCAAACTACTAAACCCATTGTCAACAAACTTGAACTTACAACATTGGAAAAAAAAATTATTATAAAAAAATTCCACATGTTCTAAATTTTGATGTTAATGCTAATTACACATCCAAAAGTGAAAATTACTACAAAATATTAAGTTCCAAATTTATTAAATATGTAGACAAAATGACTTTAAGAGACTATAGTTATAAAATAATTATATTTTCTGATTTGTTTGTGGTTTATTAACAAAATTGCTCACCCTTCTTATAGGTGCCTCGTTCTCTGTGATCCATGCAGCAAGAGCAGGACAATAGCTGACTATGAGGGAGCCTATCTCGTTCTTCTGTTCCGTCTCAAACACAAAACAGCGATGGCTGTTGTCAGGCTGCTGACGCATGAGGTTGATGGTGAGGAAGCTGTCGCTGGGATCCAGGAAAATGGACTCCACGTCCTGATACCGGTATTCATACAACACAAACTTATCGTCTGGCTTGATGAGCATCAGTCCCTCAGAGTTGACACCCAACACCAGGCTGTTACCTGAAGCATGACAATTGCATACTGACTCTGGAACATGTTTGTCTCCCTCCCATATGCTTACGAGCAACAGGAAAAGGGGATACATCTTATCACTGACTCTCATTGTACGTACTGTTTAGCAAATGTATTTTGTTGTAAGCAACTTAAAATGCTGTATATTATGTTATTAAACAAAATCTTACAATGAATAAATAAATGAAATAAATATTACATAGCTTATGTTTGTATTAAAACATTAAAATAAACAGATCACAATTTAACAACCATAAGAAATAACAACATGCAATATTCTTTGGATTCTTAATATTCTCAATAAAAACAGTAAAGTTTACTCATCACAGTGAATGTTTAGCAGATAGCGCTTTTCATAATGGAAACATATAATGAAGAGAACTACATCTGAGATGCTAGTGAGAAACATAACCTAATCTTTATTAAATTATAGATGAGTCGTATTTATTACATACCGGCTTCACTTATGTACCTATATTGAGGACATGTTTCACGAACCATCGTTTGCATCATCGACTCTAATGCAACTAAAGCTTGATCTATTACAAATAATCGTATGAATATACAAATCATTAGTTTAAAACTTATCACTGTCATCATCACTGACTGAATTTAAGTGAATATGATTTTAAAAAAAACTAGTTTTAATGGGAATTCATTAGTGCAAAATTTTGTGAAAGAAATGCAATAAAATATTTACTTTGTTACTGAAACAAAAGTTACAATAAATTGCATTTTATTGTTATCATTGTTTGGTAATAAATTATCGCCGGGCATTGTTTTGTTGTTGCTGGCCTGTGCATAGGCAAATGCTGAGAGAGAGACAGTGAGAGCGAAGCAGGGAAAGAAAGAGACAGAAAGTGTCCCAAGCCACGCCCACGCATGCCCTAGTGCTGAACACCTACCGAGAGGAAAAGAGACACAGATAGTCTGGAATTTCTCGCTGCACCACAAAAGGCCTTGAAGCGTCGACAAGTTTCTAGAAACAATGAGTGCAGCTAGTCAGTCAGGGCTAGTTCGGAACTGTTAACCGCTTCGCCGATGGCCATTTAAACCCTTCAGGGGCCGGAAATGGATACCCAATAAACAGAACAGGACATTTAAATTGTTAAATGCTGTAAAAATGCATCATAAATACAATTCCAAAACAAAACTGGTTTAAAACTCATTAAAGGCAGTATAAATCTACAGTAACAATAAAGCAGAGACTACATTAATAAATTGTTGAAATTTCACTACTTTGTTTCACTGTAGCAAAAGCCATTCTTTGTGCCGAACGCGCCTAATATGTGAATCATTTTGTTTTGTGTGTATACGAGCCAATGTATGTATGTATAGCTACGCAAGTGACTTCTCCGGTTCAAGTTTAGTTTATTTATGCTATTCCAAGCGATAATCATACGAGAATATATTGCATTACACACTCACACACTGGAAAGAAAACTCTCTGTCAGCATCTGTTATTACAGTGTTTCTCAACCAAGGTTTCTGGTAGCCTTATTCAGCTGTTTTCACTCTGTATTTTAGTTATTTATACTCTATGTTCAGAGTGATTTCTTATAGCTGTCAAGAGCTAAATGAATGGCACATTTGAAATTGTTAAATTTCAATGTTAACCATGGCTTATCCCCGTAATGTAGCAAATAAATTAGCTTGGGTATGATGTGTACAGGCTTCTGATATTACTGTAGAAAATCTGGAAGATTTGTTTTACAATTATGAAGGAGATCTTTAGGACATACGTAGCAGTGACATGTGCTGGTCTACAGATGGCATGTTAGCTACTCCATTGTTTGGGGAAATGGCGGGTCAAATATGGGTGATGCGGATCAGCTATTACTAGCTATCCCTCTTTACGGAAAACAGTTAAATAGTAAAAAAAAAAGTATTTTATACCACTGGATGTAACTATGCACAGTTGTTTAGTAATTTTCAGAGCTGTAAATTCATGCAAGACATTCATCTACCTGTACTTGCGCGTATAAAGAGGTCGTAACCTAATTGAGTATTATAATACTCAGAGGCCTCTTTATACTAGGGGGTAGGAAATTCACCACGACATCACCCCTCATACTTGAGAGAAAATACTTTCCTAAAAGTATACCACCCACAACCAAAAAACTTGTAACCATTTCGAAAATGTGTAGTGTGTTGCGAAAAAGAAGTTCGCAAGGAAACCAATATTATTTGGTGTGAATCTGCAGATGTGCCCTTGGGTGTTTATCCAGGTTTGGAGGTGTACAATTCAAAAAGAAACCTTTAAGGATAAGTTTACATTCCTTATAGAACTAACTTAAATTTATTGTAAAATAGCAAGATTAAAATAATTGGCGTTAAATGAGCATTAAATGCATGTATGCGCAGGACGTCTATACACGTCCATATTGGTTTGGGACATTTTAACTTGGACGTCATATGACGTCCATATCGGTGAAAGGGTTAATTCTGTGCAAGCAGCTGTGTAGTGGACCTTTGAAGCATACTGGAAGTGATTTCATTCGTTTGTTTATGTGTGGTGAAGCAACAAGAGACTACTGATATAACAATTATTTGTGGTTGGTTTATTGACACTCGTCACTTACTTTTTCATATATTTATGAGAGACTAGTTTCAAAGGCCCTGGCCTCCATTTTCAATCTCTTTCCAACTGGCATCTGTTGTTGTCTGCTCCCTCTGGTGGTGGAACTATGAACTTTTTTGTCAAGTTATCTACTGGCGGGATTTCAAAGTTCATTACGCGATCCTTATTTTTCCAGATGAATATGTTCTCCCATGTTGTCAATCTATTTTGGTTTATCACTCCTTTTAATAATTTTGGATTTGGATCAATGTCATGGTTTTCATTCCAAAAATGAAATGCTACTGCTGACTTGTCTTCTTGTTTCAATCTGATGTTTCTAAAGTGTTCTTTGACTCTGGTTTTTAAATTTCTTTTTGTTTGACCTATGTAGCATTTTTCACAATTCTTACAATTTATTTGGTATATTCCAAATTTGTTACCTGAAGGAATTTCATCTTTTGTTTTTGAATTTAGTAATTTTAAAATTGAGTATCTATTAGTAGGTGCCAAGATGATATTTTGTTCCTTGAATATCTTTTTAAATTTATTAAATGTTTTTGGATGATATGTGAATGAACTGAATATGCTGTTGCTTTCTTTTTCTTTAATAAATGTGGTTGCTTCCTTAATGGTTTTCTTTAGTTTAGATTTACTAATTTTCTTCAACACCAAACTTTTGTTGTATCCGTTTTCTTCTGCTATGTGTAGTATTGCTTTTTGTTCCTTGAAATATTCTTCTTTTTCCATGGGTATGTTGACTAGTCTGTGTGTAAGGCTGTTTATTATTGCATGTTTATGTGTAATTGGGTTGTAGCTATTATTTTTTATATCATTTTCTGAATGTGTTGGCTTCCTGTAAATTCCAAATTTTATTTTTGTATCATTCCTGATGATATTTAGATCCAAGAAAGGTAGTTGTCCATTGATTTCCTTTTCTATTGTGAATTTAATAGTCCTTTCTTGCAGATTGAGTAATTTTAATGCATCATCCAAATGTTTACTTGGTACAATTGCAAAGATGTCGTCAACATATCTATACCAAACCTTGAAGATCAATGGGAAGGACTTTTTAATTTGTGTTTCAAATGCACTCCTAAATAAATTTGCCAAAAAAGGTGAAAGTGGATTGCCCATTGATAATCCTGATTTCTGCTTGTAGTGTTTTCCATTAAAGCTGAAGAAGTTTTGTTCAATGCATATTTTTGTTAGAGAAATATATTCTTCTGCTTCTATTGCTTCCATATCAATTCAAATAATTGTTATATTAATTTTGACGTCACTGTTACTAAATTCCTCCAAACACACATCAAGAGATTACTGTTTACATGTCACATCATTTTTAGAGCCTATAAGGGATGTACAAAACGTCTTTCTACTGAAATAAAGAGAATTTTAAATTTCATCAAACAAGGCTTTTAATTCAATGAACCCACAAAGTCAATATCTTCTTAGAGAGCTGGCTAAATGTAAAACTTCTGATACAAGCCACATATTCTAGAAATTAGAGATTATAATATGTGAAATAGAACTTTTATAACACTCCATTGTTACCATCCTTGTTTCTTGCAATGGAAATTGTAACACTGGAAGGTATTCAATGGTTTTCAAAAAGTCAATAGATGCAAACGTTTTCAAAAGTGAGTTATATATTGCACTCATATGATTTTTACCTTCTGAATCATACTACAGAAGCAGATTTTGCATAAGTTAATAAATATGGTTTGTATAATCTACCAAACTTCACAAGTTTTTTCAAAATTTGATAGATGCAATTACATACTTAAAGCAAAACTCAATAGATTTTCAAGCCCTCTACAGAAAGGCATAAAAAGTCAAGTAAAACATCATTTGACATTGTACTGGAGGTACTAATTGTCATCTCAGACTTTATTGTTTGCTGGAAAGACTTTTCGCAGATTAATTTTAGCTTTCTGGCGACAATAAATGCACAGAGCATACGCTCATTCTTGTGGCATTCTTGGAAGTGGCAGACATTTGCTTGTGTTAGAAAAATGGACACAAGAGATCAATTTAATAATTTAGTTGAAGAATCTGTGGGTGGTAGAAAATCTAGAACTAAACACAAAGTGCCTCGTACAAACAAATTAAAATTGAGCAACATGAACCTAACAGATTCCACAACAGAGTGGAATGGTTCAGGTGGTTCCATCTGTGGCCCACATTCGGGAGTCCTGGGTTCAATTTCCATGGTCAACCTACCTGACCCATGGGTTTTTTCGGGGGTTTTCTCGGGTTGCTATGCAAATGCTGGGTAGGTTAATTACATCCTCCGAATTTCCTGTACCTCCATTTCATCTCCACATCTCTTCTGGTGGTCTTTTTCAGGGTACAAGTGTCAGTAAGTGTCCTGGTGCTACCATGACTCCTCGGGTCAGCTGCCCTCGTCTCCTCTCATATCATCCTTCCTTCCAGGGATGCCCAATTGGGGCTTAGATACAGTAAACCACAGGTTTCAGTGCCGAATGCTTTGTTCTAAAAATGCAATGAGCACTGTACATACAATGTATGATTTCACTTTTACCTTTATATGACAGTGGCAGATGGAGACGGACAGGCAAAACACTGTGCAGCCAGTTTGGAGGTCTCTGGGTCTCTTGCTAAAAATATATCTCATTAAAAAGTTCATTTTTCCATTTTTTGGGTTAATTAATGGAAATATATCTCCTGAATCTCCTGGTTTCCATCCAGTCTCTCTTACCCATTGAGCTACCAAAGCTTCGAAGTGCTTTTAAAAATATGTCGCCCTTTGTTCAAAAATATTCTGCAGATACTCTTGCAGCAGACTTCTTGGTTGGCTTATAAAATGTGCTGTATGCTCCTTCCATCAAGTATCTACATTTCTATATAACAAAATTTAACTGTATTGGAACACCACAGTGAAGCAAAACAATTATTAAATTATAGATGAGTCGTATTTATTACACATCAGCTTCACTTACGTACCTATATTAAGGATATGTTTTGTGAACTATCATTCGCAACATCAGTTGTAATGCGACTAAAGCTTGATCCAGTGATCCACCCACTTGATCAACATTTAAATTCATCACAAAATCAACAGATGGCAGCAGCAACTCCAGAACTACCCATGCCATTGGATCAAGCTTTAGTCGCATTAGAACTGATAATGCAAACAATGGTTCGTGAAACATGTCCTCAATATAGGTACGTAAGTGAAGCTGATGTGTAATAAATAAGACTCATCTATAATTTAATAACTCTACATTTCTGTTTGTTTTTCACATACATTCAGAGCCATTGCAAATATCTGTGCTGTAAAGCAAGTGTAGCATTTTTCATATACAGTAATTATTTCTGAATATACTGGACAGAGATGAAAACAATAAAATGCTCAAACAGACATTCAAAGAGATGAATATTAAGAATCCATTCTTATTACTAAACAATAATTATAGCATTGCAAAATCATTTCAGCTGGTAAACAAAAATTAAACAGAACAAATTCAGTAAAAAAAATATGACAAGTCAGTGCACAGTTTATTCATGTATATATGTGTAAGTACATGTACTGAGATATCTAAATAAGTTTGAAAGTTTCCAGTACTCAATACTAAATACTATTATATTACATTGCTTTTCCAGGGGAGGAAACAAAAATATATCATACATCCTCTATCCAAAATATAATACTCAATAATTCCTTAGAGAAATAGAAACACTTATATGTGCATACTTTTTAGTTTTGTAACCACTACAGAACAGTTTTACTGTGGTTTACCATGAATCTACAGCAACTGTTGGTTGATAAGGATTTATATGCATTTTCACAAAAGGAGGTTATAATAAAAGGGAATTAACAGAACTAAACAGGCATAAATTCAGTTATATGGTACAAAAATAAAGTGTCTAAGTTTGTTTTATGAGATTGGGCTGAAAAGTTTCCAACTTCAACATGAAGATGGTAGCACTTGTAAAAAAAAGCTAGTGAATTTTCTTGTTCATCTGATGACAGCTACTCACCAAAGTTTCAGCCATTTTGGACACTCAGTTGTTATGTAACAGTTGTTTGAGTGAGATGATGTGAGTGTTTTTATGAAAATGGACAAAATTGAGTATCGAGCTGTCATTAAATATTTGTTTCTGAAAGGCAATACGCCTACGCAAATCAAAGATGACTTGGATTCTGTGTATGGGGACCCTGCACTATCATTTAACGCACCGAAATTTTGGGCAGCTGAATTTAAACGTCGCCGTAAGAGCTTGGGAGACGAACCTTCAGGACGTCCAAAACTGCAACTACTGGCAGAAACATTACCAAAGTTCACCAAATGGTGCTAGATGACAGCAGAGAGAGATAGCAGAGGCTATGAACATGTCAAAAGAACATGTTTGCACACATTAAATCAACCTTTGGACATGAGAAAGCTGTCCGCACGTTGGGTGGCACGTTTGCTCACATTAGACCAAAAATGTGTTCGAATGAACATTTTCAATACTCTGTTGGCGTAGTTTAGGCACAATAAATCTGAGTTTTGGTGCCAATTAATTACTGTAGATGAAACTTGGATACACCATTATACGTCCGAAACAAAAATACAGTCCAAACAGTGGACTGCAAAGGGGGAAAAGGCTCCAAAAATAGCAAAAACTGTTTTTTTGGCTGGGAAAGTGATGGCGACTGTTTTTTAGGATAGTCATGGAGTTATTTTCATCGATTATCTTCAAAAAGGAAAAACCATTACAAGAGCATACTACGCATCATTACTTGACAAGCTGAAGGCAGAACTTGCGGAAAAACGGCCACATTTGCAGAAAAAGAAAATCCTGTTTCACCAAGACAATGCACTATCACACATCTCAGCGGTTGCAATGGCAAAAATCCATGAATTATGGTTTGAACTGCTTGACTCACCAGATCTAGCCCCAAGCGACTTCTTTTTGTTCCCTCATCCGAAAATTGTGCTTGGGGGACAGAGATTTTCGTCAAATGAACAGGCAATGTTACAGAGATGGGAGTATCGCTGGGAGAAGTGTGTACAGTTACAAGGAGACTATGTTGAAAAACTTCGAGTACTATTTGGACGGATTACAGAGATGGCAACATCATTGGGAGAAGTGTGTACAGTTACAAGGAGACTATGTTGAAAAATGCCGAGTACTATTTGGACGGGTTACAGAGATGGGAGTATCGCTGGGAGAAGTGTGTACAGTTACAAGGAGACTATGTTGAAAAACTTCGACTACTATTTTTACAGATTACAGAGATGTCAACATCGTTGGGAGAAGTGTGTAGAGTTACAAGGAGACTATGTTGAAAAACGCCGAGTACTATTTGGACGGGTTACAGAGATGGGAACATCGTTGGGAGAAGTGTGTAGAGTTACAAGGAGACTATGTTGAAAAATGCCGAATACTATTTGGACGTGTTACAGAGATGGGAGTATCGCTTGGAGAAGTGTTTAGAGCTACAAGGAGACTATGTTGAAAAATGCCGAATACTATTTGGACGTGTTACAGAGATGGGAGTATAGCTGGGAGAAGTGTGTAGAGTTACAAGGAGACTATGTTGAAAAATGCAGAGTACTATTTGGACGTGTTACAGAGATGGGAGTATAGCTGGGAGAAGTGTGTAGAGCTACAAGGAGACTATGTTGAAAAATGTTGAGTACTATTTGGACGTGTTACAGAGATGGGAGTATCACTGGGAGAAGTGTGTAGAGCTACAAGGAGACTATGTTGAAAAACGTCGAGTACTATTTGGATGTGTTACAGAGATGAGAACATCGCTGGGAGAAGTGTGTACAGTTACAAGGAGACTATGTTGAAAAACGTCGAGTACTATTTGAACAGGTTACAGAGATGGGAGCATCGCTGGGAGATGTGTGTAGAGTTACAAGGAGACTATGTTGAAAAATGAAATAAAAAAAAATTCTGAAAATATGTCTGGTATCTTTATTAGGTCGGAAACTTTTCAAACCACTCTTGTATTGTGATTGGGTGTTTTTATAATCATTTTCAAAAGTAACATTGAGTATGAATAGGTAAGAGTATGTTGCATTACAGTGCAGTAATCGCAAGTATGCATAAGAACGAGATCTTGGAAACTGGAAGAGAGTAATGCTGATTAACGCTTTATTGCATAAATTATATTGCTACATATAGCCCCTTTACTCCACAGTTTTTACCAAATTCACATTGCCTTAATTGTTAACGCCATATAAAACAAACTGGCCATCCACCTAAGTCAAATGTTATGAATACAATTCCCAGTGACTGGAGTCAAACGTGGCTGTGGTAAAGAATGGGGAGGGCCCATGTAAAATAAGCAGTGTTTTTTTTTTTTTTTTTTTTTTTTTTTGTAATTTACGTCCTCCAACGTTAAGTGATATCGGACGATGAATGGAATTGATAAAATGATGCTCATATGAGCCCGGGGTCCATGGAGCTTAGAGTTGCCTGACATTCGCCTTCCAGGATAAGGGAACACCCCGGGAAAAAACCTTATCCAGGTAACTCACCCTGACCGAGATTTGAACTTGGGACCTCTTGAACGTGAGGCAGACATGTTACCATCTACACTACCGAGGCGGGCAATAAGCAGTGTGATGGCATGCTTGGGTGATGACATTTGACTGCAGCATTTTTGTCTACTACTTTAGTAATGAACTAAATAAATATGTTTATGATATAAAATATTACAGTAATTGAATTTTAAAGCCAGTATAATACCTACATAAAAAACTACCTTAAATATTCTAAAATTGTCCTCTTTATCTGAGCTTTGTATGAGGGTCGTTCAAGTGAATCTGGTACATTTATTATTTACAGGTTTAAATGGATGCCTAGGCTGCAGGTTTTGTATGAAATAGACCGTGGCACCTGTGTCCCTTTACTGGTAGATGGCACTCATTTCCTGTACATCATTATTCAATATGGTGGACAACAGTGTGAATGTCCACATGGAACAGTGTCTTATAATGAAGTTTTTAGCAAATGAGGGCATAAAACCTGCTGAAATTTACAGAAGTCTTCAGGCTCAGCACGGTGATGAGACACTCAGTCACAGTCCTTCAGTTCTCTACAGACTTCAACACTTCTGTGTCTGTCTAAAGTAGACAGCTGCTTTGGGACCCAGCATCTACTCACGTTTTGGAACAGCAAATGATCATGAATTATTGTGTTCACTGTTCCTAACAACAGGTTATGCGATGATTGTCCAGGATCAGCTGCTCCATGCGCTGAATGTTCTCAGGAATGACTACCATGGGCTGTGATCCCCCACAACCAGGATCGGCACTTTCACCATTCAGATGTTTTACGACTGAGTGTCTCATCACTGTACTGAGCCTGAAGTCTTTGGTAAATTTTAGCAGGTTTTATGTCCTTATTCACTAAAAACTTCATCACAACATGCTGTTCCATGTGGACGTTCACACTGTTGTCTGCCATCTTGAATAATGGTCTCTCCAGAAGCACAGGAAATTAGCTTTGTCTACCAGTAAAAGGACACAGGTGCCACTGTCTACTGCATACAAAGCCTCCAGCCTAAGCATCCATTTAAACCTGAAAAAAGAAATGTCCTGAATTAACTTAAATGACCCTCATACTTCTGTAAAACAGCCCACTCAAGAGTCAAAAATCTTCTGGCCAATCATTTAATTATGTTATGCTTATGAATCCTTGTAATACACATTCAAAAGGCAATTGTTTCAGTTGTTTTTGGACATCAGCATTATCAGAACCATAGCTGCACAAGTATATGTCAGATTGGTATACTTATTCTTCTAGTGCAAGGTCCATTTGGCACTTAAAAGGTATAAAATTAACATGGACAGTTCATCATCATCATCTGTTTAGCATGAGGGTACATTTCCGATATGATATTTTATATATATTTATTTGTACAGTATCCATTACAAAATCAGTGCAATAAAATTTAACACTGAACATGCTGTATTATAAATCCTGTACAAATACATAAAACTGCTGACCCTAAGATTTACTCGCTGACTCAGGTCCTCTGGTCATAAGCCTTTGGTTTTCCTGAGCAGCTTGATGCCAGTTCTTCTTGACCTTTACTTCTTTTATCCTAATCCACTTTTCTCTTATCCTATATAAGATCTTTTCTCTTATCCTATATAATCCACTTTTCTCTTATCCTATATATCCTATAATATATATTCTCCTATAAATCTACTTTTCCTTTCTCCCATCCCTGTTAGCATGCGTACCACCAATATCTCTTTACTTACACTGTCCCATTTCTTATCCCATATTTTTCTCCTGTGATTTGACTCCTCTACTCTCCATAAATCTCCCATGCTTATCTTCGATATCATTCTTTCCAATTCCTACCACCAACTATTTGTGTTTTTAATGCTTTTCTGTGCTTCATGCACAGATTCAATAATTCCCCTTTCTGCCCTTTAATACACTTATACCAGAATTTCAGTATTCTTTCTATTATTACTCCCCTCCTTTTTGTATTACCCAACTCTAATCTCCGTTTCATATAACCTTGCCCCGCTGAAATGTATCACTCCGCGTTCAACAACCCTCCCCCTCGCCCTAATTGGCTAATGCTTTCGCATCATAGGTCATAGGCGGTGCCTTCCCGTCACATTTAAACCTGCAGTAAATGTAATAATTGCCGGGAAGATAAATAAAATCATACAAAAATCATACAAATAAGGATATGAAGGCATGCAAAAATACAAGTTTATAATGAACTGAGCAAATTGAAACAGAATGACTGAGCAATGAAACTGAAAGAGTTTATAATGAAAGGCCTTTGGCCTTTTCCACTGGGATTTTTAAACCAGCACACATACCTTTCACAAATGCTTGTCTTTCAGTCTTAAAAGTCGTGTCACACCATACTTTACTTTTCGTGTGTTCTTCGTGTATATTTAGCGATTTGTATCTCGGTGCAGTGTGGTTGTCAAATAGCGTCTTCGCCACACAGCAATATCGCCTCTGTCTTTTAGCACATTTTTCTTGCCTCTTTTTTCATTCACAAATCCCAGCTGTATAAGCAATCTGCTGAAATTTGGTAAATCTGCATCCTCATTTACAGCAGATGAAATGTTACTTATGTTAGGGAGTTCGTTTCTAAAGAAAAACTACACACATGACGACGCACAACACTTTTCACGTATTTTCTCCGAGCACGCACTTTTGTTTATTCCTGCTTTTGCCTGGAGTGGTAAGTTTTCCTGTTTCCTCAATTTCATTTCGCGATGTTCCTACGGATCTAACACTCACACCTGTAACTTCAGAGCACAGCTGTTTGACTTCTCTCACTGACAAAGATGGATTCTTCTCTGTGAGTGCATTAAACACATGCAACACAATTCTTTTTTCGCCTGTTTGTAAATAATTATCCTTGCGATACTTCAGCGAAAAACTGGCGGTAGACTCTGCCATTATACATATAATACATGTGCAATAAACGATTAATAAAATAATTTAGCTCCCGCACTTTCGAATGGCGATGCATGACTAATCCAGTTCAAAACAAGGTCAGTGATAAAAGTCATATAAATAAATATGTCACCACTACCGCTAAATCACGTGCTATCGTGCCATGTGCTTGAGAGCAAAGGAACCTCCTCTTTACTTCGTTTAAGAATTAACACGCATTTCAGATAAATCAACTCTGTTGCGTAATATATTTAATTAAAACAGTTACGAAAATATAAATTTGACAATTCTCTTCCAACATATGACATATCACCATGTTAAAAAACAAACTAATTTTTACCGCACGACAGTCATTACCACAACAGCAACCAATGAGAGGTGATTAGGTCACGTGACCGTTAAGAGATACTGGGCAAGCTTACGTGAAACAAGGTATAGTAATGCCACTTCTCTTGGTGCCAATTTTGGCAGCCCTAGAAATCCATACATCTGTTCTAATTGTGCCCCATACCTCCACTGCATACACTGTTCTGGATTCAACGACCGCTTCATACATTCTTTCTAACCATGTAACTGACATCTCCAGTTTACGTTTACATATCCCTTACCCCTGACATTGCCGCCCTGCCATTAGCTATCACTTTTCTGGCTTGTGCACCCCATTCTCCACTGCTATACATCCTTACACCTAAATAGTCATACTCCTTTACCACTTCTAACTTTTAGTTTCCTATGAACCATTCCTCTCCTTAGTATCGATCCTCTTTTGAATAACATTATTTTTTAATTTTTGCTGTTTATTCTTAGTCCCCAGTCAGCGCAAAACCTATGAATTGTCTCAATTGATTTTTGTAGACTGGGTACATTTCCAGCAAGATAGAGAAGCTGTTTAGATAATATAACAAAAGCAACAGTAAATAAATGAAAAAGACAAAAAATCCAGCAATAATGTTCACTATCTGAGTACTGTAAACTTTCATCTTGTTTAGATATTTGAATGTGGCTCAGATATTTATGTCATACAGTGAGGGTAAGTGGATGAAAATGACTATGTGATACTGTAATTGTTTACAGATGTGTGAGAGCCGAGATTCAGATGTCTTGCAGTCTTTTCTGCAATTTTTACTTATCATTTCTGGCATTTAAAACACCTTTTCAGTAAAATCCTATCCTTTGTGACAATTTCAGTTAGGCAATGCTTCCAAACCCTGAACAGCTCAGTATGTACAGGTTATAATTTAAATTACAAGTAGGGAAATATGCCATAAAAGAACAAAATGGTGTTAGGCATGGACCGATCATGCATTAAGAAAACTGGGCTACATTAGGAATAATTCCAGATTCTGCTATTTTTTGATTACCTAAATGTTTAAAGCATGACAATTTCTGTGCAGTAACTTCAAACTGATTTTTACAAAAAGCATAAGCCCAACATTAGCCGTGATTCTTCATTTATTAATGACAAGAGATTATAAGGAAAATGTCATTAAGTTTAATTTTGAAGCCAGAAGCAATTTAAGTGTCAAAACTTTGTAAATGTGAATAAATGTACTACTCACCATATGACCAATAACCACGGTATGTGACGTGGAACATGGTGGTTCCATATAATGGATACTGCATCACACAAGATAAGTATAGCACTTTAGCTGTGAGCTCGGACCTGCCAGCACCATATTGTCTGTGAGCTTGAGATAACACGGGCACCTAAACAAAACATACACCACATTAAATATACAAGATACCTTTTGAGGGAAATAGTAATACTGTAAATCTGCTAGTAAAATCTGTTTATCTGAAAGTATATACAACGTTATACACAACTATGAACAGCAACTAAATAAGGTATCAAACATAGAATAATAAAACAAGAAGTATTATTTAAAATGGAGTGACAACACAAATCTGATGTATCACATGTATTATTCTTTACCCACAACTTTATACAATACCTTATTACAGCAGTCACCAAGTGGATCGATTTTGTGCTAGAGCAAATGACGTAGCACTGTGCACTGCCATGAGTGCCGTGCGAGTTCAGTTTGAGACAAGACATGGAATTGGACAGCATTGTTGTCTTGTCTCTTGCGGTTTGTTTTTGTAAACATAATATCAGTTGGAGAATGTAACGTGACATGTAGGACATTTACTCCTACATTTATGCCTTCATGGGAAGAGTGTTTCTTTTTTATAGAAAGTGATAGTATCAGAGCATTCAAAATGAAACTACTCTTATGGAAAAGGCAGTTAACCTCAAAGAACTTGGTACATTTCCCAAAGCTCTCAACAGTTCAGCAGTTTTTTCAGGTCATGGACTTGCAAGAATATGTTCAAATATTAAGAGAGTTGAACCATTTCAGAAAAGGTTTCAAGTCGTGGTGCAATTAGAGCCAATTTTCCAAATATTTGCTGAGCCTTACTCTAAAGATGTTGATAATGTTCCATCTGAATTGCACCTTGAACTTATCCATTTGCAATGCAATCATCAAATGAAAAATAAATTCCAAAATAGAATTAGTTTGAGTGATTGCTATTCACATTTTCCAAGAAATACATTTCCTCGACTACATAGAAATGCCGCTCGTTTTCTGAGTATGTTCGGATCCACATATACATGGGAACAATTTTTTTCGTTAATGAAATTAAACAAAAACCGCTGCAACTGTCGAATCAGAACTTAAAATGTCAACTTAGACTAGCTGCTTCACAAACATTGATACCTAATTTTGAAAAACTAGTGTGTCAAAAGAGACAACAAAAATGTAGAAAACTAGGTTCCACTTCTGAGTAATATGTTGTGCTTATTGCTTTTCTTCAAGCTGTTACTTAATACCGCTGTATTGTAAGTAGATTGTCAATTATTTCCATTTTGTTTAAACTATCAATTTATTTTTTGAAAGTAATGGGTTGGTAATTCAAACACAAACATCACTTAAATTATTCTTACTTGGACATGTTTCGGAGAACGGTTTGTCCCCATCGTCAGCAGTTACAAACCGTTCTCCGAAACATGTCCAAGTAAGGATAATTTAAGTGATGTTTGTGTTTGAATTGCCGACTTATTACTTTCAAATGTTAAATACATCACTGTTTCTAACCTTTTGCTTCAAATAATATCAATTTATTCTTCATTTGTTTTTTTTATTAAAATAAAGGTACATAGTTGAATGATAGTGAAAGAAACAATTAAAACAATTTATATAACAATTATATCCTTCATATTACAACTCTATTATTATTGTTGCACATGCAATTGTGCATTTAAATGCGAGATCAGCATTCCACCACTGCTCTGAAGGCTACGGTGCACGGTAGACTATTCCGGCGTGCAACAGGTAAACTTGCACGACCTACTGTGCACACTGCATTGAGATGGTGGCCACTGCCTTATTATATATATATAATTCATAATAAAATTGAGGAGTGTTTTTTTTTTTTTCAAAACTCAATAGAGCACAAAATTTCAGAAAATGAGTTATATATGGCATCAGTATTGTCACCTAATTATCGGAAGGCACGGCCAGCTAGCAGCAGAGTAGGGCCAGATGGGAAGCATTCAGGCCACGCCTACCCATTTGTTTTGTGTCGCTAACTGAAGGGATCGCAGGCCACTGTGCCGTCTCGAACCTTCGTGATGATTCACTGGACCGCGAGACTTCCAGAAACAGCGATATTCCTATAAAAAGGGGCTGCAATGGCGAGTGAGTTCAGTTCTTGGCGAGCAGCTGTGAGGAGCGCCAAGTGAGGGAACGGGCTGGAAGACTGTGTACGTACATCGGAGGAGTTGATGTAATTGCGAGTGTAGAGTGGACCTGTGACAGACGAACTGGTGAATTGTAATTGTGTGCGCTACGTAATTCTATGTAATCAGCAAGTGTTCCAACTGTAATTTGGTGGAAATAAAGAACATTTTGAGTTTGTGCAATTGGAGTTTTAATTTCACAAACCCACAAAGTCACAGTATGTTCTCAATGCCACCAATCAGTCTGTAAAATCAGATTTTGCATAACTTGATATTTGTCGCATGTATAGCATGGTCTATCATGAGCATTTTTTCATCTCGATAGATCAAATGCACAGTGATTTTACAAAACTCGATACAGCACAGTTTAAATGAAAAGATTTGCCACCTGTCAAGACTCGTACTGACCTGATAATAATTTTCATTATTCCTCTTGTTCGACCTTGCTTTCCTGGAATTAAATGCTATACAAAACCCATATCATTATTTCAAAGCCTTCCTGCAGCTAAATAATATAGAGAATGATTCATTTGGCATTATCGCTGCATTTTTTTGATTCGAAGGTAAAAGAACGACAATACTACTTGCCATGTACATACTCTTTGAGGACCTTTTATCAACATCGCTCACAAAGCGGCATTACAAAAACCTAACAATTAAACATGTTCCACACTCAGGATAGTGCAGCATTACTGCAACATACGCCATTGTTTAAACACATTGTTTATCACACAGGACTACATCCTGTACAAATACATGAAATTGCTGACCTAAGATTTACTCGCTGACTCAGGTCCCCTGGCTATAAGCCTTTGGTTTCCTGAGCAGCTTGGTGTCATTTCTTCTTGACCTTCCCTTCTTTTACTCTAATCCACTTTTCTCTTAACTTATATAAGAATTCTCCTATACATCTATTTTTCTTTTCACTCATCCCCGTTAACATACATACTGCCAATATCTCTTTACTTACACTGTGCCATTTCTTATCCCATATTTTTCTCCTGTAATTTGTTAACTCCTTACATTCTATCAGGTGATGAACAGTGCTCTCTTCATCTCCACAAAATTCACATATTCCTCAACACTTTTAGATATATTATTCCTACTCTCATCCATGCTATGCCTTCTCTTCCAGTTTTGCCACATTGATCTATATATTTTTCCTTACTCCATTCTGTCTTTAATTGCTTATAAAATATCAAAGTTTTCTTTTCTTCTATATTTTCCCATATCTCTTGCCTATCTATGTCTTGTAGTCTAGTTCTCACTTCCTTCCAAAAGCCGCTATGATTTGACTCCTCTACTCTCCATAAATCTCCCATGCCTATCTTTAATATCATTCTTTCCAATTCCGACCACCAACTATTTGTGTTTTTAATGCTTTTCTGTTGCTTCATGCACAGATTCAATAATTCCCCTTTCTGCCCTTTAATACACTTATACCAGAATTTCAGTATTCTATTATTATTCCCCTCCTTTTTGTATTACCTAGCTCTAGTAATGCCACCTCTCTTGTTACCGATTTTGGCAGCCCTAGTAGTCCATACATCTGGTCTAATTGTGCCCCATACCTCCACTGCATACATTGTTCTGGATTCAAAGACTGCTTCTCTTTAAATTTAAACAACTGGCCAGTTAAAGAACTGGCAGGAGCATTGGGAGAAGTGTGCATATCTCTAAAATGAGACTATGTTGAGAAATAAATGATTTGTGTTTGAAAAAACTGGCATCTTCATTTCTAACATGATTACTTATTGAACCAATCTTGTATAGACATTATGTAACCCAATGCACTCCTGTTCTACATTCAGAAAAAGCCATAGAGCCAAGACAACATTCAGTAGGTCTAGCAAATACATTACAGAATGTAAAGGAGAGAGCAATATATTATTTTGTCTGATTTCATTAATACAGTAATTAACAATGTTTACTTACCCACTGCTCCTCTGTTCGTAGTCGAGATATTCGCTGAGGTAAGTAGGTATCTATGTCTGTATAATAATCAAGACGATTGCTATCTTTGGGTTCCCCTAAAGCAACTTGAGCTTGCAGTCCTGCCAACTGCAGTGCCACCTTTTCATTTACAGGGAAGTCATCACACTATAATAATGAAAACAAACAAAAATTATGTTACATTTAATAAACTAATATACTATGTAAATGATGTTTGATAACTTTATATATGTACTCTCTTTTATCAATGTAAGTTCTGCCTCCTTAATGACTACATTATACCTAGTCTAGCCACAAATACTGTTACAACTTGAGAAGTGAAAAACGCAAATACCATGTAAAATATTTTAATTGGCTTTCAGTATGTTGTACCTATAGGAATTCATTACACACAGCACCAATCACTTTTCAAAATGGCCATCTTTTGCATGGACAGAGGCTTTGAGTCTTTGTGACCACTCGTCTATGGCAGAACGGATGACATCCAGAGGGAAATTCACCACTGCTGACAACAAGGAGTGCTTTAAACTTCCAATGGTGGTGTGTCTCCTCTTGCAGGTGATGCCCTCAAGCACTGGCCGGTCGTTGGTCCAATGGATTCAGGTCCACACTGTTACTGGACCAACCTTCAGGCAAAATGATGTCAGGGACATGATGCTAAAGCCTGTTTGCATTGACCTGGCCTTGTGGGCAGGGGCAGAATCCTGATGGAAAGTCCATGGTAGGTTTTGAAACAATGTGCCACTCAAGTTCTTGACAATAGGCTCCAAAACAGTGCTTTCATACACTCTGGCGCTGCTTTTAATGTCCTTTTAACAAAAATGAAGCTGGGTAGTACCAGTATAACTCACCCCCCACCACACCATCACTAAGGAGGGATGATGGGCCCTCTGAACTTTAGGAACCTTATTACTGGCTTCCCGAGATGATGATGATGATGATGCATAAACCTTGTCATTTTGCACATTGAAAGACTCCTCAACAGTGAAAACTTTTTCATTGGTGAAGAGGATGTTCCAATGACCATTTTGAGCATAATGCTGTAGGAGATGCCAACATTTAAGCACTCTCAGCTTCTTTAGGCATGTGCCAGGATAATGTGCTTTACATTGGCGATAAGCCCTTAGTCCAAGGTCCTTTGACAGAAGCCTGGACATTTCCTTTTCGAAATGTTCGTTTCATGGGACAAGATAGCCTGCTTCCACACAGGATTGCTCCAAACACGAGCTACCAGTGCTTTTTGTGCTGCTGGAATCCTGACACTGCCTGGTCGACCCTCCCTCGGCTGATCCTTTACAGTTCTAGTTGCAATGAATCACTCAATGGTGTGGTATACAAACATATGGCTGATTTTCAACTTTTGTAGCTTCTTGAAAATGTCACTTGCAGATTTTCCAACTTTATGCAATGCAACGACGGCTACTTGATTTTTTATAATCACCCCATTCCATGGTGAAACCTGGAGCTGAATACTTCCTCTTTCAAAGACAAGCTAACAGTGGTTCAAGGTTAATGTGTGCACACACGCAGTTGTTTACGCACCAAACCGGATGTACAGTATGTGTCAAAAATTTGTAACAGTATTTATGGCAAGATTAGGTACATTACCAAATCTCAAATTCTTATTGACATTTGATAAACAAGTTCTATCTGTGACTTGCAGAATTCTGAGAATTCTTTTACCTTACTCATTTTCCGAAATCTCAATTGTATACCTGACTGAAGTTTTTCCGAGGTTTCCCTCAGTCATTAAAGCAAATGCTGGGTAACTGTATTTTCACTCGGTGCAACCTGCAAAATTGTTATTTCTTAAACTTTTTTTTAAATACTGTAAATATGATAATATTTGACTTAACTTTTTTTTGACAAAACCCATATTCAGTATGAATTTTGTTGGTAAATAAATCTGAATCTGAATCAGAACTGGCAGGCACTCTGATTTTTGAACACATTGAGTTCTAGGTTCTGGAATCTTGAGCTAATGGATTTATTTTTAGCTGAGCTTAGTGAACTCTGACTTATCACTGTTTTTCCAAATTTAAACTGCTTGGTTGATGACTATAGTCCCTCCAGGCTGAAAGTGGGAACACATATAAACATTGCAGTTTGTATCACTCTGACAAAAAACCGTGTTAAATTCTCTGCCATCAGCTGTTTACATCTGACTTGTACAACTGACCTATGTTTCACTGCAGCAGTGTAGGGTTAAAAAAAGCACTCAGTTCATATTTACTAAATATCCTAAATCAAATAATTAAAGAAACTGCTAAAGAAAAGTTATGCAATATAATTTTGTGATAAAAACTTATGTTAATTTGAGTCATCAGACAGAGACACGATACCCAGCTCAGAATCAGAAGTACTCATATTAGCCCTGAAAAAATTGCATCTTTCTTTGACTCTACAGTAGTGTCTGTCCGAGCTTTTGAAGTGACATGTCCCTCATTTACCCAGGTTTCATCCACTGGAGACTTTGTCGTTTTGATTCTGGTTCAAAGTGATGACACCATGACTCATCTCCAGCCACCACTCATACCAGGAACTCATTCCCTTCCCTAGCACAGCGCTGCAGATGACCAAGACAGTGGGCCATTCGACATGCTTCCTGGTGTGGTTGAAGACTGTGGAGCACCCATTGGGCACACACTTTGCGTAAGAGCAGTCGTGCATTTATGACTGCTCAATCTGACCTCAGCGGTTATAGCTTTCACTGTCACTCGCCGGTTCTGGGTAATGAGTGCATCAACCAGCTGGATGATGTCATTGGTAATGCAGTGTGGTGCTCCAGACCGTGGATCATCGGCTAACGACAACCGTCCTTCCCTGAAGCCTTGACCGTTGCAAGGAACATGAAGTGTTCGCCGTACACTTGTGACATTCGTCGATAAATGTCCGTACCCCTACTCCTTCCACTGTTAGAAAACAAACAACACCTTTTCGCTCTTCCTTTGACGCCTCCATTTCACTGTTTGCAATGTGACTGGCAGCATTGGACAATTGATGCATGCTGCTGATAGCTCTGTATAGTCACGTGACGTGCACACATGCCTTCTAGTTATGGGCAGTAAACTTGCGCGCTCTGGTCGGAACAACACTTCGTAACACATGCCACAATATTACCATCCTGTCACCAGTTTGTACATACCAGACTCTGGCTTGTTTGTTTTTGAACGCCCCTTATATGTATTGATTTTCACATATGGAAATTATTTATGTGTCTCCCTTCCATTTCTTTTTAAATTAATAATCTTACTTATGAATAAGACAGAACTATACTGACTTAAATTCCTAAACATGATCAATATGTTCTTTAATGATATGACAATGAAGGTAAAAACATCTTCCACTCACCTTAACTACATTATAAACAGCCTGAGCATAAAGCATGTTGACTTCAACGGGATCCTGAGATATTTCTCTTGTGGTTCTAAACAGTCTGCGTTTAAATACAAATCTGTTTTCTCCACTGCCCAGAGTTGCACTATTGCCTCTTCTACCAAGGGATGAGAAAGCTGATGACGATGTTGTACCAAGTTTACATTGCTTCCTGAAATAGTGTATGAAAACATTAACATAATTATAAAATAAGTTAGCAGCATCTATTTATGAAATACACTGTTCTTTATGGCCATAATCAAACCCTGGAACATAATTCATCACATAGAAATGTCATTATCATATGAGCTATAACTTTAGATATAGCAACAGAAATATTGATCCATTATTACGTAAAAAATGAAGCTAGCTACAGTGAAGCAATAAATATTACACAAATACAACTATTTGCTACAAAAACTTCATTTATCTTAAGAAAATGATGTACATTTTTCTTGTTAATTGATGAGATCAATTTCACGAACATTCGTCTGCATCCTCAGTCATCAAAGTTTGTCGTCAACCTGCAACCATAGTAACCTGTGATAGTATCCTTGACAACGAAGTTTGATGACTGAGGATGCAGACCAATGTTCGTGAAATCGATCATCAATTACAAAGGGCATCCAGAAAGTAAGTTCTGTTTCAATTTATCTCCGCTGCAGCGCTGCAATTGCAGTTCCGCACATGCGCGGTAGACGCTCTGTATCAAGGAGAAGAATCGTGCACCATTGTGAGATCACTGTCAGCCATGTACGCTTTGTTGTGCTTGTTTACAATGTCGGTGTTGACTGAAAATCCCGCCGCTTGTGAAATCAGATCTGTGATTCATTTTCTGAATGCTAGGAAAGTGAAACCAATTGAAATGTATCTGCAAATTTGCAATGTTTACGGACAAAATGCGATGAGTGATACAATGGTGAGAAGATGGTTCCGACAGCTCAATGAAGGATGTAGTGAAGTGCACGATGAAGAACGAAGTGGGCGTCCATCTTTGGTTACAGAAGAACTGGTTCACATGATTGATGACAAGATCCAAGAAAACTGCAAGTTTACAATTAGTGCTCTTGCTATGGGATTTCCCCAAATCTCATGATCACTAGTTCATGAAATTGTTACCAAAAAACTGAAATTTCATAAACTTTGCTCACGGTGAGTGCCAAAGATTCTTACTGAGCAACTCAAAACAAAACGGATGGATAGTGTACTTCAGTTTTTGACCCATTATGATGAAATGCGACGAAAAACATCCTACAGGGATTTGGCTGGGACGTGTTTGACCACCTCCCATACAGCCCTGACCTTACTCCTAGCGACTTTCATCTCAAATCTTTCCTTGGCGGTCAACACTTCAATAATGACGAAGAGCTGAAAGAAAATGCTTCCAACTGGTTGAAGACACAGACGGCAAACTTCTATGACGAAGGTATACAGAAACTTGTGCCTCGCTATGACAAATGCCTGCAAAATTTCGACAGTTCTGTGGAAAAGTAGTTTAAGAGTTGTCAAATTTTTAGCAATAAATAGGTAATTTTTCTGTATCTGTACTCAATTTAATTTTATTACCAAACAGAACTTACTTTCTGGATGTATCTCGTAATAAGAAAAATTTAGATCATTTTCTTAAGATAAGTGAAGTTTTTGCTGCAAATAGTTGTATCCGTGTAATATTGATCCATTATACTTTTCTGCTTACCAGTAAAGCAATTGTAATTGATAAACATTTATTAATTTTAAGGTTAAAGTGGAATTGGAACTTTAATTATTGAAATAAAGAGTATGTACTCTAAGCCTAGAATATATGGCATTACTGTGTCATTAAACTGAGTAAGTGCTGAACATAAATTGTCTTGTAGGTTCTAGATGTAACCCAGGAGGTTAACTCAGAGCAGACATACTTTGAAGGGGAGGCACTCTGCCCACCATATACATGCAGTAATACTTGGTTCATGGCTTCCACGAGTCAAGTCAAGGGAGTGGTTGCCTGTGTCTTAGTAACAACAGGTAAAACAATGAACTAGTACAGTATTTATTAAATTATAGATGAGTCATACCTTTTACACATCAGCTTCACTTATGTACCTATATTAAGGACATGTTTCGCGAACCATCGTTCGCATCGTCAGCTCTTATGCGGCTAAAGCTTGATCCAGTGGTGTGGATAGTTCTGGAGTTGCTGCTGACATCTGCTGTTTTTGTGATGAATTTAAATTTGGAGTTGTCTTCTGGTGGGATTTCAAAGTTCATTAGTTGGTTTTTATGTTTTTCTATGTATATTTTCTCCCATATGACGAGTTCACTATGTTTTTGTATGTATTTTAGTAATTTGGTGCTATCTTCAATTTCATGATTTTCAGACCAGAAATGAGCTGCTATTGCGGACTTTCAATATTTTTTGTATCTTAAGTGCCTAAAATGTTCTTTCTTTCTAGTGCCTATATTTCTTTTTGTCCTCCCTATGTAAATTATGAAAAATGTGTATTTTAAATATTGTAGACTTATTTCTGATCTGTAAGTTTAGGTTTAATATTTTGACGAGTCACCAATTTACGAGCACCTGCTCAACTATATAAGTGTAATGTGACGAATAAAGTATTGTATTGTATTGTATTGCATTTCTGGTCTGAAAATCATGAAATTGAAGATAGCACCAAATTACTAAAATACTTACAAAAACATAATGAACTCGTCATATGGGAGAGAATATATATAGAAAAACATAAAAACCAACTAATGAACTTTGAAATTCCGCCAGAAGACAACCCCACATTTAAATTCATCGCAAAATCAACAGATGGCAGCAGCAACTCCAGAACTACCCACACCACTGGATCAAGCTTAAGTCGCATAAGAGCCGACGATGCGAACAATGGTTTGTGAAACATATCCTCAATATAGGTACGTAAGTGAAGCTGATGTGTAATAAATACGACTCATCTATAATTTAATAATCTACCCAGTATTTGTCTGGCAACTCAGGGAAAACCCTGAGAAAACCCATAGGTAAGGTACATCAGCCATGGAAATCGAACCTGAACCTGCTGAATGCAAGCCACAGACAATTCCATCTGAGCCATCCTGCTCAGTGAGGGCAGAGGCTTAGGGAGATCCAGGAAGGCTAATGAGGAAGAATGGGAAAAACTTCAGACTTGACCTCCTCTTGACAACTTAAGAAGTTTTTGTACCTCTTGCAGGTATAAAGAGGAGTAAATTGGTTGTTAATGTTGTAGTAGATTGTTAATGAGGTATGAAGCTGTGTGCTGTTCTGAGAGCAACAGCAAACAATAGAACAAAACAAAAACTGTGTTTCATACTCCAGCAAGTGACCAAATGAAACAGGAGTTTGCATTTGACATCCTAATGAACTATAGCAAGAGAATAAAGAAGAGAATTCCTGTGATTGATGCCTTTTACTTTTAGATGGGAAAACTTCTGAGGAGATAAAAGCTAAATTGGATGTTGTTTATGGAGACCTTTCACTTTCTATGGCAACAGATAATGACATAACAAATTTAAACATGGTCAAACATCCAGTTTTGATGAGCAGCGCCTGGAATGCCCTGCAGATGCATGTAACAATTCTTTTAGTTTAGGCCTTGAGAGTTGAAAATATTTAAATGTTTAATGGTGGTTTAAGGATTGATATGGAAAAGTTGATATCCATAAGAAATGAAAGTGTGAAATTCAGTGGGTCATGATATGAAGCAATATGTATATGATATGATTTAATGTGTTAGTATTGGTAGATACAAAAATGATATGATGTAATGTGTTGACGTGATCTAGTGAGTAAAAAGTTTTTGGTGGTTATAGCAACGAAGGGAGAAAATCAATAATCTTGGGCAAGTGGCTTGCAAAAATAGATCATGTAACATCAAAGGGAACAGATATATAATTCTCTGTCGGAAAAGCATGTAGAAAAATATCTAGAGATTATAATCTATTATGACTCTGTGGGTTCGTAGGATTAAAAGTCCAAGTTGCAGAAATTCAAAATGTTTTTTATTTCTGTAGAAATACACTTGCACAGGTCTGCTGATAGCAAAATGACGTAACACACACGTACAAAGCTAATGCTAGTCCGTCTCACACATGTGCACTCTGCCTCGTTTACAACTCCCGACTGACTCTGAACCCACACACTCCTATTTACACGTGAGTTAGCTGTTCTGGAGGTTTCTCCACAATGGAGAAGAAGTCATACGAGAGGCTTCGCGGTCTTTCGAGGTGGCAGGAGAAGGGGAATGAAAGGTCCAGCCACGTCCGTGGCTTCCCCTTTCCCTACCCCATCTCTCCTCTGCAGGTGCCAGCTCATTGGTGTAGGCGTGGCTTTAACGCTATCTGTCTCTTTCCTGCCAGTTGGTTTTATCATGCCTTCGACGATCGGGTGACACTATATTAAAAATTTCTGCATAAATGCAATTCAATTACATTGATCAAGTTTATTGTATATCAATGTTACGTGTTCTGTAAATTCGTTACTCAAAATTAAAAGATTTAAATTGTATTACTTTTAAAAGAAAAATGGAATTATTTCTTCAGTATATAAAAAAAGGTTAATTCCCTCGCCCGAGAACACACCTGAATTCAAAGAATTTTTTCATGCACCGACTGGAGCACCAACACGGAATTGGTCATCCTGAGATGCTGGATCTGAGCAAACGTTCAGATTAAAATGACTGCTAGACCTGGAACATCGGCACAATCTCCAAGGACAGGACGCAGCAACAGCATCTTTAGTTGCAGAATCACAGCATCCCCACATCCACTACACTTATGTAACATTTCCATTACATATGGTCGCAGCAACACAATGTTTCGAGAACGTCATCCCACCATCAACATCACACCCCCAATCCGTTCCATGCTGTTACATTTTGTCTTTCCAATGTATATCTTATAGCAATCTGAGCAATAAATTCTATAAATACCTTCAAGAAAGGTGAAATTTGTTGAAAGAAAATTTGTATGTATTTTTACAGTCTTTCCATTGCAGCTTTAGAAATGTGCAACTCTATGTTAGCTATCTGTATAGTTGACAATGTAATACAAGTGCCCTACATAAGAGTGAAATCTAAATGTGAAACTAAACTAGAATGAGAGATTTAAAACCTATATAGTGATTTGTGTTCAAGTTCACTAGGGATTAAAGGAAGGACAATTAGTTTTAGATAATGGGCAAGCATTCACAATTTATATCTAATGTTTACCGTCTGGAAAAATAACGTCTCAGCTTAAACTGTCACTCCTTTTTCTGAGCTGCTTGCTTAGCACATTGCTTCTCATCTTCATTACGTGTCCTGAAGAAAGTTGAACCATGGTAATGGTTATAATGTTACATAATTTGCCCTAAAGATGATACTAATGTACAGTTTTGTTGCCTGAAATAAATGCAACCCTTAAAAAATGTTAAAACTTGGAAAGTAGAATCAGGCTTGAAGAACTGAGTGCCACAGCGGAAATTTCAACCATGGATCTTGGTGCTCTTACTGCTAGACTGCCATGATAAGTTATCTAGACATGCATTAAACTTAAGTATATGGTAAACCTCCAAGAACATCTCCAATATTATAAATATTGTACTTCACAGATGACTTGCAATGTTGTGAGGTTATGAACTGGGATAGAATTAAATTTACATTCAATAATTGTGTACAAATATCACTGACAAGAGTATAACCATCAAAAGCTGAAGAATACATGATTTGAGTCCTAGCCATAGCATTCAATTTTTAAAGGTTTACACATAAACCAAACATAATAATTTTCAAACTAAACTTCCCAAAATATGAGAGAATAATAGAAACAAGGGTACACACACTAGATATTAAATTTCTTTATATTTTTATTTGATTTTTCATTTAAGAATACTTATTATTTTCATATTTATTTTGAAAACGAGTACCTCAGGATTTCTGTATAAGCATAAATGCCTTAAAATCAGCCTTTGCAATTGAACATTTTATTTTCATATTTGTAATAAACATTGTTTCTATGTGAAAAAAAACTTTTCCCTCCCAAAATGATGCACATTAAATGTGATGAGACTAAAATTGTAGAAGTTCTTTGTGCTTATGGCCTCTTACAAGAAAGGTACTTGGGCTCGAACAAACATATCTGTATAAAACTTTAGTTAAAGGATCATTTGCTGGTGGGTGTTTTTCTGTAAAACTCTGCAATCATTTACTTTCTTGGAAGTGTTGAAAACAGTGTTGTTATGATAAATTAACTTTAAAGAGAGTCGATTAAAGACACTAGACAACACTCACTTTTAAATTTTTCCGGAACTAGTTTCAGAGGCTTTGCCTCTATCATCGGCCGGCTCTCGACTAACTTAGGTTAGGTCGAGAGCCGGCCGATGATAGAGGCAAAGCCTCTGAAACTAGTTCCGGAAAAATTTAAAAGTGAGTGTTGTCTAGTGTCTTTAATCGACTCTCTTTAAAGTTAACTCTGCAATCATGCTCTAAATATCACTGTAGATGTTATTGTACAGCCATATGCAATGCAGATATCTTTAACTATAAATGTAAATGGGGACTTTCAATAAAATGCTCACAGCAAAATGTACACTGAAGAAAACCAAGTTGACTGCATGTCATATTTGCACATTCTATAATATGTGTTGAAGCCACGTCAATTACACTTTTGAAGTTGTCCACTGGTTCAACAATATCATATCCAGCGTTCTGCCACACGTAATGAAGCACTGGTCTATATACTCCTACAGATAACCGATTGTAATTAACAGAATGCAAATTCAGGATAAAGAATCTGTCATGCAATTTTGGCTGCATATTACTGGAGCGTAGTTTACTAGTCTGTTATTCTCTTGGCATATATTTTATACTGCCTGAAGAAATACACATCCAGAGGTTGTGCATATTTTGTAGTTTTAGGCAGAATGATTTTTAAATTTACATTTTATCTGCCAGATGCTTCCAGTAGTACTTGTTCATCCTTATATCCAGACCAAAGTTAGTTACAAAGTACTAGTGACTTTCTCGACAAATTAGGATTCAAAAACTGACAAAAAAAAATGTCTTCAGATGTTTCGTCATCTTTCCACTCACACTTGCATTTATGAAGACATTTGGAGGGCATCGAGTTTCTATTTCCCTTGACACATGGAGTCCAAACTTTCCAACAGGTTCTTGGAAGCAAATATAGAGTTTGTCTGCCAATTCTCCTTCCACTGACATAGCAACATCAATTGTGAAGCTATGTGTTGTACTGTTAACTAATTGCAATTGAGACAGTGTTTCTCTCCCCTTTCATAGAAAGTGTTCCATCAGAAGAAAGCTCGTAGTTGAACTGACTCTGATTACAGTTCCATACAGAACTAATTTCTATTTTGTTCTATCATGATATACTCATTGACGTTAGCAACAAATTTTTAAGCTCTTTGAATCAGCTCTTCTTTGTCATCCTTATCTTTTCGTGCTTGAAGCATAGTGATATGGTGTGATATTATCCTAAACTCCTTTTTCAAATTAGCAATAAACCTAGTGAAGCTGTAAAGTTTGCACACTCGAGATTTCTGGCTACGTCCAATGCCCAGTGTTGTAATGCCAATAATGAATGGCAGAAGCATATGCTCGCACTTCATCAAATTTCACCATTACATGTTCCTTGATGATCTTGAACTGCAGAGTATCATTTCTTTTGAAAACTGTATTTCCTTCTCATTTCTTTGCCCCGTATTCCAACATGTTTTTTTTTTTTTTTTTTTTTTTTTATTGCTTTTAGCCTTCAGTTTAGGGTGAGAAGTTTGTTGTAATTGTTGAAACTTTTAAGTGATAATCATCATATATATTCTCTAGTGTCTTATCATCACAGCATTTGATGACACTTGCGACTTTAACCTTCTTATCAGGAGAGAGTTGGAACTCACTGTCACTGCTTTCATTGCCTCTTCCTGCTCTTGCCGTATCACTACCTCTTGCAATGAGTTGTTTGTCATTATCATCACTAACATAATTATGTGTTACTATTACAACAGTATCTGTTTCTATCTTAAGCTCATATTTCTGCACTATAATAGATACCAAAAAACATGCGAATAGTTCATCTTCTACAGCAATAGTATTATTTAACTACTATTGTATTGTTTAATTACTAGTGCATTATTAATTACTATTGTATTCATAATGTTATTGCTCAAAAGAATTGTATTATTCCTACGGGCACAAATTTGACGAAGCCATGAATATTGTATGTTCTTACGGTGAATAAAACTTACTTACTTACTTACTAATACTATCTTCACAAAGAGGAGTTCTTCATAACTTCATCGCAAGCAATCTCAATACATTAGCAGGAATGATTACCAATTGCCGACCCATCTGACACTTCACTACACAAATAACTCCACAAAACGCAACTTCAGAGGCACACTGCACTGTCCCTGCTGATCTCGACTGGCATACCAACAGGTCAATGTGCATGAGGCATGACACATGTAGAGGTTTCTAAGGGATGGCTGCTGAGTTTTGCAGATGAGTGCAATAAGGGACCTTTAAATTATCTCTCACATGACTTTGGTGATATGTGTCTGTTCGAGCCCAAGTACTTTTCTTGTCAGTTATGAGAGCTTCTTATTTAACATTTAGAACTTGATACAACTCCTCTTCTTTAACTGTCCTCTTATACCACTACATGGTGTCAGGGTATTGTTCCTATTAACCCTTATGAGGGTTTAGGAATGGAATCTATGGATCAGTGATAGAGAGAACCCACGATGGGTGATTAGCCTGATGCCTGGTATGAGAGTGAGAGAAATAGATGACAGAATGAAATAATAGGAAAGATGATGATGGAGCAAAGGATGGAATCCTGGTGGGGGAAACCGGAGGACCTGGAAGAAACCCACCCCAGTGCCATGTTGTCCACCACAAATCTCACTTTGGGGTCACGTGGGATCAAACCTGTTTTGGTGAGAGTCAAGCAGTCTAACCACTCGATTACTGTGCGACCGTCATGACCATAAAATGAAGTAAAGGTTCATGCACAGTATGAACTGTGTGAGTGGAGTAGACAAATTTACTTTTCTTCCCCTATGGTGTGAAAAGTCATTTGTTCAATTTGAATTGATTTTGTACTACTAAAAAAACATAAGCATTTTCAGTGTACATTTTGCTGGCTTTTACTCACAAACAGAAATATTTAATTGATGAAATTAAATTCACAGATTTAATTCATTTAATTAAACATTCAAACTCTTTTCCTTTCTTGGAAGTGTTGTTTCTAAATTTCTTATAAAAGATAATAAACAAGAGCAAAGGAACACTTTAGGAACATAAAATATAACCAATTAGAAAACTCAGCAGTTGTCACACATTTTTGAGAAAAAAGCCACAACGTAAGTCCAAAGCCAAAACTACTAAAACATACATCAGGAAAACAAGAACTATCCACATGATTGCGGCAAGATAAGATGGCGACCAGTGGTGTAATGACGCGTTCTAGTAAGCAACTTTTACAAGTTAATAGCGTGGAAAAAAGTGAAAATGGAAAAAAAGAAGTTCATATCGCAACCGACGTGGATCAAGGAAGAAGTGGTAATAAAGACTCCGATATAGAAAGTGGAAATGCGGAAAATGCCGGCCGCAAATTGGGTGGTGATACATCGGACACAACACGGGAGGCGGAAACAATAGCGTCGCTTCACATGGTGATCAATTTGCTCACAAGGGACCTCCTTAATGCTCAAAAAGAAATCAACCAACTAACCAACTGAAGAGGACTGTACTCTACCTTTTTTAGACCTTAAAATCAAAAAAGGCAATGAAAAACTAGAATTTGGCATTCATAGAAAAGCAACACACACAGATAATTACATCAAAGCAAATAGTTTCAACCCAATTCCACACAAACATGCAACCATCAACAGTCTGACACACAGATTAGTAAATCTACCTCTCAGCCAGCAAGAATATCAAAACGAATACCATCAAATCTTAAAAACTGCAATTAAAAATGGATATGGAAAAAACCTTGTAGATAAAAAACTAAAATTATTCAAACTTCAAAAGAAATTAAAACAGATCACAGCTCTCACACCAATAAAACAAGAAACTAGATTTGCTAAATTTACTTACCACCCCTGGGCCACAAAAAAGTTCCAAAAAATATTCAAGAAATACAATATAACATTGGCACCAAAAAACAATTACAACATTAAAAACCTACTTCACAGTAATAATACTGATAAGATAAAACCAGAGGAAAAGTCAGGCATTTACAAAATTAAGTGTAAAGACTGTGAAAAAATTTACATAGGAAGGACAAAAAGGAACATAGGCACTAGAAAGAAAGAACACTTCAGGCACTTAAGATACAAAAATATTGATAAGTCCGCAATAGCAGCTCATTTCTGGTCTGAAAATCATGAAATTGAAGATAGCACAGAATTACTAAAATACGTACAAAAACATAGTGAACTCGTCATATGGGAGAGGATATACATAGAAAAACATAAAAACCAACTAATGAACTTTGAAATCCCGCTAGAAGAGAATCCCACATTTCAGTTCATCACTAAATCAACAGATGGCAGCAACAACCCCAGAATTACCCACACCGCTGGATCTAGCGTCAGTCGCACAAGAGCCGTAGATGCAAGCGAAGATTTGCGAAACATGTCCTCAAAATAGGTACGAAAGTGAAGCAGATGTGTTAAAAAATGCGACTCATCTAAAATTTAATAACCAACTAAAATCTGAAAACGCAGATTTAAAGGATACAATAAACAGAGAAAATGCAAGTCCTTCATACAGTACTGTTACAAAAGGACCGCGGAGTGTTGAGGTTAGGGAACGTGGAAAAGAAGCTTTTTCAACCAAAAACAGGTTTGAGGTTCTGAAAAAAACGGATGTGGCGAATGAAGAAAGCAGTGAACAAAATGCTAATCAATGTGATTCAAAAATCAGTGCAAATAAAAGGCGTGTGTTAGTCGTAGGTGATTCCATCTTGAAATTTTCTGGTGAGGCATGCAAAGAAAGAGGTTACGAAACGTTTTGCCTTCCTGGAATAAAACTAAACGAAATGCAAAACAAAGTGGAAAACATGAACCTAAAAGAAGATAATCCGGAAGTGGTGTTAATTCATGCTGGGACAAATAACATCAGACGGGGGGTGAGTGATGAAGAAATTCTTAATGAAGCAATAAACCTAGTGAACTCAATTCAATCTCAAGCTAAAGGGGCTAGCATTATAATAAGTGGCGTACTTCGTAGGCGTGATATAAACAGCAACAGAATAATGAGAATAAACAGAGATCTTGAATGGCTCTGTTCTTCCAAAGATTGCCTACTGGTAGATGGGAATTCTTGGCTGTATGACAATGACTTTGGTCGAGATGGCATACATCTTAATCGCAGAGGGTCAGCCAAGTTTGGACAGTTATTAGTTAATGTAATTACATCTGTACTTAAGGGAAACTGAAAAGTAACGTGGTGGATGTTCAACCAGCAAAACAGTTTATACAGAATTACTCATTGTCTATCTTTCATCAAAATGTACAAAGCATTAGAAATAAGCATACTAACTTTGAAGTGTTATTAAATGATAAATTACAGGGCATTGATATCATAGCACTTACTGAACACTGGTTAAAAGAAAATGAAATAGGCATGTTAAACTTTGAAGGTTATATAAGGGAAAGCTTTTACTGTAGACAAACTAAAAACAATGGGGGATCATGTATTTTTGTAAAAGAAAATATTTTGGCTAAACAGATATCTACCTTCAACAATTTAATGTGCGATGAGCACTTTGAGGGATGTATGGTGGAACTGTCTGATTCCAAAGTTATAGTAATTTATTAAATTTTAGATGAGTCGCGTTTTTTACACATCTGCTTCACTTTCGTACCTATTTTGAGGACATGTTTCGCAAATCTTCGCTTGCATCTACGGCTCTTGTGCGACTGACGCTAGATCCAGCGGTGTGGGTAATTCTGGGGTTGTTGCTGCCATCTGTTGATTTAGTGATGAACTGAAATGTGGGATTCTCTTCTAGCGGGATTTCAAAGTTCATTAGTTGGTTTTTATGTTTTTCTATGTATATCCTCTCCCATATGACGAGTTCACTATGTTTTTGTACGTATTTTAGTAATTTTGTGCTATCTTCAATTTCATGATTTTCAGACCAGAAATGAGCTGCTATTGCGGACTTATCAATATTTTTGTATCTTAAGTGCCTGAAGTGTTCTTTCTTTCTAGTGCCTATGTTCCTTTTTGTCCTTCCTATGTAAATTTTTTCACAGTCTTTACACTTAATTTTGTAAATGCCTGACTTTTCCTCTGGTTTTATCTTATCAGTATTATTACTGTGAAGTAGGTTTTTAATGTTGTAATTGTTTTTTGGTGCCAATGTTATATTGTATTTCTTGAATATTTTTTGGAACTTTTTTGTGGCCCAGGGGTGGTAAGTAAATTTAGCAAATCTAGTTTCTTGTTTTATTGGTGTGAGAGCTGTGATCTGTTTTAATTTCTTTTGAAGTTTGAATAATTTTAGTTTTTTATCTACAAGGTTTTTTCCATATCCATTTTTGATTGCAGTTTTTAAGATTTGATGGTATTCGTTTTGATATTCTTGTTGGCTGAGAGGTAGATTTACTAATCTGTGTGTTAGACTGTTGATGGTTGCATGTTTGTGTGGAATTGGGTTGAAACTATTTGCTTTGATGTAATTATCTGTGTGTGTTGCTTTTCTATGAATGCCAAATTCTAGTTTTTCATTGCCTTTTTTGATTTTAAGGTCTAAAAAAGGTAGAGTACAGTCCTCTTCAGTTTCTACTGTGAATTGTATGCTGGGTTCTTGCAGGTTGAGTAGTTTCAAAGCATCATCTATTAGTTTGTAGGGCACTATTGCAAAGATGTCGTCTACGTATCTGTACCATGTTTTAAACATATGAGGGAAGGCTTTAGTAATATGTGTTTCGAAAAAGCTCATGTATAGATTGGCCAAAAATGGTGATAATGGGCTTCCCATAGCTAGTCCTGAAATTTGTTTATAATATTTTCCATCGAAGACAAAATAATTTTGATGTATACATAATTCAGTCATTGCCACATATTCTTCTATTGCATTGGCATCCAGGTTTATAGAATTTAGCCATTTTTTCAGTTGAATCAAAAGTTTGTCTAATGGAATGCTAGGGAAGAGGGAGCGGACATCAAAGGATACTAAAGTGTCATGAGGTTTTAGTTTAAGATTTTGAATTTTTTCTACCAGGTCTAGTATAGTAATTTGTTTGTACAGAAACCCCACCAGTGACTTAAATGAATTCATCAGAAAATTAGATATTATTTTAAATCATTTTTATAGGGGGAAAAGAAATGTAATCATTGTGGGTGACCTAAATATAAACTTTTTGGAAGAAGGTCGAGGTAAAAGACAGATCACAGATCTACTGAGCATGTATGGCTTAGAAGCAGTTATAAATTCACCTACTAGAGTAGCTGTAGAATCAATAAGTGCTATAGATCAGTTTATCTTGAATTCCAATAAATTTGAGTTCGAAGTTGACAACTTTGAGACAGGCATCTCAGATCACTACGGTCAAAAACTTAAAATAAAATTGCATAATACTTTAAGCAACCCTGGTCAGTCATTAAAAAAGTGTAGGATATACAGTGAAGACAATATTAAATACTTTAACTACTTACTCTCCAAAGAAAACTGGATGGATGTGTATTGCTGCGAAAATGACCTGGATAAATGTTACATCGAATTTGAAAAAATTCTTAATCTCAACTTGAACATAGCCATGCCTATCACAACTTTGAAAGAAAAAACACATAAAACTAAGTGGGTTACTAAGGGTATTCGGATATCAAGCAAAAGACTTCGTTTCCTAAGTAGACTAACTAAACATAATCTTGCTTCCGATGATTTTAAACAATATTACATAAAGTATAAAAAAATATACAACAGAGTAGTCAGGATGGCTAAAAAACTCTACAATGGTACTCTGGTAAATAGCTCTTTAAACAAATCAAAAACTATATGGAATGTTATAAAACATGAGATTGAGGGGAAAAAAAGGAAAAATATTGATTTTAGTGTGAATATAAATGGTAGGCAAGTATCTAATCCATTAATGGTAGCTCATGAATTTAACCAATATTTTTCGACCATTGCAGAACTCATTAGAAAGAGGAAAAACGTAGCTATCAATTCGTGCTTAATTACCCAAAATAATCAAATTCGGGAATCTTTATATTTTTTACCAACAACAGAAGCAGAGCTACTCTCCATTATTAAAAGTATGAAACCCAAAAAATCTGTTGGCCTAGATGAGTTTTCTAATATGCTTCTAAAAAATTGCGCTGTGCATCTGGTTAAACCATTATGTCATATTATAAATATATCACTCTGTGAAGGTCACTTCCCTGAGAATCTAAAGGTCTCAAAAATTAAACCACTGTTTAAAAAGGGTTCTAAATCTGATTGTGAAAATTATAGGCCAATATCTATTTTATCAGTTTTTTCTAAAGTAATTGAAAAGGTGGTGTACAATAGAGTCTTAGCATTTCTAAATAAATATGATATTATATCGAAAGTGCAGTACGGGTTCCAGCAAGGGAAATCAACAAGCTCAGCACTACGGAACGTTATTGAAGATATACTAAAAAATCTAGACAGCGGGAATCAATGCATGGGACTATTTCTTGATCAGTCAAAGGCCTTTGATCTAGTCAACTGTGATATATTATTACACAAGTTGTATAATTATGGTATCAGAGGAGTTCCATTTGAATGGTTTAAATCGTACCTAATAAATAGAAAGCAGTTAACCGAAATTGAATATGTAGTAAATGGTCCGAAGGAGATTAAAGCTGCTCGCTCTAGTGTAAAAAACATTAAATATGGAGTTCCGCAGGGCTCGGTATTGGGTCCCTTATTGTTCCTATTGTATATTAATGACCTGGCCAAAAACAACCAATGCATTAATACTAAATTTACTCTGTTTGCTGATGATACCAGTGTTCTCATTTCTGGGAAAAACAAACAAGAACTCAAAGCAAACGTTGATGGGGTAACAGACTATGTTTCAAATTGGTTTAAAGACAATAAACTTATTATTAATAAGAGCAAAAGCATCGCTGTAGGTTTCCATCATAAAGTCAACAAAAATGTAAGTTTCCCTAATATATGCTTAGAGAATGAATCAGTAACTACTACAGATAAAATTAAATTTCTTGGAGTTTGGGTAGATAGTAATCTAGATTGGGGAACTCATATTGATGCTTTATCCAAAAAACTATGTCAAACTTGTTTTGCACTATATACTTTAAGATCATCAGTCAATCTTGATGTGCTTAAAATAGCCTATTTTGCCTACTTTCACTCGCAGTTATCCTATGGCATAATATTCTGGGGAAAGACGAGCTATACGAAAAGAATGTTTATAATACAAAAAAGGGCCATACGTTTAATGATGAATCTTTCCAGTACCACAAGTTGTAGACCCTATTTCAGATCATTGAATATTCTGTCAGTTCCATCTATATATCTCTATGAGGTGCTGGTGATCGCTCATAAACAGTTAAATATTTTTGTCACAAACGCTGAAATACATAGTCACAACACTAGAGGTAAATCACATCTTCATGTTACAGGGCATAAGAGAACCCTATATGAAAAAAGTATACACTATAACTGTATTAAATTGTACAACAAACTTCCTCAATATTTCAAAGAATTACCAAATTTAACAATATTTAAAAGGAAATTAAAGAAGTATCTAATACAAAGATGTTTTTATTCAGTAAATGAATACCTTGATGAACAGTGAATCAATTTTGTTAGACATATGTATTATATATATTGCAATTGTAAATACTATCACCTTATTTGTTTATCCGATCATGTGTTTACTGTTAATCTGTAATGTAAAATTGTATTGACGAAGCCGATATTTCTGTAATTGGAAATCTTATGGTGAATAAATTTGATTTGATTTGATTTGAACAAATCTTCATTTCAAAAAATAGGAACAAAGTATTCAATTTTGACATCCCCCAGAAAGATTTGTTCAGAAAGTTCATTGAACCACCACCAGAAGAGACCTACGACAAAATATCACCAGCTACACCACTGAGAACCAGTCGATGGCCGGTTGACAACGAAGGAAAGTAGCCTCTGAAACATGTTCTGGGAAATTTAAAAGTAAATGTTGTTTAGTGTAATTAATTGACTCATCTTTAAATTTAATTCAAAATCTTCTCTATCTACAATCTGGCATGTTTAAAGCATTATAAAATTTCTTCTAGACACTTCATATTTCTGCTTATGCTATATATGGATGTTCCTTATTCTAAATTTCAATTGATATTTCTGTTATAAAAAATTAAATATATTTTTTTAAAAATTTGTTTCTTCTCTGCACTGTATATTTTCTGCACCAAGATAGATTTCAAATTCTACTTTTATATTCATGTGTACATACATTTCCCATGCTGCAATGACATCATAGAGATAGTCATGAGCTCTGACATGTTCTTCTCCATCAGGTCGACTTTGGTAAATAGCCCAACCATCAAGATTGCGAAGTCCCAGTTTTTCTGCAAGTTTTGCAGCAGCATCAGCAGCTGTATCGGTTGGATGCACGTCTATAGCTTTAGTACGTCCGTCTAGGAAGAAGAACCTACACACAATAGTTCCTAACCGCCTCATTGCCTGAAATTCAAATAGCAACAGTTAATAAAACAAAAATAATAACAAAAAGGAATAACAATAATAGCAACAAATGTTATAATGTGAAAAAGCTCTGAAATAATAATCTGTAAGTCTAGAGTTAATTCAATGGTGAATAAGATAAAGGAAAAGTTGATGTTGGAGATATCTGTAATGATGTTAAAGGGAATGGGTGTGTCTTGGCATTCTAATAAAACATGGATTGGGTCTTCTTTATCCCACATATAGGACAGATTTCCATCTTATGCTTTTCCCCCTTTAGTATTTAAGTCTTCAAACTCCTAGTTTAAGCAATTAAACACCTCTTCGATCTCTATTACACCTTTTAATATACATTATTAAAGTAAAAACCTCATTAATCCAGACCTCTTTCACCTGGAGAGTCAAGAGTTAAGCAGAAACATTGCCAAATGAACTTCTAAAGTTAAAGCAGATGTGAGATCGCACTGCTTGTAAATGATATACTAAACTGAGACAGCAGGAGCTCGCTGCCTTTTTTACTACTGACTAGTTTGTAATACAGTGCGAATACATAGGTGTACATAAGATGTACGTTAAAAATTACGTAGAAAATGAAGCTAGCTATAGTGAAGCAATGAATGTTATACAAATATAACAATTTGTAACAAAAAACTTCACTTATCTTAAGAAAATGATGTTAATTCTTCTTTCTAATTGATATTGATTTCACGAACACTTGTCCACATCTTCAGTCAAAGAAAACAGGAGAAAACAAAAGATGAAAAAGATATGAAATTCTAAAAAAGATGAAATTCCTAATAATAAAAAATCTGGAATTTATCAATTTGATTGTTTAGATTGTGATTGAGTTTACATTGGTAAGATGAAACGTAATTTGGAAATCAGAACGAAAGAACATTTTTGTAACATTAAGTATAAACGAACTGATAAATCGGCTGTAGCAGATCATTTTTGGTTATTTAACCATGAAATAAATCCAGAAGTTAAATTATTAAAACAATTAAATGTCCCAAAAGATTTAATGGTTTGGAAAAAAATATTTATTTTAAAAAATAAACATTGCATAATGAATTTTGAAATACCAGCAGTCGATTCTGTTCTTAAATTTGTTTTATTATCAGATTTTGGTAATACTGGCAAAAACATGGTAATCTTTGGTGAATATGACCTTCACAACAGAGTTCTTGGCTGATGATGTGAGAGACTTTTTCATGAAATTGCGATCCTATTCAATTAATAAGAAAACTTCCATCATTTCTTATATGATAAGTGAAGTTTTATGTTACAAATTACTGTATTTGTATACACGTACATGTAATTTTTAGTGATTCTCCATCATTCTCTGGATAACCTGGATTTTCATTAACTCGGATCGGCTAAGGTCTCAGTTGATCTGGGTAAACAAGGTTCTACTATACTTCCAAAATCTTCATGGAATTTTATAGAAGACATTAACTTAGGAAAGAGTCTGGCTATATAAGTCTAAGAAAGCTGAATTGTTATCAACAAAGGGAATAAGCACATTTTTAAAAGAAGCACAAATTATGAGAGATCATGGATTAGATAATCATTATTATGGTGTACATTAGTATTTGCTCATTTTGGAGTCCCTTCCTGTATCAAAGAAAATACTTCTCACATTTGAAGCTATTTAGGATGTTACACTTGTAAATGTAATAAATTATTGCAGAAGAAGGGTTAAAAATTGAAATTAACCTTTTAAAGTTTATAATCGTCATTCTCAAAAACAAATATAGGGTGTTTCGAAACGACACCAAACAAATATAGCCATTTCGTAGTTTATAACTTGACTAGTCCGAATTTCAGTGTTGCAGCTTCGAAGTTCTGTTAGGTATAATTCTATGCAGCATTAAATATTACATTATTTTGTGATTAGGCAGCTCAGGAATCACTAGTGTGCAAACCTCAAAAGTAATTATTGGGATGTACTGGCCTCGAAAACAAAATCATTACTACTTGCTCTTTATCAGTGACTCTAGCCTAACTTTCAGGTAATGAGGCAAAGGACAGTTACTTGTGAAAGAGTCAAATAATGACTCGGACAGTTCCAAGGTTGTTCATTCTGCTATGATCTATTTGTATAGTGCTTTCAACTAGTTACTGTAAATCAACAGCTTCCTTTTAAGTTACAAATGTTTTATTCAGTATTATTAAATACAGTGAAATAAAATGCTTGTCTCATTGCATAAGGCATTTAGCTTTTGTTAACTTTATCTACAATTCATTGATGGTTTCTGTTCTGTTTATCATTTAATGCTTCCATCCTCAACCTCACTAACATTAACTTCCCTTATTAGGTTTAAGTTGCATATGTCCACCAGCTTATTTAACATCATCGACTGTTTTAATGGAATTTTGGAACACTTTAAACACACATAAATAAATAACTGAGGAATATTTATTAATTTATAGATGAGTTGTATTTATTACACATCTGCTTCAAGAGCCGAAGATGCAAACAATGATTTGCGAAACATGTCCTCAAAATAGGTACGTAAGTGAAGCAGATGTGTAATAAATACAACTCATCTATAAATTAATAATTATTTCGCTTCACTGTGGTGTTCCAATACAGTTAAATCTCGATATAAACTAAGGAATAGCTTCTTTATTGCAGTTTCATACGCCAAAGAAATTCTTAAGGGTAGCAAGCTACCATGGAGTATGCCGGTATGTTAACAAACAGCTAGAGTGCGCAACATGGTGTGTCAGCTACCTGCGAACTTTGATAGTGTGAGACATCCAGTGTTGTTCCTGTCACTGCCTAATCCACACTCACTCTGGAGCGATTTTTTTATGAGGCTCTGTTGGCGGTAAAAACTATGTATATGTGTCACATAGAATCTGAGCAACTACTTCTATATATTTGTTCGGTATCGTTTCAAAACACCCTGTATAAACTAAATGAATTAGAATACTCACTGCTATCTCAACAGTAGATGGCGGATACTGCCGACATGAAACTTTTGTATTCTTGCAGTTGTCAGCACACCACTGTACATACTGGCGAAGCTTTCCTTCCAGTTGTAAGCTTTTTCGAAGGAAACACACAAAGTACTGAAATCATAGCAAATTAAATACAAATCAATGATAATCAGGTTGTTTGCATTAGTACAACTGAACCCGTAGTAATATTATTCCTAAGTTTGTCATGGCCTGAGGTTTGTTTCTTTGTACACAAAATGTATAAAAGTACCCAAAAACGTTTTACAGTATGGATAATTTTCCCAATAAGGTAGCTAATAAACTCAAAATATAAATGGATGGAAAAAGATGTATGCATAATACAAATAACTTTTTGGGAGCAACACAAGGAAGCAATCTGAAAAGATAAATTTGGAGGTAACATAAAACCCAACTACTAAAATCAGTTCACTTGAATCAAGAATTAAACATCTGGGAAAACATATACTAGATGAGTCACCTGCCCCTATTTATTTTTGAATTTATACAACGTGCTAAGTGACATATGTGACTTATGCCTTTCTTGAATGTCTTCTAATAGATGATTTGTAGAACAGTTTATAGAGAAGGGGTAGATAACTCAGTGCATAAGTGTTGTATAGACTGAAAGCAATCAGTATGTATGTTGATTCCAAAAACATCATATCCAGACACAGAGGATGAAGTAGTAATTTTAGATGAGTAGATGGACATACACTATAACAGTATGGGACGTGCAACAAGGGAGGAGAAGCAGAGGACATCGCAAGAGTTCAAGGATAGGCTGGATGCAAAGTGGATTAGAACGGCAAAAGACAGACAACAATGGAAGCAAGTGGTAGCAGCTCTAAAGTGAAAGTGACTGAAAATGAACAGTCACTTCTAGATATAACGATACAGTATTAATTAGAGATAGACAAAGAACTGGTACCTTTCAGGGATTTGCTCATCCTGTAAGAAACGGCCGAGCTGACCCCACCAGTGAGTGGAGGCCCTTACTCTTAAGGGACGTTATGGGCTATTTAATTTTTTATCTGCAATTATGATTGCATTTATAGAAGAACAGATTTGCACAGTTAATTCAGCCAGGTAAATAGTGTGGATATTTTTCTGCAAGGACTGGCTGTCATGCCGATGTTATTTAGTTTTTTTTTCATCTACATTTAGTTTGAGTGTAGATGACTGATAATAATGAATAAAACAACTTACTTTATCTTCTCTCCTACAAACGACTAGGTCATTATGGTGTCATTGTCATACTTCCTAAATCCAACTTTGACTTTACGGTGACACAGCTGTAAGAGAATAGAAAGTTCCTTGGATGTAGATAAAGTAACGAAACAGGAGGAGCGGTTATAATATCTGGTGCCAATTCTGAACTAAGCTGTTTTTGTTCAGTAGAAGATTCCGGGCTGTAAGGCCATAGTCCACTGGGTTTCTTCATATCAGTAGCTACTGAGTAGCTAGGAAGAGTACAAGGAGGACTTTTCTACGCCACTGAAGATGCTTACCGCAGTTGTAAGCGAAACGTCTGGGAGAGATATGAAGAAATGCAATGAAAGCAAGTGGTAGCAGCTCTAAAGTGAAAGTGACTAAAAACGAACAGTCACTTCTAAATATAACTATACCGTATTAATTAAGGATAGACAAAGAACTGGTATCTTTCAGGGATTTGCTCACTCTGTAAGAAACGGTCAAGCTGACCCCACCAGTGGGTGGGAGGCCCCTGCTCTTAAGGGATGTTATGGGCTATTTATTTATTTACAAACTCTTATTCATTAGCGTATATTCACACATGCCTTTAAACATTCCCCTGAAGGCGCAGCCTATCATATGCATCAGTTGACAATAACACTGCAATGCCAGATGTCTCGTCTCTGGAGAACCATGATCAGCTGGAACACCAAAGTTCTAGCCAGTCAAATAATTTGATAATGCCTTCAAGTGGAGGCAAAAGGCATTGAAAGAAAATTTGTGGTATGCGAAGTACAGAGTCTCTCAGTTAACTCGTAGTATAAGTTTAGTAATTACAAGTAAGCAAATTAATTAATAAAGTAGTCCAATGTGTAAGGACTATGATATAATGAAGCACAAAATTAATTAATAGTTAATTAAATATATTTCTTTATGAAAATGTTTCCCACTTGGTTAATGATGGTTTATAAAGATATATGAAAGAAAGTTGTTCAATTTCGATACTACCTTGAAGAGAACCCAAACTTCAAGTTCATCAAGATACCAACAGAGACGACCCTATCACCTCCAAGGAGTTTACCAAACCAACATCCATTAGTTGACAACAACTGATGTTAGGAAGATCCTAATGAAATGCGTTCTAGGTAAATACTAGCAATATGTGGGGCATTGAGTACTAGTTCGACTCAAAATTATATTCATTTAATAAAGTAGTAATTGAATATTGGTTATGTTAACACTACCGCAGTTGGAAATAATCATTTCTTTCACACTAGCCGTGTGTAGGCTAAAGTTTGAATAAGTAGAGCCAGACTGAAAAATTCAATGCCATAGCCGGGATTTGAACCATGGCTGGCTCTACTCATTCAAACTACCTCAGTTACTTTTTGAAAAATTAGAACATTTTCTGAGAATATTCATTCTCACCCTCAGCCAACAACCGAATAGCTGATGTAGTATCACCTAGTGCTCTCTTATAGTGGAGGTCTCTGATGGCAATGATATGAACTTACAAAGGCCTGCCTTGGTAGCGTAGATGGTAGCATGTCTGCCTCACGTTCAAGAGGTCCCGAGTTCAATTCTTGGTCAGAGTGAGTTACCTGGATAAGGTTTTTCCAGGGTTTTCCCTTATACTTCAAGACGAATGTCAGGTAGCTCTAAGCTCCATGGACCCCGGATTCATTTGAGCATCATTTCACCAATTTCATTCATCGTCCAATATGACTTAACGTTGGAGGACATAAATTACAAAAAAACTTAAAAGCTTGCAATAACTTGTGATCTTTCCGATGGTGGCAGATTGAAGTTCATAAAGTCAATCTTTATTTTTTGGTGATGACAAACCAACATGCATGACACCACATAGGAAATTCTTGGTACTCTGTTCTGTTCATTATACTCTACAGTCGGGCCGTTCTTTCTCCGGCTCTGACAGTTCTCGAGGGGGGGAAGTGCGCTGTTGCCAGTTCTTTAGCGGGAATTTCAAGCAGAGGAACATGTGTATTTTAAATATTTCACGCATTTGCAGATCGTAACTTCGTAAATGAACGTGGATAATGTGTATATACATGATCCCAGAATAGTTGCATATGGAGACAATGTACCATACCATTTACTGGAAAAGAAATAACAAAAAGCTACGTTTACTGAAATTGGCTATTAAACAACTTACATTCAGTCCAGTGGGAAGACGCCGCAATCCTCGTAAATATCCATATCTTCATCTTCACTCATCGCGGCTTCATCACTGGAGTCGCTGCTGACGTCATCTTCACTGAATGAAATTATCAGCTCCTCCACACGTGTTTCCACTATGCCGTCGTCTTCCTTGGCTTGTCTTAAAAGTTTCCAAGTATGATCCACGGCACTTTTCCAGTTATCCTGGGTCACTTGTTTAACACCATTTTGCACTAATAGCTGAACATCAGAAATGCGGAATGTTGTGTTATGTTCTGCAACATAACCTTTCACTTGTGCCCAAATCAGTTCGATGGCATTGAAATGACAGTGATAGGGAGGGAGCCTGATTACAATGTGACCGTGAGCAGCAGCAATACTGTCTATTTCATGAGTGCAGAAACGTGGCTTGTAAAGTTTTACAATTTGCAGGAGTTCTGCTTTCGTCATTTCTGCGGACGCTCCAGGTATGTTTTTGTTCTCCAACCACTGTAAAATGACGCTTTTCCTGTCGCACATTGTCGGTGCTTTGTTTAATTGAACTGAATGGTATGGCGCATTGTCCATAACAATAATTGAATTGGCACTGATCTTTGGCAGAAGAGATTCTTGGAACCAGTTCTTGAATGTATCTCCATTCATTTCTTCGTGATAATCACGCGTGCTCTTTGATCTGAATAAGAGCATTGCTCCTGGAATAAAACCACGTACACCACCAGCATGGAGCAAAATCAATCTGCTTCCTTTTCCAACTGGCACTTTCATTGTGCCTGCAATAGTGTCATCTGTCCATGCCTTTGTCTTAGTGTGTCCTGCATTTACCCACGTTTCATCAAGCCATACCACCTTTTCGGGATTGCTTTTTAGAATTTCCCGCAAAAATCTGCCTCTCCATGCAACTATGTCACTTCTTTCCATTACAGCTTTCCTCCCAGAAAAACTTTTAAACTGAAAACCTAGTTCTTTCAGTACTTTACTTAGGCTGGTTTTTCCGCCATCGAATAAGCCAGCTTCCTTTAAAGAACACAGCAACTTCGCACGAGTGGGAAATTCCTTTCTCATATAATATTGATATACATGTCGCCTTATAGCATCCTTTTGAAAAGCATCAAGTGAAGATTTAAGGCTGACTCGTTGCCTTTGCTTTCCCGGTGTACGCAGAACTGCAGACGGTGAACTTAAATTGGCTGGGCACTTTTCCTTGGTCACATTCTTCACGGTGGTTTTTCCCACCTTCAAGGCATCACAAACTCTGTCCAGCACCTTGGTAACAGGTAGTAGAGGTCCACCATTGTCCCGCTCCTTCTCGAAGTACTCACGTAGCCTGAATATAAATTCACGGCTTTGGCTCTTATAAGAGCCGATTCTTTTCTTGGATTCTGACGAACCAGTAGCCATATTACTATAATAGCAATAATAATAAGACTTACAGACGCTAGAAATCGGAATTCACGCACACACAAAAACTTAAACAAACCACCAGCGCGGATTCCAAAAGCAACTAAAAGACACGTGGTCCACACAAAATTGAGGCGGCAACACGGTGCTGGATTTGCAAGCCACGCCCAGCAGCGACAACGCTGATTGGCGCTAGCAGACAGTTTTAGCTTCCTGACCACGACACCGGATGTACAGACTCCCAGTATCACCAACAGAAGCAGTTGGTGTGCGTGAAAGGTGTGAACGAAATATTTGAATAGAGTGATGTTGTAAAGAATATCTTGCATGATAATGAAATTACAAGTTGTATTTCAATGTTTTGAAGCTAATAGATTCCTATACTCTCATTATAAAGATAATTCTGACGATATGTTTTCAATTACTCATTATTATTATATGTTGGTACTAGTAACCTTCCCCCTCCACCTCCTGCAGCCACTAAATGTCAGAGTCGTAGATACAGCGGCCGGACAGTAGTAATCAACTTTGTGTCTTCAACTAGCTAGCACAAAGTACAGTCCTAGCAAAATGAAACATCTAACAAATTTCTATGCAAATTTTTCCAAAATTAGCTACCTCAGTTTCAAAAAATATTAATTAAAAAAATTATTTCAGCATTATCAAATAAAATCATAATTGATGCTTATGATTAGTAGGTTTATCCTTACCAGTTACAATTTTAATACATATTTTAGTTGAAATGTCTTTAAAAATAATGAAATAATTTGTGTTTAATCAATTCTGAGAGTTAAACAGTTGACTGATAGTGGCTGATGTGAAGCAGTCAGGCATGCTTTATATGGCTGATGGTAAACAGGTCAAGAAAATGTAAAATTGTTAACACTTAACTCTGCATGACAAATGACAAACAGAGTATTAATTTTTAGATGAGTCATATTTATTACACATCTGCTTCACTTTCGTACCTATTTTGAGAACATGTTTCGCAAATCATCGTTTGCATCTACGGCTCTTATAAGAACCGTAGATGCAAAACGATGATTTGCGAAACATGTCCTCAAAATAGGTACGAAAGTAAAGCAGATGTGTAATAAATACGACTCATCTAAAAATTAATAATTTTTCGCTTCACTGTGGTGTTCCAATACAGTTAAATCTCGACAAACAGAGTGCTTACCTTATACAGAAGTTTGCTAGGCTGAAAGGCAACAATACACAGGCACAGAAGTAGCCACACTCTTTCTGTAGCTTCTGGGTTGGGATTGTTGGTAGCTTGTCTTATACACTGTACAAAAATCTCATCTCTCAGCTCTTCTCGTTCTATCCCATAGCCAACTATAGTTTGAATGGTCTGCAGTTCCACATCAGCCTTCAGTTCTCCTCTCATATATTTACACAGGTCCTGTATTCAACAAAACATTATTTCTTAATGACTATGAACTATGTTATAATGAAGCACAAAGTTATTTACTACATGACAGAGCACTGAAGCATATTGACCTTCAGTGCACAGCACTGCATACAAGAGCAAAATATTAGTAATATGGTGCACAGTGACAAGGCATAAACAGAGAACTTGGGAGCTGTGTGTCCGATGTGAAAGGTTAGACAACTAGTTATTATACACAAATGTAAATTATAATGATTATCTGTGCTTGCGGGTCATGGTCTAGTGGAAAATCTTCTACCAGAAGTTTCATTTGAAGCTGCATCAAACATCCTCAGTGGCGTGGCCATAACACTCATTGTATTCTCAATGCAGCTTTGAATAAAACGTTTGGAAGATGATTTTCCACTAGACCACGGCCCACGAGCCCTGATAATCATTATCTACCAAATGACTCCAGCTGTGAAAGTCTGCGTACTTCAATATTATTTCAGCCACTTGACATAAAGGGATTTTGATTCTCTCTTCTCCCTGCTTGTCACAACATTCAATACATTACATATGATTTGCCACATCTTCTGATGTATGACACGTTACTGTGATTGAATCAAACAGAGCGTACATACACTGACTCACCAGGTAAATTTTTTATGATCAACTGTCCACTGAGCAGAGAAGATTATCATGAAGAATACCTACACATAAAAAGGTAGTTATGTCCGACGGTTTCAACCCAAATTTAGTGGACAAAAAAATTAACAAGCTCAACAGAGCTAAGAAAATAAAAGAAACCACCACCCTGGAACCTAAAGGGTAAAAAAAGAGAAAATTTCTAAGAATGTTCGAGATCTTCTTGGGAAATAAGCCAAGTGAAAAGACGATTAGAAATCGACCGGTTGTTGAGACAGTTGAAAGACAAACTGGACTTCTAAGTTCCGGGAGTATAATATTAATAATGTTAATAATATTATTAATCATCATCATCATCATCATCATCATCATCATCATCATCATCATCATCATCATCATCATCATCATCATCATCATCATCATCATCATCATCATCATCATAATAATAATAATAATAATAATAATAATAATAATAATAATAATAATAATAATAATAATAATAATAAATAATAATATACCGCATTCCCTGTGAATGTGGGACACCATATATAGGAAGGATCATGGCTACCGGAATAAACGAACATGAACGGAGTATTCGTTTAATACAACCTGAGAAGTCTGGACTGACAGAGCATAGAGCCAACTTTCGGGAGTGTACCGCATTCCCTGTGAATGTGAGACATCGTATATAGGACAAACCGGAAGAAACATCGCTACCAAAATAAACGAACATGAACGGAGCATACGTTTAATACAACCTGAGAAGTCTGGACTGACAGAGCATAGAGCCAACTTTCGGGAGTGTACCGCATTCCCTGTGAATGTGAGACATCGTATATAGGACAAACCGGAAGGACCATCGCTACCAGAATAAACGAACATGAACGGAGCATTCGTTTAATGCAACCTGAGAAGTCTGGACTGACAGAACATAGAGCCAACTTTCGGGAGTGTACCGCATTCCCTGTGAATGTGAGACATCGTATGTAGGACAAACCGGAAGAACCATCGCTACCAGAATAAACGAACATGAACAGAGCATTCGTTTAATGCAACCTGAGAAGTCTGGACTGACAAAACATAGAGCAAACTTTCGGGAGTGTACCGCATTCCCTGTGAATGTGAGACATCGTATATAGGACAAACCGGCAGGACTATCGCTACCAGAATAAACGAACATGAACGGAGTATTCGTTTAATACAACCTGAGAAGTCTGGACTGGCAGAGCATAGAGCCAACTTTCGGGAGTGTACCGCATTCCCTGTGAATGTGAGACATCGTATATAGGACAAACCGGAAGGACCATCGCTACCAGAATAAACGAACATGAACGGAGCATTCGTTTAATGCAACCTGAGAAGTCTGGACTGACAGAGCATAGAGCCAACTTTCGGGAGTGTACCGCATTCCCTGTGAATGTCAGACACCGTATATAGGACAAACCGGAAGGACCATCGCTACCAGAATAAACGAACATGAACGGAGCATTCGTTTAATACAACCTGAGAAGTCTGGACTGACAGAACATAGAGCCAACTTTCGGGAGTGTACCGCATTCCCTGTGAATGTCAGACACTGTATATAGGACAAACCGGAAGGACCATCGCTACCAGAATAAACGAACATGAACGGAGCATTCGTTTAATGCAACCTGAGAAGTCTGGACTGACAGAGCATAGAGCCAACTTTCGGGAGTGTACCGCATTCTCTGTGAATGTGACACATCGTATATAGGACAAACCGGAAGGACCATCGCTACCAGAATAAACGAACATGAACGGAGCATTCGTTTAATACAACCTGAGAAGTCTGGACTGACAGAGCATAGAGCCAACTTTCGGGAGTGTACCGCATTCCCTGTGAATGTCAGACACCGTATATAGGACAAACCGGAAGGACCATCGCTACCAGAATAAACGAACATGAACGGAGCATTCGTTTAATACAACCTGAGAAGTCTGGACTGGCAGAGCATAGAGCCAACTTTCGGGAGATGACAATCTTGGCAAAATGCAACAGTTACTGGGAGCGGAGAGTAAAGAAGGCTTTGGTCATTCCCTCAGAGAGGAGCACGCTTAATCGTGATGCTGGATTTCAGTTCAGCTCCTCTTGGAAACCATTGATTTAAGAAACACAGATCTATCCAGCTTGATCATCAAGTTAAGTAGTTATTCTTTGACCCAATTAATTTTCTATACTCACGTCATCTCCTGACCTGACATTTAATTTACTGAAAACAGTCTTTTGTTCAGTGATGCGAGTATTGATAGTGTTTTGTCTTTGTTTATATTTGTGTTATATGTAGTGATACATTTGTAGTTATAACATTTATTAAAATATCCTGATGATGGGAGAGATGTACACTCTAATCGTCTTTTCACCTGATTTGTTTCCCGAGAACATCTTGAACATATTCGTCGCCAGGAAAGCTTCACGTCTTATTTTAATCTTTAAGAAATTTAACTTCCACTCATCAGTCCATAATAAATTCCAAAAATTTTTATCTACATACAACATAGTTCTTATAAGATAAAGTATTAACTGGGCTTATACTGACACTGGCTGTGAAAGCTTACGAATTTTAACATAGTTCTTGCACCTCAAAACTGATTCAATATCAAGAATTTGTTAAAAGACCCCCCAAAAAATTCAATTACTACAAAAGAAAAACCAGAAATCTATGAGATCTAATGTGAAACTTGCCTTAAAATATATATAGGAAAAACAGAAAGAAATATTGACATCAGAAATAAAGAATATATGCACAATACTAGACATGACATTAACTTGGAGACAATTTTAATAAAACAAGTTAATCATCCCATAGAGCTTTCCGTATGGGAAAAAATCTTCATTAACAAAACATTCATAAAATTAAGAGCTTCGAAATTCCACCACCAGATATCTTTGACAAATACATCAGGCCATCTATCGACAATACGGATAAAGAGTAAACCACTACAAGTAGGATATTCATACTCCAAAAATGTGCTATTTGATATATAGGAAATTTAAAACATACCGTTTCTTGCAAAAATACCTTTCGGCAAACGAAGATACTCACACTCCCGAGCTTATTTATTTATAGATCTATTCTTCACTTGGTTAATTATAACTTTCCAATGAAAACAAACTCAGATATTCATAACTATGATACAAGAAGCAAAAATAATCTCGCTATTTCAGGACACAGAATGCACTTATATGAAAAGATGCCTAGTTATACAGGAATACAATTCTATAATGTACTTCTCGCTTCAATTAGAACCTGTAATAATTTAAATACATTTAAAACAGATTTAAAAGCCTTTCTAATAGAAAATGTATTTTATACCATCAAAAAATTTATGTATCACTGTAAAAATAACTAGGTTTATTACTGATTTTAGCATTTTATATTTAATTTTAGCATATTATATTTATTTTTAAATTCTATACCATTAAGCAATTTATGACTAGCTTGTATATTTAATTTGATCTTTCCATTATTTTGTTATTTCTAATCGTTTACTTATAAGAGAGAGCAATTATTACAAATGGCATGGCTTAATTGTGTTCAAACACTGTATTACGTTGCAATAAATAGGAATATGAACCTGCACTAGTCGAGACTCAGCTGAAGATGGGAGCAATAGCTCTTGAAACTTTATATAGTTTATATTTATTTGCTTTTTCTACTTTAGACTTTTGTTGGATCCTGTATCTGTTACAGTTTTTAGTCTTATGTAACTTTTTATATTTATCTTTGTATCTTGAACTGACGTGTCCTATAACATATGTATTATGTTCCAAAGGATGAAATAAATACTAAACATTACCTGTGAAAAACAGTTTTAGCGAAGCAATGTGTCAATATCTTCTTGATTCACTTTTATTTTAACAGGCTACATTCTATTGAGAAAATTAGCATGAAGGGAACTGTAACTGTACCACTATTACAACACTAATGAAGGTAAAATTACTCTGCTCTACAGTAAAATGCTAAGACTTACCCTGAAAATGGAACATGCTACATTAACATTGTCAGGATCATACATATGTATATGAGAGTTGGGTATTGATGAGCCTCTGTAGTATGTAACCATCTCGTACTTTGGCATTATTTCTGGGGATTTACTACTTCTCCTTGTAAGGGTTGCCATTATTGTACCTGAAAACAACACAACATTTAACTTGAATCCTTTGCATAATATGAGATTTTATACATCCAGTTTAGAAAACTTTCATTTTTATCTTGTTGGTACACATGTTTCTGATATATGTTTATTATTCCTATAATAAAAAATCTGGTATTTATCAATTTAATTGTTTCGATTGTGATAAAGTTTATATTGGAAAGACAAAACATAATTTGGAAATCAAAACAAAAGAACATTTTCGTAACATTAAGTATAAACAAACTGATAAATCGGTCGTAGCAATCATTTTTTGGTCATTTAACCATGAAATAAATCCAGAAGTTAGATTATTAAAACAATTAAATGGTCCGATACATTTAATGGTTTGGGAAAAATTATTTATTTTAAAAAATATACATCGAGTAATGAATTTTCAAATACCGGTAGTTGATTATGTTTTTAAGTTTATTTCACTTTCAGATTTTGGTAGTACTGACAAAAACATAGTAATCTCTAGTGAGCATGACCTTGACAACAAGGTTGTTTGAGGCTTGAACTGAAGACGTGAAGAATCATTTCATGAAATCGCAATCCTCATCAATTAATAAGAAAACTTTCATCATTTCTTATAAGTTTTATGTTACAAATTATATTTGAATATATCTTAACTTGGATGTTTAAACATTTTTTGATAGTGTGTTTTTGTTCACAGATGGATTTCTAAACATTCTTTCCCCCCCCCCCTTTAGGAGGGAGGGAAAGGTCAGTAAATCTTGAAATTTATATTTCCAGTGAAATCTTAATAATAACTTTTGTGAGAAATAAAATACTGTGACTTTGTGGGTTCGTGAAATGAAAAGTCCAATTTCACCACTCAAAAATGTTCTTTATTTCCACCGACTTACAGTTAAACTCTTGCCAATTACACAAAATTACTTGCTGCACACAATTACAATTTACCAGTTCGTCCGTTACAACTTCACTTGTACTCGCGATTACATAAACTCCGATACACATACACAGTTCGTACAGTCTTCCGTTGCACAATCTTTTCGTTCATTAACACGTCACTGACTAACTCTTACACCAAGAACTGCGACTGTCTCCTCACTCACACTCACTGACCAAACCAACAACTGACTAACTAACTGCAGCCCTTTTTATAGGCATCTCGCCGTCTTCTCGACGTTTCCAGATGATGAACGATCCCGTAATTTCTGGAACACAGGTGAAGGAGAAACAGACCGCACAATTATGTTTCTTTCCCCAGTTGTCCCTGTCACCACTATAAGACAAACGAGGGGGAGGTGCGGCTAACACGAACCTCCCCTGCCTTCCGCTCCCAGCTGCTTTCACAGGGTGTTCCAGCGCTCGCGTTACACTGCTCCCTCCTCAAAGCTGTTCGCCCCGAACAGCCCCATCGTAGCGTGCGAGGCGGTCCAGGTGTACCACCAGCATCTGCTCGGAGTCTCAGCCAGAAGTAGCGCTGCCGTAGTTTGTGAATCATTCGGTTCGCTCCCAGGTGTCCTCCTGAAGTACCGGCGTGCACTTCCTCCAAGACTTCCGGGACCTTACTCCGGGGAAGTACCAACTGTTCTCTCTGCGCCTTCCCATCGGGTGACTCCCATACCCGGAACAGCACGCCCTCTCTGGTCTTCAACGAGTCCCATTGGGCCCAGTGCGACTTGTAAGTGGCGCTCCTCGGTGCGATGTCCTCCCAGGTTGGTCTCGTCCCTGCGTCCACTTCCCTCAAGAGTGGCCCCAAGTCTGCGTCCGCCAGCTGCTCCCTCCTCAGGCCTGCGCTATCCCAGCCTTCAGCAGGCACTGCCACAACTACTCGGACTGCTGCGGCACGCTCCTTCTCTTCCACTCTTGTGTGCTCATGGCCGTCCTGGATCTGCGGTAGGACACCTCCAATGTAATGGTCGCTAGCGTCGGTGTCCACAATGAAGGCGCCACCCGGTTGTGGGAAACCCAAAATTGGAGCACTGCACAGGGTCCCCTTCGGGTGCTGGAAAGCGTCTTCGGCGTCCTCCGTCCACACATAAGGCCGGTTTTCCTCCGTCAGGCGGGTGAGGGGTTTTGCGATGTTGTCGGCCTTTTCCTCTAAATCATTAAGGCGGTCGTCTACTTGACCCTTCCGCTTGCCCAGGTTCGTGACGTCATCCCTCATGCCGGCCAACTGTTCCTCAAATTTGGCGGCGAGGACCTCGTTCGCCTCCTTCATTTCGGTAGCCAGACGGTCATTCGCTGCTCTCATTTCCGTGGTTAACTCGGCCTTAATTTGTTGCATCTTCTCGGTGATGTTGTCCCTAGCCGTCCTGATTAGTTTCAGTTCCGCGGCCAGGTTATTTCTAGTCTCCAGCTTCTCTGTTAATTCGGCCTGCATTTCTTCCATCTTCCTGGTGATGTTGTCTTTAGCCGTCTTCATTTCCGAGATTAGTTCGGCCTTCATTTCCATCATCTTCTCCAAAAAATTTTCCAATGCCGCGTCCATGGTTGTAATGTTCGGTGATGTTGTTTTCCCGCTTCCTGACACCAGTATGACTTTGTGGGTTCGTGAAATAAAAAGTCCAATTTCACCACTCAAAAATGTTCTTTATTTCCACCGACTTACAGTTAAACTCTTGCCAATTACACAAAATTACTTGCTGCACACAATTACAATTTACCAGTTCGTCCGTTACAACTTCACTTGTACTCGCGATTACATAAACTCCGATACACATACACAGTTCGTACAGTCTTCCGTTGCACAATCTTTTCGTTCATTAACACGTCACTGACTAACTCTTACACCAAGAACTGCGACTGTCTCCTCACTCACACTCACTGACCAAACCAACAACTGACTAACTAACTGCAGCCCTTTTTATAGGCATCTCGCCGTCTTCTCGACGTTTCCAGATGATGAACGATCCCGTAATTTCTGGAACACAGGTGAAGGAGAAACAGACCGCACAATTATGTTTCTTTCCCCAGTCGTCCCTGTCACCACTATAAGACAAACGAGGGGGAGGTGCGGCTAACACGAACCTCCCCTGCCTTCCGCTCCCAGCTGCTTTCACAGGGTGTTCCAGCGCTCGCGTTACAATACTTTCTCTAAAAATATTAGAGAAAATAAAAAATTTAATTTGAGCCACCACGGTTCTGAGTTAATAATGTTTTTCAGGATATCCACGTACAGTAGAAAACAATCAACAGTGTTGTAAGACTTCAGTCGGAGTGGTATGTTGACAGTGAACCCACAAATATTACCGGCAACAGTACTTTGTTCACTCTTGTCACGGGCCTTTACCCCTTTTGCTTCAGACCCCATTCCACTAGCTAAAACGTCACTGAATGAACAGTATCTATGCACATACCTTCAGGTGAGCGTTCATGTGAGTTGAAATAATTATGTGCAAATTCAACAATATCATGGTAAGTGTCATCCAGAGCAGCTGCAGCTGCTTCCTTGTCTTGCAGTTCCTCCAACTCCTGCAATTTCTTTTCCACTCTGAACTTTCTTCTCTGTTCTCTCTCTGGCTCATCATGACCATTATAGCGCCATGAATACGATGACTGGATTCCCTGTATTCAAAAATGATCAATTGTAATAAACCTGATATAAGTTGAAACATACAAGAAACTCTACATATGAGACAACAAAATAAGTGTAAAATGAATACAAGGATTAAAAGTATAATATATAACAAATTACCAATAATATAAATATACACATAATTATAATACAAATTGTGAATGGATTCAGTTTCACTTATAAAGCTTTCAATCAGAGCATGTTTCGAAGATGTTTGTCTCCAGTGTCAACAATGTGCCCACTGGCATCTGAAAGTGGATCAGTCATTTGTACTGCCATTGGTGGCATAATGAAGTTCTTCACTACACAGCTAAATGTAGTACATCAACACGAATTACGACGATCTCCTTCCAGATGCTAGTAACACACATCAACGACAGAGACAAAATTCCTTGAAACTTGTTCGGAGTAAAAACTTAATAAGTGAAACTAAAGTCACAGCAATCCAATGTAAGACTTAAAACTTTCATCTCGAGCCTTATTTATCAAAAGTTCATGTGTGATCAGCCATATCAAAGTTAATAATGAAGCCTATATATAAGGGGCATTCAAACAGAAACCAGCTGGAGTCTGGTATGCGCAAACCGGTGACAGAATGGTGTGTGGTGTGTGTAATGAAGTGTTGTTAAGACCAGAGCATGGAAGTTCACAGCCTGTCGCTAGAGGGCACAAATGCATGTCACGTGACTTTACAAAGCTAGCAGCAACATACATCAATCGACCAATCACATTGGCTGCCAGTCACATTGCAAACATTGAAATGGAGGCGTCAAAAGAAGAGCAGAGAGGTGTTGTTCATTTTCTGACAGTGGACATTCGTTGACAAATGTCACAAGTGTACGGTGAAAACTACATGTCCTTTGCATGGGTCAAGGCGTGGCAAAAGCACTCTAGGGGAGGACGGGTGTTGTTAGCTGATGATGCATGGTCTGGAGTGCCACAATGTATTACCAATGACATCGTCCAGCTGGTTGATGCATTCATTACCCAGGACTGCCGAGATGACAGTAAAAGCCATAGCCGCTGAGGTCGGATTGAGCGTCGGAACTGTTCACACCATCATGAAGGAATGACTGCTCTTGCACAAAGTGTGTGCCCAATGGGTGCCCCACAGTCTTCAACAACACCTGGAAGCATGTCGAATATCCCACTATCTTGGTCATCTGCAGTGCTATGCTAGGGAAGGGAATGAGTTCCTGGCATGAGTAGTGGCTGGAGATGAGTCGTGGTGTGATCACTTCGAACGAGAATCAAAACGACAAAGTCTCCAGTTACTGTAGCTAGCTTCATTTTTTACGTATGCACTAGCTTTTATTTACGAGTGCTGCCACCTTTATGTTGAGGTTGGAAACTTTTCACACCACCCTCATAAGACAGAATACAAATGACTGGAAGTTTGAGTAGACAATCTGCAAAATTGACTTTCCATTTTGCTATCAATATACATACGCTCCTGGTAACTGTGCTACAAAATGTTGTATATTTCCCTTTCTCTTCTCATTTCTGTTTTCAGGTTATTGTGAACTGGCCTTGATCTTCTAAACTTCCATAGATATAATTATAAACATCAAGACACGTCATTAACTTCTTCCCTTTACATCCAACGTAAGTCCTATACATTTTTACTTTAAAACTTCCATAACTACCTTATTTACAAATGTTTGAAATGTAATGTGAAACATTACAGATACAGGAACTAAATCTTGGATGCTACTGTATCTTCTAAATAGGCATTGTATATACATATTAAATATTGTTTTATAATTTACTATAAAGCAAAAAAGTTAAAATGAAGATATTTCTGTAAGGAATACAATAAACATGCTGATGCATATTATAAAGCAGTTATTTATATACTATTTATTGTACATACATTCTATTGTTTCTACCTCACTACAAAAAGCTTTACCCTTTCAAAAAATTAGGGCTGTATTCATAGTCAGTCTTGGTCCGGACCAACTTGCTACTTCCGCTGGACTAACGGTGGACCATCGATTTTCTTATTGATAAACTGGGATTAGCGATAGTCTGGGGACCATACACGTTGATCCGCCTCCGAGGGGTAGATTAAAGGCAACATGGACGACAATGAAGTGATGAATGTAGCTGTAGCGCACAGAATTCGTGAAATAAGACGGAGGAAAACTTTTCTACCAAGAATAGAAATTATTGCCAAGTACGACGACCTAAACTTCAGAAACAGATACAGGTTTAGTAAAGTGAAGGCCAGGAAGCTTATAGAAATGATTCATCCTAACCTGTACGTCAGGGATGACAACCGAGGTCTGACACTCAAATCCTAACAGCACTTCTGTATTATACAAGAGGAGGATATCAAGACAACACTGCTGACTTGGTATCATGGATACCTAATAACAACCTGGTTTTAAACACAGATAAGACACAATTTTGAGTCGAACTAATACTCAATGATCCATTTATTGCTAGTATTTACCTAGAACGCGTTTCGTTAGGTTCTTCCTAACATCATCAGCTGTTGTCGACTAATGGATGCCGGTTCAGTGAACTCCTTGGAGGTGATAGGTGCGTCTCTGTCGGTATCTTGATGAACTTGAAATTGGGGTTGTCTTCAAAGGTAGTATCGAAATTAAACAATTTACTTTCATATTTCTTTATAAAGATTTTTTCCCACATGGTTAATGCAGCTGGACCTTGGACACTTTTTAGTAAGTGAATTTCTCATTCTATGTCATGATTTTCCTTCCAAAAATGGTATGCTACCGCCGATTTATCTATTTCTTTATTCCTTATGTTCCTAAAGTGCTCTTTAAGCCTGATGCTCACGTTCCTTTTTGTTTTTCCAATGTAGAATTTATCACAGTCCTTGCAATTTATCCGGTACACTCCTGATTTTCTGCCTGTGGGTATCTCCTTTGTATTATGTGATTTCAAAAGGTGTTGTACACTAAATTTGTCCTGTGGGGCCAAAGTAATATTGTGTTCTTTGTGTCCTTTTCCAGAAAGTCTTCAAAGAACACAATATTACTTTGGCCCCACAGAACAAATTTAGTGTACAACACCTTTTGAAATCACATAATACAAAGGAGATACCTACAGGCAGAAAATCAGGAGTGTACTGGATAAATTGCAAGGACTGTGACAAATTCTACATTGGAAAAACAAAAAGGAACGTGAGCATCAGGCTTAAAGAGCACTTTAGGAACATAAGGAATAAAGAAATAGATAAATCGGCGGTAGCATACCATTTTTGGAAGGAAAATCATGACATAGAACGAGAAATTCACTTACTAAAAAGTGTCCAAGGTCCAGCTGCATTAACCACGTGGAAAAAAATCTTTATAAAGAAATATGAAAGTAAATTGTTTAATTTCGATACTACCTTTGAAGACAACCCCAATTTCAAGTTCATCAAGATACCGACAGAGACGCACCTATCACCTCCGAGGAGTTCACTGAACCGGCATCCATTAGTCGACAACAGCTGATGATGTTAGGAAGATCCTAACGAAACGCGTTCTAGGTAAATACTAGCAATAAATGGAGCATTGAGTATTAGTTCGACTCAAAATTGTATTAATTTTGTGCTTCATTGTATCAAGTCCTTAAACAACAGAATACAGATAAGACAGTTTATCTTAAATTTAGTATTACTGACAGAGGAAACAATGAAAGTATTCAAGTATTCCTGAAGTAAAATTAAATAATAAATTAATTTCATACAAAAGTGAAACAAACCTTTTAGGCTTGTGGATACAGGATAACTCAAAATGGAAAACTCATACAAACCATCTATTAACCAAATTAAGCAGGAATATATTTGCTCTAAGAATATTAAGTCAAAATGTCAGCCTTTGTGTGCTTTTAATGTACTATTATGCACATATACATTCTATAATTAAATATGGAATAATATTTTGGGGAAATTCACCAGAAGCCAAAGATATATATATTAAACAAAAACAAGCCATTCAAATTATAGGCAACGTTCAAAAAGCCACTGTTCAAAAAGCTTTGGCATGTGTTTATATACTGGAGACAGCTTTATTTGTAAAAAGAAATAGATTTAACTTTCAAAACAATAGAAATGTTCATATGCATTACACGAGGCATATTAAGGATATACACGTAACCTCAATCAGAACGGAGTACTGCATTCCTATACAATAGTTTATAATTCCCTTCGTAATGACATCAAAAGCATAGATAACTACAACGTGTTTAAAACTAGAACAAAGGAGCACTGCTTTTACACAGTAAAGGAATATCTGCAATTTAACAAATCCAGATAATCATGAAACATGAATTTGCTTAGCTTGTTCATTTCTCTCATTTATGATTATATCCAATTTGTGTTACATAATTGAATGTAGGTTAGGTATATTTGATGTTTAACTTTGTAATATTAAATGTAAATTTACTGACGTATCCTATATCAAGGTACTACATACAGATTTGATTTTAAAGGATGAATCAATTTGAATTGAATTGAACCTTTCTATGTCGTGTAACATTTGCTTTGTGCTGGTCCACGGCTTTACTTGGTCCAAGGCTTTTTATCGTCTATGAATACCAAAAAGTTAGACCGCCTTTGGTCTGGACCAAGTTAGTTGGAAGATAGTCTAGACCAAAGTGATAACTATGAATATGGCCGTTAATGTTGGTGATGCTTAGCCATTTTTAAAGAAATTATATATTTTTGTAATGTGTAAATAATGCATATTATCTATAAAAGCTTTCCTTTATTAGCATTTATGGATGCTGAGTTATATAATATGTCAGGCTTACCCCAGAGACAGTTGAACCTCTCGAGCTGGGCCGACTGTGTCTTGGTGAACCACAGCTTGGAGATCCTGGCCTGGGTCTAGGGCTGGGCACTCGTTCACCATTAGTTGTGGCATGTATACCTCCCCTCTGTATCCTCTCAACTCCTGGACTCTTGGGTCGCAGTTTGTGTGGTGGTGCTGGAAGTGGAGGAGGACTATCCCCTTCTTCTCGAGGTAACACAGATTCATATATTGGTTCTGATGAGGTGGCGTCTGGCTGTGGAGGACTACTATCGGGTGGTCCATTAGTCACAGTTGGGGGAGGTGGTGGGGGTTCCGTAGGCTCAGGTAGAGATGGAAGACCTAGACCTTTGCCATTAGCAGTTCTTGGGGGTTGTAGGTCTAAACTACAAGGTGGTACAGCAGGATGCGAGTTTGCCAGCGCTTCTGCTTCCTGTTGAATAACTGACTCCAACTGGAAACATTAACAATATTATTAGTGAATTCTCTGACTTCAACAGAAAGCAGCACTGATTTGTAAGTACAGAATAATTAATATTTAAACAAAGCTTATAAATTGTTTACTGTTGTCATACATTGTTCCCCTGTAACCCTTATACTACTCTGCAATTGCTTTGTTTTTTAATCGTAGATTGCATGTACGAGGGTAATCTTAAAAGTACGGTCTCCAATTATTTTAAAATTTAAATAAACGTTTGTTTTCAACAAATGGTACATAAAATTTAAGCTTGAACATTTTTCTATTTTTCCACATAATCATCATTTCGATCGATGCATTGTTGTAAACGCTGATACCGAAATTAAAGGATTGTAATAAGTAAAGAATCGTGATGGATTTCAAAGAAATTGTGTATCTTTGTTACAACACGTGCAGGCAGGTGCATTGAGTTGAATAGTTGTTTTAACAAAAGAAACAGTGTTCTTAGCAGAGTTCCAAAGGAGTAGCACTTGCCGCTGTTTGAATAGGTATTGTTCGGACCCTTAATAATGGCAAGTCCGAGACTAATAATCACAATGGACAAAATAGTCACAAAGCAGTTTTAGGTGTGAAAAGACAGGGCTCCAAGAAGTGAAAGTGACAAACACATGCACAGCTGTGCGCAGTGAGGACAGACAGTCCGCAGCTGGCAGCCGATTAAGGCGATCTTGTTCTGTCTTGGTTGAGGGCAGACAAGAAGTGATGAGAAAAGATACCTATCAGTTCATACGTAACGAATTAAGTGTTATCACGTACTAAGCATTCTACATACAGACACTCTGAACAGTGAAATATTGATAACCTTGGTCGGCAACTTCGAGTTTGATGTGACGATAAAAGGAAGCAGTCATTAAATCAGTTTGAAACGGGCATTCCAGTGTCATTAGAACTATCCTTACTCATACATATCCACGCATACCCTGAGAGTAACCTCATTGCTTTACCCTGCACCACCCCCATCTTATCCGCTTCAACGCTGTGGCAGTTTTTGTATGTCCATGTTATACCAGTCCACCGCTAAGCTCTTGAAGTGTTGGATCTCATCTTTCACCTTGTCATTGTCACTAAAATGCTTTCCAGCCAAGAGCTGTTTCAATTTGGGAAACAAGTGGTAGTCACTGGGTGCTAAGTCTGGACTATAGGGTGGGTCGGTGATGATATCCCATCCAAACTGATGCAGGAGATCCACAGTTTGACGGGTAGTGTGGGGGCAAGCGTTATCATGGAGAAAGCTGATGCCCTTGCTCAACATTCCTCTTCTTTGGTTTTGAATTGCCCGTCTGAGTCTTCTTAATGTCTGACGATACCTGTCAGTATTGATTGTTGTCCCAGGATCCATAAAGTCAACCAACAATATCCCCTTTCGATCCCAAAACACAGTTGCCATGACTTTACCTGCAGACTGTGTTCTTTTGAACTTTTGCGGCTTGGGTGAACCTGAATGCTGCCACTCACGAGATTGTTGTTTTGTCTCGAGAGTGAAGTTGAAGGCCCAAAAGACTGTCCTTTTCGTCAGCATAGCAAAAATGGCGGGGACTTTCAGTACGTTGCCTTTTGAGATCTTCTGTCAGCATTCTTGGGACCCATCTGGCACACACCTTCCGAAATTTCAGCTCTTCAGTCAAAGTCCTGTGAATGGTACTTCAAGAAATCTCAGGAATAATAATGCACAACTCATTCATGAGTAATGCACCGATCTTGAAGCATGATTTGTTCAACATTTGCAATTGCTTTGGCAGGAACTGATGGTCTCCTGCTTCTTTCCTTGTCATCAATTTCCGTGTGACCATCACTCTGCACCACTTGTGGACATTTTTGACATCCATACAAGACTCTCCATACACTTCCACCAACTCTCGATGAATTTCAGTTGGTTTAAGCCCTTTTGCACTCAAAAACTGAATAACTGCGCAAACTTCGCACCTGGCTCTCGGCAGCTCCATTACAACTGGCTGCTAAGCCAAGACTGTGAGCCCCTGCAGATGTGTAGTGGTATCTGTAGAGAGTGGAGGGTGGAAGGAAAGAAGCAGTATGACCAACATCTATGCAAACAGTTTCCCTGCAAACCCAGCACTTTGGAGACCTTAGTTTTGGGATTACCCTCATATTTTAAACAACTAAGCCTAGCGTTTATATAAAAGAAATTTCAATTTATATTAAAAGTAATTTGGGCAACTTAACAATGAATACAGAAGTACATGCACACCTTCAAACTTTTTCACAACAGAGCTTTCCTCTACTTGACAAGATCATGTGAACCATCTACATACAGGTTTTAAACTCTTACCTCTACATCCAGATCCTCGACCAATTCATTCATTCTGTCACCAATTTCATCAATGATCTGATTGCGGTTAGGTTGCACCTCTGAGAGAAATGCAAAGAGATTGTCTAAATCCACAGAGTCTCCTGCTTGTTCTGGTGCAGCAAGTTTTGAATTGAGTTGCTCTGCCATTTGTGAGAGGGCAGCTATTTCTTGCTGGGCCGCTCTGTAAACCCCACAAATAAACATTAATAATATCATAATGGTATTTTGTCCTCAAACATTACACTGGCTATCAAAACAAGTTCATTCAACTTACCCTCTGTCCATCCCTAACAAACCATGATATTGATTGCTTGAACAGAAAACATTTGTTCCTTAATTTATGATCCAGAAGAAAATTAATACATTAATATCATTATTTGTTTAAATAATTTCTAGAAGAAATTCTAGAGGTTTAGTTAAGTTTAAATTCCACATACCTTTCACTTTCCTCCAGAGCTTTCTTATCTTCCTCAGACTTCTCTTTTTCCAGCTCCTGTTCCCTTTGTCGTCGTTCTTCTTCCAATTTCTCACGTTTGCGCATTTCTTCTTCCACTCGCCTCATTTCACGCAAAGCAGCTGCAACCTAAAGCAATGATAAACAAGTTAGTAAATTTATTTGATTTGTATACAAATATAACAATTTGTAACTTAAAACTTCTCTTATGTTATAAGAAATGATGATAGTTCTTATAAATTCTCCGGGATTACGATTTTATGTAAACTTATACACATCTTCAGCCGGAAACAAAGCTGTCACCATCGTTACGAACGCTATAAGATATGTTAGTACTATCAAAATTTGAAAATAAAACAAATTTAAAAACAGAATTGACTGCCGGAATTTTAAAATTCATTGCGTTGTTTTTGTTTTTTAATATAAATTAATTGTTTAAATTCATTTTCAGACCATTTAATTTTTTTAATAATTTAATTCTGGATTTATTAAATGGTCCAATAGATTTAATGGTTTGTGAAAAGATATTTATTTTAAAAAACAAACATCACGTCATGATTTTTTTAGTTAATTGATGGAAATTAATCATTCCTTCACACTAGCTGTATATAGGCTAAGGTTTTTGATAGAGTCAACATAGTCTCACCACGGGTGACTGGACGGAAATCAGATCTGTGGTTCAAATCCTGGCAATGCCATTGAATTTTTCATGTTGACTCTATCTATCGCGTAACGAATTTAGAAATACCGGCAGTTGATTTTGTTTTTAAATTTGTTTTATTTTCAGATTTTGGTAGTACTAACAAGAACATATTAACTTATAGTATTCGTAACGATGGCGACAGCTTTGTTTCCAGCTGAAGATGTGTATAAGTTTACATGAAATCGCAATTCCAGAGAATTAAAAAGATTTATCATCATTATGTAGAAAATGAAGCTAGCTACAGTGAAGCAATAAATATTACATAAATACAAATATTTGCCACTAAGACTTCACTTATCTTAAGTAATTCTTTCCATTAGAAAGAAGTATTAACACCAATTTCTTAAGATAAGTGAAGTCTTAGTGGCAAATATTTGTATTTGTGTAATAATTATTATCATCTCTTATAAGATAAGTGAAGTTTTAAATTACAAAAGACTCATTAAGTTACAGACTCATGGCTACATATATACACAGACGGCTCCCTATTTGACAAAGAAAGTAATGCTGGAGCAGGAATACATAGTAAAATATTCAATTTTTACATCTGTTTGGGCACACTAGCAACCGACTATGATGGAGAATTAGGAGCAATCAACACCTCGCTGAAACAACTCTTCAACCATGTGAACTCTTTCTCTAAAGCAGTGATTCTAAGCGATTTTAAATCAGCACTTCAAGCCCTATCCTCACTGTACCATAACAACAATAGAATAAATTAAATTAATTGGGAGTCGATTAATAACACAAAACAACACTCACTTTTAAATTTTGCCGGAACTGGTTTTTGAGGCCTTCCCTCTATCTTCAGCCGGACATCGACTTGTTCTCATTGGTGTAGCTGGCAATATTTTGTCATCGGTCTCCTCTGGTGCCGGTTCGAGGAACTTACTGAACAAATCTTTCTGGGGGATGTCGAAATTGAATACTTTGTTCCTATTTTTTTAAATAAAGATTTGTTCCCATGCGGACAGTTCTTCTTTTCCTGTTGTATGTTTTAGTAATTTTGGTTCTGGATTTATGTTGTGGTTTTTTTCCCAAAAATGCGTGGCAACTGCTGATTTTTATAATTGTTTGTATTTTATGTTCCTAAAGTGTTCCTTTGCTCTTGTTTCTAAATTTCTTTTGGTTTTTCCAATATAAATTTGACTACAGTCACAGCATTCAATTTGATATATACCAGATTTTTTTGTTAGATGGAATGGCATCTTTGATGTTTGAGCAAATTAGGTTTTTTAAGGAGTAATGGTTCACTGGAGCTAGTTGAATGTTTTGTTTTTTGAAGTCTTCAAAAAACAAAAAACAAAAAAACAAAAATTCAACTAGCTCCAGTGAACCATTACTCCTTAAAAAACCTAATTTGCTCAAACATCAAAGATGCCATTCCATCTAACAAAATATCTGGTATATATCAAATTGAATGCTGTGACTGTAGTCAAATTTATATTGGAAAAACCAAAAGAAATTTAGAAACAAGAGCAAAGGAACACTTTAGAAACATAAAATACAAACAATTAGAAAAATCAGCAGTTGCCACGCATTTTTGGGAAAAAAACCACAACATAAATCCAAAACCAAAATTACTAAAACATACAACAGGAAAAGAAGAACTGTCCACATGGGAACAAATCTTTATTTCAAAAAATAGGAACAAAGTATTCAATTTCGACATCCCCCAGAAAGATTTGTTCAGTAAGTTCCTCGAACCGGCACCAGAGGAGACCGATGACAAAATATTGCCAGCTACACCAATGAGAACAAGTCGATGTCCGGCTGAAGATAGAGGGAAGGCCTCAGAAACCGGTTCCGGGAAAATTTAAAAGTGAGTGTTGTTTTGTGTTATTAATCGACTCCCAATTAATTTAATTTATACAACAACACTGTTTTCAACACTTCCATGAAAGGATTTATGTTAATGTCATTCACAACAACCAATGGAAACATAAACAGCAACCAATTGCAGGTAGTGTTAAACTGAGTTAAAACGTAAAAAATGAATAACAGTTATCCCTCAGTTAAAGGATATTAAAACTCTCAAAAAAGCACCATATGTCATTTGTTTTTCAGTAGTTCTTCCTGATATCAATGATTTCTGGCACATGAAGAAATGCAGTTAGTAAGTTAGTTACTTTAAACCAGTGACATACCTCTCTTGCAAAAACTCCTCGTAGATGTGACTGAATAACAATAGCCGCTCTGCGCTGTCGCAAGAATAACAAACGTTGCTTCCAACCTCGATAGGCATGTTGTACTTTCAAAGCAGCATTTCTGATCTTTCGGTACTCTGAAATATAAGAATTAAATATTTATAAGCCTTCATATTTTTAATGTTGAAACTTCCTATTAAAATAAACAAGCCCCATTATGTGGTGCACAATAATAAAGGCAAGTAGTAAAGCCTCTACATTACATTACAACCAGGGGGTTAAGTATAGGGAGCCTAAACTTACAAAAATTTTGTCTTAAATGTGTAGTATTTTTCAAGGATGTATATTATATAAGAAGAGAAATAAGTAAATAGTGAAGTGAAGCAGATGTGTAAGAAATACGACTCATCTAAAATTTAATAAGTAAATATATCATACGAGGGGGCACCCAAAAGAAAACAGACCTTCATGAAACAGATCTGCAGACGGCGTCAGTGTAGAGCTGAGCGTGCAAGTGTGGTATTGTGTTTCTCTGACTGTTGGCAGGTTACCTCTGCGAAGTCGCTATGGCTACTTTAAAAGAACAAAGAGTGTGTCTGAAATTTTGTTTCCTGCTTAAAAAAACTGCAATGGAGACACACCAAATGCTTCAGGAAGCTTTCCATGAGGCCGCGATGAGCCGCACACAGGTTTTCCAGTGTTTTGGGCGCTTTAAACGTGGTGAGATGTGTGTTGAAGACCAAGCTCGTTCTGGACACCCTTCAACATCGCGAAATGAGGAGAACATTGAAAAGGTCCTGCAAAAGATCAACGAGGATCGTCACCAAACGATTGACCAAATTTCAGCAGCGACAGGAATCAGTTGGAGCTCGTGCCAGCGGATTTTGAGGGAGGATTTGCACATGAGACACGTTACTGCTAAATTTGTTCCACGCCTTCTCACACAGGAGCACAAAACCGCGTGAATGTGTGTCAGGACTTGAAAACAGAGATTGCACGTGATCCAAACTTGCTGAACTAAGTCATCACAGGGAATTAGAGTTGGTGTTACTGGTATGACCCAGAAACCAAACAAGCATCAAACCAGTGGAGGACTCCCAACTCTCCCAGACCAAAAAAGGCAAGGCAAGTGAGGTCAAATGTGAAGACGATGATCATTGTCTTTTTTGATGTTATGGAATTGTGCATCGGGAATTCGTACCACCTGGCCAGACTGTTAAGCAGCACTTTTACTTGGATGTTTTAAGGCGTCTGCAAGAGGATGTGAGGAGGAAACGCCCGGAACTTTGGTTTCTGCATCACTACAACGCTCCAGCACACACGGCCTTACGAGTGACCCACTATTAAGCATCTCAGAGGTTGTCTGTCGTTCCCCACGCTCCGTATTCGCCGGACCTAGCCCCGTGCAACTTTTTCCTATTTCCACGAATGAAAAAAATGCTAAAAGAGGGGCGTTATGACGATGCGAAGGCGGTAAGAACAGCTTCGCAAAGGGCACTGGACAATATCAAACCTGAAGAGTTCCAGACATGCTTCCAACAGTGGGAAAAGAGACTTGACAAGTGCATCGCATGTAATGGAGAGTATTTTGAAGGTCACTGAAGTAATTTTGTAAAAAGCTTCATCAATAAAGTTTTTATGACAACAATCTAGTTTCTTTTGGGTCCCTCCTCATATTTTACAGTGTACTTAGGAATATTTGTATATAAAAAGAAACAATTGATTCATGCATGAACTACAAGCTGGAAGTGGTACACAATGAAGTGCAAATGAAACAACAAAATTTATTCATTAAAGGCCCATAATGTAGATACAGTATTCATTCCGATCAAAAATATTCACTGTTATATCCATCTAGCCAAAGATCCCAGAGACCCACTCACGACTGCGGGAGTATACCAGATACCATACTCATGCAGGTCAGTCTACGTGGGCACCACACAACACAACATCAACACCAGACTTAAGGAAAACATTTCCTATGTAATATTTTCAGTAAGTTTTTAATACAGCAATACAAGTGTTTACTCAATTTACATTGGTATTTGGTAATAAGTAAAATTTTTCTTTGGAATGTAATAGTTCCTCTATTTACTAAAGCAGGCACCAGTGAAATTAAAAAATATTCACCTACCTGCCCTGGCTACATAACCTCTCCAAAACTTTTGTATCCTTGTTGCCATGGTTTGAACTATCTGATTTCTTCCATCTTCCAGTGGTTCATGCACACAACTACGAAGGAACACTTTAGTTTTGCCAATTTGCCACTCTTTGTTACTAACACCCAGTTGCTTGATCAGTGTCCTACAACACCAGAATATAAAACAATATTATTTTTATATAATCTCAAATATTAGGATTCTACTATCAACATCTTTGCTTTGAATGGTGTAAGTAGCTACTTTATACTCATATTTTGTTTTAAGTTTACAACCTCCAACGTTAAGTCATATCGGACAATGAATGAAATGATGTTCAAATAAGTACAGGGTACATAGAGCTTAGAGTTACCAGACATTCATTTTTCAGGATAAGAGAAAACCTCCAACGTTAAGTCATATCGGACGATGAATCAAATGATGTTCAAATAAGTACAGGGTACATAGAGCTTACAGTTATCAGACATTCATCTTTCAGGATAAGAGAAAACCTCCAACGTTAAGTCATATCAGACGATGAATGAAATGATGTTCAAATAAGTACAGGGTACATAGAGCTTAGACTTACCAGACATTCATCTTTCAGGATAAGAGAAAACCTCCAACGTTAAGTCATATCAGACGATGAATTAAATGATGTTCAAATAAGTACAGGGTACATAGAGCTTAGAGTTACCAGACATCCATCTTTCAGGATAAGAGAAAACCTCCAACGTTAAGTCATATCAGACGATGAATGAAATGATGTTCAAATAAGTACAGGGTACATAGAGCTTAGACTTACCAGACATTCATCTTTCAGGATAAGAGAAAACCTCCGTTAAGTCATATCAGACGATGAATGAAATGATGTTCAAGTACGGGTAAAAAAGTAGCAGTTGGTATACATTAAAGCTTCTAATAATTTTATTTCTTTATTTACTCACTATTTTAATCTTATACAAAATATTATTTTTGCCATCTTACAAATATGAAAACTACAAATAAATATAAGTACTATTTATGAGTTAATAACAAACCTGACTGCATCCTTTTCACAACTTGGTAACTTGGTACGTGCCAAACATCTGTAACGCTGAATAAAATCTGAGAACGTCATGTGAACAGGATAGCCTTCTTTACGTATTCTAATTATGTCAAGCATTCCTAGGTATTTGAGCTGATCCAATACTAACTTCTCATTGTAGTTGTTTGGGGCCTTCTTCATATTTGGCTTGATGCAGCGCACATACCTAAATTATAGAACAATCATCATAAGAACATTTTTTATTAGTCCTAAAGCCTACTCTGGCTAGTTTAATTTGCTATTAATTATGTTGCAGGTCTTATTTCCAAAGATACCATAAACATTACTAGCTCAACATGAAGATGGCAGCACTGACAAATATTAGCTAGTAAATTTCGCTATTCATGTGTTGACAGTTACTCACTAAAGTTTCAACCATTTTGGATGCTCAGTTGTTATATAACAGTCATTTGAGTGAGTTGATGTGAGTGTTTTTATGAAAAGGGACAAAATGGAGTATTGAGCTGTCATTAAATATTTGTTTTTGAAAGGCAATACGCCTATGCAAATAAAAGATGAGTTGGATTCTGTGTATGGGGACTCTGCACCATCGTTTACCACAGTGAAATTTTGGGCAGCTAAATTTAAACGCAGCCATAAGAGCTTGGGAGACGATGAAAGTTCAGGAAGTCCAAAAACTGCAACTGCCAACAAAATCATCGCCAAAATTCAACAAATGGTGCTAGACGACTCGGAATTAAAGTGAGAGAGATAGCAGAGGCTATGAACATGTCAGAAGAACGTGTTTGTCACATATTAAATCAACATTTAGACATGAGAAAGCTGTCCGCACTTTGGGTGCCGCATTTGCTCACGTTAGACCAAAAACATGTCCCAATGAACACTTCCAAAGCTCTGTTGGCGCAGTTTATGTGCAATAAGTCCAAGTTTCGGTGCCAATTAATTACTGTAGATGAAACTTGGATACACCATTATATGCCCAAAACAGAAATACAGTCTAAATAGTGGACTGCAAAAGGGGAACCGGCTCCAAAAAAAAAGGCAAAAACTGTGAAGCGACTTCCTTTCGTTCCCTCATCTGAAAATTTTTCTCTACAAAATAATTGTTCACGAAGGTGATTGCCTCTTCATTTGATGAAAATCTCTCTCCTCCCAGTGCAATTTTCAGATGAGGGAACAAATAGAAGTCGCTTGGGGCTAGATCTGGTGAGTAAGGTGGATGGTCCAGCAGTTCAAACCATAATTTGTGAATTTTTGCCATTGCAACCACTGAGGTGTGAGGTGGTGTGTTGTCTTGGTGAAACAGGATTTCCTTTTTCTGCAAATGTGGTCGTTTTTCCACAAGTTCTGCCTTCAGCATGTCAAGTAATGATGCGTAGTATGCTCCTGTAATGGTTTTTCCTTTTTGAAGATAATCAATTAAAATAACTCCATGACTATCCCAGAAAACAGTCGCCATCACTTTCCCAGCACTGTGGTAAATGATGGTGCAGAGTCCCCATACACAGAATCCAGCTCATCTTAGGTTTGCGTAGGCGTATTGCCTTTCAAAAGCAAATATTTAATGACAGCTCGATACTCAATTTTGTCCATTTTCATAAAAACACTCACACCAACTCACCCCTATGACTGTTACATAACAACTGAGCGTCTAAAATGGCTGAAATTTTGGTGAGTAACTGTCAACACATGAAAAGCGAAATTCACTAATATTTATGAGTGCTGCCATCTTCCTGTTGAGGTTGGAAACTTTTCAGACCACCCTCGTATATATGTTATTGAATTTATCAACTTCTTCAATGTGAGCTTATTTATTATAAACTATGGTTCTGAATAGTGAAAAAACAAACAAAAGAAGGAATTAAAAAAAATGGAACTCAAATAATTTGTGGCTAAAATTGTTGCAGTAAAAAGCATAAGTATGATGACAGCATTAAAGAACAAGATGCACTTGAAATTACAAATAAATCAATAACATTTTCTCTTTTTTTACCAAATTTTACTTATATATCAGTTATATCCATCGTTCTATGCCGAGTTTGAACCTGCAACCTCAGGAATCAAGGAGGACGACCACCAAACTTTACTGATAGATACATTGCCTGAGCCATATTTCTTTTATTTGTTATCTGCTAATGATAAAATTTCTCTTTTTGTAGATTATTTATTGTTTAATTGTTACAGTGTTATTTATTTTATAATTTTCAGTTTTTTGTACTGCAGGTGTGCATTTTTTTGAAGCCAGCAGAAAACTTGAGAATCATAATGGCATTTTCATTCTATGTTTGAACAGTATACCATATCAGAATTTCTAATTGTGCATTGTCTAGTAAAACTACACCCAAAATAATTAGATTCCAAAAATATTTGAACACTCAGTGTAGAATACAAGGGCTGATCAACAAAGACAGACTGATTTTTTTTTACAGATGTTTATTACTGCAATTCAATGTTTACATGATCTTTTTCAAAGTAGTCCCCTCCTACTTCAATGCACTTTTTATAGCGTCTCTGTCAGTCCTAGAACACATGCTGCAGACCATTCTTTGTCAGGTCCTTGAGAATTGCCTCACTTTTCTTGAGCACTGCTTCAGAGTTCTCAAATTGAATATCCCTAAGTTTTGTCTTTAGTGATGGAAATAAAAAACAAGTCACAGGGTGCAAGATTGGGGCTATAAGGTGGATGTGGTACACAGGTAATGTTCAATCGAGCCATAGACTGCATGACTTGAATTGCGACATGAGGCCGTGCATTGTCATGATGAAGTTGCCATCTAGTCCGAGAAAGCTCTGGTCGTTTCTTTGCAATGTGCTTCCTCAGTGTAGCCAATACTGACGTGCAGTATGCTGCTGTAATAGTAATGTGAGGGGGAACTGCGAGAAATCTCTGGTCGTTTCTTTGCAATGTGCTTCCTCAGTGTAGCCAATACTGACGTGTAGTATGCTGCTGTAACAGTAATGTGAGGGGGAACTGCATGTGAGGTGAGGCCGTGCATTGTCATGAAGTCACCACCCAGTCTGAGAAAGCTCTGGTCATTTCTTTGCAGTGTGCTTCCTCAGTGTAGCCAATACTGACGTGTAGTATGCTGCAGTAACAGTAGTGTGAGGGGCAACTGTGAGAAAGCTCTGGTCATTTCTTTGTAATGTGCTTCCTCAGTGTAGCTAATACTGACGTGCAGTATGCTGCAGTAACAGTAGTGTGAGGGGGAACTGTGTGCTGGTAAATCATTCCATTACAGTCTTAAAATGTGATCACCATCACTTTCCCTGCAGATGGAACAACTTTTACCCTTTTTGGTGTTGGAGAACCCGGCGATTTCCACACTGTACTGGCTTGTTTTCCTTCAGGATCATAATGATGTAGCCATGACTCATCACAGATGATAATCGATTTAAAAAATGCATCCCCTCCATCAGCAAAGAGATGCAGCACCTCACAGCTTGTCTCCATTCACACAGCCTTTTATTCAGGGGTCAACAGACGTGGCACCCAAAGAGCCCAAACTCGGGTCATATGGAGATGGTTGTGCATAATTGTAAACACACTGCCATATGAAATTCTCAACACTTCATTGAGGTTACGTAGTGTTATAGGCCAATCCTCTCGGACAATCACAGCAGCTGTGTTGATGTTGACTTCAGTCACAGCAGAAGCTGAAACACCAGGCCCACCTTGCTTAACACTGACAAGTCGGCCTTCTTTGAAGTCCTTGAACCATCTAAACACTGTTGCACGAGGTGGTACATCTTCACTGTACGCTTGCTTCAGCTTTTCATAAGTTTCTGTGGCTGTATCGTTTAAACGAAAACAGAAGTTGATTGCGCTGTACTGCTCCTCTCGCATCACCTCCAGTCTGGTATGCGAAATGCATGTAGGGTCTACAAAATAGAGCATTACTACCAACCTACCAATACGAGAGTGCTGCCGCCTACCGACATTATACATAAAAATCCACTATTTTTAATTATTTATGTTACAGATACGAAACTATCATGGAAGCTACAGAAAAAAATTAGTCTCAGTCTTTGTTTATCAGGCCTCGTATATAAAGGTTTATAATTTACTTTTAATTCTTGTAAATTTATTTCAGTTATTAAGATGCTGGTGTTGTACACAAAGAGATTAATACAATGATCTAGAGGATCAGAGTCATGTATCAATGTAGGATATCTTACCAAGGGTTGGTGGCCTGCAGTACGTCTACCAAAGCTTGCAGTTGATGCCTAAATGTGTCACTGACAGTTGGTTTTCCTTTGCTTGTTCCTCTAGCAACAGTTGCACCACCTGAAGACCCCATCCGAGCAACAGTACACCCAAGTAGATCCTAACAACAATAAAAAATATCCATGTGTACATATGTATTAAGAAGTGTAAATATCAGGTTTTAATCACTTATGGTTTCTTACTTGGGAAGTTCAGTGAAATAATTGTAAAACTGAGAAGGATTTTAACACTACTTAGATTATTTTATCAGAAAAAACGTTAAAGGTTGTTTCTTTCATCATCAGCTGGCTGCAATGTTGAGACATCTGTTCTCTATTAAGTTGTGAATGTGTGTATGGTGATGCAGTTATGTGTCGAGTGTTTCATGCAGATGGTGACACCTACTGGCCACAGATAAAGAAGAGCATCAGCCCTTCCTGAATGTACAGTGCAGACAATGGTTCTGTGCCAGTGAAGACTGTATGCACAATCGTTTAGAATCCAATTGCGGAGCCTACACTCTCAGTCATGCACAGTACACTGAAATGGCCAGTATCATGGAGAGGTTTGACTGGATAACTTCTAACGCTTCGGTGCCATCACGTTAAGATTTTAAAGTTTCAGAAATTGTGATTATTAATCGCACTGGTGATTAGCGTTTGGTCTGTGTGTGTGCTTTTATATATTTTCTTATTTAGATTAAAATGCCTCCAATTCAAAGCAAACTTGGTGGAAAAACATTTCACAGCCAAACCGCGAAGTTCTTAATAATGTCAATCTATTCTGAGAAGGGAAGCAGTTTCTGGCGATATGCTAATAAAATGCAAGGGAGGGTGAGTGCAGCAACAAAAGTATCTGAGAGAAAATTTTGTAAAATAATTGAAGTAGGGGAGAAATGTGAGGCACAAGGGACCTCCTTTGAAACATCTTGAAAGTACATCGTATACCAGAAACAATCACTGTCATTGATGACTTTGATAGGTGTGTAATTTGCCAAACAATTTATAATCTGTATATTCAGGAAAAAACTGTACCCAATGTTAAAATTTGGGACTCCTGAAACATCAAGATTCCATTAACTTTAAAGGGGGAAGCACTAGTTTAAAGACTATCTTATGTGGCATAGGTTTCAAGTGGAAGAAAACAAGAAACAACAAGGTCTTGTTATAGGAAAGGTATATGAGAAATTGGCACGTGTCATATTTACATAATATAAAAAGGCTTAGAGACAAAGGAAGGTCGGTTATCTATGAAGATGAAACATATGTTCGTATAAGAATCGACTAACTCACTTCCATGCACTACAAGCCACAAAGACATCACCACAGATTTTTATTTTCCTGTAAATTAAAACATTTGTCAAAGCAAAGAAGTAAAGGCTAAGATGAAATGCTCATATATCTTAAGGTATGCGTTTTAGTAAAGACTAGTCTGTGAAATATGGCCTTGCTGCATTTTCTTCCATCTTCTACCACTAGCAGAAGATGCAAGTGATGCTTGGTCATAGACTCTCTCCAGTGCACAAATAAAGTAGGCCACCGGCACAGAACTATTGTCGTTACTGTAAACTTCAGAAGCACTCATGATGCAACAAAATCATTATGAACATTTGCTCTCATGATACTTCTAGAAACACTTGTAATGGTATATGAGCGAGAGTGATTGTGGGACAGTGAGTTAGTTGTTGTTCTATGAGGGTAATCCCATAACTAAGGTCTCCAAAGCGCTGGGATCACAGGGAAACTGTTTGCATTGATGTTGACCATACTGCTTCTTTCCTTCCCTCCTCCACTCTCTACAGATACTGGGGTTCAGTCTTGACTTGGCAGCCAGCTGTAATGGAGCTCCCGTTAGCGACTACAGCCAGGTGCAAAGTTTGCGCAGTTATTCGGTTTTTGAGTGCAAAAAGGATTAAACCAATATAAATTCATCGACAGTTGGTGGAAGTGTATGGAGAGTCTTGTATGGATGTCAAAAATGTCTGCAATTGGTGTAGAGAGTTTGCAGATGGTCACACGGAAATTCACAACGAGGACAGAAGCGGGAGAACATCAATTTCTGATGAAACAATTACAAAGGTTGAACAAATCATGCTTCAAGAGCGGCGCGTCACTCTCGATGAGCTCTGCATTGTTGCACTGATATTTCTCGAAGCACTATCCACAGGACTTTGTAGAGTTGAAATTTCAAAAAGTGTGTGCAAGATGGGTCCCAAGAATGCTGAAAGATCACAAAAGGCAAACGTACTGAAAGTTCCCACCAATTTTGCTATGCTGACGAAAAGGACAATCTTTTCGGTCTTCCACTTCACTCTTGAGACAAAACACCCATCTCATGAGTGGCAGCATTCAGGTTCACCCAAGCCGCGAAAGTTCAAAAGAACACAGTCTGCCAGTAAAGTGATGGTAACTGTGTTTTGGGATCGAAAGGGGGTATTGGTGGTTGACTTTATGGATCTGGGACAACAATCAATGCCAACAGGTATTGTCAGACATTAAGAAAACTCAGACGGGCAATTCAAAACCGAAGAAGAGGAATGTTGAGCAAGGGCATCAGCCTTCTCCTTGATAATGCTCACCCCCACACTCCCATTAAACTGTGGACCTCCTGTATGAGTTTGGATGGGATACCATCACCCCCACACCCTATACTATGTGACTACCACTTGTTTCCCAAATTGAAAGAACACTTGGCTAGAAGGTGCTTTAGTAACGAAGACGAGATGAAAGATGAAGTCCAACACTTCTTCAAGAGCATGGCGGTGGACTGATATAACATGGGCATACAAAAACTGTCACAGCATTAACAAAAATACATAGATCAAAATGGCGATTATGTGGAAAAATAGAAAAATGTTAAGCTTAAAATCTATGTAGCATTTGTTGTCAATAAAGATTTATTTAAATTAAAAAAAAAATGGAAACCTTAGTTTTGGGATTACTCTGGTAGTACCTACACCATTTATTTTAATTTAAATACTTGAATAATTTCAATATTTTCTTTGACTCTTCTTATTCAAGTTACATAAGTTTCATTGTACAATTAAATATTCTCTCTAATTTATTTCCATCTTCTTTTATTTAATTGTTTATAGTATACTTTTGATATTTCCTATCTCCAACTATTTATACCTTATAGAACAAGGCGATGGCTATTCAATTTTAAATTAACCAATTCACAGAAAATGAACATTTGTTTATTTTCGATTAAATTACACTTCAGGATTTATCAATAGGCAAAAAAAATTGCTTTATTCAAAGTAAAACTATCAGAATTTCAAAGCTTTTGAACTGAATCTATTCAAATCATAACATTGTTATACAGCTCTAAAACATTTCACTGGAATCAAATCTTACTCTAATGTGACTCTTAGAACTTAACATTTCATACTGATATGTAAACAGGTGGTTTTCAAAGGTAAATTATTTAGTTTGTTGTGACATTGCCCTTGAGGACAGCAGCTGAAAAGGTTTGGAAACCACTCAGACCAGAATTGATATATTCCACTGAAATCATTACCTGATAAAGAGTTATTTCCTGCACAAACTCATTGGTGGAGCGACTCATGAAATCAAAGAACACATCCTGTTGCATGTCCCGGTTTTTGTCCACAAAGCCCTCAATGTTGTATGTTACACAACCTGCGTAGTGCTCAATACCAAATTCTTTCTCCCATCGACGTCTGTCATCTCCTTTCACATAGTTGGTATGTCCATCAAACTCTGTATGAAGGTTGGTCAAATAGGCAAGATCTGAGCCCTGAAATATAATGTACAAGTATATACTGCTTTCCGTTTTTAAACCTAGCACATGTCAACAAAACTATTCAGTAATACAGTTCTAAGTGAGATGAGCTTGGTGATTTCATCATAGGGCTTTTTGAAGCTTATAAACATTAGTATGTTACATTCCCATGACTCTTCCATTCACTATAATTTATTTTTCCATATATATTCTTATCTATTATCTAGTTCACGTTAATTAACAATTGTATAAATAATTTCATTTCAAACAGTTTCATTTTATTGTTACTACTAGGGAAATAGCTGAGTCTAAAGCAATAGTGAAATATTTAATATATAGATTGCTATATTCTAGCCTTGAAATTCAGCCTTTCTTGATGACATCACAAAAACAACTGAATATGACAAAATATTGAGAAATACAAATAAATAATAACTAATATCTAGGAAGTATCTGATGCCATAAGAAGTTATTAAATAATGATAATGATGGTAAGAAGAAGAATATGATGATTATGTTGATGACGATGATTTACTGATCAAGTTTATCAATTTGTACAATTGATTTCGGACATGTCATTTCTTAAAAGTCTGCAAGTACTACACTTTACATAATAGTTCACAATTCCTAATAAAGTTATTAAGTGTAATAGTTGAACAACAACAAAAAGCCATGTTAAAGGGTGGCAGTTATTTAAAAATTTATTTGGATTAGTTATGGAAAAATGAATCTGTATGGAAATGAAAGGGTAAAATTAGGTTGGTCACGAGATGATGCAATATAACTGAAATATTATGTAATATTGTCGTTATTGGTAACTGTAAGAATGTGATTACATAATGTGGTCATGTGGACCAGTAGAAGATAAGTAATTTGGTTGCTATAGCAACATAAAAAGAAGGGAGCACAAGATTAACTGCAATTAGCAGTCTTCAGCATCAGAACTCCGTAGGAGAAAGATGTGTATTTGATTAATTTTTAGATGAGTCGTATTTATTACACATCTGCTTCACTTTCGTACCTATTTTGAGGACATGTTTCGCAAATCATCGTTTGCATCTTCGCATAAGAGTCGAAGATGCAAACGATGATTTGCGAAACATGTCCTCAAAATAGGTACAAAAGTGAAGCAGATGTGTAATAAATACGACTCATCTAAAAATTAATAATTATTTCGCTTCACTGTGGTGTTCCAATACAGTTAAATCTCGATGTATTTGAGTTTCTCCGAGTATGTGCAGAAATAATTTTTGTTTGTGCGTTTAAGATTCACAATTAGCGTGAGTGTAAGAGAGGAATAGTTCATCTATACATCAATCACTCTTTGTTAGAGGACAGCATTTACATCATTTAATAATTATATCAAAGAATATACATGTTTCATAAGAATTAAGTATTCAACTTTGAAAAGAAGAGAACTATTTGTTCATTCTAACAATAGTAATAACTTTTCCTCTACTCCTCGGCCACGTCCAGAGATAAGATCTCTAATCTCTGTTTCATATAACCTTGCCCCGCTGAAATGTATCACTCCGCGTTCAACTACCTTCCCCCTCACCCTAATTGGCTAATGCTTTCGCGCCATAGGCCATAGGCAGTGCCTTCCCGTCACATTTAAATGTGCAGTAAACGTCATAATAATAGCCGGGAAGATAAATAAAATATACAAATAAAGATGTAAAGGCATGCAAAAATACAAGTTTATAATGAACTGAGCAAGTTGAAACTGAATGACTGAGCAATGAAACTGAAAGAATTTGTAATGAAAGGCCTTTGGCCTTTTCCACAGGGATTTTTTAAACCAGCACACATACCTTTCAAAAATGCTTGTCTTTCAGTATTAAAAGTTGTGTCACGCCATACCTTACTTTTCGTGTGTTCTTTGTGTATATTTTGCGATTTGTATCTCGGTATAGTCTGATTGTCCTTAAATAACGTCTTCGCCACACAGCAATATCGCCTGTCTTTTAGCACATTTTTCTTGCCTCTTTTTTCATTCACAAACCCCAGCTGTATAAACAATCTGCTGAAATTTGGTAAATCTGCATCCTCATTTACAGCAGACGAAATGTTACTTATGTTAGGGAGTTCGTTTCTAAAGAAAAACTACACACATGACGACGCACAACACTTTTCACGTATTTTCTCCGAGCACGCGCTTTTGTTTATTCCTGCTTTTGCCTGGAGTGGTAAGTTTTCCGGTTTCCTCAATTTCATGTCGCGATGTTCCTACGGATCTAACACACACACCTGTAACTTCAGAGCACAGCTGTTCGACTTCTCTCACTGACAAAGACGGATTCTTCTCTGTGAGTGCATTAAACACATGTACCGCATTCTTTTTTCGCCTGTTTGTAAATAATTATCCTTGCGATACTTCAGCGAAAAACTGGCGGTAGACTCTGCCATTACACATATAATAAGTACACGCGCATAAACGATCAATAAAATAATTTTCCTCTCACACTGGATACAACACATCGTCAAATGGAGATATATGACTAATCCAGTTCAAAACAAGGTCAGTGATAAAAGTCATATAAACAAATGTCATCACTACCGCTAACTCACGTGCTATCGTGTCATGTGCCTGAGAGCAAAGGAACCTCCTCTTTACTTCGTTTAAGAATTAACATGCATTTCAGATAAATCAACTCTGTTGCGTAATATATTTAATTAAAATAGTTACGAAAATATAAATTTGACAATTCTCTTCCAACATATAAAGATATACCACCATGTTAAATAATGAACTAATTTTTACCGCGCGAGTCTATGCTACAATAGTAGCCAATGAGAGGTGATTAGGTCACGTGACCGTTAAGAGATGCGGGGCAAGCTTATGTGAAACAAGGTATAGCTTCACCGATGCTACCGAGGAACCTACAGGATTAGACTACAAGATCTTCACAAAGGTGAGAAACAAATTATCACAACTTCAATCATCTCATTTGCAGTGGCAATTACCCGTTGCAGAAGTATTAAACCCTTCCCAGAACCAAATCCTAGCTTTGTTGTTGACAAATAAAATAAAAATTAAAATAGCTTTGCTCATAAAACTATCAAAAGTTTTCATGTCAAAATGATGTAATTACCTTTGGCATGTGACACTGCTCTGTGAGCAATTTCAGTATACATCTTGGGGGCTTCTCGATGAGCTCCAGACATGCAGTATTATCAGTAAACTGGATGTGTGAGAATTCAATCTCCTCTTGACGGTACTGAAAAAACCATATAAATTTGTCACACATGATTGCAAATTAAACAGATAATCACATCTTAAGAAACAAAAAATGAAATTACTTACAATTTCCTGTTCTAATGCAAACACATAATGGTTGAAGAACTTGTGCAGTTTTTCGTTGGTATAGTTGATGCACAGTTGCTCAAATGAGTTGACAGCGAAGTTCTCAAAGCCAAAAATGTCCAGCACACCGAGAAACCTGTCTGAATCTTGGCCAGGATTGGTGCATGTGTTTATATGATTCACCAGCCATGCAAATGTCCGGGAATATAAGGCCTTTGCCATCGCATGTCGATTTTCTTTAGCCTGTATAAAACAGATATTTCACTTTAAGCTTTTTAGTTATACTTTGCCCTTCACTATATAAATGAAAAATATTCCTTTACTAAATTCAATAAAAACAAACTTAAAACTGAAAATTCTAACAGAAATCTATATAATTACATTGAGGTGATCAGGGAAAAGCAGTGTATAACAAGTGTGGGAATTAGGGGTGAGAATTAGGCAGGGATGTTCTAAGATGTTAAAGAAGGATATGCAACCAAATGTACATGATCAGTGACAGCCAAGTTACACACAGTTCTCCCCTTCTCCATGTGACAGTTGCACAAACTACTGCACCACTGTAAACCAGTGATCTGTGGTTTTCCTACCGTTTCATAGTACAGTGCAAAACTAAGCTTTGTATCACATTTATATTTCACTTTTAGAAACTTATTTAGTTGCTCCTAAAGCTAAAATATATAACAGAGTAGATTTTGATAATGAAGAAAGTGACATCTTTAAGAGATTACACTGGAGGGACTTTAAGATTAAAACCTCTAGTAGCCTGCTGTCAGCAGTGTGTAGCTTTTATGGTTCCTTCATTTCCTCCCTTCCTCTTTGGGATAGTAGCGCAATATTGTCACTGATCACACTGTTGTGGAGCTGCTGCCAAGCCAGAGCTGGGCACGTGGGTAGGAGAGCTGGATGCTTGCCAAGGGGAAAATAGAGACAGAGAGAGGTTCTGGAATGTTCCATCTCTCTCTTGCCACCGCAACTGTTCTCGGAAAGGAGTTAGTTGTGTTGAGCCATGTGATGCTTACTGCAATGTTTGAACTGTACCACGGTGATTTCTTTTATTTGCTTACATGCGGCACAGCACCAAGACAACCTTGAAAGCAATTGATTGTCAATGTCACGTCTTTTTGCTGCTGCAAGGGTTGTACAAAGTTTCTGTTTTACTGCAATAAAGAGTGTTTTCAATTTCTACAAACCAGACTTTTGATTCTACGAACCCTCGAAGTCACAATATGTGCGAGATAACCCTTTTCATTGTATAGTTTATATCTGTACCTAGATGTCTATATGCAAACTTAATTAAAATAAAATATAAACCATCTCCACCAAAAATTCCTCTTCAACTAATATTGATATACTTAATTTAATTTTATCCAAATTCTTAAAGGCCTGCATTTATAATTGTGAAACAAGTAGTAGTTATATTTCAAGATGCCCAACACTGTCAAAAGAGATAGATCTATAATCCAGATTTACTAAAAGTTTAAGTCATAAACTTACCTCCTGAAGTTTCAAAGGAATTTCTGTGATATTTCCCCTAACATTTATTTGCCTTAGTAAAGCCACCTGCACCAAATCTTCCTTCTGAAGACCCAATAGAGATGCAACAGTTTCTAGCACTTCTTGATCTTCATCAGTCAGCTTGCACTTCTCTCCATCAATATCCTAAAAGTTGTGGTTATGTTTGTATTATTGAATTCTTTCAGAGCTTTATTTAGTCCATTAAATCTTAATTTGTTTTTATCTCCTATTATGGAGATTATCTGATTATGTGCTCCTATTATTTGCTTTTATGTTATACTCGTATTAATAAGTCTTTGTTAATATCTTTTACGGTTATGTGTTTCAAATGGGAAGAGCTCTCGCCTGTAGCGAATCTGATGCGTTAGAGCCTTCAGCATTGCCAACTCATTATCCCCACTATTTTAATATTTCCCTCTCTCTCTCTCTCTCTCTCTCTCTCTCTCTCTCTCTCTCTCTCTCTCTCTCTCTCTCTCTCTCTCGCACAATTGCAAGTATTGTTGGCACTAACACAAACTGAACTTTCCAATGTTTTATAATAATGCAATTGTTGAAATCACAATTGCAACATGGATATTCGTATATTACGCAAATGATTTAAATATTTAGTTTAAAGTTAATTATAGTTTATGAATTACTTATTTGTCTAATCCAACAAAAATGCCAGCGGTGTATCCGTATAACTGTGAATGTTACTTACGTTAAGATATAATTCATTGTCATTGTCTTCAATGTCTGAGTACTGCAAATTTATGATGATAGGTTCCAAAATTTCATTATGTGCTATTTCTTTCCAAAAGTCATCTTCTTGTAGTTTATCTGATGACTCACGCAGTTTTCCCAGTCTTGTTGTGTACCTTGTCAATTTCTTCGTGAATAAGTCGTTCAACGTCAGACAGTTTAAAAATAATATTATTTCTGTTTGCAACATAATTTGAGCCCACATTAACTCTATTGGATTGTTCTCCAGTAGTAAGGGGGAGGAAGGTGGATCGTGTCTCATTGATGCAGCTGATACACTTTTTCATCGAAGAGTAACTGAATAATACTGCTTTGAACTCTCTAGAGTAAATAGAGATTACGAACCATTCATAAACAAAGATATAATGTGACCAGACACGTTCTGCCAGACTAGTAAGAAGTGTATTGTTTCCTCTCATCGAATTTAACAAACACCTTGGCTTATTCAAAGTACATATTTCTTTTATCACGTCATGTCAAATGTTTACGTTTCAGTTCTGAGTAATTTCAAATATACGTTCACACATACATGTCAACCAATAATGATATTCATTACAGTGCTTACGTCGCAATGCATTGTTACAATATAATGGTATCTACTTTATTTATTTGTATTAGGAAAACTATTTGAGCTAAAAATATGGCTTTTTTACGCTTATGTTAAATACATTACTCTCTACCTTCCTTGTAGATCAGTTTTTGCAAAATCTGAAATTTTGTCTTAGCGCGAATAGTATTTATTTGAGATTGATTAGTGGGGAATGCAATACGACAACACTGCAGGACTCCGATTGGCTGTTCATCTAGTAGTGCTCAAGGACAAAAACCTTCCCATTTGAAACACATAATACTTCAGTTTTACATTTTAAACTGTAAAAGTGACTTTTGGCTATGTTTAAACAATCAATTCTGTAGATAATTGACCTATATCATAGTATCATATTCATGTATGTTGTTGTCATCAAAAGGTTTACAATCTCTTGAATCCTCAAAAAGAAGCTTTTTGAGAACATCCAATGTTTGTTGGTTAACACTAGACTTCATATTTAAGCTCAAATCTTCTGAGAATGCGATATGACTTTTTAGAAAGTCACCCACTATATCCCATACTACCAATTACATAAAAAATATATTTGTATTATAAATCTTTGAAATATTATTAAATGCTAGCCTAAAAAATGACTATTGTGTGTGCTTCCATTCATTTGCCATAATTTGGTGCAGTTTTGTATACAAGGAAATGTTAACAGATAAAAAACAACTTAATGTAGGAAACATGCAAGGTTTATTAAAGTACACAATTTGTCACATTTCCCCCCCCCCCCTCATGTTAGCAGTTTTAAAACATTCTATGTCAAATTTAAGCCTCTCAAAGTGTCATCTATTGAACATACTCGAAAGTTTGCAATTCTTTTGTTTCCTTTCTATTTTCTTTACACTGCAAGAGATTGTTATTATAAATAATCTTTAGAATACTGTTACTAGATGTTAAATTCTTCCTGCTTAATTTTAAACAATTCCTCTGCGAGTAATGGCCAAACAATAATGTAGCAAGTATAAAAGAATCACCACTTATAAAAGTGGATATGCCATTCATACAGAAAATTGTGTAACTGAATTTTCCAACTGCACTACAAACATTTTTAAAGAACTAAGTTTCCTAATGAAAATCTTTCTGAAACAATTCTTACTTACCTCAAAACCCATATTTCCAAGCCAAAGAATTGCAGAAAGGACACTGAATATACCATCACACATTTCTGGAGGGATATGCAGAACATTGAATGCGAGTCTAAGAGCATCAAATTTTTTCGCATCATTTACACCATCAATCTTGATGCAACCTGATTGATTTAGGTATTTGTAATGTTCTGCAGGCTTGAGCTTTAGTTGTTCTGCTAACTCTTTGTTGTGCTGAAACAGTGTTCATATACATCCACTATCTACTACGTTAAATACAATTTTGTTATTAGCATTTTAAATAATCTAGGTCATAAAATGATGGATCATACCTTGTTTTCTTATTTTGAAAGTGTGACGAAATTCATATCTTGTGCAAGAAAAACACAATATGTATCTCTGTATGCCAGCAACAAAGTGTATCTTGAATTTCGCTGATTAAATGTTATTTAACTTGTAAATCAGATGATAATTATGGCAGATGCAAAATTTAATGGCGTTCGGCAGGAGCTGGTCAACACAACATTCAATCAAATGCTTGCCACGCCTTGCAGTGTTGTATGGTTAAATAATCTGTGGTCATACTGTAAAGTCTGTGACTGAATATCATTTGCACGCACAAAATTTATCTTTGCAACAAGAAAGAGAATAAACTGATCATGAAGAGTATTTTATTTCGAAGCAGAGATATGAATGTGCATTGAATTTGTCTTTTAACAGAGGCTCTGTTAAGATGCTTTCATCATCAGTCCAAATCCTTTCATTATCTATCTACTGTTTTGTTTATTGTGTCAGCTTGTGACTCAACAAAGATAACAGAACTGCATGGCTAGGATAAGCAACTGAAAGTCTCAAGTTATATTAGCTTCAGTTCGGATTTCTGCTTTTGTGTTAATGGTGGTAATTTCAGTTCCCATAATTCACTTATACTGATTGTGTGGAATTGTTTCATTGGTGTTTAATTTCTTTGTTGGATTAGTCAAAATGTCACATAGTGAACACGGTGCGAGCAGTAAAAGTGAACCAATAATACTGTTGCAAGCATTGTTTCGACTTGTGCAGCTGGCGCACACAAAGGGACAGATAGTGCAGCATGGAGATAAAAAGCTTGCCAAAACAGATAAAGATAGATAACTGGAAGGTTTGTCTTTCTAGTGCCATCTTATTTGTTACAGAACATTCAATTAATTTCTAGAACAATGAGTAGAGGTATATATAAAGGAAGCCATGGCTAGTTTATGGTTCAGTCGTAATTGGTGTCAGGAGTGAGACCTATGACAATAGAAGCTGCATTGGAAAAGATTTTAGAGAAAATGATTGAAATGAAGGTCGAATTGGAACTTGAGAATTGTCCGTGTGAAGCTGTGTTTTGAAAGTGAACTCTTTTGTTTTGTGGTCGACGACCTTGTATGTTATATCTGTGTATGTTACATAATTCTGCTACTGTAAGGGTTGACCAAAGTGTGTTTCTACGGAAATAAAGAACGTTTTGAATTTCTGCAACTGGACTTTTAATTCTACGAACCCACACAGTCACAATTTTATTAAAAGGAGTGATAAAACAAAATAGATTGACAACATGGGAGAACATATTCATCTGGAAAAATAAGGATCGCGTAATGAACTTTGAAATACCGCCAGTAGATAATTTGACAAAAAAGTTCATAGTTCCATCACCAGAGAGAGCAGACAACAACAGATGCCAGTTGGAAAGAGATTGAAAATGGAGGCCAGGGCCTTTGAAACTAGTCTCTCATAAATATATGAAAAAGTAAGTGACGAGTGTCAATAAACCAACCACAAATAATTTTTATATTAATTTTGACGTCACTGTTACTAAATTCCTCCAAACACACTTCATTAACTGTGTTCATTATTTATTGGTTAAAGTTTTCGTTACTCATACATTAAATTAAATGAATTTATAACACGTTTCACACTCATACACAAATTAAAAAAAAACTGATATTCAGCCACTAAATAACATTACACAAAGGAATACTTGGATACAGTGTGAGCAAGCGAACCATATTCACTTGTTATGAGGAATTCTCATTATGATTGCAGGAATGGAGTATCGTGCCAACATGGCAGGTGCATCACAATCAATCTGCCTCTGATTTAACAACAATTAGGTATTGGATCTGTTTACGTAAGAAGGATGGAATTAGTTTCTAGAACAAAAATATAAAGCAATGATTGATTGTTAAATGAATTTCAATACATATTTAAGTTTTACAGCTATAACTACGAGTGTTGGTGGCCCTGCTTCATTGTGCAGCATATGATCACCGCGCAACACTCAGATGCAGCATGCATTTGTGCGAAAATCTAGGGAACTTAGGACATAAGAGAGGCAAGAGGGGAAGGTTGTACGTATGTACGTATGTACTTATTACCGAGCTTGCTGGCTCTCATCATGTTGACGTCACGGACAGCATTCCACTAGTTATGCACACAGGTTACGCAGGTGTTTTCCATGCATCGAGAGTTCATTATTGGTCATACTCGATTTCTTATACTTACAATAATGCACTGTTACATTGTCTCTTAAAATTTCTACAATGTGATTTAGAAAACAGAAAAGAGCATGCTGCAGCACTTAAGGACGAGCCACCCCTGATTAATACCCTATAAAGTGTATTTATTTCTTCCTGCTACTGCATATAGCTTCTGCGCACACTTTGACATATAGCTATGCAATTCTTCACTACCAGTGTTCAACCTTCAGCCACCATTTAAATTTTGCATCTGCCATAATTAATGGACCATAGGGTTTTGAAATACTTAGAAGCCAATTTTAATTGCTAGCCTTTTACAATTTATTAAAACTGTTGTAAAAATATTGTTAAGGGAAAACTAAATGGAAGAAGTTGCCAGAATGTGAAAACTTTTTTGTAGTAGAGTCTTATAAATTTGAATTTCCTTCTCCCCCATCACTGTAGGTGCTACACTTATATTTTATATATATATTTAAACAGACAAGTACTATAAAATACATTATAAAAAGTACTTTGTCCTTAATGACACGTTGATTTCTTTTTTGAAAGCAATTCTTGATAAATGTCATAAAAAGAGGGTATATTTAAGAAAACAATCTTATCTTCCTAAAAAAAAAAAAAAAAAAAAAAAAAAAAAAAAAAAATCCTTACTGTATAAAATTAGATTTTAAAATTACAAGGCTTACGTGTACAAAGCATAACAAAATCTTCAATAGTTTTTGGGATAATGGGTCATCAATTTAGCAGATTTAACAATATACTGAGTAGATCATTCAGCATAAAACACATCTGATTTCCAATTTTTGTTTTCCTGCTTAGTGAGTTTCACTTACCTTGGCACCTTCAACAAGCTGATAGAACACGTGATAATTTCTCTCTCCTGGACTCTGGAAGGTAATGCGAGATTGCTCAAGCAGATAATCTTGGATAATACAACCTTTGATCATCCATTTGCTGTCAAAGCAAACCTGCATGAACTTTCCAAACCTACTGGAGTTGTCGTTACGAACAGTCTTAGCATTTCCTGAAACAGTACAGTTGTCAGTGAGAAAACATATTTCTATTTATCAAATTTAAGGGTGAGTTGGTTAATGACACTAAACGACACTTACTTTTAAATTTTCCCGGAACATAGATAGAGTCAACATGAAAAATTCAATGCCACAGTTGGGATCTGAACCACAGATCTCCTGGTTTCCGTCCAGTCACTCTAACCCATTGAGCTACCATGGCCAATGGGTTAGAGTGACTGGATGGAAACCAGGAGATCCGTGGTTCAAATCCCAGCCGTGGCATTGAATTTTTCCTATTGACTCTATCTATCAAAAACCTTAGCCTATATATGGCTAGTGTGAAGAAATGATTAATTTCCATCAATTAACTAAAATCCCCAGAACATGTTTCGGAGGCTACTTTCCTCCATTGTCAACTGGGCATCAACTGGTTCTCGGTGTAGCTGGCGATATTTTGTCATAGGTCTCCTCTGGTGGCGGTTCAAGGAACTTGCTGAACAAATCTTTCTGTGGACGTCAAAATTGAATTTTTGTTACTATTTTTTGAAATGAAGATTTGTTCCCATGTGCACAGTTCTTGTTTTCTTGATGTATGTTTTAGTAGTTTTGGTTCTGAATTTATGTTGTGGTTTTTTCCCAAAAATGTGTGGCAACTGCTGATTTTTCTAATTGTTTATATTTTATGTGCTTAAAGTGTTCCTTTGCTCTTGGTTTTTCCAATATAAATTGGACTACAGTTACAACATTCAATTTGATATTGTCACAAATGACTGTATTAATTACACTCTGGTGACTCAAGTAGTAGGTGTGACGTTACTCCCTCCCCTCCTTTAAGCGATAGACGCTCTCTCTAAAACCAAAATCTTGGTTAAGCAACATGGGTAGGTGACTCCGCTACTGGACAGGTAAATGGCCGTTGTGGCTGCCTTTGTAATCTGCTTGTTGTTATAAATACTCTTATTAAGTGAATTCCACATTAGTTTGGCCTTACCCTACCTTTGTACCAATGAAACCTTTATAGAAAAATCCCAACCTCTTGCTAAAGCATGTAGTTCTGCCCTGAGTGTTTGCTCCCGTGTTCGACCTGACCACGTGTTCCTTAATATTCACAAACTAAGATCAGGTCGTCACAATATATACCAGATATTTTGTTAGATGGAATGGCATCTTTAATGTTTGAACAAATTAGGTTTTTTAAGGAGAAATGGTTGACTGGTGCTAGTTGAATGTTTTGTTTTTTGAAGACTTTTTTGAATTTATCAAAAGCCCATGGGTGGTAAGTGAATGTTTTGAAAATCATATTAGTTTCTGTAGCTGAGAGGGTTGTGGTTTCCTTTATTAGCTTCTTCTTTTTGCTAAGTTCACTTTTTTGTCTACTAGTGATTTGGGAAAGTCATTTTTTGTGCTATTTCAATAATTTTGTTGTATTCTGTTTTGTATTCTTCTGCTGTGAGAGGGATGTTTACCAATCTGTGTGCTAAACTATTGAAGATTGACTGTTTGTGGGATCTTGGATTGTAGCCATTAGCTTTTATGTAGTTGTCTGTCTCTGTTGGTTTTCTGTAAATGCCAAAGTTTAGTCTGTTTTTATTCCTCATTATTTTTAGATCCAAAAATGGTAAATGCTCGTCTTTTTCTATTTCTACAGTGAATTTTATACTTTTTTCTTGGATATTTAGAAGTTTTATTGCTTCACTGATGTGTTTTTTTAGTACTATTGCAAAGATGTCATCTACATATCACTACCAGAGTTTAAACCTCCAAGGGATGAAGCAACAGGAAAACAAGAACTGTCCACATGGCAAAAAATCTTCATTTCAAAAAAAGGAACAAAGTATTCAATTTCGAAAGATATGTTCAGCAAGTTCCTCAAACCGATACCAAACGAGACCTCTGACAAAATCACCAGCTTCACCACTGAGAACCAGTCAATGTCTGGTTGACAATGGAGGAAAATAGCCTCTGAAAAATGTTCTGGGAAATTTAAAAGTTTTGTTTAGTGTCATTAATTGACTCCCTTTAAATTTAATTTATTACAACATTGTTTTCAGCACTTCCATGAAAGGCATTTATATTTGTATTTTTTTGTACATTGTCATTCCAAGTCAACTTTACATTCAACTGAAAAATATGAAATAACCATTATTTTTTGCATTGTATATTTTCTCAAATTTTTCATTACCTGGAACTGATTATATTTGCTGTAGCCAAAAGGACTCTTTTAGTTTTTGTAGTCATATTATGTGTGTAAGAGATGTTTTGGTGTATACTGTGATGAAGGCGCAACATGGGCCATAATTCTCTTTGGAAGATTGACATCCAGTGTTTGGAGAGATAAACAAAGATAAGTAGTGCTCTCACCCAGCGTAAACACTAGAAGTGCTTTAGTTAATTGATGGAAATTAATCATTTCTTCATACTAGCCCTACATAGGCTAAGCTCTTTGATAGATAGAGTTAACATGAGAAATGCAATGTCATGGCCGGGATTTGAACCATGGATCTCCTGGTTTCCATCCAGTCACTCTAACTCATTGAGCTACCATGGCAAACGTGCCGTCCTGACATTAAATTCTCCATTTGACTTGTAAATTTTCCCGGTAAACCACTAGTGGCTCTCGTATTTGAGATGCACTATTTGTGGTAACTTACTGTCCTCCACAGGAGAGATAGTCTCCGACAGCTGAGACGCAGGGGGATTGGCGAAGGTTTCCACACCCTCCCTGGACAAGTTTATGACACCCCATGTCAGTTCAGTTATAGACCATTCAAAAACATTCTGACGGCTTCTGCTTTTGTTAATGAATCTTCTCGATTTTAGTATACAGAGTGAATAGGGCGCATGTTTTTTTAAGGGTCTGCTCCTTGTGTAACAGAGGTTCCTTGCCCCACACATTCACTGTCCTTTTCCCACAGCACATTCCTTACAGGGACAATCTTTGCATTGGTATACTATACTTGAGTCGTTCAATGTTAAAGTTCTTGCAGTGAAATTGTAATGGAAAGTGTACAAATATCATATCATATCATATACTTGAGTCCCAGGCTTCATCATTTAACTCTTATTATTTTAAACCAGGAGATCCGTTTATTTATTTCAATATGTTCTTTGTTCATATGATCTTTCGTAAGTAAAGAATACTGAAAATAATGTTAAAATCAACTCAATTTTTAAAAAGTACTCTATACGTCAAATTTAATATTTTCAAAGGTAGCTACGCTAAATCATTGTTTGACCTTTTTCTCCACATTATACACAACTAAATTTTCAAATGGAATTTTAATTTTTTTAACAAGGTATTTAAAATTTTCCCAATTTAGAAATCTCACTGTAGCCAAGCATGTACTGCTTGTAGTACATCTTCGATCCTCATTTTTAACTCTTCGCCTCGTAACAAACATTTAAAATATCTCCATAAAAAGTAATAAAGTGCAGAGAGAGATCTGTTCCCGTTGCAGCAAATCTGTGGAATAATGGCTGAAAATATTTCTTTCAAAACATTAAATTTGACAAGCACAAGTATTTTTTAAAATAAGTTAATTTTAGTTTTATTTGAATGATGTCCTTACCGAAGGCCTCGAGTATGGTGTTGGCCTCGAGGATCTGCTGCTCCACCCAGGTGCTGACGTTGCTGGTGACAGAACAGAGGTACTGAAGGATGAACTTGGTGGTCTCCGTCTTGCCGGCGCCACTTTCCCCCGAGATGACACACGACTGGTTGCTACTCTGCGAAGCCTGTAGCGACTTGTAGGCGGCTTCTGCAAGGGCAAACACGTGCGGCTCCAACGTGCCCATCTTCTGCCCGTGGTACCGGAACACATACTCCTGCAAGAAACAAGAGTGCTCCTGGTTACTTGCCTAACCTCTCTCACGACTTTCCGACCTTAACAAAATAGGAGAACTGACAACGGCAATTTCTCGTTGGTCCTTCGTCTAAATGAGTGTCTATCCTTCGAACAGGATTTAACAAAAGTATAACGGTAGCATAGAGAACTGCATTACATGCAACTTCTTGGAGTGGCAGCCATTGAAGAAACTTTCTTTTGCGTTGTTGTTTTGTTATATTATTTGACGCGAGAATATTTTCTAAGTCTAACGGTGGACATATACGCATGCGCAGTACTTGTGTTGCAGCCAACACGAGAAAGATGCGTAACACTTGTAGCCAACCTGTGCAAAAAAGCCCCAGACATCTGTCCTACGCCGGTACAAAAGGGCATGTGGATGGGATAGCGCAGATCAGTTTGGAAAATACTGACCACGTTACCTTTCAGGTTTTATTGCTACAAAAGTAGGCTTGCTGTCCAGCAAAAGTGCCAATTGTACTGTTAGAAGTGAATGCTGTTCCGTGCGTTCTTCAAATATTTAAGATTCGCTCAGTACATTGTTGAAAATCTCAAAATGGCTCAACAAATCCAGTTAACAAACCTGTGCTAACGCCAAGAAACATGTAAATATCTCAATTATAGAAGGCTATGGATGAGTCGTATTATTTTCTGAACGTACTGCGATGCGCTTTTGTTTTCATTTTCGTCTGCACAAGCTGAAAAATGAGGGATGAAGAAAATCATAAATAAAGCTGTGAGAAATTTCTCATCGATGGAGAAAGAATTGTTAATTGAATTGGTGACGAAGGGTAAGGATATTGTGGGAAATAAGAGGACGTATGAGGTAAATGTAAAAGAGAAATATGTCAAGTGAGAAATTATTGGAAACGAATTATATTCAAATGCATGTGTCACTACTACAAGCACCAAACAACTTGTCAGTGTTACGTAAATTTAAAACGAGGTGCGAAAGACAAGTGACAAACTGTTCAAGACGGGAGGTGGACACTGTATTATCCACATAATTCAGTGAATTATAAAATAGCAAAGTTATTACTACTTGAAGCAAAGGCGAGATCGGCATATTCCTTGCGATCGGCATATTACTTCCGCAGTAACCTTCATAGCAACATGTTTCGACAGTCTATACCTCTGTAGAACATTTTCTTCTGATAGCTCCTCAAAATAATCTCTGCTCATTGGCCGTACTCTATTACGAATGCCATTTAGACGTTCCTAAATATAGCAAATCGACATTAACAGCTGAGTTCATGCCCGCCATCTTGACTATTTACAAGCACCTAACATCAGAAATTTGACTTGTTAGTTTAACAAGAGATTTAACACGAGTGTTAAACTAACACTTGTTGGTGAAATGCAATTTTTGTTATAGCTATTGTCAGGGGCGGCTGGTGGCTCTGAAAATTGGTGGTTCACAAAGTTATCCATGCAACTTAATTTTTTAAAGTAACAACATTTCTTTAAGCCTGTCACTGCAGACTGCTCTACACACGTTAACGGTAATTCACAGCAAATAACACAACATTCACATTTCATAAACACTGTAGAATATTTATCGTATACATCATTGTTAAACTTCCTGTTAAAACATCTTGTTTTTGTTTTGACTATCTGTGTGATGTTTAGTTTCAGCGTGGGTCTTCCATGTCGCTTAAGTTCAATTTTTCCTTCCAAGGTCATGTTTGAAAAAGGATGTGCTAAAAGACACTTAATGGAATTCATTGTTTCTTCTTACAACACAAGTTACCTGTATTTATATAAATATTTCTGATGCACTACTCAAAACACGGCAGAGGTAACAAAACACGGCACAAACCATGTGGCTATGTACTCGTAGATTACATTTAACATAGGGGCAATAAATGCCGCTGCTGTGATGAAAGAACGACCAGGTTAGGCATCCACTATTCTCTGGCAGCTAGGTTAACCAACCACATGCAGCCATACGCCCCGCATCGTCCCCCTACTTGCCTCGGCAAATCCTAGGTTCGTCCTGCCCTATACCTCCCTGTTGTATGCCAGTGGTTTGCATCTGGGAGTGAACTACTTGTCACCTGCAAACAATACAGCGCGCTCAGGTCCCCTGCACTAGATAAGGTCGAAATGTACTCCAAATGGAACATGCCATTACATTAAAGGGAGACCCAGCATTTTGGTTGTAGTGCAAACATGCTACCCCCTTCAGAAGCCGCCCCTGGCTATTGTTAAACCCGTGTTAAGTCTTAACATCTGTTGCTGAAATCGGGCATTAGAGTACTTAAAAGTGACAAGTCCATGCCAGTAGATTTACGGGCATGTGAAAGAAATCCTGTGGGGCCAAATTCCGGCACACCGGCAACGCTATATAGATCTGAGCAATTGACATTCCTAAGAAACAAATTAATGCGAGGAGCATGACATTTCAAAGTCATCACGTACCCATGTTTTTGTTTTAAAAATATGATTAACTTTAGCCTACTATATTTTATTTTTATCCAACACTTAGTTGTAAAGTTGTAGCTTAATAATATAAATTAACCTACTAAACTAACACTTTAATATTAGGAATGGATAAAATTCCACTTTAACTACTGTATCAGTAAAATACAATCACTAGGTCTACATTTCAAGTATAATATTTATTGTAGTTTTAACATTTAGTAATGAAATGTACAGTTACAGCTTGTATTCATTCAGTAATTAACAAATATTTTCCTATATGTTCACATTCTACTGACAATACATTCGTCAATGTAGCTTTCTGAAATGAAAATCAAATTAACCTAGAAACGACTAGCCAACATCGATTGTCTCATATTAGCAGCCGGAGTTGGTCTAAATAACTCTATATTCCAGAACATAACATTACAAATAATTTTATTATTTTATTATAATTTAATTAACAAAATAGTAAGTCTTTTTAATAATTAGGGTAAGTGTTGGATAAAACATTGTATGGTACAAGACAAAACATAATTAAATAATTACTTTGGATGATTGAAGTTAATATATAAATATTAACAATTAAATGGGTAGATGCACAGTTATTTTCAAGAGTAAGCTTTGGATAGGGAAAGCAGAATACGCATACAAATGATCAAGTAGCGCTGTTCAGAAGCCCGGCTTACGCAGTTTTGCTGAGCGAACATTTCACGTCAGTTCATTTGAATAAAGTGTTTCCATGGCACTCTTGTGAGATTATTATCGAGCCAGCCCTCCTCGCCCTTATGGATTTTAAGGGTTTATCTTACTTGCCACCCTTCTCCCACTTTTCCAGTCTATGAATCTCTTCTTCCGAGCCAAGGAAGAGTTCCGAGAAACAGCTTGAAAGGATTTCGAACGTTACCTTTGCATCGGATTACCATTTCAACTGAAACACACCGCACTTTCCATATTCTTCCAACATTTTAGTTAAGTAATGAATAAACTTGGGGATTTTATTGACTATGTCCTACAAAATGAATATATCTCCTCACCACAAACTGTACTTGGTTCATTTTGACTTTCTGAAAGGATTTTGGTTAAAATCCCATATAGAGATACTCCAAAAAGTATTCGTCTAATCAAAGCACATAGATTAAAACAAGAACAATCACAAAAATATAGATAACAAACGATTAATAACTATTTTCTTACATTGGTTGATATCTAGATTTAAAAATAAAACACAATTTGTGTTCATATATTGCTCAATTAGTGAACAGCTCTAATCATGTCCCATTTGATGTCAAACAAGTATTCGTCTAGTAGAGCCCAGGTATGGTACCTCGCTGACAAACATCCCTTCCCTTTTCTTATGTAATTGTGTTTCATCCTGACAGTTCCATCTCTGTTTTCAAAGCCGTTGACTGCTATTTAAGTAATATGGATCGAAAACGTCGTGAGACTACAAAACAAGAGAGAGAAATTTGCACCAGGTTATTTAAAAAGGAAAATCTTTTCAAGAAATTGGAGAAACCATTGGAAGATCTACCAGTACAGTAAAGACTATCATATACAGCTTTGATCAGAACAGAAGTTACGAAAAACAATCAAGAAGCGGTCGTCCTGCAGTTCTACCCAACATTGAGAAACGACAGTTACTTAGAGAAGTCAAGAAAAACCCTAAACTAATTGCTCCAAAACTTGCTATTGCAGTTCAAACACAGACAGGAAAGTCTGTTTCAGCACAAACTATAAGAAACGTGCTTTACGAAGCTGAGTATGGAGACCGTACAGCCCGTAGAAAACCATACATCAGTAAAATCAACAGAAAGAAGCGAGTTGCTTTTGCAAAATAACAAAAGAAAGTTTGATTTCTGGAAGAAGGTTGTATTTACTGACGAGAGTCAATTTGAGCTCTTTAAGTCAAAAGGACGAGTAAGTGTGGAGAAAAAAGATTTGTGAGCTGAGAAGGAAAATACAACAGCTACAATTAAACATGGAGGCGGTTCAGTACTTGTCTGGGGCTACATGAGTGCAAATGGTGTGGGGGGTTTATGTTTTATTGATGGAATTATGAACCATAAGGTTTATATAGAGATCCTAAAAACACATATGTCCAGTAGTGTGAATAATATAGGTCTTTCTGTGTATTATATTTTCACACAAGATACTAAACCAAAACACACAGCTCTAGATGTAAGGTTATGGTTGTTGTATAATACTCCACGATGGATGTCGACATCACCACAATCCCCAGACATGAATCCAATAGAGAATTGTGGAGTATACTGGGCAAAATATTAAGAATCATCAGATATCTAATATAAAGAGTCTAAAGAACGCTCTACTAGAGGAATGACGTAAAATTACAGTGGAAACAACGTGATCTTTGGTGAAATCCATGCCAAGGAGAATACCAGAGATTATAAAAAGGAATGGAGGGCCTACTAAGTACTAACCGTAACATTCTACAACATTTCAGTATGTAGACCAATACTTATTTTGCATCCTATATTGCATATCTTTACTTTTAAATGCTTAACTATGTTTCTTTATTGTATTCTCTTTTTCACTAATCAATAAATAAGACAGTGTCCCTGCTGGACTTTATTCTGATGATTTTCCGCTATCCATACATCTTTAAACATAAACTCATGCATTAGACGAACACTTTTTTGGAGTAACTGTATTTGAGATATTTGCACAAGTGAAGCGCTATTTTGAATCTTCATTCGCAGAGAATTTTGTTTAATTTTGCATAACAGGTAGACCACAAGAAAATGGGTAGCAAATACACGGATTTCACCACAAGATATGTGTAAACAGGAAGTTTCACAAGCCAGGCGAAGACTGTAAGTGTATATTGTGCAGGCAGAAGTGTAGTAGATGTCGCATAACATGCACGGAAAGGACCAGGAGAATTACAGACTATAGCTAAGACTGAAAAGTGAAACTAACCTAACACGCAAACTTCAGTGTACATTTCTCTGTTATTAAATATAGATCTCGCTAAATCTATATTTTGTGTCAAATACATTTTTCTGTGGAATTAACTATTTCAGAACTACTGTTATTACTTAGACAACATCTTTACATCATTACAATAAACTATAATGATCGTCACAAACTTCACTATTTCCGCAAATGCATCGTTTGCATCTTCTGCCGAGTTATTTATGTCTGTTGTTATCGTTATCGCCGCTAGGTGACCGATTACTTTTTGTTTTATTACTAACATCTGAGAGTAAGACGAAATTATTGCTAGAATCGATTGGCGGTATTTCAACATTCATCACGCGATTTGTAGCTTTTAACATACTTCTCTTTCAAGTTTAGTTTATTTGTACTTAAAAATACAATACCTTCTTATAATTCCAGTTACAATTTTTGATTTCTAACTACAAACTTGCCAAATGCTTATTTTACGTGTTATTTTATTGGCTCCTTGACCGTTTACATGCAACCTTGTCCAATATTCCATTGTGTCCTTCATTTCTCTACCTCTTAACTTCCTTGCCCTTCTCATCCATTTCTCTTTGATTTTGTCTGCATACTTCCACACTTACTTTATTCTTTTCTGTCCTTTCAACTTAACCGTTTTTATGCTTACTACGAAAGCCCGTTTATTATCCCAGTTCCTGTACCATATTAATTCCCTCCAATTTTCTATTTCTTTACATTCCACTACATAATGCCCTCTGCTTATTTCATTTCCAAATAAAATGCACTCCCTTAGGGAACCCCTTCTCAATATGGCTGCTACCCTTAACCAAGCTAATAGTTTGATGTTCTATGGTTTTTCAGTTAAATATACTATCACCAGCTATTACTATTATCATTTAATACCTTTAGTAATTTAACTTTTGGATTTATTTCATGGTTAAATGTCCAAACTGCTGCTGAAGAATTTATAATTTTCTAACAGATAAGTGACGTTTGTCACAATTATATTTTATTGTAGTATTTGAATTGCTTCAGTTCTTTTACCGAACAATCATACAGTTTATTCAACTGCAAAATCACTATTAATCTTTCTTCGTGATATTGATGCAAACAGAACATGATTTCTAGAAACTAATAAAATTATTTCTACAAATGTTTACCTCAAATAACATGAACTACGAGGGCGGTCTGAAAAGTTTCCGGCCTCAACATGAAGATAGCAGCACTCGTTGAATTTCGTTGTTCATCTGTTGACAGCTACTCAAAGTTTCAGAGAGTCTGGACGCTCATTTATTACGTAACAGTCATTTCAGTGAATTGATGTGAGTGTTTTTATGAAAATGGAAAAAATCAAGTATCCAGCTGTCATTAAATATTTGTTTTTGAAAGGCAATACGCCTACGCAAGTCAAAGATGAGTTGGATTCTGCGTATGGGGACTCTGTACCATCATTTACCACAGTGAAATTTTAGGCACCTGAATTCGTGGCCGTAAGAGCTTGGGAGACGATGAACGTTCCGGACGTCCAAAAACTACAACTACCGACGAAAACATCACCACAGTTAACCAAATTGTGCTAGACGACCGGCGAATTAAAGTGAGAGAGATAGTAGAGGCTATGAACATGCCAAAAGAACGTGTTTGTCACATATTAAATCAACATTTAGACATGAGAAAGCTGTCCGCGCGTTGGGTGCCGCGTTTGCTTAAGTTAGACCAAAAACGGCCCGCCTCGGTAGCGTGGTGGTAGCATGTCTGCCTCACGTTCAAGAGGTCCCGAGTTCGAATCTCGGTCAGGGTGAGTTACCTGGATAAGTTTTTTTCCGGGGTTTTCCCTTATCCTCAAAGGCGAATGTCGGGTAACTCTAAGCTCTATGGACCCTGGGCTCATTTGAGCAACATTTCACCCATTCCATTCATCGTCCGATATGACTTAACGTTGGAGGACGTAAATTACAAAAAAAAAAAAAAAAAAAAAAAGACCAAAAACGTGTTAAAATGAACATTTCCAACGCTCTGTGGCACAGTTTAGGCGCAATAAATGCGATTTTTAGTGACGAATAATTACTGTAGATGAAACTTGCATACAGCATTATACGCCAAAAACAAAAATACAGTCCCAGCAGTGGACTACTAAGAGGGAACCAGCTCAACACAAAAGAACAACCTTTTTTCGGCTGCGAAAGTGTTAGCTACTGTTTTTTGAGATAGTCATGGAGTTATTTTAATTGATTATCTTCAAAAAGCAAAAACCATTACAGGAGCGTACTACGTTCCATTGCTTGATAAGCTGAAGCCAGAACTTGCGGAAAAATTGCCACATTTGCGGAAAAACAAAATCCTGTATCACCAAGACAACACCGTCTCACACCTCAGCGGTTGCAATGGCGAAAATCTACGCATTGCGGTTTGAACTGCTTGACTCACCAGGTCTAGCCTCAGACGCCTTCTTTTTGTTCCCGCATCTGAAAATTGTGCTCGGAGGACAGAGATTTTCGTCAAATGAAGAGGCAGTCCCCTTCGTGAACAATTATTTTGTACAGAAAAACGCCAAGTACTATTTGGACGGGTTAGAGAGATGGGAGCATCGCTGGGAGAAGTGTGTACAGTTACAAGGAGACTATGTTGAAAAACGTCGAGTACTATTTGGTCGGGTTACAGAGATGGGAGCATCGCTGGGAGAAGTGTGTAGAGTTACAAGGAGACGATGTTGAAAAACGTCGAGTACTATTTGGACGGGTTACAGAGATGGGAGCATCGCTGGGAGAAGTGTGTACAGTTACAAGGAGACCATGTTGAAAAACGCCAAGTACTATTTGGACGGGTTACAGAGATGGGAGCATCGCTGGGAGAAGTGTGTACAGTTACAAGGAGACTATGTTGAAAAACGTCGAGTACTATTTGGTCGGGTTACAGAGATGGGAGCATCGCTGGCAGAAGTGTGTAGAGTTACAAGGAGACGATGTTGAAAAACGTCGAGTACTATTTGGACGAGTTACAGAGATGGGAGCATCGCTGGGTGAAGTGTGTACAGTTACAAGGAGACCATGTTGAAAAACGTCGAGTACTATTTGGACGGGTTACAGAGATGGGAGCATCGCTGGGAGAAGTGTGTAGAGTTACAAGGAGACGATGTTGAAAAACGTCGAGTACTATTTGGACGAGTTACAGAGATGGGAGCATCGCTGGGTGAAGTGTGTACAGTTACAAGGAGACCATGTTGAAAAACGTCGAGTACTATTTGGACGGGTTACAGAGATGGGAGCATCGCTGGGAGAAGTGTGTACAGTTACAAGGAGACCATGTTGAAAAACGTCGAGTACTATTTGGACGGGTTACAGAGATGGGAGCATCGCTGGGAGAAGTGTGTACAGTTACAAGGAGACTATGTTGAAAAACGTCGAGTATTATTTGGACGGGTTACAGAGATGGGAGCATCGCTGGGAGAAGTGTGTACAGTTACAAGGAGACTATGTTGAAAAACGTCGAGTATTATTTGGACGGGTTACAGAGATGGGAGCATCGCTGGGAGAAGTGTGTACAGTTACAAGGAGACCATGTTGAAAAACGTCGAGTATTATTTGGACGGGTTACAGAAATGGGAGCCTCGCTGGGAGAAGTGTGTACAGTTACAAGGAGACTATGTTGAAAAACGTCGAGTACTATTTGGACGGGTTACAGAAATGGGAGCCTCGCTGGGAGAAGTGTGTAGAGTTACAAGGAGACTATGTTGAAAAACGTCGATTACTATTTGGACGGGTTTAAGAGATGAGAACATCGCTGGGAGAAGTGTGTACAGTTACAAGGAGACTGTGCTGAAAAATAAAAATTCTGGAAAAATATATTGTATCTTTATTCGGTTGGAAAATTTTCAAACCTCCCTCCTAAAATTGGTTAGAGAAAGTCATACGAATGTAACATCAGATTTTTGGCTGTTTGTTCCTTCACCCATTTTGTTTTGTCTGTTCATTCTCTTCTACAAATACATTTTTCTCTTTGTGTAGCACTGCAGTTTGAGAATTTGTCTCAAAGGTCCAGATATATTCGAGACTGATTACAAAACCACATCATTTCTTATGCACGTGAAGGTCATGAAATTCAAAGAAACACCTACTTTCTAACGGATCTACTTTATAAACCACATGCATTATGGAAGATGGTCACGAGGTGTGGCAAACATGATTTACTATTCATTTATGTCCCTCAAACCTGTCATTTTGTCTGCGCTGTTATCGATTTTCTGAAATATGTCATGTTGTTATTGGGCTTTAGTTTTTTTTTAGATGTTAAATATTAAGCTTTGGTAGACAAAAGACAATCAGGCTGATATTGCAATTAAAACTGCTAATATTTGAATAAAGGAAATGGGTGGTTTCGCGTGTAGCCCTCACTGCAGTCATAACATTATTAGTTTTTATTAAAACGGTCGTGTTTGATTATATTAATAAACGACTGGAATCGCTAGTAATTAAACGGATATCATGTTACCCCCTACCCCACAAAAGCAATTCTAGTGTGACACACAGGTACGTCACTATACATAGGAGAACGAGATGTTGGCTCTCCAATGTGCAAGGCTAACTTCGAGAGGTCGCTGGTTCGATTATTTGACCATGGGTATTTCTGTAGGAGAATTCTGGTCTGGTTGCTTTACTACCAATCGCTTCGTGTACTTTCATCTGCTTCAGAATTGTTGGACCATGCGATGGCGGTTGGTATGTTGAGGAAGGACGGTCGAAAGATTTCTCCTCGACACTTGGCTGGACAGCTGCGACCTCTTCCTGGGAGCTGCCTAACCTATATCGAGACTACGAGGTTGCAGTTGGCTTAGGCAGACCTAGTAGACGGATTGGTGTCTCCTGCTCCCAGAGGTCGCATTGGAAGCAAAAAAGGATATGTGCGAGTGCTATGCTTCACTTACTGAAAGCTCCTCTAACATCCTTGACTACTAAGTCCTATCCGACACAGTTTAAAAAAAGTTATTCTATTATTCACGTTACACTGCTCACGTTATGTACTGGTGAGAGATTACGTCACCATTGTTGCCTGTTTTGAAGGGAAAGAGTGGACTCGAGGAACTTAGCCGCCATCACGAAGAAGCGGGAATCGTCTCCTTGCTTATTGGTTGGCGGGAGGGGAGAGGCATGCCTTCATGTCCAGTCATGAACTGACCTCACGAGGCCGGGGTGGAACTGTGTTGCTTCTATGCAAAATACATTTATAGACCATGTTTCCAAAAGGATCCAATTCCAGAAAGATCTATCGCGCCCGCCAGGTATATAACTGACGTAAGGCCGAAGGTAGTCAGTCAGTAGTGTGAGAGCAGTGTGATGCTTCGAGCTGAGTGTGGTACTTCCAAGCTCCGTGATAAGGAGCTGGCAGGCTGTGGAACGTCCAGGAAGAGCGACTCCGGGTGTGAGATCGCTGAACTGTCGAAGCAGCTTGTACTCTGTAGTTCCATGCTAGAGGTGAACCTATGTGGGTGCTAGAGAGACGTAAAGGAACATTGTAGAGACGTTTTGTATTTGTGTAAAAGAAAGATTGGTTGTATATTAGAACTGAGCTAACGATTTGGTGGAAATAAAGATGTTTTAAGGCGAGCTTATGTTTTTTTTTTTTTTTTTTTTTTTTTTTTTTTTTTTTTTTTTTTTGTGTAACTGCACTTAGTTACCTGTACAATACAGAAAACAAAGCCCCTTGTTCTCATAGACATCGCGTTGCTAATCTTCAACCAGGAACAATTTAAAATGTGCATTTATGAATATTTCGAAAACAGCTAATACAGTTTGATGGATAGAGTCAACATGAAAAAATCAATGCCATGGCCGGGATTTGAACCACGGATCTCCTGGTTTCCGTCCAGTCGCTCTTAACCTTTGAGCTACCATGGCCAACATGCCTTCCTGACATTAAATTCTCCAGTTGACTCATATATTACCCGGTAGACCACTAGGGGCTCTCGCATCCGAGATACACCGTTTGTGGCGACTTACTATTGTAAGTACTTAAGTCCCAGGCTTCATCATTTAACTCTTATTATTTTAGTCAATTGATGGAAATTAACCATTTCTCCACACTAGCCGTACCTTAGCCTATATACGGCTAGTGTGGAGAAATGATTAATTTCCATCAATTGACTAAGCTAATACAGTAATAATATTATAAGTTAATATATTATCAATTAGAGAAAGGGATTACAATTTACTCAAAATACAAACATTTTTGGCAAAACAAAACAATTTCTTATTTCTTTAATACATTTAATTAATAGTGATTTTTGTTGTTGAAGAAATTCTTGTATGCCTAGATTTGCGTGTGTAGCCATATATTCTAAAAAAATGAAAAACTTTCTTTGTGGAGCTTAAATCCACTGCACTAATCTACCATATTAGAAAAAGCATGGTTCATGTGATATTCCCCATACTTCTATTATTCTTGCAGAATTTATTTCATTACATCGTTTTGTTGAAGGGTGCAGGAGGCTGAAATGAATATATTGGCTTTGAAATTCCACTCTTTACATAACTACGAGAAACATCAGAATTACAGATTTCAGAAAATAAGCCAAAAACAGATAGCTCTCGTAATTATCATTTTAAGTAGTCATCACTCACTTGTTTCTCTCGATGATATGAAATTTCATAGCTAGCAGATGGCAACCCTGTCTGAACATTTGACTATCGGTCCGGTTTATGTACTCCTTGTACCCAACACAAAATGCGTAATGAATTAACTTCTACCTGTGTTTCGTAAGAATGTTTACCAGAAGGCATATAAAAACATGATGTACTGTACTCATGACTTTCTCTACTATTGTATAAAATATATTTATGAACACTTGATCTTATGTCTACTTCAAGATAAACATTATGTTTATTGTTAATTTTCTTGTGGCCACAAGGGAATATGGGAAGTGATAGTCAAATGTTTTATAAGATATGTAAAGTCATCCAGAATGAAGAGGACTTCTGACGAATTACCAGAAAATCCATGGTGTACATTTCCGTTATCCGACGAACATTATAAAAATGGAACCTTAAAACGTGTATTTGTAAGGAGACTCTCGTTATCCAATGTTTATGTGGAACGCAAGAGATTTTAGAAGACAAGCACATATACTTGAAGTTCAGTGACCAGTCGTTTGGCCTTGTACATAAGCAGGACCATTACCATATGTAATAATGGTGCCCGGAGCTAGGAACAACCTTGTTTGGGGTAAATTCCCCACGGAAGCCATCGCCGTACTTGTCGACTATAAAACCAGCTATTATCTATCTTGCGTTTCAATTCGTCATACTCGTTTACAGACCAACTAATGTGTGTTTCAGTGAATTCTAAAAATATACATCTCACCCCGCCCCCGGAACTCTTTATACCCTGTCATCAACTGCAATGGCGGCCTTTTTATCTTTGGAAAATATTACAATGCTTCACCACATTCGGGAGGTGCCGGGTTTGCTTCCTCGTCTCCGCTTACGTAGCTCTCCTCGTACGTTAAATCACATAAAAAATTCACATTTGCATTCACTGTGAAAAGGATAAGGAATAAGCCTAGCTACAGAAAAGCCCTCATCCTTAGCCGGGAGGCGAACCCATGACCCTTGCACAGCAACTAAGCTGTCTTTTTTATTTCTATTTTACGTCCTCCAACGTTAAGTCATATCGGACGATGAATGAAATAATGTTCAAATGAGTACAGGGTACATAGAGCTTAGAGTTACCAGACATTCATCTTTCAGAATAAGAGAAAACCTCCAACGTTAAGTCATATCGGACGATGAAAGAAATGATGTTCAAATAAGTACAGGGTACATAGAGCTTAGAGTTACCAGAAATTCATCTTTCAGGATAAGAGAAAACCTCCAACGTTAAGTCATATCGGACGATGAATGAAATGATGTTCAAATGAGTACAGGGTACATAGAGCTTAGAGTTACCAGACATTCATCTTTCAGGATAAGAGAAAACCTCCAACGTTAAGTCATATCAGACGATGAATGAAATGATGTTCAAATGAGTACAGGGTACATAGAGCTTAGAGCTACCAGACATTCATCTTTCAGGATAAGAGAAAACCTCCAACGTAAAGTCATATCGGATGATGAATGAAATGATGTTCAAATGAGTACAGGGTACATAGAGCTTAGAGTTACCAGACATTCATCTTTCAGGATAAGAGAAAACCTCCAACGTAAAGTCATATCGGACGATGAATGAAATGATGTTCAAATAAGTACAGGGTACATAGAGCTTAGAGTTACCAGACATTCATCTTTCAGGATAAGGAAAACCTCCAACGTAAAGTCATATCGGACGATGAATGAAATGATGTTCAAATAAGTACAGGGTACATAGAGCTTAGAGTTACCAGACATTCATCTTTCAGGATAAGAGAAAACCTCCAACGTAAAGTCATATCGGATGATGAATGAAATGATGTTCAAATGAGTACAGGGTACATAGAGCTTAGAGTTACCAGACATTCATCTTTCAGGATAAGAGAAAACCTCCAACGTAAAGTCATATCGGACGATGAATTAAATGATGTTCAAATAAGTACAGGGTACATAGAGCTTAGAGTTACCAGACATTCATCTTTCAGGATAAGGGAAAACCTCCAACGTTAAGTCATATCGGACGATGGATGAAATGATGTTCATATCAGTACAGGGTACATAGAGCTTAGAGTTACCAGATATTCATCTTTTAGGATAAGGGAAAGCCCTGCGAAAAACCTTATTAGCCTGACCTAGATTAGAACTCGGGACCTCTTGAACGTGAGGCAGACACGCTACACATGTTAGATGCAGAGATTGTACCCACACACAGTATCCAGAAAATATGGTCCACCCCCACCAGAAACAAGCGCTTCTTAGGTGTTACATTCACGTGTTTCTTCCTACCTACTATCGTTTAGTTAAATCTTTTGAATATATTGCAATAAAAGTTTTATTTTTATATTTACTTATGACAATTCTATCTGAAAATGCCTTTCTCTGCTCGTTCTTCTACTCACTGCTCTTACAAAGGCTTCTTCTGTTTACTTCTTGATAACCAAGATAATGTCATTGTACATTCCTGTATTTCGTTATAAGGAAACAGTAGAAAGTTAGATCTTTTTAAAGTCTATACTCTCTGATTAACAATGAGCAAGTATCTAAACACTTGAGGAAAGCAGAAATATTGTAAAGTTTAAACCAAAACAAAGAATTTTATGAAATATTTAACGTTACAACAAATTCTGTGTGACAAAGAGTGTACTTCGCCTGACCTACATTGTTTTTGTATTAAGATTTCTAGTTAAAATCATCAGTTATCTCTTCAGAAATTAAGCAAAAACGAAAAATATTATATGTAAAGGTTAATTTGGGAGGTTCTGTAACTGTTTTGTGTACACAAACTTGTGCCTCTGCTTTACGTTTGTTATCTGATAGGAACTATGCTGTTTCTCATTTGTTTACATCAACGAATGGAAATGTTAACGCATTTTAAAGTGCAGCAATTTAATCTGGGAACATCTAAATGTACAACGACGAATGTTTAGTGCTACAAATGAAGCTACACTTGACATAAATTGTATATTTTAACAAGGTCCACATAGCTCGTTGGTTTAGGCGAGCCGAGGGAAGAGAGGCGTCAAGGATCTTGATATATTGGATGACATCGACTTTAAAGGGTTCAGATATTTATCGATCTTGGTAACATCACAGCTGAAGAAAGGAATCTTCTCTTTATGACACTACATTCATGATAAGACGCTCATGTTCGACTTGTCACGGAAACAATATTGATAGGACGTGAATCTTGCAGGTCAAAGTTTGTAGTTCAGGTGTGTGACGTGATGGCGCATCATGTCTCACTGCGGAAACAGATGACGAGCGTGTTTTCATATCTATCCCTTCGAAACCAACCAGGTTGGGTTATTTAGTGCTGCTACTCTTACTACATGATTAAGGACAGTGATTTTATGCTCTAATAAACCCTTTAAATGTATGTATTTACGCAATGAAAACGTCCATCATGTAGACGTCCAGAGAAATAAAGTAAAAACACATCATATTGACATAAATAATAATTATAATTACAATTATAAAATTCATACTGGAAAATGCCATTATATTCCTAAATCCTGAAAATCCTTCCATCTTGCTTGCCACTGAATAATAATTCGGTCCCCATACAACTAACTCTAGGTGTTTGTGTATCGGAGGACCTCTATTCCTTTTTACAAATTTTGCCATTTCACGTATCCTAATCTTAATTTTTCTTTTAATTGTTCTAAGCCACCTCTCTTTAACTTTCCCTAAATAATTCCCTACATTTCTCCTGTTCTTTTCCCCTTTTACTGACAACATTTTTCTAATTACTAATTTGCCCCCCCCCCCCAAATTGTCCCATTCACGTAGCCAGGCCTGCTCTCTCCATCTTTGTTTGACTACAATATAATATACGAGGGCTGTTCAATGAAGAATTATCATAATCTTTTACGGTCATAATTTTTCGCACTAAAATCAATCTTACTATATTCTGTTAGCTTAATCTGAAGCAAACACGCAGTAGTAGTTTCATTGTTGGTACTCCTGGTTCCCGCCAGTGAGAACCAGGCAAGTTCAGACATGTTCAGTATCGCCTACCGCTGTAATGGAGGTAACATGCGAGGAACAATATGCGGCTTTGAAATTCTGCGTTCGTCTCAACAAATCTTCAGTTGAGGCCTATACAATGTTACAGGAGGCCTATGGAGAGTCTGCTCTTCTCTACAGCACAGCTCGAAGGTGGTTTAAAATGTTTAAAGAGGAGAGACAATCAATTTCAAAGGAAGGTGGACCCGGTGCTCCAGCTACTGCTCTTACGGAAGAAAACATCAACACTGCTGCTGCAATTGTGAGAGAAGATCGACGAATTACCTTAAGATCACTTTCTGAAATACTGAACATTTCATTGGGTGCCACCCACACGTTGGTGACAGAAACAGTGCACATGAGACGTGTTTGTGCGCGATGGGTTCCAAGACTGTTGATTCCCGAAGAAAAGGACATTCGCATGTACGTCTGTATGCAGTTAAAGTTGATGTTAGAGGAAGATCCGGAGTTTGTTTCAAACGTAATCACTGCTGATGAAACTTGGCTACATCATTTTGATCCTGAGAGCAAACAGCAAAGCTCAGTGTGGAAATCTCCTTCATCACCAACCCTCCAAAAAGCAAAAGTGGTTGCTTCTGCTGGGAAAGTTATGGTCATCTCATTCTTTGATATTCATGGAATGGTTTATCAGCATGTTGTACCTGCACACACATCAGTAACTGGACAATACTACAGCGATGTCCTGAAAACCTTGTAAGTCCATATCAGGCACAAAAGACCACATTTCCGTGAAGCAGGCTGGATGCTGCACCACGATAATGCGCAGCCGCATATTGCCAATGTTGTTGCTGAATATCTTGCAAAAATCAACGTGAAGTGCATCCCTCACTCTCCCTATAGTCCGGATGTAGCCCCCATTTGACTTTTTTCTGTTCCCTAACTTGAAGAAACGCCTTCGTTGGAGGCATTATCCATCATCAGAAATAGTGGTGAAGGCTGCGGAGGCGATTTTGAAGTATCTCTCAAAACTGGTTTCCAGCATGTCTTTGCAGACTGACAGAAACGCTGGGACAAGTGCATCGCATTCAGGGGAGGCTATTTTGAGAAGTAACATCAAAATTATGAGGATGAGTAAATGTACGTTGTCAAAAAAAAAAAAAAAAAAGTGGTCATTCTTTATTGAACAGCCCTCGTACAATGGACATTTATCTAGCTCCCTCTCTTGACCTATACCTCTCAAGTTTCTCACTCCTGTTCTCGCCCTAACTTATTACATATGTCTATATATCCTTCCCTCCCCTAGGTTGTATTTAATTCTCTATATAACCTCAGTGAGTTTTTGTCACTTGTACTGGCAAAAATGTATTGTCTGTCAATATCTTCTAATCTTAGCTTAACTTCTTTCCAGAAGCCTTTATACCCATACTCTGCATTTATCCAAGAATGGCCCATACCTTTCAACATGTGTCCAAGACCCTCCCCAGTTACTTTCCCTTTGAATATGAAAACATTCTTTAATTATATTGCCATCTTCCAAGTTAGTGATTCTGTATGCATATTTCATTGTCCTTGATAAGATTTTAATTTTAGTAGAATGCCTGCCCAGTTCCAATTGTGCTGCCCCATTAGGTGATGCTATTGGTAATCCCAAAATGTATTTACAAAAGGAACTATGCACTCTATCAGTCTCTCTCCAAGCCTCATCTACTCCCCAAACCTCTGATCCATGTAACATTCTATTTTCTACTACTGCCGTATAAATCCTCTCCAAACATTTGACATTTAAATGTGACAGTTTACTGTAGCATGATGTTATCACCCTCATGGTCATTTTACCTTTTGCCACAGACCTCTTTCCATCTACCATCTGAACTGAACCTTGCCCCCACCTTAGCACCTCTATTCCTCTTCTATTAACCTCTCATTTATCATCTTTACGCATCTGTATCCTTTTTTTTGAACACCATAATCTTTGTTTTGTTTTCACAGACTTTCAAACCTCATTTATTGCCTCGATTGCAGCCCTCCACTTGATATGGACCCCAGTACTAGGTCATCTGCAAACAGTAGCCCCGGGATTTCTCTATTGTTAATAACTGGTGAATGTACCCTACAACTTGATATCTCCTCTAAAATACCATCGATATAAAGGTTAAATAATACTGGACTAAGTTTACATCCCTGCCTTACTCCTATTTAACTCGATATAGATTTAGTGGATAAAATAGGCCACATGAATGTAAAGTAATGCTTTTTACTATTTCTACCAGCAACTAATTTGATTGATTACATTTGCGAAGCATTGCAATTTTAGACAAAATGTTGACGAAGCTCTTCTGGGGTAGAGGAATGTGTACAGAGGTTCCGAATCCAAAATGTCACTGGTTAAACATTCATGTGCATTAGTTTATTACCACAGAGAGAAAAGGAAGCAGGCAAAATTGTTTAAAGGGGTGAAAACCACAGAAATTGAACAAAACCGCTGAAGCTGCACAAAAGGATGAATTGAGGCGGCCGAACGACCCCCATCTCCCGTACCATACACCATCTGACACCAGCCTGAGCTCTCGATCAATGGTCGTGCTTCCACTCGTATAGGTTATGTCTGGACACAATTAAACTGAGTACTCCTCACTAACATGTGCTTAGTTAGACCTAGTTGTCACAACCTTTATTAGATACAGAAAAAGTATTGCATTTCACCAAAGATTCCATTCGCAACTTCACCCCGGAAATGCATATTTAAGCATTTTTAGACATAGGTCCGTGCGCATGCGCCTGTGAAGAGCATAACTGAAAACGACATTTTTTAGAAATTAAATTTACGTCCTCCAGCGTTAAGCTATATCGGACGATGAATGAAATGATGTTCAAATAAGTACAGGGTACATAGAGCTTAGAGTTACCAGACATTCATCTTTCAGGATAAGAGAAAACCTCCAACGTTAAGTCATATCGGACGATGAATGAAATGATGTTCAAATAAGTACAGGGTACATAGAGCTTAGAGTTACCAGACATTCATCTTTCAGGATAAGAGAAAACCTCCAACGTTAAGCTATATCGGACGATGAATGAAATGATGTTCAAATAAGTACAGGGTACATAGAACTTAGAGTTATTAGACATTCATCTTTCAGGATAAGAGAAAACCTCCAACGTTAAGTCATATCGGACGATGAATGAAATGATGTTCAAATAAGTACAGGGTACATAGAGCTTAGAGTTATTAGACATTCATCTTTCAGGATAAGAGAAAACCTCCAACGTTAAGTCATATCGGACGATGAATGAAATGATGTTCAAATAAGTACAGGGTACATAGAGCTTAGAGTTACCAGACATTCATCTTTCAGGATAAGAGAAAACTTACAACGTTAAGTCATATCGGACGATGAATGAAATGATGTACAAATGAGTACAGGATACATAGAGCTTAGAGTTACCAGACATTCATCTTCCAGGATAAGAGAAAACTTACAACGTTAAGTCATATCGGACGATCAATGAAATGATGTACAAATGAGTACAGGATACATAGAGCTTAGAGTTACCAGACATTCATCTTCCAGGATAAGAGAAAACCTCCAACGTTAAGTCATATCGGACGATGAATGAAATGATATTCAAATGAGTACAGGGTACATAGAGCTTAGAGTTACAAGACATTCATCTTTCAGGATAAGAGAAAACCTCCAAAGTTAAGTCATATCGGGCGATGAATGAAATGATGTTCAAATAAGTACAGGGTACATAGAGCTTAGAGTTATTAGACATTTATCTTTCAGGATAAGAGAAAACCTCCAACGTTAAGTCATATCGGACGATGAATGAAATGATGTTCAAATAAGTACAGGGTACATAGAGCTTAGAGTTACCAGACATTCATCTTTCAGGATAAGAGAAAAGCTCCAACGTTAAGTCATATCGGACGAAGAATGAAATGATGTTCATATGAGTACAGGGTACATAGAGCTTAGAGTTACCAGACATTCATCTTTCAGGATAAGAGAAAACCTCCAACGTTAAGTCATATCGGACGATGAATGAAATGATATTCAAATGAGTACAGGGTGCATAGAGCTTAGAGTGACAAGAGTTTCATCTTTCAGGATAAGAGAAAACCTTCAACGTTAAGTCATATCGGGCGATGAATGAAATGATGTACAAATAAGTACAGGGTACATAGAGCTTAGAGTTATTAGACATTTATCTTTCAGGATAAGAGAAAACCTCCAACGTTAAGTCATATCGGACGATGAATGAAATGATGTTCAAATAAGTACAGGGTACATAGAGCTTAGAGTTACCAGACATTCATCTTTCAGGATAAGAGAAAACCTCCAACGTTAAGTCATATCGGGCGATGAATGCAATGATGTTCAAATAAGTACAGGGTACATAGAGCTTAGAGTTACCAGACATTCATCTTTCAGGATAAGAGAAAACCTTCAACGTTAAGTCATATCGGACGATGAATGAAATGATGTTCAAATAAGTACAGGGTACATAGAGCTTAGAGTTACCGACATTCATCTTTCAGGATAAGAGAAAACCTCCAACGTTAAGTCATATCGGACGATGAATGAAATGATGTTCAAATAAGTACAGGGTACATAGAGCTTAGAGTTATCAGACATTCATCTTTCAGGATAAGAGAAAACCTCCAACGTTAAGTCATATCGGACGATGAATGAAATGATGTTCAAATGAGTACAGGGTACATAGAGCTTAGAGTTATCAGACATTCATCTTTCAGGATAAGAGAAAACCTCCAACGTTAAGTCATATCGGACGATGAATGAAATGATGTTCAAATGAGTACAGGGTACATAGAGCTTAGAGTTACCAGACATTCATCTTTCAGGATAAGAGAAAACTCCAACGTTAAGTCATATCGGACGATAAATGAAATGATGTTCAAATGAGTACAGGGTACATAGAGCTTAGAGCTACCAGACACTCATCTTTCAGAATAAGGAAAACCTCCAACGTTAAGTCATATCGGACGATGAATGAAATGATGTTCAAATGAGTACAGGGTACATAGAGCTTAGAGTTAACAGACATTCATCTTTCAGGATAAGAGAAAACCTCCAACGTTAAGTCATATCGGACGATGAATGAAATGATGTTCAAATAAGTACAGGGTACATAGAGCTTAGAGTTACCAGACATTCATCTTTCAGGATTAGAGAAAACCTCCAACGTTAAGTCATATCGGACGATGAATGAATTGATGTTCAAATAAGTACAGGGTACATAGAGCTTAGAGTTACCAGACATTCATCTTTCAGGATAAGAGAAAACCTCCAACGTTAAGTCATATCGGACGATGAATGAAATGATGTTCAAATAAGTACAGGGTACATAGAGCTTAGAGCTACCAGACATTCATCTTTCAGGATAAGAGAAAACCTCCAACGTTAAGTCATATCGGACGATGAATGAAATGATGTTCAAATGAGTACAGGGTACATAGAGCTTAGAGTTACCAGACATTCATCTTTCAGCATAAGGAAAACCTCCAACGTTAAGTCATATCGCACGATGAATGAAATGATGTTCAAATGAGTACAGGGTACATAGAGCTTAGAGTGACAAGAGTTTCATCTTTCAGGATACGAGAAAACCTCCAACGTTAAGTCATATCGGACGATGAATGAAATGATGTTCAAATGAGTACAGGGTACATAGAGCTTAGAGTGACAAGAGTTTCATCTTTCAGGATAAGAGAAAACCTCCAACGTTAAGTCATATCGGACGATGAATGAAATGATGTTCAAATAAGTACAGGGTACATAGAGCTTAGAGCTACCAGACATTCATCTTTCAGGATAAGAGGAAAGCTCCAACGTTAAGTCATATCGGACGATGAATGAAATGATGTTCAAATAAGTACAGGGTACATAGAGCTTAGAGTTACTAGACATTCATCTTTCAGAATAAGGAAAACCTACAACGTTAAGTCTTATCGCACGATGAATGAAATGATGTTCAAATGAGTACAGGGTACATAGAGCTTAGAGTGACAAGAGTTTCATCTTTCAGGATAAGGGAAAACCTCCAACGTTAAGTCATATCGGACGATAAATGAAATGATGTTCAAATGAGTACAGGGTACATAGAGCTTAGAGTGACAAGAGTTTCATCTTCAGGATAAGAGAAAACCTCCAACGTTAAGTCATATCGGACGATGAATGAAATGATGTTCAAATGAGTACAGGGTACATAGAGCTTAGAGTGACAAGAGTTTCATCTTTCAGGATAAGAGAAAACCTCCAACGTTAAGTCATATCGGACGATAAATGAAATGATGTTCAAATGAGTACAGGGTACATAGAGCTTAGAGTGACAAGAGTTTCATCTTTCAGGATAAGAGAAAACCTCCAACGTTAAGTCATATCGGACGATAAATGAAATGATGTTCAAATGAGTACAGGGTACATAGAGCTTAGAGTGACAAGAGTTTCATCTTTCAGGATAAGAGAAAACCTCCAACGTTAAGTCATATCGGACGATGAATGAAATGATGTTCAAATGAGTACAGGGTACATAGAGCTTAGAGTGACAAGAGTTTCATCTTCAGGATAAGAGAAAACCTCCAACGTTAAGTCATATCGGACGATGAATGATATGATGTTCAAATGAGTACAGGGTACATAGAGCTTAGAGTTACCAGACATTCATCTTTCAGGATAAGGGAAAACCTCCAACGTTAAGTCATATCGGACGATGAATGAAATGATGTTCAAATAAGTACAGGGTACATAGAGCTTAGAGTTATCAGACATTCATCTTTCAGGATAAGAGAAAACCTCCAACGTTAAGTCATATCGGACGATGAATGAAATGATGTTCAAATGAGTACAGGGTACATGGAGCTTAGAGTTATCAGACATTCATCTTTCAGGATAAGAGAAAACCTCCAACGTTAAGTCATATCGGACGATGAATGAAATGATGTTCAAATAAGTACAGGGTGCATAGAGCTTAAAGTTATCAGACATTCATCTTTCAAGATAAGAGAAAACCTCCAACGTTAAGTCATATCGGACGATGAATGAAATGATGTTCAAATGAGTACAGGGTACATAGAGCTTAGAGTTATCAGACATTCATCTTTCAGGATAAGGGAAAACATCCAACGTTAAGTCATATCGGACGATGAATGAAATGATGTTCAAATAAGTACAGGGTACATAGAGCTTAGAGTTATCAGACATTCATCTTTCAGGATAAGAGAAAACCTCCAACGTTAAGTCATATCGGACGATGAATGAAATGATGTTCAAATGAGTACAGGGTACATGGAGCTTAGAGTTATCAGACATTCATCTTTCAGGATAAGAGAAAACCTCCAACGTTAAGTCATATCGGACGATGATTGAAATGATGTTCAAATGAGTACAGGGTACATAGAGCTTAGAGTTACCAGACATTCATCTTTCAAGATGAGAGAAAACTCCGGAACAAAAACATTATCCAGATAACCTCACCCTGACCAAGATACTAACTAGGGACCTCTTGAACGTGAGCCAGACACGCTACCAACTACGCTATAGAGGCGGGCTCTAAAAACGGTATGTTAGTTAAATATGCTATTTACGTTCAATATATTCCTAACAAACGACACGGCAACTTTCAAGAAAACTCTTACACCCTACACTACCTTTACATTAAACATTTTTGGAAATATTTGATTTCCTAAAATATTGCTCAAATTGTTCAGGGACACAAGTCAGGTGAAAACACGATTAGAGCGTACATCTCTCCCATATCAGGATATTTTAATAAATGTTATAACCACAAATGTATCACAAATATAAACAAAGACAAAACACTATCAATACTCGCATCGTTGAACAAAAGACTGTTTTCAGTGAATTAAATGTCAGGTCAGGAGATGGGGTGAGTATAGAAAATTAATTGGGTCAAAGAAACGTAACTACTTAACTTAATGATCAAGCTGTATAGATCTGTGCTTCTTAAATCGACGTATTTCCATTTTTAAGGCTGGTATCCAAGAAGAGCTGAACTGAAATCCAGCATCACGATTAAGCGTGCACCTCTCTGAGGAAATGACCAAAGCCTTCTTAAATGACCATAGAGCTAACTTTCGGGAGACGACCATCTTGGCAAAATGCAACAGTTACTGGGAGAGGAGAATTAAGGTTGTTGCCAAATTGAAACTAGTAATAACTACTTCTAAATGTATTAAACAACTATTATTTGTCTCAATATCATTTGGCAGACACAGAAGAGTGATTTGAAGCCATTTACAGCTTTTAAATATAATTTCTTTATAACCATGAGCAATTTTTTCTTATAAAATATATATTACTTTTGTAAACAAATATGAATGCATCATATGGGACTGGCTATTAGAGATATGATTGGAGCTATTACAAGTGAACATCGCCGTGTTGGTACAGTTCAGTGACTCGTGTGTGATCACGTTACTTCAAAGGTTCGCTCGATTCACTGATCAACTGGGCGATCCGGTAGCTAACTGCTGTATTTAACAATCAACTGCGTTTAAGACTGCAGTGTGCCATAAGGTAAGTCCTGACTTAGTATCCAGCAAAGGTAATGGATTACCTACATCACAAAAATTGATGTATGACACATATTTTCTCTACTCATTATACTTTTACTTTTTCGTTAGTATAAATATACATTTATGATACATTTAAGTGTGCGGATCCTTTTAAAGATGGTGTTCTCTTTGAATGGCTAAGTGTTGCTACAATACAGAATGATTTATTTAGAACTGACACATTTCTTTCTTTAATTATTCCGTTGGGATGACCCAATTTTAGCTCAAAATTAAGCAGAATGTTCTGCAGTTTTGATTCCTTGTCAGTAGATGCGCAGATGTTTATGTTTTATTCCTAATCGCTAGTGTTGGCAGTTGTTTTCTACATTTTGTTCTAGTGAATATGAAAATGCAGTATACATTAAATCAACGACTGTTCCTTGTGAAGCAATGCTGGATTACCAATCCAATCACAGCTCCTCAAAGGACATTCCAGAGAGAATTTGGTGTTCGTAATCCTCCCAAAAGAAACCCAATACTGGGACTAGTAAACAAATTGGAAACAACTGAATCTGTGTCAAGTATCGTTCATCTAGACTTCCCACGGTTGTTGACGTAACAGCACGACTAGAGCAGTCACACGTTTGTCGCAGAAGACAGGGTACAACTACTCAATGTGTCAGAGAGCTGCAGACCTAAAGTCATATAGCGTTACGGTTGTACATCAGCTACAGTAACCAGATAAGGATAAAAGATTGAATTATTGTCGTTGGTTTCAGACTTTCATTGTACAAAATCCTGCCGTATTGTCTATCACATGGTTCACAGATGAAGTATGGTTCCATTTATCCGGTCATGTGAACTCACAGAACTCACGCCATTGGGCTATCCACCTGTCATCCATGAAGTAGAAACCGTAAAAACCCTGGCATAATGCATTGCTTACCTTAGGAGCGACTCTCACCACCGATGGGCGTGGCTTAGGCGTGAGGTGATTGGGGAAGTTCCTCGATGCCGTCCAGCATGTCGTCTGCACATCCCTCGAAAACGTACCTCTCAGCTCTGGTGCTGCACTGATATTCAGACGTTGCTGAGTAATCACTTTCCGAATCACTGCTGCTACTGTCGTCATTAACAGTGATCGTTAGCTTTTCCACCTCTGTTTCTAGGAGACCCTCAGTTTTTATATATTTCTTTTCCACTTGGTGAACATGCCGGCAAACTGGACCACATTCTGCTTCTCCTATTTCACCAAATCGCTGTTCGCACAAACGCCACACGTCTACCATGTTGAAGCTCACATTGTAAAGCGCAACCCATTCTTTTACATTTGCCCAAATTGTTTCTATGGCATTCAGGTCGGGATGGTACGGTGGTAAGCGGAGAACTACGTGCCCATCTTCTTCTAAAACTGCATCCACAATATATTTCTTATGTTTTGACTTATGCAACGTTATAAGATCATATAGTTCCGCTTTCAGCATATGGCTTCCGAACGGAATCCTATGCTTCACCAACCAGTCTTGGATATCCTGCTTTTTTGTGTTCGCTGTGGGGCATTTTTCTCTGGTCACATTTGATATGAAGCGTTGTGTATCACAAGAACAGACTTTTCTGGAAGATTGGGCTTTAGTTTTTCTGTAACTGCATTCTAACTGATAAGTTTCACATATTTAGTGTTCCCAACAAAGCACGTGATAACCAAGTTCACTCGTCTAGGTGAGGATACACACTGACCTTTGTGCATACAGGTTGACGCATACAGCTGGGTGGGAGGGAGAGAGGGAGGAACTGGCATACACGAGGCGCCAAGCGGATATTGAAAACAGGCTCGCCCGCTGAACACCCAGGGCTTTTATGGGAATACGGCTACTATACTTATGTATCCGGTTAAAATCAGAGTTTGGTGCGCAATATCCGCAAAGAGAATGGTGGGGCCAATTGTTTTAACCAGACTGTGAACAGTGCAGAGTACCGACTGATTTTCATGGAGTTTGTTGAGCAACTGGACGATATAGAGCTGAGTGAAGGATACTGACCAGCAACGCAAAGAAGGTCCCTGAAATGAATGTGCTCCCTTACACAGTGGGACAAGGACAACGAATGTGACAGTGAGTGGATGCTACACAAGGAGCAGAACCGTTAAAAATAATGCGCCTTATTCACTCTCTACACTAAAACCGAGATGATGCATTCACAAAAGTAGAAGTCGTTATAATGTTTTTGAATAGTTTGTAACTTTACTGACATGGGGTGTCATAAGCGTGTCCAGGGAGGGTGTGGGAACCTTCGCCAACCCCCCTGCGTCTCAGGCCTCGGAGAATTACTCTCCTGTGGAGGACAGTATTTTCAACAAGATGGCGCTACATGCCATACATAAAATGAATCCATGAAAGTAATTGCAATTTGACGACTGGAAGCTGTAGCCACCGAGATCTCCGGACTTCTTTCTATGGGGTTACTTAAAAGACAGGGTTTACATCACACGTCCTCAGACATTAGACGATCTGAAGCACATCACACAGGAGATTCAAGTTGTTGACAACAGAGTTCTCTAACTAGTGGCCAGTAACATGGAACTACGTGTTGGGTTGTGCCTTATACAGGATGTAGGACATTTTCAACATTTGCTATAGAGATAAATGATCTCCCAAAATTCCTCTACATTTTAGGTAACAAATGTGTCAGCTCTACACAAATGCGTGTAGATTTCTCTAATGATCAAAAGTACACTACTTTACAGGTAATTATCTCAATCGATGAGTAGACACGTGATACACTGGAGCCCATCACGTGAAGTGAAACCTCCTTATGAATTGTTGGATAACAATAGACCCCTCCATTTCTCACAGTCTTGGGTCCGTGGACAGATGTAATATTTCTTGTTGACACGGCATGGAAATGATACCGCATCAATCACAAACGATCTAGTCAGGGGCACCAAATCCCGGCAAATCCAATTAAAATCCCTCTCCAACAACTGCACATGTTCTCACATCTACTGAAGCTTTACATGCCCATAGATACAGCCCTGACATAGCACCTTGTGTTTTTAAAACTTAAATACAGTGCATAGAATAAAGCTTTCATCAGATGAAGGCAATGGAACATTATAAAAACATGTTTTCTGAAGTGCAAGTGGCAGCACTGCTTTAAGGAATGCTTTCATCGAATACACATGTATTATTTTATCTTGACAGAAATCCTGCGCGGTAAGGATGAGTAGCAACTGTAGTGGGGAAGTGCACCTATCGCCACAATGCGTCACACGCGTAAGATTACGAGAGGGGAGTGTGGTGCACAAGCTATATAAAAACATATCTCATTCTCGAAGTCAGTTTTGCAGCTCTTATAAACTAAGTTGTAATTCTTACTATGGTGGTAATCTCCCCGCTTTTGTTGGATCTTAAATAGTACATAGGCATTTGGAACAAAACCCTGTTCTCCTCCAGCAGGCATGATAAACAACTGTCGGCCTTTCCATATCACTGCAGAGTCCCTGTAACGTATTTCACTCCAGGCATATGGTCCAGTATGTGCTGTATTTATATAAGTTTCGTCCATATAAACTATATAAACTTCACTTCGATATCTCCGAATATTTCGTAAATACTTAAGCCTTTTTGCACGTATGGTGCGATGTTCGATTAAAATTTGTCTGTCACGCTTAGTGTTTTTTTTTTTTTTTTTTTTTTCAAATAATCCTAGCTTCAAAAGAACTCTTCTTAATGTTCAGACACTGCCTTGGAAGTCAGTAGAATTTTGAAGCTTCATAAGCACTTTCTTCAAACTTGGTCTTTATTTTTCTGTGCTTTAAAAATTATTCTTAGTTCGCCTAACTACTTCTGAATTAAAACATTCAAATTAGATTTTGTGCATGCTCTTAATATTTGTTTACTGGGCATAGAGAAGGACGTTGTTGCACTAGCACCAATGGCTTTTGTTTCCTTAATAACTCTCCTAAACTGCTTTCAGACACAACTGTTGCCTCAGATGCCCTTTCCCAGTTTTTTATAGCAGACCCAGACCATTGTTCTTTTTTTAATATAAATCTATACTCATTGGTTATTACTTCTCGTGTTTTTAAATGTAGCACTTTGTTTCCTAATTTGCTGATAGGAGGCACCATTTCTAAATGCTCTCTTGGAACCAGGAGACACGCACATTTTGAAACAAGCTGTAGTATTTCTCATTAGCTCTGCACTTGTTTACTTGCTCGCAACTGAACTGCCCTCCCCTCCAGTTGCAATCCTTCTGAAGTTGACTCGTCCAGATACCACTGCGCATCGCTCTCCATGTGTCAAGATATAAAAATACATCTGTACTAAGGTTCGTTTGGTTTAACTTCAAACATGATCTACTTAGCGCTATCCCTTCCTGTGACAAAACAGAGATGACAGATTCTCTAAACACATTGCCACGACTGTCTAGTGACAACATGCCCCAACCAATGCACGTCTGCTTATGTACTGACTATACAATAATGGAAATATGACATAAAAACCGTTGTTGTAAGACATAATTAACAGAAACAAAGATGCATGCAGCTACAGTTAGTGTCACCGTGTGGCATTATTGAGCTGCCGCGACAAGCCGGAGCCGGGCGCGTGGGCAGGAAAGACAGAGACAGAGAGAGGCTCCAGAGCCTTCGGTCCATTGTTGTTGCCGAGAAATTGTTCGGCATGTCTCCAGCTTTCTAAAAACAATGGCTGGGGAGGTATAAATACCGGCAAAGTGTTAGAAGCGGCAGTGTGTGTGGACGTTTCAGTGATTTCATTCATTTGTTTTCGTACGGCGGAGCACCAAGTCGACCTTCAAGACAACTGATTGTCAATTTCACGTATTTTTTACTGCAGCAAAGTTGTTCTAAATTTCTGTAAACCAGACTTGATTGTACGTAAACCTCGTAGTCACAATATTAGCAGCCTGCCGGGACACCCTCCCCCAAATTGATATATCTAAACGTCATCTACCGGTAGTCCTTAAAGATCTGCGATATATATATATAATTAACCCGAACGTTACATGAAAGTTTTGTGGATGATGCAAAAATGGGCTCCCTCAAATGTCCATGTTTTAATATAAACACACGAACTGTAACAAGTATTAATGTTAAACATGAATATTTTGAAAAACAATACATCAAATTTGAACATTTTAAAATCAAGTCTTGTTTAATTTTCCAGAGATCTTAAAATCATCAACTTAGTTCAACTGAGACAAACACGCAGTATGTAGTTAAGATAGAGTTGCGATGTGCAGTTATCTCCAAAGCGTATTGACTGCAGCAGTGGGGTCGGATTGATCTGTGCTAACTCAATTTTAGCTCTGTATATAGAACATCAAACCTGCAGCTAATGAAAAGGCTTGGGGTGAAGCCACACTAATCAGACTAGGAACTGGGGCAAAGCCAGCGTAAAGAGAAAGGTCCGATAATTCCAAACCATCTTCCATGGATTATATAAAAAAAGCTCTACGTATTTCAGTTACAATTCTGCAGGTATCATATGTTTACACCGCGAATATAATGAATATTGTAAAGTTGTGTCTTAATGAATTTTGGACAAAACGTGGTTTACGAAAGCTTAAAACTGTATTAGAAAGCTATACGACACTTGGTGAGCGCTAAATATCTACTGTCCTATTTGATATATTAAGACTAATGTAAAATGTGTAATGTCTAACGTCCGCTTTTACTACATGCGACACCGCAGGCGGTCACACTGATTATATATGAGATGAATATGGAGCACCGGTAGAATGAGATGAAGTGGAAAACCGGAGATCTCGGAAAAACCCATCCTAAGGAATAGGATGAACATAAGCCGGGGCTAGGCGTGGCTTTTCTATCGCTACTAGACAGTGAGGTGTGTGCAACGTTGTACAGTTAATTTTTTGTGAGTGTAATTTACGTCCTCCAACATTTAGGCATATCGGACGATGAAATGATGCTAAATGCGTCCGGGGTCCATGGAGCTTAGAGTTACCTGACATACGTCTTTCAGGATAAGGGAAAACCCCGGAAAAACCTTATCCAGGTAGCTCACCCTGAACTCAAAGTATGCTTCCAACATAGCAACAGGTTGTACCCGCGTAAAAGTCAGTGTCCCCGACTGCGATTCGTATGTGACTCCGAACAACCCTAAAGCTACACCGGCCTAAAAATAGTGCAGAGCCCTTCTCCAAGGTTACACCTATCAGTCATGCAAATCTTGCCAACTGATCCAATCAAATACTCTAGAGACAATCTTTGAAAGTTTGAGTCCGATTACTTTTCGAACGCTCTGCACTTCTAGAGTTGCAGTCTCAGAAACAGTTGAATACTACATCCTGACAACATAATTCAAATGCGAGAGGGTGTCGCAAATTTTTAATTATCACCCGGTAAATTTCAGTATCATCATTGATCCAGTGAGACACAATGTTGGTAGTTTTAGTGATTTGAGTTTTTTTCTTTTTACAGTTAGTGCTAGAAGTGACTGAGGTGTGAGATGGAGAAAATTGAGGCTCGTAGTGTGATCAAGTTCCTGCATTTGAAGGACAAAACTGCCCGAGAAATCCATGATAAGATGACGACTGTTTATGGAAATGATTGTCCATCGTATGACACTATTGTGAGATGGAAAAGGAATTTTCAAACTGCTTACATGTCCCTGACAGATGAGCCAAGAGCTGGTAGACCGTCAGCTGTCACAGTGAAGAAAGTGGAGTGTTTAATACTGGAAGACAAACGAGCAACGATCCAAATGATCATGAATGAGACACATCTTAGTTATGGTAGTGTGTCGACGAACTGCACATGTCTAAGTTGTCTGCACGGTGGGTTCCACGTTTGTTAACCCCTTTCCAAAAGTAAACATGACGTAACCTTTAAGACAGATGTTGATGCTGTTGGAACAGGATAAAGATGATTTTTTTATCGTCTGGTAGCCATGGATGAATCCTGGATCTATCAGTATGATCCAGAAACAAAAACCATAAGCATGGAATGGAAACATGCCGATTCCCCCTCCCAAAACGCAAAGGTGCAAAAGTCAGCTGGGAAGGTCATGCTTTCAGTTTTCTGGGACTGTCGTGGAGTTATCCTTACAGATTATCTTGCCAAAGGTCAAACCATCACTGTCAGATACCACTGCAATCTTCTGGACAAATTACGAGCAGCTCTGCTTAAGGAACGACGCGGTACGCTCTCCAAAGTTGTTCGTCTTTTGTCTGACAATGCACCAGCTCATTCATCTTAAGTTGCAGTTGACAAAACAAGTGAACGTGGCTTTGAGACTTTACAACATCCGCCTTATTCGCCCGATCTCGCACCAAGTGACTTTTTCTTGTTCCCGGAAATGAATCCACTAACAGAAATGACGTCATTAATGAAGTGGAAGAGTGGTTTAAAGCGAATTCTGCGGACTTCTACAATCAAGGTATTCGGAAGATCAAGAAACGCTGGGAAAAATGAGTAAATCTAGATGATTAGGTAGAGGACTAACAAGCAAATATCAACACAAACTCTCTATCACATTTTTTAAAAAGTGATAATTAAAATTTAACGACACCCCCTTGTACATCATTTATTAGTCTCCCTCAGCCAAGTTAACTTATGTTGGCACACCTGTACCCGGAGAAAAATGGTACCATAGTTCATCATTGCACCAGCTGACAGCAGATTCTTTCAGGCAGATATTGGAGACAACATTAAATAGTGATGCAGGGAGACGTCAAATATTGGAAGTGAGAAGGAAGTAATTCAGACTTAGGAACAGGCCATGGCAGCATTATAACGAATGAGAAGAACCTGTTAGATGGGTCGCTCATTGTAGGATTCAAATCTTGGACTTCCATTCACGAGTCTTAGCGACCTCGGCCACCCTAGCTGGTAAAGGGAGAAAGTAGTGTAAAAGCAACACCTCAGCCCCGTAAACAGTGCAGTTTTGGAACAAATGCCACGTAGAGGAACCAAAGCGCATTCTGTCCACTACCAACGGGATCGTACAACATAATTCTTGTGCGTAGCATGTTGTGATCGCGTGCCAGGTTGACCTGACATGCGCAGTGGTCACCACGCACCTCTCGCACGATAATGAGTGGCTGGGGAGCCCTTTGACCCTCCGGCGTTTTGCGAGTTTTGTTTCTGCAAGACAAACAAAAAAAAATAACGCACCTATGTTAGTTACGTGCGCCATCTGCTGTTATTTCCATCATCACCGTCATTTGTTCACTCAAGCGTGAATGATTTCGCCCTAAAGGTTCAACATTTTACTCAGGAGGAAGTAGTGGATACCCGGTCAAGTCTCTTTATACATTTTTAGTGGAATACTAATTTGAAGTCCTTTAATAGTCATTTCTGATAATAGCGAATCCAGACGTATTTTATCGACGAGTGGAAGGTTTGTTAATTTCCGCGAGTGTATAAATAAGTCTTGTACCATACAATGTTTTATCAAACACTTGCCCTAATCATTAAAAATACCTACTACTTTTTAAATTAAGCTATGATGAGATAGTAAAATTATTTGTAATGTTATTTTCTGGAATATAGAGCTATATAGACCAAGGGCGGCTGCTAATATGAGACAATCGATGTTGGCTAGTCGTTTCTAGGTTAATTTGATTTTCATTTCAGAAAGCTACATTAACGAATGTATTGTCAGTAGAATGTGAACATATAGGAAAATATTTGTTAATTACTGAATGAATACAAGTTGTAGCTGTACATTTCATTACTAAATGTTAAAACTACAATAAATATTATACTTGAATGTAGGTATAGTGACTGTATTTTATTGATACAGTAGTTAAAGTGAAATTTTATCCATCGTTAATATTAAAGTATAACTTTATAAGTGGGCAAGTGATGGATAAATGAATTATCAAAAGATATGATTAATGTTCAATGTGTGGGTGTTAAAATCATAAAAGTTGGCCGACATGAAACAAATAAAGGAGAGAATTGCTAAAGAAAGATCACTGATAAGAAAGTTGAATGGATTATTAGTGTGCACTGGGATGAATGGTGAACGGCAGAGATTAGGCACGCCAGCAGGAGGTAATAAGAAAACATAACCTCTATCTTACGTTTACTCAAAGCATATGTTGAAAATGACGTTCATCTTTCTCCAGGCAAACTTCACAACAATTTTCTACCTGCAACGGTTAAACGTTCTTTCATAAGGCCGTATGAAAAATAAATGCCATTACCAGGATTAGAAGCAAGAGTCTTCCGCTCATTGAGCTACCGCCGCGACATTCAATTTCCCAACCGCCTCTCATTCGGACCATGAACAAGCGTGTACAGAACCGAACATCAAAATTCGGATACGGCATTGTATTTTTCAGTTATGTATTAGGTACTGCATTTTAATTAATCATTTAAACAATACTTTATATCGCTCTAATACGTATTGTGCCAGTTTTATTAAGAGCAATCTCCAGCAATTTGCAAATTACTTTGTACATAAGCTAGTTTTATATGAATATTTTATAAATATACTTGGTTTTATTTATTTTAAGGAACACTTACTTGTGAAGTTGTACGTAAATAATATAAATTAACCTAATAAAGTAACACTTCAATATTAACACTGGATAAAATTTCACTTTAACTACTGTATCAATAAAATACAGCCACTAGACCTGCATGTCAAGTATAATATTTATTGTAGTTTTAACATTTAGTAATGAAATGTACAGCTACAACTTGTATTCATTCAGTAATTAACAAATATTTTCCTATATGTTCACATTCTACTGACAATACATTCGTCAATGTAGCTTTCTGAAATGAAAATCAAATTAACCTAGAAACGACTAGCCAACATCGATTGTCTCATATTAGCAGCCGGCCTTGGTCTAAATAGCTCTATATTCCAGGAAATAACATTACAAATAATTTTACTATTTCATTATAGTTTAATTAAAAAATAGTAAGTCTTATCAACGATTAGGGTAAATGTTGGATAAAACATTGTATGATACAAGACTTCTTTGTACACTCGCGGAAATTAACAAACCTTCCACTCGTCGATAAAATACGTCTTGATTCATGTATAAATATTGATTGAAAGTTTTAAATATAAAAAAGACTGTTAATGATATTTCTACCCTGAAAAAATAAAAGACGATTATAAAATTTACTTACCATCCTTGGGTTAATAAACATTTAAAGAGTTTGGTATAACTTTAGTTTCTAAAATAAATATAGTATTAAAATTCTAACAAAAAAAATCGTAATAATAAAAAAATCTGGTATTTATCAATTTAATTGTTTCGATTGTGATAAAGTATATATTGGAAAGACAAAACGTTATTTGTAAACCAGAACAAAAGAACATTTTCGTAACATTAAGTATAAAAAAACTGATAAATGGGCCATAGCAGATCATTTTTGCTCATTTAACCATGAAATAAATCCAGAAGTTAAATTATTAAAACAATTAAATGGTCAGATAGATTTAATGGTTTGGGGAAATATTTATTTTAAAAACCAAACATGGCGTAATGAATTTTGAAATACCGACAGTCGTTTATTTCATTTTTTCATTTTGGTAATACTGGCAAAAGCGTAATGACCTCTAGTGATTGTAGCGTTGACGAGGTTGCTTGGTGGCTGAATATGTAAACAATGGTTTAGGAAATCGATTTCATCAATTAATAAGAGAAATTTACATCATTTTCTTAAGATAAGTGAAGTTTTTGTTAAATTTGTGTGGTATTGTGTTAGTTCTTATCTATCCATATTTCTGTGCCATGTTTATTCACTTGAAATCTAGCAATTAATTTAAGCTTCACGGTACTATTATGTTGTAACATATCAGCATAAAACACAGCAGATGTTTATGTAAACAAGGAAGAAGCAAATCTCAGTAACCTACATGAGAAAGACAATTACAGAACGAAACTTTCCAACAAAGTTCAGCCTTTCCAGAGTGAAAAAAACAAAACTTTCCATTTTTAATTATTCTCATTTTTCCCGTGAAATATAGGAACATTTTTTGAAGGCACAACGATTTCAGCAGTCTATTTTATTTGCCAGAAGTGAGCGCCACCCTCGAGCTGACCAACCTCAACGTTGCTTACACTGTGTAGCAAACAGCCCTTCTTTCTCTCAAGTGACAGACAGGCTTTATATGCAAGCTCCAGCACCCAAGTCCTGTTTCGTTATCGAACTTCCTGCAGTCGATAAGCGGCTTCCACGATCCCTTCCGCTCCAAATGTTCTGTCCTTGCTTTCCAACCTACTGCGTGTCAGAGATTGCAAATTCTATGGCTCCTGGGCGTTTCATCAGTAGCTCGCCACTGTATCACTTGCTTTCTATGATTAGTACATCACGAAACCTTCTAAACGGCTCAATATCACAACCAAACTCAATAGAGCTAATACAGTTCGTGCGTTGGTCGTTGATATGACACCTAACGTAGACATCCGATTTCTGTGAAAACGCATACACTACGCGCAATATAAGAAGAGCACTGATTTACGCGGCAGTGCGAGTAGAGGAGAAGTTGCGAGAGCTAACGCTCTTTTGTTTCTGCAGTGTGGTCAACCTTGAAAAACACAGTTTAGCAAAATAGTGTTTAAGATAACCAAAGATATGCGCCGCAGGTGTGAGATCTGAGGACAAACATTAAATTGAACTCGATCCTATAAGCTGTATATTTATATACTTACTATTTATATAACACATAAAAACACTAAACAAATATGACAGCCGCAAATACTCATTCTCTTTGTGATTCTTCGATTTCTGAGTTCACTGTATCTGTTTCATCGCTAGTATCCTCTGATCTGTTGATAATTTCATCAATCGCATTTTCTATTACACCATTATTTCTCCAATATTTCATTTCCAATTCTTGCAGTATCCTTCCCAATCCGTCGCAGTTACAGAAGAGAATGCTTCTGTAGCAAGTTTCTGCAGATTTGTGGCTGACATATCACCAGTAATGTTGCGTCCTCTGAAAACGTTCTTTATATTTGCTCACGCCAGTTATACGGAGGTAAACGAATAATAGTGTGTCCACTTTCGAGAGCTATAACATCCACAACATAGGTAAGTCTTGCTCCTAGGTTTGTTGGCCTTTAACGGTGTAGCTTTGGTAATGGAGAGAAATAGAAAGCTATGTAGAAATATACTAAGGGCTCAGAGCAAGAGATAAAGAAAGGTAAAAGAGCAAGATATAAGGAAAAGAAGGACGCTAAAATGGAAAGGATTGAAGGGAAAAGAAGAAAGAAAGAAAACATCACTATTAGTTATTACCTTACCTGCCTTTTCCTGGTGTTTTTGGAGATTCATTGGGATGAGATGTCCAAAACGATTTAATACGCCTGACAGTGCTGACGCTTTTTCCTGTGTAAGCAGATTTGCTGAGTGGGAACATTAACTGGTTGTTATCCTTTTCTATATCGCAACTTTCTGCAACTTTCGCTATTATTTTGCGGTCATCACTATGCACGACTGTACGTGCATGTTTCCAAGTAGGAGTTCGTTGCTCGGAAGGTACATATGATGTGCCTTCAATTAATTACAAACTGGTTAAGCTGTAGTAATTAACCTCAAACTTGCATAAAACGAATGCACACAGAAAACAAAGAGCGCGCGTTAAAGCTTAGCATATTAGTCACTAGATGTCAGAGTGTACTAGTATAGCGCATTTCATGTTTCTAAGTTGTCATCTGTGTTCACGGAGTTAGCTGAAACCTACCGAGTGAGGACTTGGGAGACGGAACGCTCAAGATAAATTGTGCATACTGTACTTGGTTTTGTGATATGCTAGGTTGGTTCTATGCAGTGTAAAGTGCTGCCATCTCTGTCACGCATTCACAAAGAGTCCACATGTATTTAAAAAAAGCCAGAAGTTCCTATCTCGTCCCAGTCAGGTGCTATAACTTGAACACTATAACCCTTGCTATCGTTACTCCCTCCTTCCTCGTGGATGAGTTTTTGAAAATTTTGTAATTTTGTCTCAGTGCAAATGGTATATTTTAGAGATGGATTCACTTGACGCTTGACAGAGCCCGTGTAAGGGAATACAATATAACAGCGCAGGACTCCTGGTGGCATTCAGGACAAATATAGTCCAATTGGAAAATCACAGCAGGTCTAGGAAGGATAGAAAATAAAAATTCTCACCCATAAAACGTAATGTGTAACCTCAAGAGTTAATAATTTTACTTAATAGTTTCCAAATTATATACATTACTTCAAAGATTCCATATTTTGAGATATTTTACCTTATAGTAAACCCATCTTATCCCGAGCCAAATGTACTCCTACTGGCAAACTTACAACCACTTAACATTTAACAGGACTTATTACACGTTGTAATGTATTTAATTAAATTGTAATTTGTGTATCACCGATCGATGTTTGAAGTACCCATACTTAAATAGGTAATAGTACGGCGAGGCCCATACTTAAATAGGTAATAGTACGGCGAGGCTGTGCAAGGAGCACGTGGAGGCTGTAAGACACGAGTCTGCGAAGGCGTGGCAGCCAGATATTGATCTGTTTCTGCAGCAGCCGGGCGCCAGCACCAACCGCACTATCTCAGAAACATGCTCTTTCCATTCAAGTAATTCAATTGAATAGCTGTACTTGATACAAATTATTAAACGACCCTCCTTTGTCTGAATACAACTTCAACAATGTAAAAGGACTATTGTTTTCTGTAGCACCTACGTCCTTGCAGTGAATACAGTAATTTAACAAATATAAGTAATGAAAATTAATTGTTCTTTCACACTATCCGTGAGTAGGACACACTATGAAAGGGTAGAGCCAGACCAGAAGATCCGTGGTTCAAATCCCGGCTATGGCATTGAATTTTTCAATCTGGCTCTACCCTTTCAAATCTAAGTAAGGCACTCACATGACCTGTAAAAATATACCTTTGTAAAAATGGTTTCATTATTAAACATTTCCTTGTAGGTACATGGGAATATGGTAATACAGAAGACTGAAGTGATAGACAATCTTCTAAGAACAACTCGTTATGCGATGTCTTTGAAGTTAAGTCCTCTTTACAGGGCTAGGAAAAAACAAAAAAGAAAGAAATCAAAGAAACAAAAGTAACGACCATCCATTTCAGAAAAATATAAAAAGTGCATTTTCAAACGGGAATTGGTTAACTTAGAAAAAACAAATGCATGCTTTAACTAGATCTACGCCTTTTTATTTTTGTAGTGAGGTTTTAATGTTTTATACGAAAGCCATTTAGAACGAAGTACGCTGCCGAGGACATTCAACATGTTCGAAGCATTTTCTACGATAAAAGGTAATCTGAAATGGGACATTTTTCTTTTCTGTATTTACAAATCTTTGTGTCGCATCCTTAGAGTACCAAGAGTGATATTTAACCGTAATGTCGCCGAGTTATGTTGTTTACTCACATACAGTTACTCCGAAAAGTATTCGTATGATGCATGAGTTCATGTTTAGGGATGTATGGCTAGTGGAAGATCATTAGAGCAGGGACACTGTCTTATTTATTGATTAGTGTAAAAAGAATACAATAAAGAAACATATAGCATCTATTTACATAAACATATTTGAACATTCAAAAGTAAAGATATGTAATATATGATGCAAAATAAGTATTGGTCTGTATACTGCAAATGGTGTAGAATGTTACAGTTAGTGCTCAGTAGGTCCTCCATTCCTCTTTATAATCTCTGGTATTCTTCTTGGCATGGATTTCACCAAAGATTGTGTTGTTTCCACTGTAATTTTACGTCATTTCTCTAGTAGAGCGTTCTTTAGATCCTTTATATTAGATATCTGAAGATTCCTAATATTTTGTCCGGTATACTCCACAAATTCTCTATTGGATTCATGTCTGGGGATTGCGATGGTGTCGGCATCTATCGTGGAGTATTATACAACAACCATAACCTTACATCTAGAGCTGTGTGTTTTGGATCATTATCTTGTGTGAAAATCTAATCCTCAGAAAGACCCATATCTTTCACACTTCTGGACAGATGTGTTTTAGGATGTTTATATAAATCTTATAGTTCATAATTCCATCAATAAAACACAAATCCCCCACACCATTTGCACTCATGTAGCCCCAGACAAGTACTGAACCGCCTCCATGATTAACTGAAGCTGTTATATTTTTCTCCTCAAGCTCACAATTCCTTTTTCTTCGCACTATTACTCGCCCTTTTGATTTAAAGAGTTCAAATTGACTCTCGTCAGTAAATACAACCTTCTTCCAGAAATCAAACTTTCTTTTGTTCTTTTACAAAAGCAACTCGCTACTTTCTGTTGATTTTACTGATGTATGGTTTTTCTACGGGCTGTTCGGTCTCCATACTCAGCTTCATAAAGCATGTTTCTTATAGCTTGTGTTGAAACGGACTTTCCTGTCTGTGTTTGAACTGCAATAGCAAGTTTTGGAGTACTTAGTTTAGGATTTTTCTTGACTTCCCTCTGTAACTGTTGTTTCTCCATCTCGGATAGAACTGCAGGACGACCGCTTCTTCATTGATTTTCCAAAGTTTTGTTCTGATCAAACCTGTATATAATAGTCTTCATTTTTAAATGACTTGTTGCAAATTTCTCTCTCTTCTTTTGTAGTTTCACGAAGCTTTCGACCCATATTACTTAAATAGCAGTCAATGCTTTGAAAACAGAGATGGAACTGTCAGGATGAAACAAAACTGCATAAGAAAAGGGAATGGGTATGTGTCAGCGAGGCACCATACGTGCATCCTGTTTACTAGACGAATACTTGTCTGAGATAAAATGGGACATGATTTTAAATAACAGAGCTGTTCACTAATTAAGCAATATATAACCGCAGATTGTGTTTTGTTTTTAAACCTTAGATATTAAGGGATGTAAGGAAATACTCATTGTTCGTTTGTTATCTATAATTTTCTGATTGTACTTGTTATATTCTATGTGCTATGATTACACGAATACTTTTTGGAGTAATCTGTACGCACATACAAAGACAGAGAGAGGGAGTGAGAGGGAGAGAGAGAAAAAAGAGAGACCTCGTTCTAAAAGTGCTTTTTTCTTTGGATTCAGAGACCTCAAATGTACAATTTGTGGTGAAATTTTGTAATAGAATTTTTGGAAGAAATGCAATACTTTCCTTCTCCTTTAAAAAGAAAAATAATTGGATAAACAGCAAATTTCGTATTAGCGTCTTCCAAAACTGTAGCATGAGAAGTCTTCATCCCACACTACACTTGTCATTGAATATTTGATTTTCCAAAATAGGCTAATGATTTTCATTTAACTGTGATATAATTAAAACATTCAGATACAAAAAATTATACATGTTGTATTTTCTAGCAAAAGCCTGTGGAGGTAATCATAAAAGCGTTCCTTTATCTGCCAGGCCGTATCGAGAGCTTTGACTGAAACCTTTGATCGTATTTTCGTCTGAGCTGTTTCTACTTCCTTTTAGTAGATGTATTTTCAGTTTTCACTACCATATGAAAGTATACTGACTACAAGCAATTATAACATTTCATATTTGTCTCCTTTTCACTTTTGTTTCATAAAGTTATTTTAACTGTTACACACATTTGCTGGAACTTATCAATGCCTCTCCTTTATATGATACGCAGCATCCCAGGTAATTAAAACTGCTCACCCGTTCTATTACTTCGTTATTAATAACTTATCGATCGTACAGTGAACTTTCCTTCAAAAGCCATAACCTTAGAGTTTTACTCTCAAAAACGTCCACTGCCTTCTCCGGGGTTTGAACCCGCTTTCTGGAGATCCCCTCGACCATGAGTAAGCGGATGAGTTCTCTTCATAAGCATTTTTATCGCACCTGCAGGTACTTACTGAAGATGCAACAAAGAACACGTATAACGTGGCACTTGTTAAGTGTGAAAAAGCGCGTGACTTGAGTACTTGTTGCCTCGTGTAACATGTGCCGCCACTTCAGACAACCCGCAAATGTCGTCCTTCTCTGCAAACCATTCCGAGACATTGCATTCCTCTACAAAACATTCTTTCAACATAAAATTTTAGCAAAAAGTTTAAATATAATAACTAAATCACTACTCAATAATGAACAACACGGATTCAAGCAAGGCAGATGCTGTGCTGATTGCATCTTAACAATCAAATAAATAGTACAAAACAGAAGAGAATTTAATTTAGAGACCCATATATTATTTGTTGATTACGTAAAGCATTTGACAAAGTTATACGGCAAAAGCTATGCGATATAATGACTGAAAACGGATACCCTCAATATTTAATTTTAGTGATAGAAGAAAATGTACGAAGGGACGTGTATTAGCATGGATAATGGTTTTAAGACAGAAACTATTAAGCTAGGTGTAAGACAGGGCTGCCCAATGTCGCCAACTCTTTTATTTATATCGACACAGCAGTTGCCGAATGGCAAGTTCAGTTGAAAGTAGATTTTAAGTTAGGTCGTAGTCCTGTTTGCAGATGATCAGGTCATTCTGGCAGATACTGAAATAACTTTGTACCAACTCGACAAAACAATATCAAAGTATAATTTTATCATTTCAGCAGAGAAAACGAAAGTGATGGCTTTTTTTGGTAAATACCCAACAGGGTCCAAAATGCGCCTTAAAAACAAAATACTAGAACAAGTTAAATATTTTAATTACTTAGGATGTGATATTTCCTATGAATGTGAGAGAGATTTAAAACAGAGATTTAAAACAAAAGATGTATAAATTCCAAAACATATGAGGCACTATAAAACGAACATTGAAAAACAAAACAAGAAGAGATACCATAGTAGTCTTAAAGATCACATTAAAAGTGAAACAATAAGAGAAAAACTAAAAGTATTTACTTTAAATGACAAACTCAGGGAATACAAACTGAAATGGCGAGATCATCTCTCTCGAATGCCAGAAGAAAGACTCGCCAGACAGACCTTGCAGTATAAACCAGTTGGTAGAGATGTTGGAAGACCACGGAGACGCTGGGAAGATCCCTTCTGAGCCAAAACAGACCTATCTGGCCCATCTTGAAGGTTGATGATGATGATGATGATGATGATGATGATGATGACGATGATGAAGTATAAATATGTTCAATTTACTGTATCAATCGAGAGCAGTGCTTGTAAACTATGTAATAACATATTTCTTTCTACATACAATAGCCTGAAGCGATAGACATGATGCAACAGCAACGTTTGCCTCCTGATGCTGCACCACCTTCAAACTGCAACATAGCTTCACGATTTTAATTAGGTCCATCTAGTCAAGCTATGACAAACTCAGGGAATGCTTGGGTGTGTATTATTCAATTAAAGGAAGACACTGCTTGTAGCGGTTTCGCAGTGGTAGTTGTCCCACGTCGCTGCAGAATTTGTAGTCGTGTTCTATTGGTAATGTGATGATGCTCCACGTTGTGACATTGTACATGAAATCTTATCTCGGTCGTAGTATCGGATACTTGGATTATGGAACTTAATGTTAGGGAAATACAGAAGTTGAAAAAATTCTCTTTAAGTTAAATCCGAATTTAACTTGGTTTGTATTTGTAATCAATACTATTATACAATTTAAAACAAAATTTTTTCCCTTTTATACACGATTAATACAACTTAACTTCTCTGTTTGTAAACCAGACTTTGGCAAATATGCAGCACTTCTAAACACGCCTAACTCCACTTCAAAATTGACAAGGAGAGAATATTTAAAAATTGAAGTGTTACAGTTACATAAAACTATCCTTTCAAAAGCTATTTTTTTTTTTTACTTCAGGTTGATAGAGACAGACATTTGTACAAATGGCTTTCTTACATATTTCTTTGTAAGTACAGTAGGTATAAGTGACAGTCAAATGTTTCTACAGGTGGTTGCTATGTAATGGATTTGAAATTATATTGTACGAGAACTGATCAACAAAGACTGATCATTTTTCACAGATGTTTATTACTGCAATTCAATGTTTACATTATCTTTTTTGAAGTAGTCCCCTCCTACTTATATGCACATTTTATAGCGTCTCTGTCAGTCCTTGAACACGTGCTGCAGACCATTCTTTGTCAGGTCCTTGAGAATCACCTCACTTTTCTTCAGCACTGCTTCAGATTGAGTAAATGGCAAATTTATTTGAAGACAAAAATGGTTCAAGGTAAAACTGCAGGAAACAATGTATGTATTTGTAAATGTATTTGTAAACAAAAAAGCTGCCATACTTAGGTACAATACAAAATACGGGATCGGTATGAGTGGAGCTGAAGAAATTACAGATAAAGTTTAAATGAAGGTGTCAAAAATATACCAAATTATAGTGTGGTTTCCTGAATTATGAGAGTCGTTGGTAAGTCTGGTAAATTTCCATGAAAGGATGGAATTTTTTTTTGCAACTTTGTGGGTGGTAAGCCTGGTTATTCAAAAGATTGTATAGAAAAATTGAATATGCTGCAATATACAGTTCATTGTTGTGAGCCATTTGAACGGGTCAGTGTGATACCTGCCAGAGTTTTGTGCTGTTATTTATTCTTTTATTCTTTTTTTTTTTTTTTTTTTTTTTTTTTGTAATTTACCTCCTCCAACGTTAAGTCATATCGGACGGTGAATGAAATGATGTTCAAATGAGTAGAGGGTACATAGAGCTTACAGTTACCTGACATTCGTCTACCAGGGTAAGGGAAACCCCTGGAAAAACCTTATCCAGGTAACTCACGCTGACCGAGATTCGAATTCGGGACCTCTTGAACGTGAGGCAGACATGCTACCATCTACGCTACCGAGGCGGGCTTTGTGCTGTCATTAAACATTTTCATTTGAAGGGCTAGACTGCCACACAAGTCAAAAGTGAATTGAATGAAGTTCACGCGGACTCTAACCAACATTGAACACCACTTGAATTTAAACGTGGTCGTACAAGCACCGAGGTGAATCATGCTCTGGTCGCCCATTTGACGTGACCACAGACGACACCATTGAAAACATCCACTATCTGGTTATGAAAGACCGCCAAATGAAAATTCTTGATATTGCTGAGGTTGTAGGCCTCTCAACTGAGTGAGTGTACAATATCCTGTATGATAAATTAGCAGTGAAAAAGCTGTGTGCAAGATGGGTGCCGCAATTGCTCACAGTCGACCAAAAGCGCAACCGGAAGTACACTTCTACCGAGAGTCTGGCGATGTTTAATTGCAATTGCACCGATTTGTGACTGTGGATGAAACTTAGATCCATCATTTCACACCAGAGTCAAAACAATGGACAAACGCTGGTGAAAGTACAGTAAAGAAGGGAAGGGCCATTTTGTCAGATGTCTCAATGAATAATCCTCATAGATTACTTGGAAAAGGTCAGGACCATACCTGAAGCCTAATATACTTCATTGTTGGATCGTTTGTAATATGAGTTGACTGAAAAGAGACTGAGATTGAAATGCAAAAAAGTGCTCTTTCACCAGGATAATGTACCATCGGACCCATCAGCAATTGCAATGGCAAAAGTACATGAGTTGGACTTTGAACTGGTTCCTCGTCCACTTTATTCACCAGAATTAGCCCCAAATGTAGTCTTTCTGTTGCCAAACTTGAAAATTTGACTTGGTGGTAAGAAATTTTCATCAAATAAAGAAATGATAGTCGCCGATAGCGAGTATTTTTCAGACTTTGACGTAATCTACTCGTACTTTTCCGACGGGATTAAGGAGCTGGAACATCGCTGGACCAAGTATATAGCCATCAATAGAGAGACTACGTCGAGAAATAAGGTGATATATATATATTCATGAAAATATGATCATTCTTGTGGTTTTTTCCCCCACACTTATCAAACTAAATAATTAAATAGGAAATTACAATTAATAACAAAACTAAAAATGACGTTTTCAGCCATTTAGTCTCTTTAATTTCAAGATAAATCATACGCATTTGGAGGAGATGAGAAAAGTAAACGTGGAAAGGTTGACCTTGTGTTGAGAACTCTCAGATATTCGAGGGAGATGTACAGATTATGGGAACAAATGAAAGTCACTCCACCAATCTCATTAAGCACACCTTTCAGCCGCCCTGAGGTTTGTGAAGAGGAAAGTTTATCCGCTTGTCAAGCATTGGCTAATTATCAAACTTGAGGCAATTCGTCATTAACGAGCAAACAAACCTTTTAGAGAAATGTTCTCTCCTAATTACCTTCACAATGCCATCCAGATCCGGATCTCATTAGCGAACCAGAGACTGAAGACGAGAGCAGAGCACAGAAACTGGATATGTGCTTTCTGATACTTGAGTGTACGCTAATTGCTAATAGTTATTTGTGGTAGTAGTGAATCAAGACCTGTTTTATCGACGAGTGGAAGGTTTGTTAATTTCCGCGAGTGTATAAATAAGTCCTGTACCATACAATGTTTTATCCAACACTTACCCTAATCATTAAAAACATTTACTACTTTTTAAATTAAATTATAATAAAATAGTAAAATTATTTGTAATGTTATTTCCTGGAATATAGAGCTATTTAGACCAAGGCCGGCTGCTAATATGAGACAATCGATGTTGGCTAGTCGTTTCTAGGTTAATTTGATTTTCATTTCAGAAAGCTACATTGACGAATGTATTGTCAGTAGAATGTGAACATTCAGGAAAATATTTGTTAATTACTGAATGAATACAAGTTGTAGCTGTGCAGTTCATTACTAAATGTTAAAACTACAATAAATATTATACTTGAAATGTAGACCTAGTGATTGTATTTTATTGATACAGAGGTTAAAGTGACATTTATCCATTATTTATATTAAAATGTTACTTTAGTAGGTTAACTTATATTGATTTTTAAATATACGACTGTAAGTTTAGCTTCTTCTAATCCCTTGTATATCTACAACGAAATGTATATGTCCTTCCTATAAATAAGTTTGTTGTTGTTGTTGTTGTTGTAATTTACGTCCTTAAACTTTTTTAAGTCATATCGGACGATGAATGAAATGGGTGAAATGATTTTCAAATGGGCCCAGGGTCCATGGAGCTTAGAGCTACCCGACATTCGTCTTTCAGAATAAGGGAAAACCCTCCGAAAAAAACCTTATCTACGAGGCGTGTCCGTAAAATAATGTCTCCAAGGCGCTGGAGCCGTGAGGAACGCTATTACGTGAGATCCGGCAACACTGGCGTGTAGCTTGGTTTCACCCCTTCAAATCCCCACTAAAACGAACCCGTTGCAACCATTAGTCTTGGCTGGGCAGCCGTTTGCGATGAAGCTTCCTATCACTTCCGCCGCCAAGTGCGAGTTGTATGCAGTGATCCGTTTTTTGAGTGTCAAGGGTACTACCCCAACTGAAATTCATCGTCAGTTATGCGAAGTCTATGAGCCACAGTGTATGGACGTCAAAAACGTGCGAAAGTGGGTCAGAGAGTTCAAAGACGGACGTACAGACGTCCATGACGAACAGCGTTCTGGTCGGCCTTCGGTTACAGCCGAAACAATTGCAAAAGTGGAGCAAGAAATGCTTAAAGATCGGCGTGTGACAGTTGACGAGCTGTGTGAACTTATCTCTGAAGTCAGTAAGACTACGACTGACAAGATTTCGACCAAACATTTGCATTATCGCAAGGTGTGTGCGAGGTGGGTCCCCAAAATGCTCACCGATGACCAAAAACGGCAATGTGTTGAAGCGGCTCATGATTCCTGGAGCACCATGCAGAACAGGGCGAGGAATTGTTGGATTCAATTGTCACTGGTGATGAAACTTGGGTGCACTACACAAACCAGAAACTAAAGAACGTTCTCGTCAGTGGCGGCATTCGAATTGTGTGTTCTGGGACAGAAAAGGTGTATTGTTGTGCGAGTTTATGCCTACAGGCACAACAATACACGCCGCTAGCTACTGGGAGACTTTAAAAAAATTGCGACGTGCCATTCAAAATCGAAAGAGGGGAACGCTGAAGAAGGGAGTGATATTTCTTCACGACAACGCTCATCCCCATACTGCACATGCTACGGCTGATCTCCTGGCCCAGTTCGGATGGGACAGTCCAGACTTAGCACCTAGTGATTATCATCTGTTTACTAAGTTGTAGTCACACCTGGGTGGAACACATTTCCAGACCGACGATGATTTGAAGAACGAGGTTGAGCGCTACCTGCGCAACTTGGCGGGAGAGTGCTATGACAACGGTATACATAAAGTGCCACAGAGCATGCAAAAGTGCATCGATCGCAATGGTGATTACTTTGAAAAATAGCTGTAAGTTCCGCCTTTCCATCAATGTAACATTCACTGACAGTAAACATGTTTTATATATTAAAATTGGAGACCTTATTTTACGGACACGCCTCGTAGGTAACTCACGCTGACCGAGTTTCGAACTCGGGACCTGTACAACGTGAGGTAGACATGCTACCATCTACGCTACGAAGGCGGGCTTAAATAAGCTTTTAAAAATAGCTATAGAAAAATGATAACAGCTAGGAAAGCTCCTGTGAATGCTTTCTCCCTGGATTTTTGGAAACTAGGCCATCTGAACTGCACTTTTCTTGAGGATGGGCCAGGAGAAAGAAGTCGCTCGTCGTCTGTTATATTAACTCTGCCAACCGTGTGCAGAGGGCGCTGGAATCGTTGGTTCGTAAACTCCACTAAAGCAAAACCCAACAAACTGTATATTCTCGTTACAAAAGATCGAGGGAGAAGCGCCCCACTGGATATCAGATTATAGTAAATGTGTTTTCTCTGAAATTACAATCGATACCACGCTGTTATATGCATCTGCTCACCCATAGAGGAAACCAGATATCGAGTTACAACCACTGAATACCAATAAAAGGTGTGTACGTGAGAAAGCAAGGTAGCACAGCAATAGAAACATGGATTCAAACTGGAGGGGCTTAAATAGTTTAAAACGTGCTAACTACACCAAAACTTCACACTACAGTTTCATCTCATCAGAATGATTAATCTTTGGAAATAACTGGATTAACGGTATTCAACTATTTTTCTGATTTTTCCACCATTCCTTATTTAATGATAGTGGATAATGGAACTCATTATTTCTAAAACTGTAAACCAATTCAGTTTAATTTTTAACTAACACCTTTTCCGCACTTGATTACAACAGAAGTGTAAATTTTCGTGGTCTTTATGCACGTAACTATATAACAAAATATATCTGAAAAGATGAAGATCCTATCAAATGTCAAATATCTCTCGTGATGAAAATTTGAATTTTAAAACCTTTTGTTACTTTCATAGTATAGTTTTTTACAATCAAGATTAAATTTAGTAACAAGGAATATCCACCGGAAAAAGACTATGTGTATTCGATGAATATTTTAGTTTGTACATTACTTTTTAACCTAGTGGTCTAAAAAATTAAGAAAAAATACTGTACAGATCTTTATAATCAAGATACAAATTTAAGAGTTGTCATGCACAGTGTATAATGATTACCGGTTACTTAAAAATTCTTTGTTCCTTATTTTAAATGCAATGTATGGGAATAGGTTTATATTATTGTTTCCAAATTTTTAATTTCAGCTTAATACACAAACTGTTATGAAGACATTTTTAAACTTTAGTTCATTTGAACGAAAAAATGTTATATATATGCTACTGAATTTTTAAACATTTTCCTTGCAAATTATGGAAAATTATCTATTTCAGCCGAACCATTTAAGGAGAGAAGGTACTTCACCTAGGGTTAAAATTCACTTTCTTACTTTTACATTTTATTATAATCTCATCCCTCTAAATTAAAATATATAGTTAAAAGTTCATTGGAGCAATATTTTACTCCTAATTTGCTTATTATATTAGTGGATGTTAAGTTGTTGACATCTCTTTTTGTAAACTTTCAGAAAATCGATCATAACTTCTGTAATACTCAACAGATAATTCTGAACTAAGCCTTGTTTTGTAAGGGATCTTTCAAGCTTTCTGGTGGTACCATTGTAAATCTAATGACGCTGGTTTTTCGTCTGTATTTGGCTTATGTATGTGAATAGTTGGTTTTGAATGATATGTTTTTACTAGTTATTGGTGAATATGATATGGGTAGGCCAAAAATATATGGAAAGAGAAAAAGTTATTAAGTAATCGTTTTACTAAAAGCAGAACAGTAAATGTAGAAAATATAAATAGAATAGACAATGAAACAACATGTAATATTGAGGTTAGTAGGCCCAGTTCAACAATACATGTGATAATCATGATAGTAGTCATATACAGAAATTGATGAGCTTCGAGTCCTGAAAGCAGATAAAACAGTTGAAGAACTGACCAAGAAGGCAAGACAAATGAAGAAGAACTTGAAAAGAACAAGTGTGGATACAAAGGGTCAAGACTATGTAGCAGCAATGTTCTGACTCATGTGACAAGTCAGTAATCAATATATAAACTTTAAAGCTGTATTTATCAGTTTCATATTTTTTCAGGTTCCAGTACACTTTTTTAAAGAACTATTCAGCCAAAACATATGACCTTTATTGAGTGTATTAAGCAGACTCATAAGAATAATAATAAGAAGGGAAGTTTCTCTGAGATTCATAATACTTGTCTAAAAAAATAAAATTATCTGAAATTCCAATACTTTAAAAAAACTAAAAACATTATAAGAAATTATCGGTAAAAATGTTCAAATAATAAAATTTATTATTCAATATAAAGGTTTAAATAAAACATGCCTGAAATTTTCATGTGCATATCAATAGATAATAATTTATCAGTAATGTGCACCCAAAAGTCATGGAAATAACATTGTGGAGTTAGGCACTAACTTCTCACCTTAATTTTTAACACTTACTTGTAAAGTTGCACTTAAATAATATAAATTAACCTACTAAAGTAACACTTGAATATTAAGAATGGATAAAATTTCACTTTAACTACTGTATCAATAAAATACAATCACTAGGTCTACATTCCAAGTATAATATTTATTGTAGTTTTAACATTTAGTAATGAAATGTACAGCTACAACTTGTATTCATTCAGTAATTAACAAATATTTTCCTATATGTTCACATTCTACTGACAATACATTCGTCAATGTAGCTTTCTGAAATGAAAATCAAATTAACCTAGAAACGACTAGCCAACATCGATTGTCTCATATTAGCAGTCGGCCTTGGTGTAAATAGCTCTATATTCCAGAAAATAACATTACAAACTATTTTACTGTTTTATTATAGTTTAATTAAAAAGTAGTAAGCCTTTTTAATGATTAGGGTAAGTGTTAGATAAAACATTGTATGGTACAAGACTTATTTATACACTCGCGGAAATTAACAAACCTTCATCTCGTCGATAAAATACGTCTTGATTCACTACTAACAGAAATAAGTATTGAACTAAAGATCAACATTGTTTAGATCACAAATTCCTGAAGCTCTCCTGAAGATTTTAATCTAATAAGTAGTACTCTGTGCTCCAAGGGGCGTTTTGAATACTGAAAAACGCTTAAAACAGGGTTTAAAGTTCAACATGCTGGTTTACACAATTAAATAGTTATTTGTTACTTTAAAATGGTTGGTATTAAAATGAATTATATACGTGGGCTGTTCAATAAAAAATGATCATATTTTTTTACGGTCATGATTTGTCGCATTAAAATTCAATCTTATTATATTCTGTTAGGTTAATGTGAAACAAACACGCCGTAGTAGTTTCATTGTTGGTACTCCTGGTTCCCACCTGTAAGAACCAGGCAAGTTCAGACATGTTCAGTATCGCCTACCGCTGCAATGGAGCTAACACGCGAGGAACAATATGCGGCTTTGAAATTCTGCTTTCGTCTCAACAAATCTTCAGTTGAGGCCTATACAATGTAACAGGAGGCCTATGCAGAGTCTGTACTTCCCTACAGCACAGCTCGAAGGTTGTTTAAAATGTTTAAAGAGGAGAGACAATCAATTTCAAAGGAAGGTGGTCCCGGTGCTCCAGTTACTGCTCTTACGGAAGAAAACATCAACACTGCTGCTGCCATAGTGAGAGAGGATTGATGAATTACCTTAAGATCACTTTCTGAAATACTGAACACTTCATTGGGTGCCACCCACACGTTGGTGACAGAAACATTACACATGAGACGTGTTTTTGCGCGATGTGTTCCAAGACTGTTGATTCCCGAACAAAAGGACATTCGCATGCAGTTAAAGTTGATGTTAGAGGAAGATCCGGAGTTCTTTCAAACGTAATCACTGCTGATGGAACTTGGCTACATCATTTTGATTCTGAGAGCAAACAGCAAAGCTCAGTGTGGAAATCTCCTTCATCACCAACCCCCAAAAAAGCAAAAGTGGTTGCTTCTGCTGGGAAAGTTATGGTCATCTCTTTCTTTGATATTCATGGAATGGTTTATGAGCATGTTGTACCTGCACACACATCAGTAACTGGACAATACTACAGGGATATCCTGAAAACATTGCAAGTCCATATCAGGCGCAAAAGACCACATTTCCGTGAAGCAGACTGGATGCTGCACCACGATAATGCACGGCCGCATATTGCCAATGTTGTTGCTGAATATCTTGCAAAAATCAACGTGATGTGCATTCCTCACCCTCCCTATAGTCTGGATTTAGCTCCATGTGACCTTTTTCTATTTCCCTAATTTGAAGAAATGCCTTCGTGGGAGACATCCATCATCAGAAGCAGTGGTGAAGGCTGCGGAGGCGATTTTGAAGGATCTGTCAAAAATGGTTTCCAGCATGTCTTTGAAGACTGGCAGAAACGCTGGGATAAGTGCATCGCATTCAGGGGAGACTATTTTGAGAAGGATTATTAGAATTGTGAGGATGAGTAAAGGTACGTTATCAATACAAAAAGTGATCATTCTTTATTAAACAGACCTCGTACTAGTTGCAGATACTTGCTCCAAGGAGTAACTAAGGTGATGTGGACGGAGGGGACACCCATACAATTTATAACTGTACTGAAAGACGTTCCTAAACAGCTGTAGATGAAACAAGATACAACACTTGCTGTTTTGTGACTGTTTATGTTTTCTGGCTCGGGGTTGAGGAATTTTTAGATGTCTAGCATCTCACATTTAATGCAGCACGACACCTCCAGAGAGACGGGCCTAATGAGGGGTGGAGTTTTTAAATAGAACACTGTGCCAACTATACTTGGTTCTTCAAAACTTCGAATAAAACCTTATCAATACAGTATGTTAATGCATCTTTTGTAAATAAAGGAGCAAAAACAGATGTTAGTTTAGTGATTGCAGTTAGGATATGTAAAAGTAACGTTATGGTTACAAAAAGTAAGTAGAACCTAACTCTTATTATTTTAGTTAATTGATGGAAATTAATCATTTCTCCACACTAGCCGTATATAGGCTAAGGTTTTTGATGGATAGAGTCAACATGAAAAATTCAATGCCATCAAATATCTTAGCCTATACACGGCCAGTGTGGAGAAATGATTAATTTCCATCAATTAACTAAAATAATAAGAGTTAAATGATAAAGCCTGGGACTCAAGTACTTACGATAGTAAGTCGCCACAAACGGTGTATCTCGAATACCAGAGCCCCTAGTGGTCTACCGGGGAAATATACGAGTCAACTGGAGAATTTAATGTCAGGATGGCACGTTGGCCATGGTAGCTCAAAAAGTAAGAGCGACTGGACGGAAACCAGGAGATCCGTGGTTCAAATCCCGGCCATGGCATTGAATTTTTCATGTTGACTATATTCATCTGAACCTAACTCATCTCTACGTAGCTAACGCCATTATGTAGCACTATAGTCCCTTAAGATAGTGTGATACTGCCCTATTGTTACGTCACCTACGGTAGAAATATGAACTACATTAAGATGAACACAGTGTATAATTATTATACTAGACACTTTCTATAACTATAATAACATTATCTGACAATTTTTAATTTAGAATGAATAGCTTTAGGAGTGTGCATAATGGAGAGGCAAGACTTCATTACAGCCATATATTTTAAGTTCTATGTGATCATTTTCCTCTTGAAATGTGATGGAAGCATCTGCGTAAAGTTTATATTATCTAAGATAACATATAGTGCAAAATAATTAGTATCTTAGGAACGCGGAAAGAACTCAGCCGTATGGTTCGGCAAAGAGAGTCAGTATGCGTGGTTAACTGTACAACGTTGCATGTACCGCATTGGATAGTAGCGATAGAACAGTCACGCATAGCCCCACCTTATGTTCATTCCTATTTTGTAGCTAACTTAATCAGTATTAAAGTTTTGCTGTTAAAAGTAGCTCGGTGAAACATTTTTAACGCATGATGCGTTTTAAATAATGAAAAATGCTGAAAAAATGTTTTGAGAAAGACATGACTGCAATGTGGTAGTGTATTCAGGGATATCTAAAGGACGCACAAGTGATAAATTATTTGTCGTTTTAATTTATGTCCAATATTGATAAATGTTACCAATATTAATAAATCAAAGTCGCCAAATGAAGGTATGCTATATAAATACGGTGAAAAACAAAAATTCATTTCATGTATTTTTTCTCTACATTTTCATCTAATATCACAGCCTTAAGGGGTAAGCTTAGCGCTAACTTTAGGCTTAAGACACTGTTGCATACACTCATAAGAAACAATGATTCACCAAGCCCTTCTTATAAAAGGACGATGTTTTTTTTTTTTTTTTTTTTTTTTTTTGCAATTTACGCCCTCCAACGTTAAGTAATATCGGACGATGAATGAAATGATGTTCAAATGAGTACAGGATACATAGAGCTTAGAGTTACCAGACATTCATCTTTCAGGATATGAGGAAACCTCCAACGTTAAGTCATATCGGACGATGAATGAAATGATGTTCAAATAAGTACAGGATACATAGAGCTTAGAGTTACCAGACATTCATCTTTCAGGATAAGGGAAAACCTCCAACGTTAAGTCATATCGGACGATGAATGAAATGATGTTCAAATGAGTACAGGATACATAGAGCTTAGAGTTACCAGACATTCATCTTTCAGGATAAGGGAAAACCTCCAACGTTAAGTCATATCGGACGATGAATGAAATGATGTTCAAATAAGTACAGGATACATAGAGCTTAGAGTTACCAGACATTCATCTTTCAGGATAAGGGAAAACCTCCAACGTTAAGTCATATCGGACGATGAATGAAATGATGTTCAAATGAGTACAGGGTACATAGAGCTTAGAGTTACCAGACATTCATCTTTCAGGATAAGGGAAAACCTCCAACGTTAAGTCATATCGGACGATGAATGAAATGATGTTCAAATAAGTACAGGGTACATAGAGCTTAGACTTACCAGACATTCATCTTTCAGGATAAGAGAAAACCTCCAACGTTAAGTCATATCGGACGATGAATGAAATGATGTTCAAATAAGTACAGGGTACATAGAGCTTAGAGTTACCAGACATTCATCTTTCAGGATAAGAGAAAACCTCCAACGTTAAGTCATATCGGACGATGAATGAAATGGGCGAAATGATGCTCAAGTGAAGCCGGAGTTCATGGAGCTTAGAGTTACCCAACATTCGTCAATCAGGATAAGGGAAAACACCCGGAAAAAACCTTATCCAGGTAACTCACCCTGACCGAGATTCGAACTCAGGAGCTCTTGAACGTGAGGCAGATATGCTACCATCTACGCTACCGAGGCGGGGAAGAACGTCCTGAATTCGGAGAAGCGGTGCTCTGGAACCTGCCGAAAGAAATTCTCTATAGCAGAGAAGTGGTATACATTGGCTATGTTGTGAACCTATCAACTTCCCTTCAGTCGAGAATACCGACCACTGACGACAATTGTGGCGTTATTCCTCCACTCGCAGCAGATAGGAAGCACGCCGATTGTTTGGAAGATCCAAGTCGAGATTTGATTAAATAAGAGTCATGAGATCTGTTCTCAGGTGTAGATTTTTGGTGACAGAAATAACATTTTATATGACTCCGATTTCGTAATATACACTCCTGGAAATGGAAATAAGAACACATTGACGCCGGTGTGTCAGACCCACCATACTTGCTCCGGACACTGCGAGAGGGCTGTACAAGCAATGATCACACGCACGGCACAGCGGACACACCAGGAACCGCCGTGTTTGCTGTCGAATGGCGCTAGCTGCGCAGCGTTTGGGCACCGCCACCGTCAGTGTCAGCCAGTTTGCCGTGGCATACGGAGCTCCATCGCAGTCTTTAACACTGGTAGCATGTCGCGACAGCGTGGACGTGAACCATATGTGCAGTTGACGGACTTTGAGCGAGGGCGTATAGTGGGCATGCGGGAGGCCGGGTGGACGTACCGCCGAATTCACGTGGGGCATGAGGTCTCTACAGTACACTGATGTCGCCAGTGGTCGGCGGAAGGTGCACGTGCCCGTCGATCTGGGATCGGACCGCAGCGACGCACGGATGCACGCCAAGACCGTCGGATCCTACGCAGTGCCGTAGGGGACCGCACCGCCACTTACCAGCAAATTAGGGACACTGTTGCTCCTGCAGTATTGACGAGGACCATTCGCAACCGTCTCCATGAAGCTGGGCTACGGTCCCGCGCACCGTTAGGCCGTCTTCCGCTCACGCCCCAACATCGTGCAGCCCGCCTCCAGTGGTGTCGCGACAGGCGTGAATGGAGGGACGAATGGAGACGTGTCGTCTTCAGCGATGAGAGTTGCTTCTGCCTTGGTGCCAATGATGGTCGTATGCGTGTTTGGCGCCGTGGAGGTGAGCACCACAATCAAGACTGCATACGACCAAGGAACACAGGGCCAACACCGGGCATCATGGTGTGGGGAGCGATATCCTACACTGGCCGTACACCTCTGGTGACCGTCGAGGGGACATTGAATAGTGCACGGTACATCCAAACCGTCATCGAACCCATCGTTCTACCATTCCTAGACCGGCAAGGGAACCTACTGTTCCAACAGGACAATGCACGTCCGCATGTATCCCGTGCCACACAACGTGTTCTAGAGGGTGTAAGTCAAGTACCCTGGCCAGCAAGATCTCCGGATCTGTCCCCCATTGAGCATGTTTGGGATTGAATGAAACGTGGTCTCACGCGGTCTGCACGTCCAGCACGAACGCTGGTCCAACTGAGGCACCAGCTGGAAATGGCATGGCAAGCCGTTCCACAGGACTACATCCAGCATCTCTACGATCGTCTCCATGGGAGAATAGCACGAACGCTGGTCCAACTGAGGCGCCAGCTCCAAATGGCATGGCAAGCCGTTCCACAGGACTACATCCAGCATCTCTACGATCGTCTCCATGGGAGAATAGCAGCCTGCATTGCTGCGAAAGGTGGATATACACGGTACTAGTGCCGACATTGTGCATGATCTGTTGCCTGTGTCTATGTGTCTATGGTTCTGTCAGTGTGATCATGTGATGTATCTGACCCCGGGAATGTGTCAATAAAGTTTCTCCTTCCTGGGACAATGAATTCACGATGTTCTTATTTCAATTTCTATGAGTGTAACTATGCAATTGTATAATCTGGATTACAATTCACTTGAAATTTCTTTCTTAATCAGTCACTGTAAATTACCTCCAACACATTGATAAATCCTTATTTTTAAGTTAATATTTGTGGCGATGTAACAGGTCGTCTCGTTTCTCGATGATTAATCAGCCCCAAAGTTGGGAGCGATCTTTGTGACCGTCCCTCTTAATCATTGCAGATCGAATTGTTTCTTGATGATTTAGTTTGATATATTATTTAATTTGATTGTATAATCTAACGTCCACTCGTCACTATTACGAATACCGAATAACTCTTTTTGAAGGTTATTAAATTTCCGTTACAATTATATTCACCGCAACATTTTTCATCGTCAAGAAAAAAGATTGAAGAACATACATCTATCTCAAGATTATTGATTTTCCGTAACTATCGTTACTCCTCCATTAATTTTGTTTTTAATATTGTCATTTCATGACCTACTAAGTAATATCAGGAAACAATATTCACATAGAAAGTTCTAACTAAAACATATCGTTAAACAATTGAGGGCGGGTAGCAATCTATTCATGTTTTCTTATTTTCTATGCTTCTTTTATTTCTACATTATTCCTTACTTTGATAGATTTCTTCAGAAAGCTATTCTTTTTTTTTTTATTTATTATTTACTTGTAAATGTAACGTATCAGCAAGGTTACTGCGTAAAAGTTCTTTAGTTAACTAATTTGATTCTACAGCGGCCGTGTGTTATTTAAAGCAGTAAACCAAAGTTTAGCTTATGTTAAGTAATTTATAGAACAGGAATATGCTGTGAAGGCGGTAGAAACCACAGAGAAGGAGAAGGAGGAGGTTAGTCGATAGAGTAATGCATTTTCATCTCCGTTCCAAAGGACGATGAGAGAATTATTAATGTGACATTGGTACGGCATTCAGAACACGTAGCTAGCAATCTCTCACCAAGAGAGTAGAAAACGTGCACAGTTCCTTACCTCTCTGACCAACTGCTATGTTTCATTCAGCCGCTTGGCGGCTTCTTCTGCCGTTATCCATTTGAACTCGCGGTAGCACAAAAAATAATATAAACGGGAACTGTTTTTTCTTAATTTATCAACAAACATAGTGTCCTGTCTTCGATACACATTTTCTCCATTGGATTGGCTAGTTTTTGATGTCATCCAAGGACACGTGCAGGGCCAGTTGTGCAAGAACTCTTCTACACTTGCGTCATCATCAAAGCGCTGTCCTAATCTGTTTCATGTAACCTTGCCCCGCTGACATGTATCACTCCGCGTGCAACTACCTTCCCCCTCATCCTGATTGGCTAATGCTTTCGCACCATAGGCCATAGGCGGTGCCTTCCCGTCACATTCAAACCTGCAGGAAACGTCATAATTGCCAGGAAGATAGATAAAATCATACAAATAAGAATATGAAGGCATGCAAAAATACAAGTTTATAATGAAACTGAGCAAGTTGCAACTGAATGAATGAGCAATGAAACTGAAACAAGATTGTAATGTAAGGCCTTTGGCATTTTTCACTATGATTTTTTAAAACCAGCACACATACCTTGCAAAAATGCTTGTCTTTCAGTCTTAAAAGTCGTGTCACGCCATACTTGTCGTGTGTCCTTCATTCACCCAAGTCTCCTCATGGTAGTATATTTTGCGATTTGTATCCCGGTACAGTCTGATTGTACTTAAATAACGTCTTCGCCACACAGCAATATCGCCCCTGGAGTGGTAAGTTTTCCTGTTCTCTCAATTTCATGTCGCGATGTTCCTACGGACCTAACACTCACACCTGTAAGTTCAGAGCACAGCTGTTCGACTTCTCTCACTGACAAAGACGGATTCTTCTCTATGAGTGCATTAAACGCATGCACCACAATTCTTTTTTCGCCGCTTTGTAGAGATTAACACTTGCGATGCTTCAGCGAAATCCTGGCGCTAGACTCTGCCATTATACATATAATAAGTACACGCGCAATAAACGATCAATAAAATAATTTAGCTCTCGCACTCGGCATAGCACACCGTCGAATGGCGATATATGACTAATCCAGTTCAAAACAAGGTCAGTGATAAAAGTCATATAAACAAATGTCACCACTACCGCTAAATCACGTGCTATCGTGTCTTGTGCTTGAGAGCAAAGGAACTTCCTCTTTACTTCCTTTAAGAATTAACATGCATTTCACATAAATCAACTCTGTTGCGTAATATATTTAATTAAAACTGTTACGAAAATATAAATTTGACAATTCTCTTCCAAGATATAAAGCAATATCACCATGTTAAATAACAAACTAATTTTTACCGCACAACAGTCTGTACCACAACAGCAGCCAATGAGATGTGGTAAGGTCACGTGACCGTTAAGAGATACGGGGCAAGCTTATGTGAAACAAGGATTAGGTCTTGTTTGATTGGTCGAAACAAATGGTAGCCACAGAGTGATAAATCTGGACTGTAAGGAGTGTGTTCTAGAGTTGTCCAATGCATTTTCTCCAGTTTTTTCCCGCGTTAAAGTGTCAGTATGTGGCCTCGTATTGTCATGGAGAAGACGGATCGGTTGTCGGCGTCGCTTGTTGCAGCTTTTGCTTCATCCAAAATGTGACATTAATTGTCCCTTGTTCGTGTAGAAAAAGCAATAGCAAAACCCCGCGTGGCCGCAGAAAACGGTTGCAGTCACTCTTCCATTAGATGGGCGTATTCTGACCTTGACCGGACCTGCTTCGTCTCCTCGCCGCCACTCCACGCTTGTTTTGACTCTGGGGTGTAATGTTATATCCATGTTTCATCACAAATCACAATGCGATTCAATAAATCTTCTCTCTTCTCCTCGTAGCGATGCAGGTGTCTCTGACAAACTTCCTGACGTGACGTTTTTGGTTCCTGGTTGAGGGACGAGGAACCTACCAGGCAGACAATTTTCTGTAATGGAGTTCATCTCGGATGTGTAGTGTCTAACGCCCGCGTTTACTACATACGGCACCTGCGGCATAATTCAGTGCCATTAAGTTGCAAAACCGCATATTATATAACTTGTTTGGGTTCTTGTGGTTGAAATTTGGAGCTATGAGTTCTCTTCTCAGGTGAATGGTTATAGGAAAATGGGTTTGTAGATGTTGGTTGCCCAGTGGAATCAATAATTCTCAGATGACTGTGAAATTTTGTTTAATTATCTTGTAGTGTGTTTGTTCCATTAAGACTGAGTTGCAACGGTGACCACTTCCAGTTAAATTCTACCAACATATTACATCTTCTCCTGACCAATACGTCTGACTTCTTCAAGTATGATGTAGCAAGTCTTTTACTAAATGTTACATTTTCTTCTCCCGACCGACACTAACACGTCTCACCTCTTGAAGGACGATCTAGCAAGTCTTTTACTAAATGTTACATTTTCTCCTCCTGACCGACACTAACACGTCTCACCTCTTGAAGAACGATCTAGCAAGTCTTTTACTAAATGTTACATTTTCTTCTCCCGAGCGACACTAACACGTCTCACCTCTTGAAGAACGATCTAGCAAGTCTTTTACTAAATGTTACATTTTCTTCTCCCGAGCGACACTAACACGTCTCACCTCTTGAAGAACGATCTAGCAAGTCTTTTACTAAATGTTACATTTTCTTCTCCCGACCGACACTAACACGTCTCACCTCTTGAAGAACGATCTAGCAAGTCTTTTACTAAATGTTACATTTTCTTCTCCCGACCGACACTAACACGTCTCACCTCTTGAAGAACGATCTAGCAAGTCTTTTACTAAATGTTACATTTTCTTCTCCCGACCGACACTAACACGTCTCACCTCTTGAAGAACGATCTAGCAAGTCTTTTACTAAATGTTACATTTTCTTCTCCCGACCGACACTAACACGTCTCACCTCTTGAAGAACGATCTAGCAAGTCTTTTACTAAATGTTACATTTTCTTCTCCCGACCGACACTAACACGTCTCACCTCTTGAAGGACGATCTAGCAAGTCTTTTACTAAACGTCACATTTTCTTCTCCCGACCGACACTAACACGTCTCACCTCTTGAAGAACGATCTAGCAAGTCTTTTACTAAATGTTACATTTTCTCCTCCCGACCGACACTAACACGTCTCACCTCTTGAAGGACGATCTAGCAAGTCTTTTACTAAATGTTACATTTTCTTCTCCCGACCGACACTAACACGTCTCACCTCTTGAAGGACGATCTAGCAAGTCTTTTACTAAATGTTACATTTTCTTCTCCCGACCGACACTAACACGTCTCACCTCTTGAAGGACGATCTAGCAAGTCTTTTACTAAATGTTACATTTTCTTCTCCCGACCGACACTAACACGTCTCACCTCTTGAAGGACGATCTAGCAAGTCTTTTACTAAATGTTACATTTTCTTCTCCCGAGCGACACTAACACGTCTCACCTCTTGAAGGACGATCTAGCAAGTCTTTTACTAAATGTTACATTTTCTTCTCCCGACCGACACTAACACGTCTCACCTCTTGAAGAACGATCTAGCAAGTCTTTTACTAAATGTTACATTTTCTTCTCCCGACCGACACTAACACGTCTCACCTCTTGAAGAACGATCTAGCAAGTCTTTTACTAAATGTTACATTTTCTTCTCCCGACCGACACTAACACGCCTCACCTCTTGAAGGACGATCTAGCAAGTCTTTTACTAAACGTCACATTTTCTTCTCCCGACCGACACTAACACGTCTCACCTCTTGAAGGACGATCTAGCAAGTCTTTTACTAAATGTTACATTTTCTCCTCCCGACCGACACTAACACGTCTCACCTCTTGAAGGACGATCTAGCAAGTCTTTTACTAAATGTTACATTTTCTTCTCCCGACCGACACTAACACGTCTCACCTCTTGAAGGACGATCTAGCAAGTCTTTTACTAAGTGTTACATTTTCTTCTCCCGACCGACACTAACACGTCTCACCTCTTGAAGGACGATCTAGCAAGTCTTTTACTAAATGTTACATTTTCTTCTCCCGACCGACACTAACACGTCTCACCTCTTGAAGGACGATCTAGCAAGTCTTCTACTAAATGTTACATTTTCTTCTCCCGAGCGACACTAACACGTCTCACCTCTTGAAGGACGATCTAGCAAGTCTTTTACTAAATGTTACATTTTCTTCTCCCGACCGACACTAACACGTCTCACCTCTTGAAGAACGATCTAGCAAGTCTTTTACTAAATGTTACATTTTCTTCTCCCGACCGACACTAACACGTCTCACCTCTTGAAGAACGATCTAGCAAGTCTTTTACTAAATGTTAAATTTTCTTCTCCCGACCGACACAAACACGTCTCACCTCTTGAAGAACGATCTAGCAAGTCTTTTACTAAATGTTACATTTTCTTCTCCCGACCGACACTAACACGTCTCACCTCTTGAAGAACGATCTAGCAAGTCTTTTACTAAATGTTACATTTTCTTCTCCCGAGCGACACTAACACGTCTCACCTCTTGAAGGACGATCTAGCAAGTCTTTTACCAAATGTTACATTTTCTTCTCCCGAGCGACACTAACACGTCTCACCTCTTGAAGGACGATCTAGCAAGTCTTTTACTAAATGTTACATTTTCTTCTCCCGACCGACACTAACACGTCTCACCTCTTGAAGAACGATCTAGCAAGTCTTTTACTAAATGTTACATTTTCTTCTCCCGAGCGACACTAACACGTCTCACCTCTTGAAGGACGATCTAGCAAGTCTTTTACTAAATGTTACATTTTCTTCTCCCGAGCGACACTAACACGTCTCACCTCTTGAAGGACGATCTAGCAAGTCTTTTACTAAATGTTACATTTTCTTCTCCCGGGCGACACTAACACGTCTCACCTCTTGAAGAACGATCTAGCAAGTCTTTTACTAAATGTTACATTTTCTTCTCCCGAGCGACACTAACACGTCTCACCTCTTGAAGGACGATCTAGCAAGTCTTTTACTAAATGTTACATTTTCTTCTCCCGACCGACACTAACACGTCTCACCTCTTGAAGGACGATCTAGCAAGTCTTTTACTAAATGTTACATTTTCTTCTCCCGACTAACACGTCTCACCTCTTGAAGGACGATCTAGCAAGTCTTTTACTAAATGTTACATTTTCTCCTCCTGACCGACACTAACACGTCTCACCTCTTGAAGAACGATCTAGCAAGTCTTTTACTAAATGTTACATTTTCTTCTCCCGAGCGACACTAACACGTCTCACCTCTTGAAGGACGATCTAGCAAGTCTTTTACTAAATGTTACATTTTCTTCTCCCGAGCGACACTAACACGTCTCACCTCTTGAAGGACGATCTAGCAAGTCTTTTACTAAATGTTACATTTTCTCCTCCTGACCGACACTAACACGTCTCACCTCTTGAAGAACGATCTAGCAAGTCTTTTACTAAATGTTACATTTTCTTCTCCCGAGCGACACTAACACGTCTCACCTCTTGAAGGACGATCTAGCAAGTCTTTTACTAAATGTTACATTTTCTTCTCCCGACCGACACTAACACGTCTGACCTCTTGAAGAACGATCTAGCAAGTCTTTTACTAAATGTTACATTTTCTTCTCCCGAGCGACACTAACACGTCTCACCTCTTGAAGGACGATCTAGCAAGTCTTTTACTAAATGTTACATTTTCTTCTCCCGACCGACACTAACACGTCTCACCTCTTGAAGAACGATCTAGCAAGTCTTTTACTAAATGTTACATTTTCTTCTCCCGACTAACACGTCTCACCTCTTGAAGAACGATCTAGCAAGTCTTTTACTAAATGTTACATTTTCTTCTCCCGACTAACACGTCTCACCTCTTGAAGGACGATCTAGCAAGTCTTTTACTAAATGTTACATTTTCTTCTCCCGAGCGACACTAACACGTCTCACCTCTTGAAGGACGATCTAGCAAGTCTTTTACTAAATGTTACATTTTCTTCTCCCGACCGACACTAACACGTCTCACCTCTTGAAGAACGATCTAGCAAGTCTTTTACTAAATGTTACATTTCCTTCTCCCGACCGACACTAACACGTCTCACCTCTTGAAGAACGATCTAGCAAGTCTTTTACTAAATGTTACATTTTCTTCTCCCGAGCGACACTAACACGTCTCACCTCTTGAAGAACGATCTAGCAAGTCTTTTACTAAATGTTACATTTCCTTCTCCCGACCGACACTAACACGTCTCACCTCTTGAAGAACGATCTAGCAAGTCTTTTACTAAATGTTACATTTCCTTCTCCTGACCGACACTAACACGTCTCACCTCTTGAAGGACGATCTAGCAAGTCTTTTACTAAATGTTACATTTTCTTCTCCCGACCGACACTAACACGTCTCACCTCTTGAAGGACGATCTAGCAAGTCTTTTACTAAATGTTACATTTCCTTCTCCTGACCGACACTAACACGTCTCACCTCTTGAAGAACGATCTAGCAAGTCTTTTACTAAATGTTACATTTTCTTCTCCCGACCGACACTAACACGTCTCACCTCTTGAAGGACGATCTAGCAAGTCTTTTACTAAATGTTACATTTTCTTCTCCCGAGCGACACTAACACGTCTCACCTCTTGAAGAACGATCTAGCAAGTCTTTTACTAAATGTTACATTTTCTTCTCCCGACCGACACTAACACGTCTCACCTCTTGAAGGACGATCTAGCAAGTCTTTTACTAAATGTTACATTTCCTTCTCCTGACCGACACTAACACGTCTCACCTCTTGAAGGACGATCTAGCAAGTCTTTTACTAAATGTTACATTTTCTTCTCCCGACCGACACTAACACGTCTCACCTCTTGAAGGACGATCTAGCAAGTCTTTTACTAAATGTTACATTTCCTTCTCCTGACCGACACTAACACGTCTCACCTCTTGAAGAACGATCTAGCAAGTCTTTTACTAAATGTTACATTTTCTTCTCCCGAGCGACACTAACACGTCTCACCTCTTGAAGGACGATCTAGCAAGTCTTTTACTAAATGTTACATTTTCTTCTCCCGAGCGACACTAACACGTCTCACCTCTTGAAGAACGATCTAGCAAGTCTTTTACTAAATGTTACATTTTCTTCTCCCGACCGACACTAACACGTCTCACCTCTTGAAGGACGATCTAGCAAGTCTTTTACTAAATGTTACATTTTCTTCTCCCGACCGACACTAATACGTCTCACCTCTTGAAGGACGATCTAGCAAGTCTTTTACTAAATGTTACATGTTTTTCTCCCGACCGACACTAACACGTCTCACCTCTTGAAGAACGATCTAGCAAGTCTTTTACTAAATGTTACATTTCCTTCTCCCGACCGACACTAACACGTCTCACCTCTTGAAGAACGATCTAGCAAGTCTTTTACTAAATGTTACATTTTCTTCTCCCGAGCGACACTAACACGTCTCACCTCTTGAAGAACGATCTAGCAAGTCTTTTACTAAATGTTACATTTCCTTCTCCCGACCGACACTAACACGTCTCACCTCTTGAAGAACGATCTAGCAAGTCTTTTACTAAATGTTACATTTCCTTCTCCTGACCGACACTAACACGTCTCACCTCTTGAAGAACGATCTAGCAAGTCTTTTACTAAATGTTACATTTTCTTCTCCCGAGCGACACTAACACGTCTCACCTCTTGAAGAACGATCTAGCAAGTCTTTTACTAAATGTTACATTTTCTTCTCCCGACCGACACTAACACGTCTCACCTCTTGAAGAACGATCTAGCAAGTCTTTTACTAAATGTTACATTTTCTTCTCCCGACCGACACTAACACGTCTCACCTCTTGAAGGACGATCTAGCAAGTCTTTTACTAAATGTTACATTTTCTTCTCCCGAGCGACACTAACACGTCTCACCTCTTGAAGAACGATCTAGCAAGTCTTTTACTAAATGTTACATTTTCTTCTCCCGACCGACACTAACACGTCTCACCTCTTGAAGGACGATCTAGCAAGTCTTTTACTAAATGTTACATTTCCTTCTCCTGACCGACACTAACACGTCTCACCTCTTGAAGGACGATCTAGCAAGTCTTTTACTAAATGTTACATTTTCTTCTCCCGACCGACACTAACACGTCTCACCTCTTGAAGGACGATCTAGCAAGTCTTTTACTAAATGTTACATTTCCTTCTCCTGACCGACACTAACACGTCTCACCTCTTGAAGAACGATCTAGCAAGTCTTTTACTAAATGTTACATTTTCTTCTCCCGACCGACACTAACACGTCTCACCTCTTGAAGGACGATCTAGCAAGTCTTTTACTAAATGTTACATTTTCTTCTCCCGAGCGACACTAACACGTCTCACCTCTTGAAGAACGATCTAGCAAGTCTTTTACTAAATGTTACATTTTCTTCTCCCGACCGACACTAACACGTCTCACCTCTTGAAGGACGATCTAGCAAGTCTTTTACTAAATGTTACATTTCCTTCTCCTGACCGACACTAACACGTCTCACCTCTTGAAGGACGATCTAGCAAGTCTTTTACTAAATGTTACATTTTCTTCTCCCGACCGACACTAACACGTCTCACCTCTTGAAGGACGATCTAGCAAGTCTTTTACTAAATGTTACATTTCCTTCTCCCGACCGACACTAACACGTCTCACCTCTTGAAGTATGATCTAGCACGTATTTTACTAAATGTTACATTTTCTTCTCCCGACCGACACTAACACGTCTCACCTCTTGAAGTATGATCTAGCACGTATTTTACTAAATGTTACATTTTCTTCTCCATACGACACTAACACGTCTCACCTCTTGAAGTATGATCTAGCACGTATTTTACTAAATGTTACATTTTCTTCTCCGGACTGACACTAACACGTCTCACCTTTTGAAGTATGATCTAGCACGTATTTTACTAAATGTTACATTTTCTTCTCCCGACCGACACTAACACGTCTCACCTCTTGAAGTATGATCTAGCACGTATTTTACTAAATGTTACATTTTCTTCTCCCGACCGACACTAACACGTCTCACCTCTTGAAGTATGATCTAGCACGTATTTTACTAAATGTTACATTTTCTTCTCCCGACTGACACTAACACGTCTCACCTCTTGAAGGACGATCTAGCACGTATTTTACTAAATGTTACATTTTCTTCTCCCGACCGACACTAACACGTCTCACCTCTTGAAGTATGATCTAGCACGTATTTTACTAAATGTTACATTTTCTTCTCCCGACTGACACTAACACGTCTCACCTCTTGAAGTATGATCTAGCACGTATTTTACTAAATGTTACATTTTCTTCTCCCGACTGACACTAACACGTCTCACCTCTTGAAGTACGATATAGTAAGTAAGTTTCCTCGAGTTCGCGATTCAGTTCCAACCTAATTCTGCTCCACACTCTCACTTATCACATGACCAAAATAGCTCACCCTTCTCTCCATTTTTCAAACCTTACATTATTATTGGTTTCTGATTTATTTCGATTTATTTTTCATTGGTTTCCAAAACTCATCTAACTCATTTACTTAACGCCTACCCTGACTTCTGACACGCCTACCCTGGGCTCTTTGTAACTGGCCTTCATGCCTCATCGCACCCTGAAAGCCTTTTTGTCTCCATACATTCCTTGCTACAAGCTATCTATAGTTCTAAGACGTTCAACCCTTTCTGATACAAAGAAGGTAACGGTCCTCTTTCCTGTCGCTTACAGCGTGTAGATTTTACCCGAGTATTCTTCCTACCTTGCCTTGATGCTGACATGCCTGCTATATTAAATTATGTTCTTTCTTCCTCATTCTTTAACTAAACCGCTATTTTATTCATCATCCTAACCATTCTAATTTCATATTAATATAATAAGATTTCTTTATATTGGTTTATCAAAGCATTTTTATTAATTAATATTCCTTTCTTCAATATCGAGATTTCTATTAATTTGTACTGACTGCAGTTACACACCGCAGGCGGTGACACTGATGATACATGAGATGAAGATGGAGCACCGGTGGAATGAGATGGCGTCGGAAACAGGAGGTACCAGAGAAAACCCGCCCCGGCGCCATTTTGTCCACCACAAATCTCACTTTGTGGACGCCTGGGATCGAACTCGGGCCGCCTTGGTGAGAGCGAAGCGGTTTAACCACTGAGCCACGGCACGGCCACCAAAGGTGAAGGCTACCGATATGATCTCGGTAGGCCCGCCTGGCAATCTAGCACACCTTCTACTAGCTTTTCAGGCTAGAACGCGGGAGAATTAATGGCTTCCCTCAACCTCGTCCAAAGACGTACCCGATTCCCATAGTTATCGGGAACACACTGCCCCTCGAGACCAACCCAATCCGAACAACTCCGGGAGGGAGGGGCTCAGATGTTTCCGGCCGAGTTTCCCCTAGTAACGTCAGAGGTACTACAAGTGCTAAGGGTCCGCAGTGCGCGCACTACGGCAGCTGAAGGGGACGGATCCTCTCCCCTCCCCTGCGACGATGACAGAAATTAAGGCCGAATTGACCACGGAACGAAGTCTTTGCCACCAAATTTGAGGTACAGTTTGCCGGCGTGAAGGACGACGTCACGGAGTTTGGCGAGCGCGTCGAAGACCTAGCGAGCCACGTTAACAACCGAGAGGGAAAGGCCAACAGAAATACCAAGTTCCTGTAGGTGAGGGGATCCGTCCCCTTCAGCTGCCGAGGTGCGGGCGCTACGGGCCCTTAGCAGTGGTGGTATCTCTGACGTTACCAGAGGAACCTAGGGCCGAACTGCCGATCCCCTCCCGTCGGGGAGCTGTTCGGATTGGGTTGTACTCGAGGGGGCATAGTGTTCCCGACACACACGGGGAATTGGGTACATCTGGCCAGGCTACGGCCACCCGGAGGGTAACCGGTGAGTCACGGCGCGGCCCTTCATATCGGATGATTGAACAATATCATAACTTATTCCTGGGAAAAAATAATTTCGGATACTTTTATGCGTCGATCTTTTTCAACAATGTCACGAATGTCAACAATGTTGTCTGCAGTAATGCTTGTTCGATTTTTTTTTTTTTTTTTGTAATTTACGCCCTGCAACGTTAAGTCATATTGGACAGTGAATGAGATGGCTGAAATGATGCTCAAATGAGTCCAGGGTCCATGGAGCTTAGAGTTACCCGACATTCGTCTTGAAGGGTAAGGGAAAACCCCGGAAAACCTTATGCAGGTAACTCACCCTGACCGAGATTCGACCTCGGGACCTCTTGAACGTGAGGCAGATACGCTACCGAGGCGGGCTTGTTCTCGATCCCCTCCTATGAGACTCATTTTCTACAGCTACTCTTCCCGCCACAACAATTTTCGCCCACTCATACCTCCAGTCTGCGAAACTGTTTCTTCCCCAAACTGTGCGCGGAGCTGTCTAACATTTTCCGATGGTTTGGTGTCATCTGATGATGCGTTGCGCAACAGACCTGTGCACATCTTGCCCATACATGGCGTACTGACGCAGCCCCGTTCTCTACAGTTCGTGCGCGCGCAATATTTGCACCAACATACTGACAAAGTCTCATCTCAAAATTGTTACCAGTAGTAGCATTATATTAAAATTCCGCTTTATTTTTTATCTACCCTAGTAAAATTTTCATCACTCAGCTTCGATATTGAGATTTTACCGAAAGTACGCGTTTTGAAGAGTTTTAGAACAAACCAACATTACCAAAGGTATGATATGAAGATGCGCACCCCAAATTAGTTTGTTTTCTCATCTTTTATTACATCCTTTTCATTAAATAACGTGTTTAAGCGCAATACAATGGATGTCATGGATTATCTGTGATGAAAACAAGGGAAGCTGGTTACAGTGATACATCATTTGCTTCACAATAACCCGGTAACGAGAACGGAAATGTACATCAATGACCACATCGATAAAACTGCTTTTGTTTTTATTGTTTCCAGTTCAACCGACGTAACCAACGCGAAAATTCAATAAACATTCTGAGAAATTTCCGATTCCTGCGACACAATTTTGTATATGAACATGTCATTTACTTTTTGGGTTAATGAAACAGGTTTAAATGATGATACATTCTGTAAGATGCAGTTTACCTTCTGGTTGCTTCTCGGTGGCTCTAGGTAATGGCAATGAACGGCAATCTAAAAATAAAGTTAAACATTACATACAAAACTTTTATTTAAAGTAATATTTCTGATATTTATCCCACGGATTACGGTTTATATCTTGTTCCAAAATTTCTGCATTTATATTTCTTCCTGTAAAATGTTTTTCTCCACTCTAGTCTCCTTGACAACGCAATTTCTTACGATCGCTCAAGCTTGTGACTTTCAACATAAAACAATTGAAAACAAATGCATTTCTTTATAATTTATACTTAATTTCATCTGCTGTTTTCAATATCCTCTCTTTAAAACATATTTATATTTAGTAAAATAACAAACTTTATGTTTCCTTTCCCTTTGCATAAATTAACAAATATTGAGTACACATTTTACTGCAGCTAATGTAAGTTAAGGTCATGGTAATGGCCATTCCACTAATCATACGACGCTTCATTATATTTGTTAGATCTTCTTTGTTATTTCTACCGCTTTTTGCTATCATTTGTGATTTTGAGTTACTTATTAAAAACTACAGATGACAATTTTACAAAAATTAGCAATGCTGCTTCATCTGAGTCAACATGATTATGTATCTGTGGATATAGCGATCTACGTGGAACCAATGCTATACCAAGCACCACAGAGAGTATGGCATCTGGCTCTCTCCTTGGGCGACATCTGAAGTCTAAAACCCTACCTCCACGGCTGTGGACGGAACCTATGTCTGGTAACTCTAAGCTCTATGTACCCTGTACTTATTTGAACAGCATTTCATTCATCGTCCGATATGACTTAACGTTGGAGGTTTTCTCTTATCCTGAAAGATGAATGTCTGGTAACTCTAAGCTCTATGTACCCTGTACTCATTTGTACATCATTTCATTCATCGTCTGATATGACTTAACGTTGGATGTTTTCTCTTATCCTGAAAGATGAATGTCTGGTAACTCTAAGCTCTATGTACCCTGTACTCATTTGTACATCATTTCATTCATCGTCTGATATGACTTAACGTTGGATGTTTTCTCTTATCCTGAAAGATGAATGTCTGGTAACTCTAAGCTCTATGTACCCTGTACTCATTTGAGCATCATTTCATTCATCGTCTGAAATGACTTAACGTTAGAGGTTTTCTCTTATCCTGAAAGACGAATGTCTGATAACTCTAAGCTCTATGTGCCCTGTACTTATTTGAACATCATTTCATTCATCGTCCGATATGACTTAACGTTGGAGGTTTTCTCTTATCCTGAAAGACGAATGTCTGGTAACTCTAAGCTCTATATACCCTGTACTCATTTGAACATCATTTCATTCATCGTCCGATATGACTTAACGTTGGAGGTTTTCTCTTATCCTGAAAGATGAATGTCTGGTAACTCTAAGCTCTATGTACCCTGTACTTATTTGAACATCATTTCATTCATCGTCCGAAATGACTTAACGTTGGAGGTTTTCTCTTATCCTGAAAGATGAATGTCTGGTAACTCTAAGCTCTATGTATCCTGTACTTATTTGAACATCATTTCATTCATCGTCCGATATGACTTAACGTTGGAGGTTTTCTCTTATCCTGAAAGACGAATGTCTGATAACTTAAGCTCTATGTACTCTGTACTTATTTGAACATCATTTCATTCATCGTCCGATATGACTTAACGTTGGAGGTTTTCTCTTATCCTGAAAGACGAATGTCTGATAACTCTAAGCTCTATGTGCCCTGTACTTATTTGAACATCATTTCATTCATCGTCCAATATGACTTAACGTTGGAGGTTTTCTCTTATCCTGAAAGATGAATGTCTGATAACTCTAAGCTCTATGTACCCTGTACTTATTTGAACATCATTTCATTCATCGTCCGAAATGACTTAACGTTAGAGGTTTTCTCTTATCCTGAAAGATGAATGTCCGGTAACCCTAAGCTCTATGTACCCTGTACTTATTTGAACATAATTTCATTCATCGTCCGATACGACTTAACGTTGGAGGTTTTCTCTTATCCTGAAAGATGAATGTCTGGTAACTCCAAGCTCTATGTACCCTGTACTTATTTGAACATCATTTCATTCATCGTCCGAAATGACTTAACGTTGGAGGTTTTCTCTTATCCTGAAAGATAAATGTCTGGTAACTCTAAGCTCTATGTACCCTGTACTTATTTGAACATCATTTCATTCATCGTCCGATATGACTTAACGTTGGAGGTTTTCTCTTATCCTGAAAGATGAATGTCTGGTAACTCTAAGCTCTATGTACCCTGTACTTATATGAACATAATTTCATTCATCGTCCGATATGACTTAACGTTGGAGGTTTTCTCTTATCCTGAAAGATAAATGTCTGGTAACTCTAAGCTCTATGTACCCTGTACTTATTTGAACATCATTTCATTCATCGTCCGATATGACTTAACGTTGGAGGTTTTCTCTTATCCTGAAAGATGAATGTCTGGTAACTCTAAGCTCTATGTACCCTGTACTTATATGAACATAATTTCATTCATCGTCCGATATGACTTAACGTTGGAGGTTTTCTCTTATCCTGAAAGATAAATGTCTGGTAACTCTAAGCTCTATGTACCCTGTACTTATTTGAACATCATTTCATTCATCGTCCGATATGACTTAACGTTGGAGGTTTTCTCTTATCCTGAAAGATGAATGTCTGGTAAGTCTAAGCTCTATGTACTCTGTACTTATATGAACATAATTTCATTCATCGTCCGATATGACTTAACGTTGGAGGTTTTCTCTTATCCTGAAAGATGAATGTCTGGTAACTCTAAGCTCTATGTACCCTGTACTTATTTGAACATCAGTTCATTCATCGTCCGATATGACTTAACGTTGGAGGTTTTCTCTTATCCTGAAAGATGAATGTCTGGTAACTCTAAGCTCTATGTACCCTGTACTTATTTGAACATCATTTCATTCATCGTCCGATATGACTTAACGTTGGAGGTTCTCTCTTATCCTGAAAGATGAATGTCTGGTAACTCTAAGCTCTATGTACCCTGTACGCATTTGAACATCATTTCATTCATCGTCCGATATGACTTAACGTTGGAGGTTTTCCCTTATCCTGAAAGATGAATGTCTGGTAACTCTAAGCTCTATGTACCCTGTACTTATTTGAACATCATTTCATTCATCGTCCGATATGACTTAACGTTGGAGGTTTTCTCTTATCCTGAAAGATGAATGTCTGGTAACTCTAAGTTCTATGTACCCTGTACTCATTTGAACATCATTTCATTTATCGTCCGATATGACAACGTTGGAGGTTCTCTCTTATCCTGAAAGATGAATGTCTGGTAACTCTAAGCTCTATGTACCCTGTACTCATTTGAACATCATTTCATTCATCGTCCGATATGACTTAACGTTGGAGGTTTTCTCCTATCCTGAAAGATGAATGTCTGATAACTCTAAGCTCTATGTACCCTGTACTTATTTGGACATCATTTCATTCATCGTCTGATATGACTTAACGTTGGAGGTTTTCTCTTATCCTGAAAGATGAATGGTAACTCTAAGCTCTATGTACCCTGTACTCATTTGAACATCATTTCATTCATCGTCCGATATGACTTAACGTTGGAGGTTTTCTCTTATCCTGAAAGATGAATGTCTGATAACTCTAAGCTCTATGTACCCTGTACTTATTTAAACATCATTTCATTCATCGTCCGATATGACTTAACGTTGGAGGTTTTCTCTTATCCTGAAAGATGAATGGTAACTCTAAGCTCTATGTACCCTGTACTCATTTGAACATCATTTCATTCATCGTCCGATATGACTTAACGTTGGAGGTTTTCTCTTATCCTGAAAGATGAATGTCTGGTAACTCTAAGCTCTATGTACCCTGTAGTCATTTGAACATCATTTCATTCATCGTCCGATATGACTTAACGTTGGAGGTTTTAGCTTATCCTGAAAGATGAATGTCTCGTAACTCTTAGCTCTATGTAGCTACTTATTTCAATATCATTTCATTGGTCGTCCGATACGAGTTAACGTTGGATCAACAGGAGTGTCCTAAACAATTCAGCCACACGTTACTAAAACGACCAATCGGTTATCGTTATCGATGATAGACATGTGACGTGTGGTCAGCCAATTCCCCCCCCCCCCCAAAAGCATCCAGATATGCTTTCAAATAAATGAAATGGACCTGATGAGAAATGTCGAGAAAACTAACAGCCAGAGATGGGAAGTGGGGGAAGGGTCAATAAAGAAGATTGTGGTCTTGGAAGAGCTTTCAGCTTAGAGAAGAGTTAAACCAATCAAACTGGCAGAATGGAGTTTCAAGTGTATTGATGACCTGTTATACAAATGCCCCTTCTTGTCTACTCTACGATGTCTAAATGAATCAACTGCATCCAGGTTATAAGGTAAAACTTGTGTGAAGAATAAATGCAGAACAGAAGAAGATCACGTCACCACTCCCTGTGCAGCAGTTGTCTCTTAGCAATGTCCATGTACAATTTCAATGAATATATGTTAGTATTTCTTGAAAGCTATGCAATCTATCATAATGAAACTTGTACCACTTATATATCAGTCTCTTCTAATTCAGCAACCGTAACCAAATCATGAATAAAGTTAATAAGTTGTACTCTATTGATACTCCAATACACACGAAATGTTCAATAATTTTCAGGCATTATCTACTTTAGGTGCCCTTTTCTCCTAAACAGTTGAAGTCACTTATTTCAAATTTTGTAATCACATTACAAACATGCTATTAAACATAGCTGGTGAACCATTAAGACATTTTAATCAATAATAGCAATTTAAAAAATAAATAATAATGTACTATTTATTTTCTAATTTTTATATAGGGTGTATATAAATGAATATCAGGGTTTTAACTGTTTAAAAATATTTATTGCATTCAACTTAGTTATAAATGATATGTCAAATGAAAAAGCAACTCAAACAGTTTTACCAATAACCTTATAAATGTTCAATGTGACTACCCTTTGTCACACGACACACATCAAGTCTATAGCCGAGTTCTTCCCAAACGTTGATAAGTGTGTATTCAGTAATTGTAGCAACAGCTGCTTCAATCCGGTTTCTTAATTCAGGGAGGTCAGCTGGTAGCGGAGGCACGTACACACGATCCTTGATGAAACCCCAAAGGTAAAAATCGCATGGCGTTAGGTCAGGAGAACGTGGAGGACATGCATAGCAAGACCCGTCATTGGGGCCCTTGCGGTCTATCCAGCGTTCGGGTACAGTGACGTTCAACCAATCGCGTACTATGGAGGCTTCCAACTACACTGCGGAGGTTCTGGCCATTCGTGACGCTTTGCAATATGGGATTTCTCAGGGCTTCCCCAAACTGCTGATCTTAACCGATGCGCAGAGTGTTCTGCAGAGACTCTCATCTCCTCGCTGGACGAGAGATATGCACTGTTATCTTTACGAGATACTGACGTTGGTGAACAACGCTGCCATAGCCGGACATCAAATTCACTTCCTTTGGATCAGAGGGCATGTCGGAATTCGATACAATGAAGTCGCCGATCGCCTGGCAAAAGAGGGAGTCACCCAAGGCACCTTCCAAGGCATCCAACTGACCTACATGGATTTCTTCCTGGTCTTTCATCGTGACGCCTATTGTCGCTGGAATGACGCCTGGATTCGTTCGCAGTCCATCAAAGGCAAACACTACGCCGCCGCTCAGACACATCTATCCACGATCCCCTTGGTTCTCCAGCTTCAGGATTGCACGTCGACATCTCACCTCCATCATTAGAATGCGACTTGGACATGGATGTTACCCTGCGCATCTACACCGACTACGTCTCATCGATTCCCCTGTATGTCCTGATGACCAAGGCTAAACCGCTGACCTCAATCATCTCCTGTTCAGTTGCTCTCGCTACCGAGCCCACCGTTCTTCCTTCCTCCGCCGCCTACTTCAGCAGTCTGTTCCTTTTCCCGCTAGCGTCAACACCATATTACAGTTATGCCACAAACCTGTATACCAAGCTCTTCTACAATTTCTTAAAGAAAGTGATCTACAGATCTAGTCTCCTCCCATCCTCTTAATTTTCCTTATTTTTCCCTACGATGGCCATATGGGATTTTACCGAAGGCCAATAAAACAAAATAAAATAAAAACCAATCGCGTACTTCGTTATGTCACCATCTTGCTGGAAAATGAAGTTATCTGGCTCATTGTCTTCCAACTGAGGGAAGAGCCATTGCTCTAGTGTATCAAGGTAAGAAGTGCCAGTTACAGTAGGTTAACAAAAACAGAAAGGCCCATAAAACTCTTCGCTGGGATACGCCACAAAAACATTCACTTTAGGGGAATCTCGTTGCATTTGTACCATCTCGTGAGGATTGTTTGAGTCCCAGATGCTCACATTATGAGTGTTAACTTGTCCACTAAGGTGAAATGTCGATTTATCACTGAAGACAACACGATACATGAAACAACATGTCGTTTGCGAAGTTGACACGTAATCCGTGGTCTGTCGGCTTTAGAGCCTGTAATAACTGTAAACGGTAAGGACGTAGCCGTAAGCGTTTTCTTACAACTTTCCAAACAGTTAACACAGGAACTTGTAATTCACGAATAGTCTTCCGGAGACTGATTTCTTTGGGCTACAAGTGAACGACTTTCTCACTCGCTCAACAGTCTCTTCCCTCTACAAAGGCAGCCGGTATATTCAAACTGGTGATATCATCTGCCAATGTTATTATCACTGGGAGGATCACAGAACGCACGTTGCACAGTAACTACAAATTCGCTCTTTGCAAATTGCAAAACACAAAAAGCTTTCTGTTTACTAGTCGCCATCTTTGATACTAGCGCCGTCTAGCGGAGTGCGGCAGAAACATTACACGCACATGTGCACTGCTGCCAGCAAACAAAACTGTGAGTTGCTTTTTCATTTCACATATTTATAACTGTAAGTTTAATGTAATAAATATTATAAACAGTTAAAACCCCGATATTCATTTATATGAATTTTTTTAGGAATTTCATTAAAGATTAACATATGAAGCTTTCACCAGCTGTCTAGAGCAGCATATACTGCATATATACAAGAAATTCAAAGTTCTATGTATTATAGTTTTGTAGAAAAGTGCACTTCAAGTTACGGTAAATGACAAAAGAAGATAATCTTGTGTTTTTCTGTAACATACCCAAAATTCAAAACATTCCTGGTCCATATTCCTCACCCCTGTTGTCTCAGTATCCTCTCTCATCCTAATTCTTGCTTCCTTAAACACTGCCTTCACTTGTTTTTCTGCTTCTTTTACTCTTGATGCGTCAATGTTTTGAAAGTCACAGTCAAAATTAAAACCTGGTTCCAGTCACGGCTTCCCTTTTAGTAGCACCATCATTAAAGCATCCATCACATCAAATTTAATAGTTTTACTGTCAACATACACAGATTTTGGAAGTCTTTCCCAGATTAGGTGATTGAAGCTCTCGTGTACGACCATGTACCCTTTCATATTATTTCTCTTTTCTCTAAGTCTTTTGCCCATTCTTTTTTTGTGCGTGTCTAACACACTCTAGCTTTCTCACTTGTATCCCTTCTACATATACATTTGCTTCTTGCAGCCTTACAAAACCTTTGGAGTCCCCATCCCATAAATAATTCCGTTTGTTATAAGCAGAAACGAAAATGCAGAGCAAAAGGGGGACGTGATAGCGTGACCGCCATATTTAAAACCCCATTAAGTACACTTTATCACCACAAACATACAAAAAATTATAATGGACATGTTCTCCTATTTTTTTCTTGTAATTTTACGTCCTCCAACTTTAAGTCATATCGGACGATCAATGGAATGGGTGAAATGATGCTCAAATGAGTCCAAGTTCCATAGGGCTTACAGTTACCCGACATTCGTCATTCAGGATAAGGGAAAACCCAGGAAAAAACCTTATCCAGGCAACTCACCCTGAACGAGATTCAAACTCGGGACATCTTAAACGTGAGGCAGACACGCTACCACCACGCTACCGAGGCGGGCTTCAAACTATGTAGATTCATATTAAGCAACACACACCTACGAGAGCTGTTCAATAAAGAATGATCACAATTTTTTTACGGTCATAAATTTTTGCACTAAAATTCAATCTTATTATATTCTGTTAGCTTCATGTGGAACAAACACGCCGTAGTAGTTTCATTGTTGGTAATCCTGGTTCCCGCCTGTGAGAACCAGGCAAGTTCAGACATGTTCAGTATCGCCTACCGCTGTAATGGAGGTAACACGCAGTTAAAGTTGATGCTAGAGGAAGATCCGGAGTTTCTTCCAAACGTAATCACTGCTGATGAAACTTGGCTACATCATTTTGCTACATCAAAGCTCAGTGTGGAAATCTCCTTCATCACCAACCCCCAAAAAAGCAAAAGTGGTTGCTTCTGCTGTGAAAGTTATGGTCATCTCATTCTTTGATATTCATGGAATGGTTTATCATGTTGTACCTGCACACACATCAGTAACTGGACAATACTACAGGGATGTCCTGAAAATATTACAAGTCCATACCAGGCGCAAAAGACCACATTTCCCTGAAGCAGGCTGGATGCTGTACCACGATAATACGGGGCCACATATTGCTAATGTTGTTGCTGAATAACTTGCAAAAATCAACGTAAAGTGCATCCCTCTACCCTCCCTATAGCCCGGATTTAGCTCCATGTGACTTTTTTCTATTCCCTAACTTGAAGAAACGCCTTCGTAAGAGGCATTATCCGTCATCAGAAGCAATGGTGAAGGCTGCGGAGGCAATTTTGAAGGATCTCTCAAAAAATTGTTTCCAGCATGTCATTGAAGACTGACAGAAACGCTGGGACAAGTACATCGCATTCAGGGGAGTCTATTTTGAGAACCACCATCAAAATTATGAAGATGAGTAAAGGTACGTTGTCAAAAACAGTGGTGATCATTCTTTACTGAACAGCCCTCGTGTGTGTGTGTGTGTGTGTGTGTGTGTGTGTGTGTGTGTGTGTGTGTGAGTGTGTGTGTGTGTGTATAATATATATTTTCATCCAAAATCAGTACCAAGTGTCCCTGGAAGGGCTCGAATCAAGTCAAAATGTAAACATTCGCCATACGCTCATAAAATAGGAAATAATAATCAATGTATTACAGTTTTGTAAACAAAACAAAAAAATGCTACAACAGTGGCAATCAACAAGCTGTACATAATATAGTGAGATGGGCTCAAAATATAAAGTGTACGTGAGAAAAACTTTCAATATCGCCCATATCCAAAACAGTTCGAACTCTTGTGTTTATAAAATGAGTTGTGTACGGACCTTTTCTCGAGTATTACGAAGACAGAAGAGAAATTCCTACAATGTGTGAACCTATGTATGTTGTTAAAGAAAATATCTATTTTTAAGGTAACGTTTTAATTGTTAGTATAGTTTGAATAACAACTTACGACAAACGGACCAATAAAGAGGACAAATCGAGAAAAAACCAATAAATAAGACCCGGTATTTGATGATTTGGTGTCCTAAAACAAACCTTTTATGCTGGGAATCGTCTTCAGAGAGTGGAGAACAAAACAATGTTGTTTAAAATTTTATTCTTTTACCTTCATTTGTCGAATCATGAGCTATTCAATTAGCTGTGGAAACGAGCAGGTGGCGGTAGAATTATCAATGTTGTTTATATACTCTCCACCGAGGCAAGTGTAATTTCAATATTGATATTCCTTTCATTAGTCGGCAGCGCTGTTAAAACATTAAAATGTGCTGTTGGATATACAAACGAAACTAAATAAAACAGCCGTACTATATGAATCATCATGATGGCTCAATTGCTAGTTATTTTACACGTTTTATATTTAACTGCATGGTCATACCACAACGAATTTATTACACATTGTATTTCATGTCTCGGTATGTCAGGAGTTAGCAGTCTAGGTCTTATCTCTATGCCAAACTGTCTTGTTTCGTCGTGTCTAGAGACACATGCATAGCACTGCACCTCTGACTGAATACATGATAACCTGATCATAGCTTCGTCGAGTCCAAAGAGGCCTCAGTGCCAAGCAACTGTCCCTCAGCTTCCATTACTTGTCTGTCGAATAAGTACAGTTGTTATGGGAGGTCTCTCGGTTTAGAGAGATCAGAGAAGGCAGGAATGTACGAAGGCTGTTAATAAAGAATGATTATAATTTTTTTGCGCTAAAATTCAATCTTATTATATTCTGTTAGGTCAATGTGAAACAAACACGCCTTAGTAGTTTCATTGTTGGTGCTCCTAGTTCCCGCCTGTGAGAACCAGGGAAGTTCAGACATGTTCAGTATCGCCTACCGCTGCAATGGAGGTAACAAGCGAGGAACAATATGCGGCTTTGAAATTCTGCTTTCGTCTCAACAAATCTTCAGTTGAGGCCTATACAATGTTACAGGAGGTCTATAGAGAGTCTGTTCTTCCCTACAGCACAGCTCGAAGGTGGTTTAAAATGTTTAAAGAGAGGAGCCAAGCAATTTCAAAGGAAGGTGGACCTGGTGCTCCAGTTACCGCTCTTACGGGAGAAAACATCAACACTGCTGCTGCCATTGTGAGAGATGATCGACGAATTACCTTAAGATCACTTTCTGAAATACTGAATATTTCATTGGGTGCCACCCACACGTTGGTGACAGAAACATTACACATGAGACGTGTTTGTGCGCGATCGGTTCCAAGACTGTTGATTCCCGAACAAAGGGACATTCGCATGCAGGTCTGCATGCAGTTAAAGTTGATGCTAGAGGAATATATACTTTGTTAGCGTATGATGGTGTTTATATTTTGACTTCATTCGAACCCATCCGCTGTAAGAGATTCTACTGCTGTACAGGGAATGGTGACGTAATGCTGGTTATCTGTGTTTACGCAAGTTTCCACTGTTAGCCGTCTATATTTATTCTTCAGAAAGGTTGTACAGTGCGGACGATGCTTCTGTGCCGGTGGAGAGCGTGTGCGCAGTCGTTTAGAATCCCATTGCTGAGGCTACACTCTCAGTCATGCGCAGTACACTGAAATGGCCAGTATCGTGGAGAGGTTTGACCGAGTAACTTCTAACACTTCGGTGCTATCACGTTAAGATTTTAAAGTTTTAGAAATTGTGATTAGCGTTTTGTCTGTGTGTATGTGTGTGCTTTTATATATTTTCTTATTTAGATTAAAATGCCTCCAAACCAAAGCAAACTTGGTGGAAAAACACTTCACAGCCAAACCGCGAACTTATTAGTAATATGAATCTATTCTGAAACGGGAAGCAGTTTCTGGCGATATGCTAATAAAATGCAAGGGAGGGTGAGTGCAGCAACAAAAGTATCTGAGAGAAAATTTCGTAAAATAATTAAAGAATGGGAGAAATGTGAGGCACAAGTGACCTCCTTTGAAACATCCGGAAAGTACATCGTGTACCAGAAACAATCACTGTCATTGATGACTTTGATAGTTGTGTAATTTGCCAAACAATTTATAATTTGTATATTCAGGAGAAAACTGTACCCACTGTCAAAATTTGGGACTCCTGAAACATCAAGATTCCATTAACTTTAAAGGGGGAAGCACTAGTTTAAATACTATCTTATGTGGCATAGGTTTCAAATGGAAGAAAACAAGGAACAACAACGTCTTGTTATAGGAAAGGTATATGGGAAATTGGCACGTGTCATATTTACGTGTCACAAAAAGGCTTAGAGACAAAGGAAGGTCGGTTATCTATGAAGATGAAACATATCTTCATACGAGAATCGACTAACTCACTTCCATGCACTACAAGCCACAAAGGCATCACCCCAGATTTTTATTTTCTTGTAAATTAAAATATTTGTGAAAGCAAAAAAAGTAAAACAGTAAAGATCTGTTGTTTCTCTGTGGCTAAGATGAGGAAGTGCTCATATACGAGGCATTTTTTTAAGTCAGCAACGTTTTGAAATTTAAAAAAGACGTGCACAGATATCGCAATCATTTTATTTTTACTTGAAAGCCTGTACCTTAATCTACTTTTCTACATAATTTCTGTGAATATTGAGGCACTTGTCATAACGTGGCACAAGTTTTTGAATACCCTGCTTATAAAATTCTGCCGCCTGACGTGTTAACCACTGTATCACAACTGTTTTGACTTCGTTATCGTCTTGAAGACGCTGACCGCCTAGATGTTTCTTCAAGTGCAGGAATAAATGGTAATCGCTGAGCGCCAAATCAGGATAATCTAGAGTTTCCCATTGAAAAGACTTGAGATCTTTGGTCCGATTAGCCACATGTGGACGGACATTGTCATGCAGCAAAACGATACCCTTACTCAACTTGTCACGTCTTTTGTTCTGGATTGCACGGCGCAGATTGTTCAATGTCTCACAATAAGACGCTGTATTGATTGTCTCATTACGAGGCAGAAACTCCACTAGCAATACTCCTTTTTTGTCCCAAAAAACTGTGCACATGATTTTCCGGGCAGAAATTGTTTGCTTAAACTTCACTTTTGTGGGTGATGATGAATGTCGCCATTCCATGGATTGTTGTTTCGATTCTGGTGTGACCTAGGCCACCCATGTTTCGTCACCAGTAACATTTTGGTCTAAAAAAGTCTTCACCTTCATTGTGGTACCGCTCAAGGAAAGTCAATACACTGCCTAAACGTTGGGTTTTGTGCATATCCGTCAACATTTTCGGAACCCAACGTGAACACAATTTCTGGTACTTCAAGTTCTCGGTCACAATGCAATACAAAACACTACGAGAATATTGAGGGAAATAGTTGCACAATGATGAAATTGTAAAGCGTCTGTTTTCTCTCACCTTTTCGTCCACTTTCTTCACCAAATCTTCAGTAACGACCGAAGGACACCCACTCCGTTCTTCATCATGCACAGTTGTGCGGCCATCTTTAAATGCTCTCACCCATTTCCTTACCATTCCATCACTAATAATGTTTTGTCCGTAAACTTCACAGATCTCAGGATGAATATTGATCGATTTTACGCCTTTAGCTCTAAGAAATCGTATAACAGCCCGTACTTCACAATCGGCGGGACTCACGATTGTCGGAGACATCTTAAACACTCAGTAACCAACGTATACAATGAAGAGTCAGACTGTAATGACGTCAGTGCGTAGACAAGAGACGTAGGTAACCAGCGCGCATGCGCGGAACGCCGACTGTAGCGCTGCGGCGGCGGAATCGCAAAACGGTACTGACTTAAAAAACATGCCTCGTATCTTAAGGTATGTGTTTTAGTAAAGACGAGTCTGTGAAATTCTAAGAATTTGTGTGTTTTGATCTGAGTATACTTGTTTATTACCTATGACGTTATTTTGTTTTTCCATCTCGGAGATTAAAATCAGCGGTTAGCTACGAAATGTTTATTTTAAAAGGTATAATTTAATAGAAGGAATTAAAAGCCAGCCAATGTTATATTTACTTGAACCTTGTGGCGTTTTTCACCACTCGCAGCAGATAGGAAGCACGCCGACTGTTTGGAAGATCCAGGTCGAGATTTCATTAAATAAGTCATGAGATCTTTTCTCAGGTGTGGATTTTTGGTGACAGAAATAAAATTTATATGACTCCGATTTCGTAATATATTATTTAATTGTATAATCTGAATTACAATTCACTCGTTTCTATTACGAATACCGAATAACTCTTTTTTAAGGTTATTAACTTTCCTTTACAATTATATTCACCGCAACATTTTTCCCTCGTCATGAAACAAGATTAAAGAGTATATATCTATCTCAATATTATTGATTTTCCGTAACTTTCGTTACTCCTCTATTAATTTTGTTTTTAATATTGTCATGTCATGGCCTACTAAGTCATATCATAACACAATATTCATATAAAAAGTTCTAACTAAAACATATCGTTACAACCTTCAACAAAAGAATTGCGGCGGAATGTGTAGTTCACGATATTCACAGAAAGGCGTGGTGATGCCAAATTGTGATGAAAGGTGCGTATTTAAGACAGAAAATGGACATAAACTACTTAGATAAATGTTCTTCTGTTATTAACATAAACACGATTTGGCTTAATAGCGTCATATTTGAATTATGGTAGGATAGCTCATTTTTCTAGTGAAATAAGAGCTCAAAGACCAAAATGGACGTCATAATTCTTCTATCGGCTCTTCACGTATATTTATACTACGGTGTTTGTGTTTTAATCTTTACTTCACAAGCTATTAGGTTACAATGACCTGTTGCTCAAAAATATATTCCTCGTTTAACGACGTGAAAAGTCAGAGAATGTAAAATAGAGGCAAGGAGAGATATGAAATTAATGGCTTAAGACCGGTAGCTAGGAAATTACCCTTCATTTATCTTTAAAGTCATGAAAAATCTTGTTATATATTGGCCTGGCCCATTTATCGATCCCCCTTGACTTTGAAAGGGGATCCGTGATGTTCTTTTTATTCATAATCTTCACGTCTTCTTTTTGGCATTTTCAAGAATATGTTGAGTAGGGCGTTATCTTGCTTAGAGCTGCAAAAAGACAAGTCTGGGTCATAGATTACAAAATTGGTTTGTGTGAATTAGTGAAGTGGCTTCTATTGCTGGCAAAATGGGGCTAGAATTAGAAGGCGCCGGTTCAAGTGCTATGCGCTGCCCATCTGACTGATGTCTGTTTTTAGTGATTTAGCTCAAATGTCAAGATAAATACCTGACTGAACATTTAATACGTTTGCCTGACCTCGTAGCCATGGTCGTTAGAACGTATGTCTATAGAGTTCCACCGCGTAGAGGGTCGCGGTTTCGAGTCCCGCCCTGGGCATGGGTGTTTATGTGTATAGTGTATGTGTGTGAAACTGCAGAAAACAGATAGGTAATTAAAGGGAAACAATAAAACAACGGTTAAATAAGGAAAAGAAAAATACATACATAGATATATATTTAAATTAATAAAAAAATAAAAAAAAAATAAAAAAATACGCAACATTCTCTATTACCATCTATTTTAATGTTTAATTCTGATTTAAAATAAACTGTAACTTCAGGAATTGTTCTAATTTAACTATGCAGAAGCCGGAAATACCGTGGATTCGGATTTAACGCGGGTTAAAGTATCGCGCGTTAAAAAAAATATTGTACTTAATTATTTTATTATTTATTTCTCTACTGAAGACATAATTAGAGTTTTGTGATAAGGAGTAAGTTAAGCGAATTCGTCAGACATACATAATTGCATAACTTAATTATTCCATTAGTGTACTTTGTAAATTAGGATCCAACACATTATACAGTCAGAGTCAAGAAAACTTTTCAAATATATGAATCATACATGAAGAAGCAAAGAACTGGTTATATCAGAAATTTTTTTTTCCAAACAGATTCTAAAAGCTACAGCGCCGGTTAGATGACAGAAGAGTGTCAGAAACAACAGTGAAAAGAATGGTTAAGAAGTAAACAAAATGAAAACCAGAACACATATTCGGAACTCCAGGTGAAAAGTATAGCGTTCCAAAACGAGTAATAGATCTAAATGACTTCGACAAATGTATAGTCAAAATAAGGACTCAAAATCTTTATTTTCAGGAAAAAGGTGCTCCAACAATAGTCAAATGACGTATTATTTTAAGATAAACCACTAAAATTGAGGGCAGTAAGTAATCATTAAACAAAATAGTAAGGGAACTGGATTTTAAATGAAAGAACACCAAATTGAAACAGGAACTTTGGTCTTCGGATCAATTATTCATTTAATTATGTAATATGTTTAATAATTGTTCATAAATTTAAGAACTGTAATTAGATATGTTAGTGAAAGTAAAATTGTAGACTTTGATGCAAAATATTGTAAGGAACCTGGGCAGATATACGTGAGAAACACTGCACTCTCGGACGACAGTCTATGAAGGGCGGATGTCATACAATAGAATGGTATGCTAGCTATTTTGCTGTACCGTTACACAGGTCAATACCATCTTAGTTTTTCCTTGTGACGCCGTGCTGTGTGTATATAAGAGGGTAGCAAACCCCATTCAGTCCTCAGTTGTTGCTCATTTGTTGCTCACTGCTCATTGTAGTCAAGTGTACTGTATACATCCGTCAGGTGTGTCCGACGAAGTGCCGCGTCCAGTAAAATGTACTATAAAATGTCCGCCGAAAGTGCAGTTATTTAAGTGTCCGGGTTCCACAAATGCAAGGACAAATGAAAGCAGTTCAGAGATTATCGTTGGTTTGTGTTGTCATAACCTTAACACCCTGAGAACCCCAAAAAGAATCCATGCAGGAGAAGCCGCTAGAGCCAAGGGTAAAGCGAGCAGCCGACGACGACGTGGAGACCGAGGAAGGAGTCCCGACGTCGACCCAGGTACGTGCAACCGTGAGGCGAGAGATAGTACGGCCGCAAAATCAAAGATAAAATGCTTATAAAAACACGACATTCGTTCTAACGTTCCCGGTGAAGATGAACTAGTTGAACAACTCAAATTATTTCGTGTAAAATATCTGCAATTTCATCTAGAAACATGCCAACGGAAGATGGAAAGGAAGATCAAAGTGAAGAATGAAGTGCTGCGAAGAAAAGGCGGCTTAGAAGATGTAGCCACCTGAGGGAAGACAATCAAATGGCAATGGGCAGGACATGTGGCGAGAAGAATGCGTCAAGACAGATGGGGAAAAAAAATCTGCATTTCTTATGTCTTGGCCTCTAGATGTTATACCAAGACACAGTATTACAATTTTATATTTACTCAAACATAATAATTATATTGATATTTACAACATTTTGCAGTAAAGCTAAGCTACACTATCCTATCTAATCTAACCTAACTAATCTAATAGCTACAATTTTAGCTTACAATTTTCAGAATCTAAACTACTTCTACCTTCCTATCCCTAATAAATTCATCTATCCTTTTGTTCTTGTGCTGATGTTGTCTTCTTTTGTCGCTTCAAGATGGACATAAAGTCTGTCTAGTGAACAGACAGTTGAAAGTGCAGTTCGGACTCAAAGGAAACTGACCCCACCGCCCACTAATAACCGTCATAAATCTATCTCTACGCTTTATAAATAGAACAGTCATTGAGGACTAATAGCAACCCTGATTTTCTCGAAATGACAGCCGCATGTCTACTCCACGTGGAGTCTCAGTTCACAAAGTTCCAACTTCCAGTTGATCTGTTTCATTACGTGCAGAAATTCGTTGTGTGTCACGATGTGGAGACCGTCGGAGTGGTAAATGCAAATGAAGTAGTAGATAACTTTCAGTCAAGTGAAAACAATGGAAGTCATGACAACAGTTTGAATAACTGGGCAAAGTTATATTACTGGAAAAGCCTCAAAAAACAAAGTTATAACGGGAACTGTTTCTAAGCAAATTCAAGCGTTTGTTTTGAACACATAAATATTTGCTGACAAATAATCTTGGTAAGGGATCGTGCAATGAACCTGATGATAAATTCTGGGTATTCACAGAAATACAGTAAGAAATATTGTGACGAAAGGAATACCAAAGACGTCGATCTAGTGTGAAAACAAAAGGAAACGTTTCTCTAAAGTAGATAATTTCACGTGCGATTTAATTCGTCGAGAAATTTGTTCAAAACAAACGCTTAAATTTGCTTAGAAACAGTTCCCGTTATAACTTTGTTATTTTTTTAGGCTTTTCCAGTAACATAACTCGGCCCAGTTATTCACACTGTCTTCACTTTTATTATTTTCACGTGACTGAAAGTTATCTACTACTTCATTTGCATTTACCACTGCCACGGTCTCCACATCGTGACACACAACGAATTTCTGCACGTAATGAAACAGATCAACTGGAAGTTGGAATTTTGGCAACTGAGACTCCACGTGGAGTAGACATGCGACTGTCATTTCGAGAAAATCAGGGCTGCTATTGGTCCTCAACGACAGTGTTCCATTTCTGAAGTGTGGAGATAGATTTATGACGGTCATTAGTGGGCGGTCGAGTCAGGGTCCTTTGACTCCGAACTGCACATGCGTTAACTAAACAGACTTTACTGTGAAAGGTGGCAACCGTGCAGAAAGGTCTGGGAGGAGGACCGCTGTTGTAAAACGATTATAAGGGTTCGTGAAAGGCCGCGGCCGACGTGCACACGAGTTAACTAAACAGACTTTACGCCATAACAGTATGGGACGTGTGACAAGGGACGAGAAGCAGAGGACGTCCCAAGAGTTCAAGGATGGGCTAGATGCAGCTTAGAATAGAACGGCAAAAGACAGACATCAATGGAAGCTAGTGGTAGCAGCTATAAAGTGAAAGTGACAGTTAAAATGAACAGTCATTTCTAGATATAACGATACAGTATTAATTGAAGATAGACAAACAACTTGTATCTTTCAGGAATTTGCTCACTTTGTAAGAAACGGCCGAGTTGACCCCACCAGTGCGTGGGAGAGGCCCTTGATTTTAAGGGATGTTCTGGGGTATTTATTTATTTATTCATTTATTTACATTTAGTTTGAGTGTAGATGACTGACCCAAGTTCTGAAAATGCCCTGAGTCTCCTAATGACTGGTCCAACAGATACTGTACGATATCTAAAAAGATAATTACAATACTCCTCCTATATTCTATTCCAATATTCCTATATTTATTTATGTAACACTATAAATTGCGAAAAAGAAACAACTTATCTTCTCTCCTATAAACGACTAGGTCATTATGGTGCCACTCCAACTTTGATTTTACGGTGACACAGTTGTAAGAGAATAGAAGTTGAATGTAATAACTTAGGAATGAAAATTGATGCAGGAGGGAAATGGGAAAGAAATGCGCACTGGCAAAAGGGAAAGCAGCAATGGCAGCTGTAAGAGGATGTTTGTATAAAACACCTGAAATGGAAATGAAATGGTTAGAAAGGGTATATAATTCGGTGGTTGAGGCACGAATGCTATATGGTATTGAGATCTGGGGGCTAGAAAAGGGATGGGAAGTTTTAGATTATGTACACAGGGGTTTTTGTAAAGAAGTTCTAGGGCTGCCAATATCAACTGCAAATGAAGTAGCTCTAATTGAAATGGGAAGAGTTCCAAGAAAAGGGTTAGTTATAGAAAGGGCACTAAAATATTGGTATAGGGTATTGAATTTAGAGGAGGGGAATATACTGAAACAATGCTTGAAGTATCAAGAACTAAGTTTACCAAATAAAGGATGGGTAAGTAATTTAGGAAATAATTTGGAAGATAATGGTATGGGTGATATTTGGAGAAAGAGAGAAACTTATTATAAAGGTTTTTGGAAAGGGGCTGGAATAAGATTTGAAGACATGGAGATCCAGAAACTGTTTAGTCAATTAGCAGAGAAGATGTCACTTGTTTTCTATATTCCATTGAAAGATAGCTGGTGGAGGGAGAGGTATATAGATAGCACTAACAGTGAAGAAAGAAAGGGGTTAGCATGGTTAAGGGCAGGGATATGCAGATTAAGAGGTCAAAGATGAGTGCCCATTGTGTGGGGACAAAGAGGATATAGAACATATACTGTTTGATTGCAGGGAAACAGAGATGTGGAGGAAATGATGTCAAATATCAAAAATGAATAGGAGAATCAGCTTAATCAAGGTTTTAAGTAAAAGTTACAAAAACATAGGTCAGTTTTTAAGTAAGGTTAAAAACAAGTGGATATGGACTGTAAAAAGAGAGAAGGAATAATAAGTGACTATTCTGTAATAACACATATTGTAACACGTCTGTAAATACACTTAATGGACTGTCCTGTGTAGCAGTGGCTTGGGCCAAAACAGAGTAAAAGCTTAGTACCTCAATTTTATTATTATTATTAATAGAAGTTCCTGTAACGAAACAGGAAGAGAGGTTATAATATCTGGTGGCAGTTCTGAACTAAGCTATTTTCCTTTCTTTGCACGCCTACATATATGCAAATATTTAAAATTAAGTACTTTTTTCTTTTTCGTTGAAATCTAAAGTAAGTATTTGGCTTTCATAAGTTAATATGATCAATTCCCATAAACGTTAAGAACCAAATATCACTATAAAACTTAATATAAATCGTAAAATGTGAGGCACTGTGCCTTTTCTTTCGATCATCTACAGTAAATTAACAGTTAAGAAAACAGTAGACGTCTTTGCTGCCACTTAACAACAGTGAACACGGTTTTAGCACTCGTTTGTTTTTGATGTCATTTCAGAATGTTATACTGCAACAACGAAATAGTTAACTGTACAATATATAGCGATTATGCTAAGCATATTTATTATTTATTTTAACATCTGAAAACTTATGTTTCATGATCGAACAATTATTAACAAGGTAATGTTACATGTTGTTGTTACAAGTTATGACTAGGGGACGGATTTTGCCGTATTTGCCTATTTTATTCCTTGTTCAGAAACGTAGGCTTTTAAGTTATAAGCACGTTTCTTACAATTATTAGACTAATTTTTTAGTTTTATAGTGCCTCTAAATGCCTATTTCATACGTTTGTGCCTATTCTGCTTATTAGTACCTAAATCTGCCTTTTTAGCCAATTTCTTCTGTTTGTAATTTGTGACAACAGATTTTGCATTTGTTGGTTTCAAGTTGAAGTTATCTGGGAAGAGAAATTTCTTACTGCTGCACATTGGATATACAAAAAGGGGTATATTAAGGAGATACATCTGTGCAAACTGGCCCAAAACTTACAATAATACCAAATTTAGCCTTTCTGTCTTAAAATTAATATAGACATACTTCAATAATATATTTTTTTTTTTCTAGTGGCACTACAGAAAAGTCACATGACTATTTAGATAACCCTACATCTGTATCGTAGCTGCTATTACGTAATTTTAACCTCAGATTTCTCAGATTCCACATTTTCTACGTTTTCCTAACTTCAAAATGTTCCACAGGATGCAGTCTTCTATTTATCTGTATAAAATTCTAAACATGTCTGTAAGGACAACTGCATATTAAGTGTACCCATTTATATTTGTTGTGTTTTTGTTATTTGTATTGAAAAGGATGATAATGCTTACTTCTTACTGAAAACTCTTAGGAAAATACAAATTGTTAAATAGGTATGATTATGTTTCCCTTCGTTGATATGGCGAAGACAAATATTTGACATAGGTACAGGTCATTAATAGGTTAAAATGGGTGAAGCAACTTATACCCAAGAATTCATTTTTAAAATTACAACATGTGGGACATTTTGAAAATCGCTTGTAATTTAGAGATAAACTGTTAATTCTTCACAAATTATTTTAACTATAAAAATGAAACTTGGTAATTATTCCATTCTTGATCGATCACAAAAATAAATGGCCGCGCCGTGGCTCAGTGGTTAGACCGCTTGGCTCTCACAAGGCGGCCCGGGTTCGATCCCAAGCGACCGCAAAGTGAGGTTTGTGATGGACAACACGGCACTGGGGCGGGTTTTCTCCGGGACCTCCGGTTTCCCCCGCCATCTCATTCCACCGGTGCTCCATCTTCATCTCATGTATCATCAGTGTCACCGCCTGCGGTGCCATATGTAGTAAAAGCGGGCGTTAAACACTACACCTTTCACCTTTCACAAAAGTAAATGGTATATATTTGAAACAAATCTAACAAAAGCTTTAGATATTTCAATTTTCACCCTTAAGCCCCTCCAAACCCATGGTTTTTTTGACATAGTTAATTATTTCGCACCTTTCTGCACATTATGGTTCTTACTTAGTGAAGTGGATTTATATGTATTTTAATTATACGACAAAATCTGTTATTTTAACTTACTGTGGAGCCATTTATGAAATTTGGAATAAATGTAGAAATATTTTGTCTAGGGTACCGCAAAATATTATGTGTTTAGCGAATTTGTTGCAGCATATGTTGCGATGATTGTCATTTTGTTATAGTTCATTTTAACAGTCATTTTACTAAAATTGTGGATTTCTACGTGTTTCTTATAAAAAATTTTAGTGCCTATTTTGCCCATTTTTAGTACCTTTTTGCCTGCATATTTCACACATTTTTAGTGCCTATAAATCCGCTCCCTAGTTATGACCAATTATAGGTAGGGTTTAACATCGAAGCTCCAACATAATTCTGACCTTCAAACACCGTACATAACCTGCATTTGTTTTCATTTTATAACTCACAAGAATTAACAAAACAAAACACTACAAAATCCTGTAATTCTTTCGGCCTGAGAACGGGTCCTACATAACAATACACTCCGCCCTCTTGGCGCCTCCACCTCAGAAATGGGTCCAATGGAATGAGGTTACGCCCGAAGGTCGCGGTATGAGACGACAATGTACAAGAATGGCTTGACATTTCCTGAACACAGGGTCGAGGTTCCGCTCCCCTCGCCACCAACTGCACAACTGTTTACTTTCGACATTTCACAAAACTATCACTCATTTAATTTTATAAGAGATATGACTTATTTAATTGTCCCATCATTTCTGTATCCTGTATTAATTGGACTCGTGTTAACAAGTGGGTTGTGTGTACTTGATGTACAAGTCTGTCTACAAAGTATTCCTTCCCAGCATTTACTTCTGATGTTACTGTAATGACATCCTAAGCAGCATGGATATATCATAACCTCAAACAAAAAACTCAACACATTCAAAACTATCCTTTTCTTACTACTAGATGTCACTTCTGACCAGCTACGTACTCAGACATTATCCTAACAAAAACGTTACAAGAAGGTTGCTTCCATGGGAATACCACCGACTACCTGACCATAATAATAAACAGAACTTATTCATATTCTTTATTATTTGAAGTTCGAAAAGGGTGATAGTGCAGGTATGCAAGGTATGCGAAAGTAGCACATTCGTTTGTTTATATTAGGAGCCATTCTTGTATCAAAGAGTAGTGTAACATACACAATAACACGAAAACTGTACACAACAATCATGGAGGACTGTTCTATTAATTGTAGTAAAATGTTTATTTAATAGTGATATAAAAACGTTGTATCAAAGCTACAGAAGTAAAATCTTACAAAGTAGCAAATACACAATGAGTTAGAGGAGGTACAGATGTACTTACCGTGGTGTAGATGTCCAGTTCTTTGTAAGGGTTCACAGCAACCAGGATCGTCCCTGCGTACGTCTGAGGAAAAACAGTTAAGGAAAACAAAACACACACATCACAACCTGCAATAAACTAATGTTTAAAACTAGTGAGCTCAAACTATTTTTGAAGTCTACTTAATATAAGTAAGTAAAATAATGCTTATAAAGTTTCCGACCTCAACATGAAAATGGCAGCACTCATAAATAAAAAAAGCTAGTGAATTTCGTTGTTCATCTGTTGACAGCTACTCATCAAAGTTTCGGCCATTCTAGACGCTCAGTTGTTATTTAACAGTCGTTTGAGTGAGTTGATGTGCATCTTTTGAGTGTCTTGTATGTTTATTAGGTCGGAAACTTTTCAGACCACCCTTGCACTAAAATCCCAGGCTTCATAGTTAAACTACTATTAGACTGAGCTGAGTTAAAGAACGTGCCGTAAATGTATGGCAGGGAACCATTGCTTTACTTCTATTTAAACAAAAGGGCCACACTAAGGATTTCTACGCCATATATCCCAGCGATCTCGAGAACCAGAGACTAACACGTTAACTGTAGACCATGGAAGACGACAGTAGTACGAGATAAGGATGTATCATGCGTTAAAATTTCTAGAAAATATCAATGAATCACAGCTGCCAACAGTTCATTTTTGAAGATGGTTTGTAGTAACAATGTGAAGTTAACACATATTTGTTTTTATAATAATGAATTGGTAAACGTACAGATTAGATGCGCAGTTATGTTGGTACGGAATGACGTCACGAAAACAAATTTTTGCCAACTGCGACGCTCCGATATACGCGAAAAAGGGGAGCATTGCCAACACATTTTCTTTTTCTTATTATAAACTAGCGATAGTAATGGGAATAGAGCGTAGTAAGCTTTGTTTATTATTATAATTAACAATAATAATAAATAATAATAAAAAATCTGGCAATGATCCACTAATCTTTACATCAGTTTATTTGCGTGTTATATTATCGCTGGTTTGCTTGCGTAATGTTGGTATTTTCCGCGGTAGCATGCTCTGGAAGTTGGCAACGCCCGAGCTATGACGTCAGAGTCACGATATCCCTTCGCACCTTGCCTGCACTTTTACCAATGAATTTTGTTGCAAAAAAACAACAAAAAAAAAAAGCTGGTGGATGTGGACGTACAATTTCTTGATTTATGATCAAGCATTTTGTTTAAAAACCCTGTTAAAGTTGGTATGACTGGTCACTGCCATCTGGAGGGTTTACAGTGCAACAAGCAGCTGCTGAGAGAGCGTGTAATTTAAAGATGATAAGAATTTTAAATTACAATTTTATGTTGTGTATAAATTAAGTTTTGTCTTTGCTAGTCTTCAACTGTTTGGCGTTTACGTGTTCCACTATTTCATGTGGAATTCCCAAGTGCACGAAGAATGTGTATCACATAAACCGCAGATGTGCTACCCTCGTAATTAATTTACCGTGCCTTAGTCATAAAGAGGGACCAGGTGGGGTTTCCGGGATTATGCATCAAGGAACGTCTGGAACGGTAGGAATTCAACATATTGCTTGGGAACTTGTGCACACCTCGTCAAAATATATGCACCCTGACCATTCCTTAGCAACCCTGATATTAATTTCCGTTTCCGGTACAGAAACAAGCGTTCTCCAATATCTGGAAATGTACTACTAAAGCCTACCACGTACCCGTGTCGGCTGCTAATGATCTTACCAGCCACAGAATATTAACACCTACTTTCTTTATCCATCATCATTGTTTGTGAGTTTCGTCTTTGTTATTTGCCATATACAGAGTGATTCAATGCTGCTGTTTAGCGTTGTGTGATTTTGTTTTGTTTCTGGAAGGAGTTTTGAATGGAAAAGAAGGCTTTTTCGATGTGTTGATCAGAGGTAGATAAATGCTGTGAATTTACTAAGACATATTCTTTCTAAAAAGAAAAACTATAATGCATTTTTGCTCCCTGACACGAGACTTTGCCTCGTGAAAAAGAAAATTATTAAAATGACCTCAAATTTATTAAAAAAATATTGGTGTCGTTTCCCTTTAAAGTTTTACCAAATCTTCCCTGGTTTTATTATAGCTAAGAAGATGACTCCGCCATGCACGTGGCGACCATACATTTGTATCAGTCTTTCAAAGCGGCAGCCTAACAATGCAATGTCCTCTTCTTTGCGCCAAGTAATTTACAACTGCCTTTCATACGTGCATTTTAAGGGCTTTATATATATCAACAAAATAAATACATTTATTTATTTTATTGTTGATGCGTGCAACAGACACATAAGGGAATACTAGATTGACGTGTTTACTATGTGTTTTTACAAAAAGACGAGTTAGGATTGTGCTAACGACTCCAGCTACAAAGAGAGCAACAACTTTTCTACGTCATGAAACATCTGGGAGAGAGGTGCAGCTCAGTGGACCACGGCTTTTTACCCCGGGATATTTTAGTTAACAGAACGCCGGCTATGAAAGTCTTTGTTTATTAAGATGGGGCAGGAGGATTTCCAACAAAACCCTCCTCCCCAAACTATCCTATACACCGACATTTCAAAAAGGTTATTTTCTGGAAAATGGCTCCAAAGATATTTTGTGACATGTCTGTTCTTAATTGTATAGGAGTAGGCTCTTACGACAAACCATCAGACTGTTTCTTTACGTGGGTATATCCAAAATATGGGATAAATGGACATCATAAATCTATCACAAGCTAATGGCGTTTACAATAACGGTACATACTTTGGGGAAACGCAGTTTTAAGACCCTTAACATTTAGTAAGTCACGTTCAATAAGGAAGCACTTCTTGTTTGGCATGTAGGGAACACCCCTGGCCGGATGTACCGCCTTCTACCTGACTTACCGCGTCCCTCTGTAAATATTTATTGCAAGGGAACGTTATTCATTTGTTCCCTCAACTGCCTTCCTACAGGAGACAACACACAATCAAGACGTCAAGTCTGTACCTTAACTCCCATACAAACTATACTTACCAATGCTTATTCACTCACTCTACTACTTGAATAACATTTCGTTATACAGAGTGATTTAAACCTCCAACCTTAAGTCATAACGGACGATGAGTGAAATGATGTTCAAATAAGTACAGGGTACATAGAGCTTAGAGTTGCCAGACATTCATCTTTCAGGATAAGGGAAAACCTCCAACGTTAAGTCAAATCGGACGATGAATGAAATGATGTTCAAATGAGTACAGGGTACATAGAGCTTAGAGTTACCAGACATTCATCTTTTAGGATAAGAGAAAACCTCCAACGTTAAGTCATATCGGACGATGAATGAAATGATGTTCAAATAAGTACAGGGTACATAGAGCTTAGAGTTACCAGACATTCATCTTTCAGGATAAGGGAAAACCTCCAACGTTAAGTCAAATCGGACGATGAATGAAATGATGTTCAAATGAGTACAGGGTACATAGAGCTTAGAGTTACCAGACATTCATCTTTCAGGATAAGAGAAAACCTCCAACGTTAAGTCATATCGGACTATGAATGAAATGATGTTCAAATAAGTACAGGGTACATAGAGTTTAGAGTTATCAGACATTCATCTTTTAGGATAAGAGAAAACCTCCAACGTTAAGTCATATCGGACGATGAGTGAAATGATGTTCAAATAAGTACAGGGTACATAGAGCTTAGAGTTATCAGACATTCATCTTTCATAATAAGAGAAAACCTCCAACGTTAAGTCATATCGGACGATGAATGAAATGATGTTCAAATAAGTACAGGGTACATAGAGCTTAGAGTTATCAGACATTCATCTTTCAGGATAAGAGAAAACCTCCAACGTTAAGTCATACCGGACGATGAATGAAATGATGTTCAAATGAGTACAGGGTACATAGAGCTTAGAGTTATCAGACATTCATCTTTCAGGATAAGGGAAAACCTCCAACGTTAAGTCATATCGGACCATGAATGAAATGATGTTCAAATAAGTACAAGGTACATAGAGCTTAGAGTTACCAGACATTCATCTTTCAGGATAAGAGAAAACCTCCAACGTTAAGTCATATCGGACGATGAATGAAATGATGTTCAAATGAGTACAAGTTCCATAGAGCTTAGAGTTACCAGACATTCATCTTTCAGGATAAGAGAAAACCTCCAACGTTAAGTCATATCGGACGATGAATGAAATGATGTTCAAATGAGTACAAGTTCCATAGAGCTTAGAGTTACCAGTCATTCATCTTTCAGGATAAGGGAAAACCTCCAACGTTAAGTCATATCAGACGATGAATGAAATGATGTTCAAATAAGTACATGGCACATAGAGCTTAGAGTTACCAGACATTCATCTTTCAGGATAAGGGAAAACCTCCAACGTTAAGTCATATCAGACGATGAATGAAATGATGTACAAATGAGTACAGGGTACATAGAGCTTAGAGTTACCAGAGATTCATCTTTCAGGATAAGGGAAAACCTCCAACGTTAAGTCATATCGGACGATGAATGAAATGATGTTCAAATAAGTACAGGGTACATAGAGCTTAGAGTTACCAGACATTCATCTTTCAGGATAAGGGAAAACCTCCAACGTTAAGTCAAATCGGACGATGAATGAAATGATGTTCAAATGAGTACAGGGTACATAGAGCTTAGAGTTACCAGACATTCATCTTTCAGGATAAGAGAAAACCTCCAACGTTAAGTCATATCGGACTATGAATGAAATGATGTTCAAATAAGTACAGGGTACATAGAGTTTAGAGTTATCAGACATTCATCTTTTAGGATAAGAGAAAACCTCCAACGTTAAGTCATATCGGACGATGAGTGAAATGATGTTCAAATAAGTACAGGGTACATAGAGCTTAGAGTTATCAGACATTCATCTTTCAGGATAAGAGAAAACCTCCAACGTTAAGTCATATCGGACGATGAATGAAATGATGTTCAAATAAGTACAGGGTACATAAAGCTTAGAGTTATCAGACATTCATCTTTTAGGATAAGAGAAAACCTCCAACGTTAAGTCATATCGGACGATGAATGAAATGATGTTCATAAAGTACAGGGTACATAGAGTTTAGAGTTATCAGACATTCATCTTTTAGGATAAGAGAAAACCTCCAACGTTAAGTCATATCGGACGATGAATGAAATGATGTTCAAATAAGTACAGGGTACATAGAGTTTAGAGTTATCAGACATTCATCTTTTAGGATAAGAGAAAACCTCCAACGTTAAGTCATATCGGACGATGAATGAAATGATGTTCAAATAAGTACAGGGTACATAGAGCTTAGAGTTACCAGACATTCATCTTTCAGGGTAAGAGAAAACCTCCAACGTTAAGTCATATCGGACAGTGAATGAAATGATGTTCATAAAGTACAGGGTACATAGAGCTTAGAGTTATCAGACATTCATCTTTCAGGATAAGAGAAAACCTCCAACGTTAAGTCATATCGGACGATGAATGAAATGATGTTCAAATGAGTGCAGGGTACATAGAGCTTAGAGTTACCAGACATTCATCTTTCAGGATAAGAGAAAACCTCCAACGTTAAGTCATATCGGACGATGAATGAAATGATGTTCAAATAAGTACAGGGTACATAGAGCTTAGAGTTACCAGACATTCATCTTTCAGGATAAGAGAAAACCTCGAACCTTAAGTCATATCGGACGATGAATGAAATAATGTTCAAATAAGTACAGGGTACATAGAGCCTAGAGTTACCAGACATTCATCTTTCAGGATAAGAGAAAACCTCCAACGTTAAGTTATATCGGACGATGAATGAAATGATGTTCAAATAAGTACAGGGTACATAGAGCTTAGAGTTACCAGACATTCATCTTTCAGGATAAGAGAAAACCTCCAAGTTAAGTCATATCGGACGATGAATGAAATGATCTACTAATAAGTACAGGGTACACAGAGCTTAGAGTTACCAGACATTCATCATTCAGGATAAGAGAAAACCTCCAACGTTAAGTCATAACGGACGATGAATGAAATGATGTTCAAATAAGTACAGGGTACATAGAGCTCAGAGTTACCAGACGTTCATCTTTCAGGATAAGAGAAAACCTCCAACGTTAAGTCATATCGGACGATGAATGAAATGATGTTCAAATGAGTACAGGGTACACAGAGCTTAGAGTTACCAGACATTCATCATTCAGGATAAGAGAAAACCTCCAACGTTAAGTCATATCGGACGATGAATGAAATGATCTACTAATAAGTACAGGGTACACAGAGCTTAGAGTTACCAGACATTCATCATTCAGGATAAGAGAAAACCTCCAACGTTAAGTCATATCGGTCGATGAATGAAATGATCTACTAATAAGTACAGGGTACACAGAGCTTAGAGTTACCAGACATTCATCATTCAGGATAAGAGAAAACCTCCAACGTTAAGTCATATCGGTCGATGAATGAAATGATCTACTAATAAGTACAGGGTACACAGAGCTTAGAGTTACCCGAAAATTGTCTTTCAGGATAAGAGAAAACCCCGGAAAACCTTATCCAGGTACTCACCCTGACCGAGATTCAAACTCGGGGCCTCTTGAACGTGAGGCAAACACGCTACCACCACGCTGACGAGGAGGGCATAGAGGAATTTTGGGAGGTTATTTATCTCTATAGCAAATATTGAAAACGTCCTCGATGCTGCATAAGGCACAACTCAACACGTCGTTCCATGTTACTGTCCACTCGTTGGAGACCTCCGGAGTCAATAACTTGAATCTCCTATGTGATCCTCCAATGACTGGGGGCGTGTGATGTAAACCTTGTCCTTTAAGTAATCCTATAGAAAGAAGTCCGGAGATCTCGGTGGCCACAGCTTCCTGGAAATTATCTGGTCGTCACAGAAACTTGCAATTAGCTCCATGGATTCATTTGATTAGTGGGATGTAGCGCCATCTTGCTGAAAATATCACTGACTCAGCTCTATATCGTCCAGGTGCTCAACAACCTGCATGACCATCAGTCAGTACTCTGTAGTGTTCACAGTCTGATTAAAAAAATTGGCCTCAATATTCTCTGTGTGGATATTGTACACCAAACTCCGATTTTAATCGTGTACATAGATGCTTCATGGATCACATGTGGATTTTTAATGGCCCACTGGCGTGAGTTCTGTGAGTTCACATAAGCGGATGTTTCATCTGTGAACAATGTGATCGACAATATGACAGGATTTTGTACAATGAACGTCTTAAACCAACGACAATAATTCAATCTTTTATCCTTATCTGGTTGCTGTAACTGATGAACAAAGGTAACCCTATATGACCTTAGGTCTGCACTTTTCACAGCTCTCTGACACATTGAGTAGGTGTACCCTGTCTCCTACGACAAACGTGTGACTGCTCCAGTCGTGCTCTTACGTCAACAACAACCGTGGGAAGCCTAGATGAACGATACTTGGTAAAGATTCAGTTGTTTCCAATTTGTTTACTAGTTCCAGTATTGTGTTACTTTTGGGAGGATTACGAACACCAAATTCTCTCTGGTATGACCTTTGAGTAGCTGTAATTGAATTCGTAATCCAGTATTGCTTCATAAGGAAGAGTTGTTGACTTAATGTCAACTGCATTTCACGTTCACTAGAACAAATCGTCGAAAACAACTGCCAACACTAGCAATGAGGAATAAAAGATAAACATCTGCGCATCTAGTGACAAGGATTTGAAGCTCCAGAACATTCTCTTTAATTTGGTGCTAAAATTGATCATTGAATGAATTTCCAACGAATAATTAAAGAAAGAAGTGTCAGTTCTATATAAAGAACTATATATTCTATGTATAAGAACCATACAATACACTGCACGCCTTTGTAACGTGAAGGTAGCGTGTCTGCCTAATTGAATTGAGAACAGGTTCATAGAACTTAATTTTTGGAGAAAATGTTTTGTTTTCTTTTGGACCTTGAGTGCGGCTTTCTTCACTTACTAGAAGAAGTATATATTTATTGCATTCCATCCAAAATTTCAATATATTCTGGCCAAGAATACACGCTTTTAGATTCCCTGCATATAAAACAAAATACGAAAGCATTTGTCAATTTCTCTGTGAACAGTGTTACAATGTTAAATTATGAATCTCGTATTAAAATTCAGCATCCTACAACGATCCCATACAAAGATTGTGAAGAAAATGGCTCTAGCGATTCTGATTAACACAATATTTGCTTAAATTTTTTGGTAACAAATGTTCTTTATTCGGTTAACCTCTGCATATCTGGTAAACTGTAACAGATAGACAATATCTGAAACAAAAGATGTAGATAGATCTCGTTTTTGTACTTGGATTTACCTACGTACAATGATATATTTTTCCTAATGTTCTCAATTTTCAAACACTCAAAAAGGAAGTCGTTATTCATTTATTTTTCCCGTAGCCATACAAAAAGTGACAGACTTTTAAAAATCTATCGCTTTCCCGTTGTAAATTGGAAGTTTGTCTGGATTATCAATAACTAGCGTGAAAATATCCTTTGGTCGTAATAGTTTATAGAAAAGGGAGTAGAAAATGTCATGTAAATTCAATATCTAAAAGTTCATGAACTATAGAATCACATATACAAGGTACATAACAAAGCTACCTGCAGCTTCAAGAAATAATTCCCTCACAGATTTTCATTTGAATTTCATTTTCTGTAGCAGACAGCACATCCCGTTGCCCTAGAAACTCGTGGAGCACAAAAGTCCGACCATAAAACCCTGGAAAGCAATAACGATAAAAACGAATGCACACTGCATGTAAATCCAAAACGCTGCGGACATATTGGAATCCAATTTGTGGTCACAAGGATTGGAAGACTGTATTCAGACCCTGGGAGAAATTTGAGTAAAGTAAACATTGATTCCGTTGTTGAAATGCTGCTGTTTGGGCGGTATTACCTGTCTGACGAATGAGTACAGTTATTATGGGAGATCGCTCGGTTTAGAGAGATCAGAGAAGACGGGAATATAGTACAGTACAGTCTGACCATCAATACAGCGTACGTATTACCTGTCTGACGAATGAGTACAGTTATTATGGGAGATCGCTCGGTTTAGAGAGATCAGAGAAGACGGGAATATAGTACAGTACAGGCTGACCATCAGTACAGCGTACGTATGACCTGTCTGACGAATGAGTACAGTTGTTATGGGAGATCGCTCGGTTTAGAGAGATCAGAGAAGACGGGAATATAGTACAGTACAGTCTGACCATCAGTACAGTGTACGTATCACCTGTCTGACAAATGAGTACAGTTGTTATGGGAGATCGCTCGGTTTAGAGAGATCAGAGAAGACGGGAATATAGTACAGTACAGTCTGACCATCAGTACAGCGTACGTATTACCTGTCTGACGAATGAGTACAGTTGTTATGGGAGATCGCTCGGTTTAGAGAGATCAGAGAAGACGGGAATATAGTACAGTACAGTCTGACCATCAGTACAGCGTACGTATTACCTGTCTGACGAATGAGTACAGTTGTTATGAGAGATCGCTCGGTTTAGAGAGATCAGAGAAGACGGGAATATAGTACAGTACAGTCTGACCATCAGTACAGCGTACGTATTACCTCTCTGACGAATGAGTACAGTTGTTATGGGAGATCGCTCGGTTTAGAGAGATCAGAGAAGACGGGAATATAGTACAGTACAGTCTGACCATCAGTACAGCGTACGTATTACCTGTCTGACGAATGAGTACAGTTGTTATGGGAGATCGCTCGGTTTAGAGAGATCAGAGAAGACGGGACTATAGTACAGTACAGTCTGACCATCAGTACAGCGTACGTAATACCTGTCTGACGAATGAGTACAGTTGTTATGGGAGATCGCTCGGTTTAGAGAGATCAGAGAAGACGGGAATATAGTACAGTACAGTCTGACCATCAGTACAGTGTACGTATTACCTGTCTGACGAATGAGTACAGTTGTTATGGGAGATCGCTCGGTTTAGAGAGATCAGAGAATACGGGAATATAGTACAGTACAGTCGGACCATCAGTACAGTGTACGTATTACCTGTCTGACGAATGAGTACAGTTGTTATGAGAGAGCGCTCGGTTTAGAGAGATCAGAGAAGACGGGAATATAGTACAGTACAGTCTGACCATCAGTACAGTGTACGTATTACCTGTCTGACGAATGAGTACAGTTGTTATGAGAGATCGCTCGGTTTAGAGAGATCAGAGAAGACGGGAATATAGTACAGTACAGTCTGACCATCTGTACAGCGTACGTATTACCTGTCTGACGAATGAGTACAGTTGTTATGGGAGATCGCTCGGTTTAGAGAGATCAGAGAAGACGGGAATATAGTACAGTACAGTCTGACCATCAGTACAGTGTACGTATTACCTCTCTGACGAATGAGTACAGTTGTTATGGGAGGTCGCTCGGTTTAGAGAGATCAGAGAAGACGGGAATATAGTACAGTACAGTCTGACCATCAGTACAGTGTACGTATTACCTGTCTGACGAATGAGTAGAGTTGTTATGGAAGATCGCTCGGTTTAGAGAGATCAGAGAAGACGGGAATATAGTACAGTACAGTCTGACCATCAGTACAGTGTACGTATTACCTGTCTGACGAATGAGTACAGTTGTTATGAGAGATCGCTCGGTTTAGAGAGATCAGAGAAGACCGGAATATAGTACAGTACAGTCTGACCATCAGTACAGTGTACGTATTACCTGTATGCCGAATGAGTACAGTTGTTATGGGAGATCGCTCGGTTTAGAGAGGTCAGAGAAGGCGGGAATATAGTACAGTACAGTCTGACCATCAGTACAGTGTACGTATTACCTGTCTGACGAATGAGTACAGTTGTTATGGGAGATCGCTCGGTTTAGAGAGGTCAGAGAAGGCGGGAATATAGTACAGTACAGTCTGACCATCAGTACAGCGTACGTATTACCTCTCTGACGAATGAGTACAGTTGTTATGGGAGATCGCTCGGTTTAGAGAGATCAGAGAAGACGGGAATATAGTACAGTACAGTCTGACCATCAGTACAGCGTACGTATTACCTGTCTGACGAATGAGTACAGTTGTTATGAGAGATCGCTCGGTTTAGAGAGATCAGAGAAGACGGGAATATAGTACAGTACAGTCTGACCATCAGTACAGCGTACGTATTACCTCTCTGACGAATGAGTACAGTTGTTATGGGAGATCGCTCGGTTTAGAGAGATCAGAGAAGACGGGAATATAGTACAGTACAGTCTGACCATCAGTACAGCGTACGTATTACCTGTCTGACGAATGAGTACAGTTGTTATGGGAGATCGCTCGGTTTAGAGAGATCAGAGAAGACGGGACTATAGTACAGTACAGTCTGACCATCAGTACAGCGTACGTAATACCTGTCTGACGAATGAGTACAGTTGTTATGGGAGATCGCTCGGTTTAGAGAGATCAGAGAAGACGGGAATATTGTACAGTACAGTCTGACCATCAGTACAGTGTACGTATTACCTGTCTGACGAATGAGTACAGTTGTTATGGGAGATCGCTCGGTTTAGAGAGATCAGAGAATACGGGAATATAGTACAGTACAGTCGGACCATCAGTACAGTGTACGTATTACCTGTCTGACGAATGAGTACAGTTGTTATGAGAGAGCGCTCGGTTTAGAGAGATCAGAGAAGACGGGAATATAGTACAGTACAGTCTGACCATCAGTACAGTGTACGTATTACCTGTCTGACGAATGAGTACAGTTGTTATGAGAGATCGCTCGGTTTAGAGAGATCAGAGAAGACGGGAATATAGTACAGTACAGTCTGACCATCTGTACAGCGTACGTATTACCTGTCTGACGAATGAGTACAGTTGTTATGGGAGATCGCTCGGTTTAGAGAGATCAGAGAAGACGGGAATATAGTACAGTACAGTCTGACCATCAGTACAGTGTACGTATTACCTCTCTGACGAATGAGTACAGTTGTTATGGGAGGTCGCTCGGTTTAGAGAGATCAGAGAAGACGGGAATATAGTACAGTACAGTCTGACCATCAGTACAGTGTACGTATTACCTGTCTGACGAATGAGTAGAGTTGTTATGGAAGATCGCTCGGTTTAGAGAGATCAGAGAAGACGGGAATATAGTACAGTACAGTCTGACCATCAGTACAGTGTACGTATTACCTGTCTGACGAATGAGTACAGTTGTTATGAGAGATCGCTCGGTTTAGAGAGATCAGAGAAGACCGGAATATAGTACAGTACAGTCTGACCATCAGTACAGTGTACGTATTACCTGTATGCCGAATGAGTACAGTTGTTATGGGAGATCGCTCGGTTTAGAGAGGTCAGAGAAGGCGGGAATATAGTACAGTACAGTCTGACCATCAGTACAGTGTACGTATTACCTGTCTGACGAATGAGTACAGTTGTTATGGGAGATCGCTCGGTTTAGAGAGGTCAGAGAAGGCGGGAATATAGTACAGTACAGTCTGACCATCAGTACAGCGTACGTATTACCTCTCTGACGAATGAGTACAGTTGTTATGGGAGATCGCTCGGTTTAGAGAGATCAGAGAAGACGGGAATATAGTACAGTACAGTCTGACCATCAGTACAGCGTACGTATTACCTGTCTGACGAATGAGTACAGTTGTTATGGGAGATCGCTCGGTTTAGAGAGATCAGAGAAGACGGGACTATAGTACAGTACAGTCTGACCATCAGTACAGCGTACGTAATACCTGTCTGACGAATGAGTACAGTTGTTATGGGAGATCGCTCGGTTTAGAGAGATCAGAGAAGACGGGAATATAGTACAGTACAGTCTGACCATCAGTACAGTGTACGTATTACCTGTCTGACGAATGAGTACAGTTGTTATGGGAGATCGCTCGGTTTAGAGAGATCAGAGAATACGGGAATATAGTACAGTACAGTCGGACCATCAGTACAGTGTACGTATTACCTGTCTGACGAATGAGTACAGTTGTTATGAGAGAGCGCTCGGTTTAGAGAGATCAGAGAAGACGGGAATATAGTACAGTACAGTCTGACCATCAGTACAGTGTACGTATTACCTGTCTGACGAATGAGTACAGTTGTTATGAGAGATCGCTCGGTTTAGAGAGATCAGAGAAGACGGGAATATAGTACAGTACAGTCTGACCATCTGTACAGCGTACGTATTACCTGTCTGACGAATGAGTACAGTTGTTATGGGAGATCGCTCGGTTTAGAGAGATCAGAGAAGACGGGAATATAGTACAGTACAGTCTGACCATCAGTACAGTGTACGTATTACCTCTCTGACGAATGAGTACAGTTGTTATGGGAGGTCGCTCGGTTTAGAGAGATCAGAGAAGACGGGAATATAGTACAGTACAGTCTGACCATCAGTACAGTGTACGTATTACCTGTCTGACGAATGAGTAGAGTTGTTATGGAAGATCGCTCGGTTTAGAGAGATCAGAGAAGACGGGAATATAGTACAGTACAGTCTGACCATCAGTACAGTGTACGTATTACCTGTCTGACGAATGAGTACAGTTGTTATGAGAGATCGCTCGGTTTAGAGAGATCAGAGAAGACCGGAATATAGTACAGTACAGTCTGACCATCAGTACAGTGTACGTATTACCTGTATGCCGAATGAGTACAGTTGTTATGGGAGATCGCTCGGTTTAGAGAGGTCAGAGAAGGCGGGAATATAGTACAGTACAGTCTGACCATCAGTACAGTGTACGTATTACCTGTCTGACGAATGAGTACAGTTGTTTTGGGAGATCGCTCGGTTTAGAGAGATCAGAGAAGACGGGAATATAGTACAGCACAGGCTGACCATCAGTACAGTGTACGTATTACCTGTCTGACGAATGAGTACAGTTGTTTTGGGAGATCGCTCGGTTTAGAGAGATCAGAGAAGACGGGAATATAGTACAGTACAGTCTGACCATCAGTACAGCGTACGTATTACCTGTCTGACGAATGAGTACAGTTGTTATGGGAGATCGCTCGGTTTAGAGAGATCAGAGAAGACGGGAATATAGTACAGTACAGTCTGACCATCAGTACAGCGTACGTATTACCTGTCTGACGAATGAGTACAGTTGTTTTGGGAGATCGCTCGGTTTAGAGAGATCAGAGAAGACGGGAATATAGTACAGTACAGTCTGACCATCAGTACAGCGTACGTAACACGACGTATATTTTGTACTTGCGAAATCGATATTCAAGTATTTTCCAGAATATGTCCTTCTAACATCAAAATAATATTTTCTTTATAACATCATTCAAACTTAAGTTTACGTACTGCAGGCATTTCTCTTCTGTGTTTGTAAAACTCGAGAAAAGTTCGATACACAACACATTTTTCAATCACATCAAGTTCGAACCGTTTTGGACGTGGACGATGTAAGTTTTTCTCTCATACGTTCTACTTTGTGAACGTATGACGAGGGTTTTATTTTGAATTGATTCGAACCCGTCCACCATAATAGACTGAACTACTGTACAGGGAATGGTGACGTCATATTACTTATTTGTTTCTATTCAAGCTTCCGATGTTGACCGTCTGTACTCATTCTTCAAAGTTTTTTTTTTTAAATTTACGTCCTTGACCGAGATTCGAGCTCGGGACCTCTTGAACGTAAGGCAGACGTCTACGCTACTGAGGCGGGCTCTTCAAAGTTTGTTCTTGCTTAAAAACTGAATTCACGTAACTTTTTCCAACCAATAGCTCTTTTTTTTTCTTCTTTCTGCATTTTTTTTTTTTTTTTTTTTTTTTTGCAAAATATCCTTACAATAGTTACTATTGTTAAAAATAGATGTATTGTAACAATAAAGAATGTTTTCATTCATTCGGAATTTATGATTTAACAACAGACTTCAAAACGTGCATTTTTGATTAAATATGTTGTGTTTTTGGATGGAATGCAATACTGAAATTAGTAGTTACTATATTTAGGTTCAACTTACAGCAGAAATGGTGTGTATTCTATAATCTAATTGTACTATTTTGTCGAGACAACTTCAATTATGACAGCTGTATAATACGAAAGAAGAAATGATAGTAAAATTCTCCTATTATATTCTAAGTTTTTAATATTTTCAGTTTGAGCCGCTGGGAAGAGTCCTAAGCTATCTAGACGATGTTCAATTATTAGGGAGTTTCAGAGTGCTGCACAGTCTCTGGCAGTTCGGGGAATCATTAGATAAAGCTCCATATCCCTAAAGGACTCATTACCCGGAGCTTCCCAGAAAATCGAACACCCACGCATTTCCAATTAAACGTTGCAAATCTCCAAGCTAGTCACTTCTATCAAGATGATCCTGATATGTATAGATCTTCTGGCATATCTTGAAACATGGGAATTAGCGCATTATTGCCCGCTTTGTTGTTGACAGCCCTTTGTTGTGGCTGTTCCTTTAATACTTTACAGCTTTAAAGATCACTGGTAGATGGCGGTAGTCTACATATACCGTCCATGAGGAAGGGTCCCGGTAAAGTAGCCTCGTCCATTGAATCCCAGGCGGCGTCAAAAGCTTTCCCTTCTGACCACGCCTCCTCACATGTAAGCAATTATAAGGGTTTTCCACCCTTAAACATATGGGTGGCCCTTCTTAATACGTTCACCAAGTTAGAGCGCTGTTGCAATATTTTTCTTGTGTCCTCAGAAATTATCTTAGACTGTGCAAACGTGCTTCCTATGTGTGTTAATTAAGCTTATATTTATAGAAGTTACATAGTGTTTTACTTAGTATAGTATTATAAATTTATTTGTGTTTAATAGTTATTTGCGTTTAGCACTTGCGTAATTTAATTAAGATGTGGAGACCGTGGGTATCGAACCTAACATGGATATGCTAACATGGATATATATATACTTGTAATATATATATATATATATATATATATATATATATATATCTAAAAGTATCTAAACTTTTTCGAGTTCTAAAGCGTTTATGGCATATTTAATTATTATGCGGAATGTACGTGATTATTTATTTAAATTGTGTTTAGCAGAAGACCCACCCCCCATAAACAAATACAATGCTTAACTTTATTCAAACTTGTAAAATTAGCAGACATCCTTGTAAAAAGTTTCGAAAATTTGAAAAGGGTAATAGAGTTTCCTTACTAGTTTTTCTTTAATTCCTTGGTTGTTTTTTTTTTAAGTGTTTATTGCTTTGTTAAATCAACTGAAATTCACCACCTGTAGCTACCATAGAATAAAGGAAAATGTTTTAGGATAAAACGGCTCACGATTGCAATAAACAAAGCTCTAACGTGCAATCTTTGCTTATAAATTATTATTAACTACCAGAATATCCAAAGTGCTTCTTTAATTCGCAAGTAAATATCCCTCGCAAATTCATGCACATTGATGCAGTTTAACCCTTTTAAAATTGTAATGATGTTTTACTAAACTTTCCCTAGATATTATGCTAATAATACGCATTTAGTTCTTGTACGTAATAGAAGTACTGATACCATAACAGCGTAGGTGATATATTTCTTTTCAGTTATGTTATAAAGAGTTGTAACATTATGTATTATGATAGGAAACATTAATCATTTAAAATTTATTTGAAAAGATCAATGACGATTTCTTACAGTGAATTTTGCTTTATTTATTTATATTTTGCCTCTAAAAGTTAATTTAAACAACGGCAACACTGGATATTCTCAGCTGTAAACACGAGCCTAACATTCTTCACCTCTGACCCCGGTTGGTGTTTCCTAAGATGTTTATGACATTGTGGTTAGGGGAAAGAACAGTTTTTCGCTACAAAGAGAGCCGGTTGGGGATGGTTTAAGCGCGGCCACTTTAAACTGACAGCTCCACTGTCATCGGCTGCAGTCTTCAAACTCATTTCTTCTAAATTTATGATCAAACTGTCCCAAATATTGTCAAGTAATCAGTCTTTTTCTTAGTGCATTTCTTCTATTCCCTTCACATGTTCAATCAAACTTCCAATTTTCTGGAGTAACTTTTAATGCTGCATAACGAAGATCTCACATAAAGGCCACGTTATGCTTATTCACATCATATTAGCTTGATAGCATTCAATCACAATGTCCATTTAATTGACCTATGAAGTCTAATATACGAGGATGGTCTGAAAAGTTTCCGACCTCAACATGAAGATGGCAGCACTCGTAAATAAAAGCTAGTGAATTTCGTGGTTCATTTGTTGACAGTTACTAACCAACGTTTCAGCCCTTTCGGACGCTCAGTTGTTATGTAACAGTCGTTAGAGGGAGTTTATGTGTGTTTTTATGAAAATGGACAAAATCGAGTATCGAGCTGTCATTAAATATTTGTTTTTCAAAGTCAATACGCCTATACAAATCAAAGATGAGTTGGACTATGTGTATGGGGACACTGCACTATCATTTACCACAGTGAAATTTTGAGAAGCTGAATTTAAACGTGGCCTTAAGAGCTTGGTAGACGATCAACGTTCACGACGTCCAAAAACTGCAACTACCGACGAAAATATGGCCAGAGTTCACCAAATGGTGCTAGACGACCACCGAATTAAAGTGAGAGAGATAACAGAGTCTATGAACATGCCAAAAGAACGCGTTTGTCACATATTAAATCAACATTTAGACATAAGAATGCTGTCCGCGCGTTGGGTGCCGCGTTTGCTCACGTTAGACCAAACACGTGTTCGAATAAACATTTCCAATGCTCTGTTGGCGCAGTTTAGGCGCAATAAATCCGAGTTTTAGCACCGATTACTTACTGTAGATGAGACTTGGATACACCATTATACACCCGAAACAGAAATACAGTCCAAACAGGGGACTGCAAAGGGGAAACCGGTTCCAAAAAAAGCAAAAACTGTTTTCTTGGCTGGGAAAGTGTTGGCGAGCGCTTTTTGGGATAGTCATGCAGTTATTTTAATCAATTATCTTCAAAAACAAAAAACCATTACAGGAGCATACTACGCATCATTACTTGACAAGCTGAAGGCAGAACTTGCGGCAAAAACGGCAGAAAAAGAAAATCCTGTTTCACCAAGACAACGCACCGTCTCACACCTCAGCGGTTGTAATGGCGAAAATCCACGAATTACGGTTTGAACTGCTTGACTCGCCAGATCTAGCCCCAAGCGACTTCTTTTTGTTCCCTCATCTGAAAATTGCGGTCGGAGGACAGAGATTTTCGTTAAATGAAGAGGCAATCACCTTCGTGAACAATTATTTTGTAAAGAAAAACATCGAGTACTATCTGGACGCGTTACAGAGATGGGAGCATCGCTGGGAGAAGTGTGTAGAGTTACAAGGAGACTATGTTGGAAAACGTCGAGTACTATTTGGACGTGTTACAGAGATGAGAGCATCGCTGGGAGAAGTGTGTAGAGTTACAAGGAGACTATGTTGGAAAACGCTGAGTACTATTTGGACAGGTTACAGAGATGAGAGCATCGCTGGGAGAAGTGTGTAGAGTTACAAGGAGACTATGTTGGAAAACGCTGAGTACTATTTGGACAGGTTACAGAGTTGGGAACATCGCTGGGAGAAGTGTGTACAGTTACAAGGAGACTATGTTGAAAAGCGTCGAGTACTATTTGGATGGGTTACAGAGATGAGGACATCGCTGGGAGAAGTGTGTAGAGTTACAGGGAGACTATGCTGGAAAACGCCGAGTACTATTTGGACGGGTTACAGAGATGGGTGCCTCGCTGGGAGAAGTGTGTAGAGTTACAAGGAGACTATGTTGAACAACAAAAGTAAGAATAAAATTTGTGAAGAAATGTCTTGTATGTTTTTTAGGTCGGAAACTTTTTAGACCATCTATGTATATCGTTTGAATTTATCTCTGCTTCTCTTAATTGTCGTATAATACAGATTTTGAAACCTTATTTCCATTAACATATTTGACTGTTAATAAAACGCAGCCTTGCAATGGTTGGAGCACCTTCAAGACTAAGCAGTGTCGGACAGCACCTCTCCTTTGTCACAGGGAGGGGTTGCGCCAAGTAGGTCATGTTACAAGTTAAACCAGACGAATCGTGCCACCGACGGGCCATAATTACACCGGCTAGGAGACTCAAGCAAATACAATTTTATTCATTTTAAATATGCTCCATTCTTGATCGAGGATCACTTCAATGTGGTTACCAGTTCTCGCCATGTGAGACGTTCCTTTAGAACGGTTTCATGTTCGAATAAAAGGCCCAAATGATCTTGTTGTCGACGGGCCCTAAAACACCACACACTCACTATTCGAATAAAATGGATTGTTTTTAAGTGACAAGAAATTATAGGTATGATTCAAACACGATGCTGGACGAGTTATAATAAACAAAAAAATGGTTTTTAAGATAGCGTGAGGGATGATGGTAAACTTTCGGTAAATTAAAGAAGTTATCTATAAATTTCATTGTACCCAAAACTTTGCTAATATGGTAGAATTACCTAATTGATAATAATGTTTGAAATACATTGTTTGTTAAGTGAGAATAATTAAACTTTTTATTGTAGTCTTAATTGCCTTCACTGTCGTTTTTAAAATGAACTTTAACAAATGCTGATGCACGTGGTCAATTTGATTATATTAGTTATAAATAACATTTATGCTAAAGAGTAAGCAATTAGCAAGGAAGATGGTTTCACATTCCTGAGGTCCCGGTTCGATTGCTGACCACGGTCTACATTACCTCAGAAGTTAAATCGGTCGACACTCCGTTTGGAACAAAGGAAAGTCGCAACGAGCTGATGTTCCTTTGTCAGCAGACACACGCGTTATGTTAAATACTTTGCAGTGTTTTTCTCTTCATCTGCGAGCCTGAGTACCGCTCTAAAATATTTTCCATGTAGGAACAACGTTTCTTCATTAAAAATTCAAGTTGCTGGAGCAAAAACTTGCTGTTCTGTGCCGCAGAACGCTGCAAGAAGACATGAACAAATGGGTGGATCTTCTACCAACAAGAATTTTAAATGAAACATGTCAGTGCGAGCTTTGATATCCCTACGTACGGCTGGATAAAGCGAAGCTGTTCCGCTGCTGCTCGAACTTACTGAATTATTGAACAATTTGGTGGAATACAAACTACTTCTGAATTTAATCATTTCAATTAATAACCTATATAGCAAATAAATCTACAACAAAAAGTTGCTTTAAATTTCTATTGCCAAGAATAAATTATATGTGCGCAATGTACTTTCTTGAAGACAAACACAATTTATTAAAAGTATGTTTCACTTAGGTTGACTTCTAAACATTTGTAAAAATAACTTTTTAATGGTTTTATTATGCAAATTGCCAGGAGACGAAAAATAAATTGAATAACGATTTCTCATTTGAGAACAATGGATGTGTTGGGAATTCTAACCAATATCAGGGAAAGGAAATATATTTGACAATGCTTTAATACGATTTACTTTTTGTGCACTAAGATTTTGTCTGAATGTTGCAGTTTACCAGTTACACAAGTCATCTAGAATTACGAGGACTGTTAAAATAACTAAAAATTAAAAACATACATGAAAATACAAGGGACGGCAAGAAAGTAAGATCTGTTTCAATTTATCTCCGCTGCAGCGCTACGATCGCAGTTCCGCACATGCGCGGTAGACACACTGTATCAATGAGAAGAAACGTGCGCCATTGTGAGGTCACTGTCAGCCACGTAAAGTCTGTCTACTCAACGTAAGTGCACGGCGGCCGCTTTCTTTGAGGAACCCTCATAATCCTTTTACAACATGGACCCTCCTCCTGACGGTCCTCTCTACAAGGTTGCAACATTTTAACATCACCGTCTTGCACCTAATGAAACAGAACAACTGGAAGTTGGAACTTTGGCAACTGAGACTCCACGCGGAGTAGACATGCAACTGTCATTTTCAGAAAATCGGGGCTGCTATTGGTCCCCAACGTCAGTGTTCCATTTCTGAAGTGTAGAGATAGATTTATGACGGTCATTAGTGGGCGAAGAGGTCAGGTCCTTTGAGGTCCCTTTGAGTGGGAACTGCACACACGTTAAAAAAACAGACTTTACACTTTGTTGTGCTTGTTTACAATGTCGGTGTTGCTTGAAAATTCTGCCGCTTGTGAAATCAGATCTGTGATTCGTTTTCTGAATGCTAGGAAACTGAAATCAATTGAAATTTATCGGCAAATTTGCGATGTCAAAAGATGTGTTTCTTCACGACAACGCACGACCACACCCTGCAAATGCTACGAAAAACATCCTACAGGGATGTTTACGAACAAAATGCGATGAGTGATACACTGGTGAGAAGATGGGTCCGACAGTTTAGTGAAGGACGTAGTGAAGTGCACGATGAAGAACGAAGTGGGCGTCCATCTTTGGTTACAGAAGAACTGGTTCACGCGATTGATGACAAGATCCAGGAAAACAGCAAGTTTACAATTAGTGCTCTCGCTATGGAATTTCCCCAAATCTCACGATCACTAGTTCATGAAAAACTGAAATTTCATAAACTTTGCTCACGTTGGGTACCAAAGCAACTGAGCAACTCAAAACAAAACACACCGCAAATGCGACGAAAAACATCCTGCAGGGATTAGGCTGGGACGTGTTTGACCAACTCTGACTTCGCTCCTAGCGACTTTCATCTGTTTTTGCATCTCAAATCTTTCCTTGGCGGTCAACACTTCAACAATGACGAAGAGCTGAAAGAAAATATTTCCAACTGGTTGAAGACACAGGCGGCAAACTTCTATGGATAAGGTATATAAAAACTTGTGCGTCGCTATGACAAATGCCTGCAAAATTTCCGCAGTTATTTGGTAAAGTAGTTTAAAAGTTGTAGAATTTTGTACAATATATAATTTTTCTGTGTCTGTACACAATTTAATTTTATTACCAAACAAAACTAACTTTCTGGACGTACCTCGTATAGTAAAATAAGGATACAATCAAGTAATACTTATTTCTGTTATTAGTGTATCAAGATGTATTATATCGACGAGTGGAAGGTTTGTAAATTTCCGCGAGTGTATAAATAAGTCTTGTACCATACAATGTTTTATCCAACACTTACCACAATCATTAAAAAGACTTACTAATTTTAATTAAACTATAATAAAATAGTAAAAATATATGTAATGTTATTTTCTGGAATATAGAGTTATTTAGACCAAGGCCGCCTGCTAATATGAGACAATCGATGTTGGCTAGTCGTTTCTAGGTTAATTTGATTTTCATTTCAGAAAGCTACATTGACGAATGTATTGTCAGTAGAATGTGAACATATAGGAAAATATTTGTTAATTACTGAATGAATACAAGTTGTAGCTGTACATTTCATTACTAAATGTTAAAACTACAATAAATATTATACTTGAAATGTAGACCTAGTGATTGTATTTTATTGATACAGTAGTTAAAGTGAAATTGTATCCATTTCTAATATTAAAGTGTTATATTAGTATGTTAATTTATATTATTAAAGTACAACTTTAAAAGCAAAGTTGTTGGATAAAGTGACATTACTTTTTAGTTCAACTCATTCCTTGAAGCTAGAGTTCAGAAGGTCAGAGACACGCTCTTTCTGTTGTTATTTATCAGACGTGACAGATTTGTATTTCTATGAAAAAGAAGATAGCACTTCCGCCCATGTGTACCAACACTACTAATTGTTGCTCCAAATTTTACTTTATAATACTACATCATATTCTTTAGCTACTTGTAATAAACTTCACAAGTTCTGGTAAGTAATGTTTCACTAAATAGTGACTTGATGCACGTCACTCTCCACCCCTTAGCATAATGTTTCTTTTCTCTGTTCAGGACAGTACAGTCATAGGTAAATTAAATGATTCACTGTTTCGATTTGTTTTTTACTTTCAACTGTTTTGAATGTGTTTGAGTATTCCTTTTTTTTCCCCATGTCCAGTAAGGTTGGATGTAATTTATCCATTCCTGGAATAGTTTGCTTTCGTACTTTCAAGAGGTACAAAATCTTCAATAATTTCTTCCATTCAAAATTTATATACCATGATTTTTGCCGAAATTTCATGTTAAGTGATTACTTGAATAACGGATGTTTAGAAAAAAGGCATCCTGGTGTGTGTACGTGTTTGTAAACAGAACTAAAGAAACCTTATCTAGCTTAACATATCAATAAAACAAACACAATTTCAAGAGACCGTCATCTCAAACAATCCTATTTAAAAACTAAAATAAACTATTTTCTAACAACTTTGAACAAAATGCGATACTCTTAAGTACGTTTGTGACAAATGAAATGTGCCCGCCTCTGGTAACTCTAAGCTCTATGTACCCTGTACTTATTTGAACATTATTTCATTCATCGTCCGATATGACTTAACATTGGTGGTTTTCTCTTATCCTGAAAGATGAATGTCTGGTAACTCTAAGCTCCATGTACCCTGTACTCATTTGAACATCATTTCATTCATCGTCTGATATGACTTAACGTTGGAGGTTTTCTCTTATTCTGAAAGATGAATGTCTGATAACTCTAAGCTCTATGTACCCTGTACTTATTTGAACATCATTTCATTTATCGTCTGATATGACTTAACGTTGGAGGTTTTCTCTTATCCTGAAAGATGAATGTCTGGTAACTCTAAGCTCTATGTACCCTGTACTCATTTGAACATTATTTCATTCATCGTCCGATATGACTTAACATTGGTGGTTTTCTCTTATCCTGAAAGATGAATGTCTGGTAACTCTAAGCTCCATGTACCCTGTACTCATTTGAACATCATTTCATTCATCGTCTGATATGACTTAACGTTGGAGGTTTTCTCTTATTCTGAAAGATGAATGTCTGATAACTCTAAGCTCTATGTACCCTGTACTTATTTGAACATCATTTCATTTATCGTCTGATATGACTTAACGTTGGAGGTTTTCTCTTATTCTGAAAGATGAATGTCTGGTAACTCTAAGCTCTATGTACCCTGTACTTATTTGAACATCATTTCATTCATCGTCTGATATGACTTAACGTTGGAGGTTTTCTCTTATCCTGAAAGATGAATGTCTGGTAACTCTAAGCTCTATGTACCCTGTACTCATTTGAACATTATTTCATTCATCGTCCGATATGACTTAACGTTGGAGATTTTCTCTTATCCTGAAAGATGAATGTCTGGTAACTCTAAGCTCTATGTACCCTGTACTCATTTGAACATCATTTCATTCATTGTCCGATATGACTTAACGTTGGAGGTTTTCTCTTATCCTGAAAGATGAATGTCTGGTAACTCTAAGCTCTATGTACCCTGTACTTATTCGAACATCATTTCATTCATTGTCCGATATGACTTAACGTTGGAGGTTTTCTCTTATCCTGAAAGATGAATGTCTGGTAACTCTAAGCTCTATGTACCCTGTACTTATTTGAACATCATTTCATTTATCGTCTGATATGACTTAACGTTGGAGATTTTCTCTTATCCTGAAAGATGAATGTCTGGTAACTCTAAGCTCTATGTACCCTGTACTTATTTGAACATCATTTCATTCATCGTCCGATATGACTTAACGTTGGAGGCTTTCTCTTATCCTGAAAGATGAATGTCTGGTAACTCTAAGCTCTATGTACCCTGTACTTATTCGAACATCATTTCATTCATTGTCCGATATGACTTAACGTTGGAAGATGTAATTTAAAAAGGCAAATGAAATATATATCTTGAATTTTCTGCAAATTACCACAGAAGAGCTGTTCTAGACATCTTACTACATATATATCTAGTAGAAATACAAGTTATGCGAAATAAAATGTTTGGAACGTTAAATCTCTTTAGATATCCTTTATTTGTTTTAACTCGCGATATTCAAGTGAAAAGTCCTATTATATCTTTATCCTGGTTATACAAACACATCATATAGAGAGTTAACGTTTTAACCTGCAGCGAAATCTGTACATGTACAACAAAAGCATGTCAGGATTCACAGGAAGTAGATAAAGGAAAACCTTTTGTAAGATTAGTTTACAGAAGAACGGAAGCATTTTAAATCGCCACTATATGAATTAAATGTCCGCCGACCATGACGTTTTTAGGTCAGTAGTGACATCTGGCGATGACTGATCCCCGAGGGTGTTAAGTGGTCGAGTGCCAGGCACGCGAGAGTCAAAACACCTGGTTCAACAGACATCTGCCGCTCCAAGTTGCCAACTGCCTCAGGCAATATAGTTAAAACGGGGCTTTTCTTCCCTTTCTGAGAGTCAACGATTATAATATACTCTCTCTTTTATTCATAGTCTGCTGCTGAATTGAAAAAAGATATGTTTGAAGAAATAATAACATAAAACGTTCTGCGTCATTTAATCCCGCCTAACAGATGACGCCATTAAGATATATCCGTAATATCGTGGAAACGAAACACCATGACATATTAATACAACTTATATGCCCGATTGCACCAACACATGTTAAGACTTAACAAGAATTTAGCAAAATATATAACAATAATTGAAATTACACCAACAAGTAACACTGTTTTAAGGGTTTTAACACTGGTGTTAAAACTCTTGTTACACTAACAAAACAAATTTCTGTTGTTAGGTCCTTAACAATTGTAAGTAGTCAAGATGGCGAGCATGAACTCAGCTGTTGATGTCGATTTGCTATATTTAAGACCGTCTAAATGGCATTCGTAATAGAGTACAGCCTATGAGGAGAAATGACTTTGAAGAACTATCCGAAGAAAATTGTTTTACGGAGGTATAGACTGTCGAAACATGTTGCTATGAAGGTTACTGCGGAAGTACAAGAGAGGTTAGAACATGCATCGAAAGGAATATGTCGATCTCGCCTTAGCTTCAAGTATTAATAACTTTGCGACTTTATAATTCACTGAATTATGTAGATAATACACTGTCCATCTCCCGTCTTGAAACGTTCAAGTCACTCGTCATTTGTCCTTCCCTCCTCGTTTTAAATTTACGTAATACTGAGTTAGAACATACATCGAAAGGAATATGACGATCTCGCCTTTGCTTCAAGTATTAATAACTTTGCTATTTTATAATTCACTGAATTATGTGGATAATACACTGTCCATCTCCCGTCTTGAAACATTCAAGTCATTCGTCACTTGTCCTTCTTCGCACCTCGTTTTAAATTTACGTAATACGTAGTTAGAACATACATCGAAAGGAATATGACGATCTCGCCTTTGCTTCAAGTATTAATAACTTTGCGACCTTATAATTCACTGAATTATGTGGATAATACACTGTCCACCTCCCGTCTTGAAATGTTCTAGTCACTCGTCACTTGTCCTTCTTCGCTCCTCGTTTTAAATTTACGTAATATTGACGAAGTTGCTTCATACTTCTGGTTGTGACATTTGCATTGGAATTAACGTCATTTCCAATCTTTTCTCACGTCACATATTTCTGTTTCACATTTACCGCACCCATCCCCTTATTTTCTACAATATCCTTATATTTAATTACTAATTTAACCAAGAATTCTTTCTCGATTGACGAGGAGTTTGTCCCAGTGTTTTTCTTTTAATTTTGCTCACCTGTCATTTTTTTCAGCTGTGTGTAAACGAAAATAAAAACAAAAGCGCATCGCAGTATGTTCAGAAAATGAGATTGATGCACAGCCTTCTGTATATGTAATACAGAAAGGGAAGGTGAGGTGTTTGTCTCAGACTAATTCTCCTGGCTGGGTAGCGATATTCCTTTGTTTAGGCTACATCGAGTAAGTATGTAGGTCATTTGTTAAGCTTGACTGCCGGCAGATTATCATAATTATGGTGAATGGTGAAGCCATTAGGGCTGAGACCCTGTCACTGGATCCTCTGGAATGTTCTAATAAAGAGAAAGAACATTCCGCAGATGTAGCTATTAATGGTGCATTCTCGGACGTGCGTTATGAACAGCTTGCACCAGCAGTTCCTTACTAAACGAAATGACGCAAGTCGTGGCTTTAAATCTGACAATATAACCCACTTGTGTTTTCCCTCTGTATATTTAAGCAAATATAAGCAAATAAAATACAGGGAACTGATTACGCAACTAAGACCCCCTGTCGTGACACACTGAATCACTTGTAATCCAGTAAAATGTCGGTATCAAGTTTTAAGTGGAATAAATATTTTCTGTACAGAGTAGAGGAGATGTTGCCTCTAGTTCGGTTTACGGGGTTCTACTGAACCAACAGAAAAACGTTTCGTGTGTGGCGCTGGTAGTTATAAATCGTCTAATGTCAATACCACGAGACAAGAGACCGCCCATGTGCCTGTGGTTCATCATTAAGGAAAGAGTGGAGGGGGGGATATGAATGAGTCAACAAGAGAATAATCAAGTCGTTTCGACCTTGAGTAAACTCTAGTAACAGTAACCTCTTTGTGATCACAAACTGCCATTTCTAAACTTGAGTGTACAGCAAATAGCACCGGGGTTGTACAAAGTGCGACTACAAGCGCCAAACATTGGCCCACTATAACATCTCTACAACGATCCTCTTGTAAACTAAGGAAGGGGAGAAAGATATAGACGTACTATAATGGAAGGCTCTTAAGGCTGCTTATAGAGGCAGGAACCGCTGGCTTTGCTTCGCTTCCTAAGGAAGACCTGCTAAGAAAGATTAAAGACTCATCCTCCTGCACCAGGTTCCAACCTGCGAGCTCCCGAACAGAGGTTGTCGACGTAGCCTTCTTATACGGCTACTACTGATAACGTCTCTGCGTTTTGTGTAATAGAAGACCTTTGGTAAATCTCAGCAGCTTGCGCCGTCTACAGCATTTTAACTTTGACCAGTTTGTAATTGCCTCCTCATTCAATTTTCACTGCCACTTAATAATCTAATTTCCCGGCACTTCACCTGTCTCTCACTGTCACTTCACTAAATGAACTACTTCAAAATTCCACTTAAGTAAAGCGAACTAGTTCAATACTCACTCCCCTAGGTGAACTAGCTCAAACTGCTGTTTCACTAAAGTGAACAAGCTCAATGTTTCACTTCACTAAGTGAACTACATCTGTAGCTTCCCTAAACTGAATAACTGGTGGAAAAGGCGCGAGGGGTAAAAGATAGTTAATTATTCTCACCCTTTTCTTGAAGAATTCTTGTAGATGAAAGCCTCGGCGATCTGGAGCAATGAGTCTTTTCTCTCTCTGGCCGTAGTATCGGAACTTAAATAATTTTTAGAAAACAATAACAACTTTTCTCTTCTTAAAAAATATATTGAAATTTTTTCCACAAAAACCATTAATATATCTAATCACAATGTGATTTATGTACTTTTATAAAAAGATTAACACGGCATATTTGCACATCAAGTTTCTGCAGACTGGCAGATCGGCACCACATATCACGTTTTTACATTTCGAGGATCTTATTCAGAGTGACGCCAGAAAGTTTTGCAAATTCGAAACTTTGCAATAAAGTTTGTGGAAAAATCTAATTTACCTTTATCCCATTGGTGCACGTCACAACATTATGTAACCACACTATTATAACAACCAATAGCAACACTGTTACGTAAGTTGTAATTCTGTGGCCTACCCAGTTTTACATTCTAATTTATACAAATCACATCAATCCAGAACAAATTCCCAAATATATGAAAAAATATGAGATAGCCGTTACAAGTTCACTAAGTGAACTAGCTCCAACTGTCGCTTCACTAAAGTGAACTAGCTCCAACTGTCGCTTCACTAAAGTGAACTAGCTCCAACTGTCGCTTCACTAAAGTGAACTAGCTCCAACTGTCGCTTCACTAAAGTGAACTAGCTCCAACTGTCGCTTCACTAAAGTGAACTAGCTCCAACTGTCGCTTCACTAAAGTGAACTAGCTCCAACTGTCGCTTCACTAAAGTGAACTAGCTCCAACTGTCGCTTCACTAAAGTGAACAAGCTCCAACTGTCGCTTCACTAAAGTGAACAAGCTCCAACTGTCGCTTCACTAAAGTGAACTAGCTCCAACTGTCGTTTGAATAAAGTGAGCTAGCTCCAACTGTCGCTTCAATAAACTGAACCAGCTCCAACTGTCGCTTTACTAAAGTGAACTAGCTCCAACAGTCGCTTCACTAAAGTGAACTAGCTCCAACAGTCGCTTCACTAAAGTGAACTAGCTCCAACTGTCGCTTCACTAAAGTGAACTAGCTCCCACTGTCGCTTCACTAAAGTGAACTAGCTCCCACTGTCGCTTCACTAAAGTGAACTAGCTCCCACTGTCGCTTCACTAAAGTGAACTAGCTCCAACTGTCGCTTCACTAAAGTGAACTAGCTCCAACTGTCGCTTCACTAAAGTGAACTAGCTCCAACTGTCGCTTCACTAAAGTGAACTAGCTCCAACTGTCGCTTCACTAAAGTGAACTAGCTCCAACTGTCGCTTCACTAAAGTGAACCAGATCCAACTGGCGCTTCACTAAAGTGAACTAGCAACAACCGTCGCTTCACTAAACTGAACCCGCTCCAACTGTCACTCTCTCTCTCTCTCTCTCTCTCTCTCTCTCTCTCTCTTTACTTTCTTAGCGATATAATGAAATACGGAGCCTCTTCTTCCGGACGGTTCACACAAATCGACTAATCTCTTGCAGTCACAGCATGTCACAAACTCTGTCGCTTTTTGTCGTACCAAGATACGCACTGGATAGTTGATTTCCTGACCCAGGCGGCTCTCAACTTGCGACAGAGCTCCGACAAACAGTACTTGGAAATCTCCACGGAATGTTCGAGATGAATACACTTCCAGAAGGTTCTGGTTATCCGGTGTGTAAGGTGGGGTGACATTCTGATAATGTTGTGAAATAGCCGGTTCGAAACTTCCGCTTTCTCTCACTAGCGCTACTATTTATCTCTGCAATCTGCCAGACCGTTGATCCCCACAACCTGGTGACAATATTATAAAAAACCGAACCGCTACTGCTTCGTTATCTTGGCCATTGTTAAACGCTTTTGTTCACCATCAAATACATAGAATTTTCACAGTGAATAACGAGCTATTTACCCACTTTTGTAACAAAAACAGATAGAACATTCCGGATTGCACTTCGTAATGAGCAGTTTGATCCACAATGCAGTTTGACGATATGTAGATTAGATTTCCATTTTGTGTATTGTTCACAAAACGGTGGCAGTGTGATATGAAACCGGACCCGACCTCCCGTAATCCTTGATGAGGGAGATTACTTGGTTTATGTATGTATCAAACACGCGGAGGGATTGCTTCCTGTACAAGGGAGTCATAGGCTGTCATTTTGAGATATGAAATATATGGTCTACGAATATGAAATGCTGTTCAAACAAGTACAGTGTACAAAGAGCTTAGAGTTACCAGACATTCATCTTTCAGAATAAGAGAAAACCTCCAACGTTAAGTCATATCGGACGATGAATGAAATGTTTAAATAAGTAAGAAGTACATAGAGCTTAGAGTTACCAGGCACTCATCTTTCAGAATAAGAGAAAACCTCCAACGTTGAGTCATATCGGACGATGAATGAAATAATGTTCAAACAAGTACAGGGTACATAGAGCTTAGAGTTACCAGACATTCATCTTTCAGGATAAGAGAAAACCTCCAACGTTAAGTCATATCGGACGATGAATGAAATAATGTTCAAACAAGTACAGGGTACATAGAGCTTAGAGTTATCAGACATTCATCTTTCAGGATAAGAGAAAACCTCCAACGTTAAGTCATATCGGACGATGAATGAAATAATGTTCAAACAAGTACAGGGTACATAGAGCTTAGAGTTACCAGACATTCATCTTTCAGGATAAGAGAAAACCTCAAACGTTAAGTCATATCGGACGATGAATGAAATAATGTTCAAACAAGTACAGGGTACATAGAGCTTAGAGTTACCAGACATTCATCTTTCAGGATAAGAGAAAACCTCCAACGTTAAGTCATATCGGACGATGAATGAAATGATGTTCAAATAAGTACAGGGTACATAGAGCTTAGAGTTACCAGACATTCATCTTTCAGGATAAGAGAAAACCTCCAACGTTAAGTCATATCGGACGATGAATGAAATAATGTTCAAACAAGTACAGGGTACATAGAGCTTAGAGTTACCAGACATTCATCTTTCAGGATAAGAGAAAACCTCCAACGTTAAGTCATATCGGACGATGAATGAAATAATGTTCAAATAAGTACAGGGTACATAGAGCTTAGAGTAACCAGACATTCATCTTTCAGAATAAGAGAAAACCTCCAACGTTAAGTCATATCGGACGATGAATGAAATGATGTTCAAACAAGTACAGGGTACAAAGAGCTTGGAGTTACCAGACATTCATCTTTCAGAATAAGAGAAAACCTCCAACGTTAAGTCATATCGGACGATGAATGAAATGATGTTCAAATAAGTACAGGGTACATAGAGCTTAGAGTTACCAGACATTCATCTTTCAGGATAAGAGAAAACCTCCAACGTTAAGTCATATCGGACGATGAATGAAATGATGTTCAAATAAGTACAGGGTACATAGAGCTTAGAGTTATCAGACATTCATCTTTCAGGATAAGAGAAAACCTCCAACGTTAAGTCATATCGGACGATGAATGAAATGATGTTCAAATGAGTACAGAGTACATAGAGCTTAGAGTTACCAGACATTCATCTTTCAGGATAAGAGAAAACCTCCAACGTTAAGTCATATCGGACGATGAATGAAATGATGTTCAAATGAGTACAGGGTACATAGAGGTTAGAGTTAACAGACATTCATCTTTCAGGATAAGAGAAAACCTCCAACGTTAAGTCATATCGGACGATGAATAAAATGATGTTGAAATGAGTACAGGGTACATAGAGCTTAGAGTTACCAGACATTCACCTTTCAGGATAAGAGAAAACCTCCAACGTTAAGTCATATCGGACGATGAATGAAATGATGTTCAAATGAGTACAGGATACATAGAGCTTAGAGTTACCGGACATTCATCTTTCAGGATAAGAGAAAACCTCCAACGTTAAGTCATATCGGACGATGAATGAAATGATGTTCAAATGAGTACAGGGTACATAGAGCTTACAGTTACCAGACATTCATCTTTCAGGATAAGAGAAAACCTCCAACGTTGTCATATCGGACGATGAATGAAATGATGTTCAAATAAGTACAGGGTACATAGAGCTTAGTGTTACCAGACATTCATATTTCAGGGTAAGGGTAAAACCCCGGAATATAGCTTATCCAGATAACTCACACTGAGCAGATTGCAAATCGGAACGTTAGGCACTTGAATGCACTGATACGTGGTGCATGCATTTGTCGTAACAGCAGGCTATGTAGTGAGAATACCTTAGCGCCTTACCTAGGCTATTAGAAGAACTAAACCCAGACAAACATGACACCCGCTATTCTCCCTAGCAGACTGTTTTTGAAACAGAGGTTCCTGGGATATTGTTGATTTCCCAAAGATCGACTCACATCCTCGACTGACATTTCTCCCCCACAGGACATGTGCGAATCTTGCTGAAGCTGCAGCACTAATTCGGAAGGTCAGAGAAGATGCTTCTCTAATGCAAGTCACGTTTTGTCCTCACCGAATTTCAGCCGTCTTCGCTTCGGAAGCAACGGTCGGAATTTTAATGGCAGCTGGGCAACAAAAGAACATCGTTCTGAATACATCAAACCTCTTGGCAGATGTTGGTAATAGCGTAATTCAATGGAATTTCTTCATAACGTCTCTTATGCGGATTACTTTTGTGATTTATACTTACACAAATGGTAAATGAAGAAAATATATTGTGAATAACTCAATGTGGATATATGGATTAATATTTTATGAATGCTTATTCAGCCTAAGACATTTATCGTAATGCAAATGCTACATCTGAAACCAGAACAACTGAAACACAATATAACTGAACTTCTGAGTCACAACTCACAGCTTAACTGTACTCGGCGTTGTCCACTGAACTCTCACTGTGAACTGTCTACTAAAAACTGTGTGCTCTCTACTCAGCTCCTCAAACCCACCATCTGTAAGGCGATTTTAAAATCTTTATATAAACCCGGAATCTACTCGAAACGACCAAAACGAATTGGGATCGAGCAGACTGTTTTGAGGGGGAAACAGTCATTATCTGCATGTTTCTGGCATGCATCTTTCAGGATAAGGTAAACCCCAGGAAAACCTCATACTGACCGGGATTCGAACTCTGAGCTCTTGAACGCGAAGCAGACACGCGAACTACAAGGGCTGGCAGGCAGACGAATCGACACAAAGGCGTTAGTATTAGACAAATATATATCTGAAAGAGTACAGCCAGACTGAATTGAACCACGGATCTTCTAGTCTTCGTTCAACCGCTCTAAACCATTGAGCTACTATGGCCAACGTGCCAACATGACATTGAACTCTACAACTGACTCGTGTTTTTCTCGGTAAACCACTAGCTGTTCTCATAAATACATCATAAAACTGGCTCTACTGTTTCATAGTGCGTCCTACACACGGCTAGTGTGAAAGAACTATTAATTTCCAACTATATATCTGTTTCTATATTTGTCGGTCAGATGGCAGCTTCGATACGTATCCACTGAGACGGTATGATGGAACAATCGGTCGTACCTTTACGACCGAGGTCCACAAACTTTACACCCGAACCACGAGTATACTTCTGCTTACCTGGAGCTTCAGGGATAACAGTGATATGAATAAAATTAAGGATACATTAATGAGACAGGGAACGTGTTGACAGAACTGTTTGATATTCAGACCAAGGCACACAAGTTTAGATTCACGAGCGTGTGTATGTTTGGAGACGAAGGGGTGCATTACAAACAGTCACAGGAGGAGGAGGAGAAGGTATTCCTGGCTTTTGATTACTGCGATTCACATTATAAACTCTAAACAATGGGGCAGTCAAAGCTGGATGTGGAGGGGGTTGGCGCATTGTGTAGAAGGGATACCACATTCAGAAGGGGCTAGATCTGTGTCCACGGGGACTGACAACACCTTCAGCTGTGAGCTACGTGTATTACGTAGTATTGTATATCACCCAAAATGTTTTGATACTACGCCTCCTCAATAAAATTGGAAGCATTTATAGAAATAGATGACAAGCGACAATTCTCATGACAAGTTATCATCCAAGGGATTACTACAGATAAGCTGATGACGGATGTGCACTCTACGTTCATCCTGTACAGATGTACAGCTTCTGTATGATTTTCCAAGTGTCTTTATATGTATCTTTTGATGCACCGAGTTCTTCTGAAAGTCTGAGGTACTTTTTTGCGCATTTCCCCCAAAACTTGGCGTGTACCCTCAATATTTCGTACTTTAGGTCTTCCAGAACGTAGTAAATCTTTAGTGTTTTCGTCCCTATTGTAGAAATATTGGAACTATCGTTGTGCCAGACGCTCACACAGGACGCCTTCCCCCCAGGGGCCTACTTCGGTAGGTACGAGTTTGGCGCACCCGGGGTCCCGAGCCAACAGTCTCCCTCGTGTGGGCTCCTCTTCGTGGTTGAGGGAGACGGTCAGCAGGCCCACCCACGTGTAGGACGTGCGTGGAGATGATTGGATTCTTTGTAGATTCCTTTCTAGTTTACAGTTTAGGATATAGAGAACGAAATTTTTACTAGGGTTTGATTGATTTTGTTTATGTACGTGTATTTTTAGTAAGTTATGTTATACTTGTATAGTTTTTTAGAAAGTTTTATATCTTGCTCTTGCCACGATTAGTTTTTTAAAGGGCGCAGATGACCGCCATAGTTCAGCGCCCTTATATATTATATCATCATCATCATCATCATCATCATCATCATCATCATCATCATCATCATCAAGGACGCCTTCTCCTAAACACTTCACATATTCTTCGAGCTGCGACAGCGACTTTATAATTTTGTTTCTAGTAGTGTTTTAGAAGTTCAAACTTTGTTATCTCCATTTTGTGATTGTTTATTAACAACTGAAGACTGGTACGTACTCGCAATGTACGCAAAGCTAGTCAGGGCGACGTGTAAATATATTTGCCAAACAAAAGAAAACCAATAAATTCTACAAAACAATTTTATAAACATAAACGAGAATCAAAATGTTTCTCTTGCAAGGAACGTTAAAGATCAGAGTTTTAATCATTATTTAACTTTTCTATATCGAATGTTATGGATGTTGAGCCTTGGTTAGGACAGCACAGGGGCATGGTTCCTTTACTAGATACCTGCTGAAAGATGTCACGATAGAGCAGAGGGTAGCCCAGATAGAAGCTCGCCGGTTACTTCTGGTACAACCGGCAAACTCTTTACGAGGGTGACCTGAAGAGTTTCCGACCTCAAGACAAATACCAGCAAATTAAAGAAACCGCTAAAGACAGTTACCCAATGTAATTATGTGAGTAAAATCTTTATTAAATCAAGTAACCTTATGTATAGTAGGAGGCTCCTTGTTAAAAAAGCAACTGTGCACTTAAAAGTGAACAGCGTTTTTTACAATATCCCTTCATTTTCCCTAAAACACTCCGAAGGTGGTCTGAAAAGTTTAAGACCTCAACATGAAGATGGCAGCACTCGTTAGTGAATTTCATTGTTCATCTGTTGACAGTTACTCACCAAGGTTTTAGCCATTTTGGACGCTCAGTTGTTATAAAACAGTCGATAAAGTGAGTTGATGTAATCGTTTTTATGAAAATGGACAAAATCGAGTATCGAACTGTCTTTAATATTTGTTTTTGAAAGGCAATACGCCTACGCAAATCAAAGATGAGTTGGATTCTGTGTATGGGGACTCTGCACCATCATTTACCAAAGTGAACCATTGGGCAGCAGACTTTAAACGTGGCCGTAAGAGCTTGGGAGACGATGAACAAAAACGTACAAAAACTGCAACTACCGACGAAAACATCGCCAAAGTTCACCAAATGGTGCTAGACGACCGCCGAATTAAAGTGAGAGAGATAACAGAGGCTATGGACATGCCAAAAGAACGTGTTTGTCACATATTAAATCAACATTTAGACATGAGAAAGCTGTCCGCACGTTGTGTGTCGTGTTTGCTCACATTAGACCAAAAACGTGTTCCAATGAACATTTCCAACGCTCTGTTGGCGCACATTAGGCGCAATAAATTCGCGTTTTGGCGCCGATTAATTACTGTAGATAAAAATTGTATACACCGTTATACGCCGAAACAAAAATACAGCCCATACAGTGGACTGCAAACAGGGAACCGGCTCCAGAAAAAGCAAAAACGGTTTTTTTCGGCTGGGAAAGTGATGGCGACTGTTTCTTGGATAGTCATGGAGTTATTTCAATTATCTTCAAAAAGGAAAAAACATTACAGGAGCATACTACGCATCATTACTTGACAAGCTGAAGGCAGAACTTGCGGGAAAACGTCCAATTTGCACAAAAAGGTAATCCTGTTTCACCGTCTCACACCTCTGCGGTTGCAATGCCAAAAATCCACTAATTACGGCTTGAACTGCTTGACTCACCAGATCTATCAACAAGCGACTTCTTTTCGTTCCCTCATCTGAAAATTGCACTCGGAGGACAGAGATTTTCGTCAAATGAAGAGGCAATCACCTTCGTGAACCATTATTTTGTAGAGAAAAACGTCGAGTACTATTTGAACGGGTTACAGAGATGAGAGCATCTCTTTCCCGGCCATGCAGCACCGGGACACTCAAGACGCTGCAAGGACCAAAGTGCAAGTGAGGAATAAAATGTACCTTCCCAGGATTCGCATCCAAGACCTCCCGTATGTTAGGTATGCTCTAGTAACTATGTCAGAAGAAGGTCGTAGTAGCTTCTAACGAGTTTTTAATTAATTCAGCTACTTAATTAAATATTTATGAAGACATGCACAAAGCAAACGCAGACGTTCTGATGTTATACCCACTAAATAAGTCAGAGACACTTTAAGGCAGCGAGAGATCTCATACGAAACGATTTAATGAGACGGGGATACGTTCGTACGTGTTTTGTTCATCGTTCCAGCCTTTTGTACAAAACCTTCCACCTCAAAAGCACATTCCAAGGAAAAGAAGTCCTTGACACAACTTCACGTCCTAAAGACGATATCTTATTGCAGTTTGGTCGTTTCTAGACTTAGGATTTTGCTGCAAATACACGTTTTGATGTTCTATAATAAAAAAAGATGCATTTGTTTTGGAATAGTCCGAGTACCTGTGAGTGACAAGACTTTATTGATAAGATTCGGGTAAATGAAATGAAATATGTAGTGTTTAACGCCCGCTTTTACTACATACGGCACCGCAGGCGGTGACACTGATGATACATGACATGAAGATGGAGCACGGTGGAATGAGATGGCGGGGGAAACCGGAGGTCCCGGAGAAAACCCGCCCCAGCGCCGTGTTGAACACCACAAATCTCACTTTGCGGTCGCCTGGGATCGAACCCGCGCCGCCTTGGTCAGAGACAAGCGGTCTAACCACTAAGCCATGGCGCGGCCTACATTCGGGTAAGAGACTTGAGAAGTTTGAGATATGAAATCTCTGACGAGGCGTTCCGGGAGGAAAGGGTGATGTGACAGAGTATTGAGGGTTGTTCTCACGAGGTCTACCCGAGAGCCCGAAGTCTCCGGCCTCTATCAAACCCAGCACAATGGAAAACTCCGGGAGTCTTTCCTTGGGGCAATACCTGGAGCCTAGAAAGCCCCCCCCCCCGTTGACAACGTCAAGACGGGTGTAAGTGGATACGCCATTTACGCTCGTCAACCCCGCAGGGAATAACAACAACAACAATAACAATAACAACAACAACAATAATAATAATAATAATAATAATAATAATAATAATAATAATAATAATAATAATAATAATAATAATAATAATAATAATAATAATAATAATAATAATAATAATAATAATAATAATAATAATAACAATAACGATAATAATAACAATAACAATAACGATAATAATAATAATAATAATAATAACAATAACAATAACAATAACAATAACAATAACAATAACAATAACAATAACAATAACAATAATAATAATAATAATAATAATAATAATAATAATAATAATAATAATAATAATAATAATAATAATAATAATAATAATAATAATAATAATAATAATAATAATAATAACAATAACAATAACAATAACAATAACAATAACAATAACAATAACAATAACAATAATAATAATAATAATAATAATAATAATAATAATAATAACGATAACGATAACGATAACGATAACGATAACGATAACGATAACGATAACGATAACGATAATAACAATAACAATAACAATAACAATAACAATAACAATAACAATAACAATAACAATAACAATAACAATAACAATAATAATAATAATAATAACAATAACAATAACAATAACAATAACAATAATAACAATAACAATAACAATAACAATAACAATAACAATAACAATAACAATAACAATAACAATAACAATAACAATGATAATGATAACGATAACGATAACGATAACGATAACGATAACGATAACGATAACGATAACGATAATCATAATAATAATAATAATAATAATAATAATAATAATAATAATAATAATAACAATAACAATAACAATAACAATAACAATAACAATAACAATAACAATAACAATAATAATAACAATAACAATAACAATAATAATAATAATAATAATAATAATAATAATAATAATAATAATAATAATAATAATAATAATAATAATAATAATAATAATAATAATAATAATAATAATAATAATAATAATAATAATAATAATAATAATAATAATAATAATAATAATAATAATAATAATAATAATAATAATAATAATAATAATAATAATAATAATAATAATAATAATATTTAACCTCGGTAGGACCGCCTGGTGATCTAGCACACTTTCTATTAGCTCTGCAGGATAGTACCCGGGACTTCTTAGGCAACCTTCTGCCCCTTCCGGGTAGCCGAAGCCTGGCCGGAGGCCCCCGATCTCCCGCGGGTAACGGGAACACAGTGGACCCTCGAGTCCAACCCAATCCGAACAACTCCCTTACGGGAGGGGCTCGGTAGTTCAGCCCGAAGTTCTTCTAGTAACGTCAGATGTATCACGAGTGCTAGGCGTCCCCACAGCAGTTGAAGGGCGCGGATCACCTCCCCTACAGGGAATATTAAGGGCAATAAGGGCAATATATGTGAAGCCCCACGGAGGCGCCGGGCGCCCTTTCGGGACAGCTCTTAACTCCCTGGTCATTAGGGTGGAGGTCAGTCTTCACTTTGTGTCACATGGGGCTAAATTCGGACTATAGGGAGGGTGAGGGATGCACTTCACGTTGATTTTTGCAAGTTTTTCAGTGAAAACATTGGCAATATGCGGCCGCGCATTATCGTGGTGCAGCATCCAGCCTGCTTCAAGGAAATGTGGTCTTTTGCGCCTGATATGGGCTTTCAATGTTTTCAGGACATCCCTGTAGTATTGTCCAGTTACTGATGTGTGTGCAGGTACAACATGTTGATAAACCATTCCATGAATATCAAAGAATGAGATGACCATAACTTTCCCAGCAGAAGCAATGACTTCTGCTTTTTGTGGGTTGGTGATGAAGGAGATTTCCACACTGAGCTTTGCTGTTTGCTCTCAGGATCAAAATGATGTAGCCAAGTTTCATCAGCAGTGATTACGTTTGAATGAAACTCCGGATCTTCCTCTAACATCAACTTTAACTGCATGTGAATGTCCTTTTGTTCGGGAATCAACAGTCTTGGAACCCATCGCGCACAAACACGTCTCATATGTAATGTTTCTGTCAGCAACCTGTGGGTAGCACCCAATGAAATGTTCAGTATTTCAGAAAGTGATCTTAAGGTAATTCGTCGATCCTCTCTCACAATGGCAGCAGCAGTGTTGATGTTTTCTTCCGTAAGAGCAGTAACTGAAGCACCGGGTCCACCTTCCTTTGAAATTGATTGTCTCCCCTCTTTAAACATTTTAAACCAACTTCGAGCTTTGCTGTAGGGAAGAACAGACTCTCCATAGGCCTCCTGTAACATTGTATAGGCCTCAACTGAAGATTTGTTGAGACGAAAGCAGAATTTCTAAGCCGCATATTGTTCCTCGTGTGTTACCTCCATTACGGCGGTAAGCGATACTGAACATGTCTGAACTTGCCTGGTTTTCTCAGGCGGGAACCAGGAGTACCAACAATGAAACTACTACGGCGTGTTTGTTTCACATTAAGCTAACAGAATATAAGAAGATTGAATTTTATAGCGAAACATTATGACCGTAAAAAAATTATGATCATTCTTTATTGAACAGCTCTCGTAAATAACGAATGAGTGTGGGAGGGGGAGGGGGTTAGTTAGGATTGAGTCGACTCGAGCCGAATGAGCGTCACGTATTCCAGCGTGACGGCTCAGTTTAATTCACTACCCACAAATAGTGCTAAACGCTCGTAAAGAAGTTTTTACTTCAATAATTCCCGTTTATATTTGATCTGTCCTTGAAGTTTGACCGGCTGATGTACATAGAAACGCCAGTATAGATTGTGGCAGCTATTTGAGGGCGTTAATTTCAGTAGTGTGGTACCTTAAGACCATCTACAAATGTTGGCCACCCCTGTGATAAAGTGTTTTATAATTATCTTGACTAACAAACTTTACGGCGTTTTTTGTTTGTTTTAGCGACTGATCTCATAAGATTAATCTGCCTATTCTTTTTGCTGCTTCATTCGTCTGTTTGATTTGATAACATGCTTTTTTTTCGTGTTTTCGTTTTAACTTATTTGCAATTCTGTAGTTTTTGGGTGGAAAGGGGGAGTATATTTACAACCGCAATCTGTTTGCCGGGTAAGCCAAACTGCTGACTGGTTGTTGGTACACAGACCGCGTGTTTATTGTATGATAATGTCGGTAAACGAGACAAAAGACGGTCAACTAATCACGGCCTGGCGATAAAAATGCCTGCTGGAAGGGCCTCAGCTAATATAATGTAATACATTTTGTCTCCTCTCCATAGCACCGAAAAAAGTGCACAGAAAATGTCTATTTTTAATACATAGAAGCCATAATAGTTACTTCTGTTAGAAGTGAATGAAGAGATTTTATCGACGAAAGGAAGGTTTGTTAATTTCTGCGAGTGTTAAAGTAACTCTTGTACCATACAATTCTTTGTCTAACACTTACCCTAATCAATAAAAACACTTACTACTTTTTAATTAAATTATAATAAAATATTAAAATTACGAGGGCTGTCCAAGAATGATTATAATTTTTTACAGTCATAATTTTTCGCATTCAAATTCAATCTCTTTTTTTTTACGTCCTCCAACGTTAAGTCATATCGGACGATAAATGAAATTGGTGAAATGATGCTCAAATGAGTCCGGAGTCCATGGAGCTTAGAGCTACCTGACATTCGTCTTTCAGGATAAGGGAAACCCCCGGAAAAACCTTATCCAGGTAACTCACCGGGACCGAGATTCGAACTAGGGACCTCTTGAACCTCAATCTTATTATATACCGTTACCTTAATGTGAAACAAACACGTCGTAGTAGTTTCATTGTTGGTACTCCTGATTCCCACCTGTGAGAACTAGGCAAGTTCAGACATGTTTAGTATCGTCTACCGCTGTAATGAAGGTAACACGCGAGGAACAATATGCGGCTTTGAAATTCTGCTTTCGTCTCAACAAATCTTCAGTTGAGGCCTATACAATGTTACAGGAGGCCTATGGAGACTCTGTTCTTCCCTACAGCTCAGCTCGAAGGTGGTTTAAAATGTTTAAAGAGGGGAGACAATCAATTTCAAAGGAAGGTGGACCCGGTGCTCCAGTTAATGCTCTTACGGAAGAAAACATCAACACTGCTGCTGCCATTGTGAGAGAGGATCGACGAATTACCTTAAGATCACTTTCTGAAATACTGAACATTTCATTGGGTGTCACCCACACGTTGGTGACAGAAACATTACACATGAGACGTATTTGTGCGGGATGGGTTCCAAGACTGTTGATTCCCGAACAAAAGGACATTCGTATGCAGGTCTGCATGCAGTTAAAGTTGATGTTAGAGGAAGATCCGGAGGTTCTTTCAAACGTAATCACTGCCGATGAAACTTGGCTACATCATCTTGATCCTGAGAACAAACAGCAAAGCTCAGTGTGGAAATCTCCTTCATCACCAATCCCCCCAAAAAGCAAAAGTGGTTGCTTCTGCTGGGAAAGCTATGGTCGTCTCATTCTTTGATATTCATGGAATGGTTTATCAGCATGTTGTACCTGCACACACATCAGTAACTGGACAATACTACAGGGATGTTCTGAAAACATTGCAAGTGCACATCAGTCGCAAAAGACCACATTTCCGTGAAGCAGGCTGGATGCTGCACCACGATAATGCGCGGCCACATATTGCCAGTGCTGTTGCGGAATATCTTGCAAAAATCAACGTGAAGTGCATCCTTCACCCTCCCTATAGTCCGGATTTAGCTCAATGTGACTGTTTTCTATTCCCTAACTTGAAAAAACGTCTTCGTGGGAGACATTATCCATCATCAGAAGCAGTGGTGAAGGCTGCGGAGGCGATTTTGAAGGATATCTCAAAAAATGGTTTCCAGCATGTCTTTGAAGACTGGCAGAAACACTGGGACAAGTACATCGCATTCAGGGGAGACTATTTTGAGAAGACCATCAAAATTATGAGGATGAGTAAAGGATCCTGTGATTGAACAGCCTCAGTTTATTATAACAGTCTTCTCCATAAAACGGGACATTCTCTGGAGTTCGATGAATGATTGCCACTGCAGTTAACACACTTTGCGGGTGAAGTACATGCATTATCATGATTGACTTGCTCACAGTCAACGCAAGTAGCACCTCCATTACATGAATCACTCGTGAGGCCAAAGCGCTAGTATTTATAACACCTCAGTGGATTGGGTATATACTGCCTCACTTCAGTAGCTTCATATCCTGCCTTAATCCTTTGAGGGAGATCTACCCGATCAAAGGTAAGAAACAGGGTACAAGTGGGCACTAGTTCACCTCCCTCTTTGCGGTCAACTCGATATACATTAGTGACGCCTTGTTCCGCCAAGTTTTCTGTATCTCCGCATTGGACATACCGTACAATGCACTGGTATTTACAACAGCACAAGAGGAGTTCAGAGTTCTATGCAATTCCACGCGCACCTGAAAGCTAGGAAGCATATTGGTTTTCAAAATGTTTACAGCCTGCATCGGAGAAACTGGTTCGACCAGGAGCGTGCCATTGCGAGATCGAATACATGACTTTACAGAACCAGCAATATTATCTAAACCCTTCTGGATAATGAACGGGTTCACAGTAGTAAATTGTCGACCTTTCTTAGTTCTAAAAATAACTAAATAGCGAGGATCCAGCTATTTCCTTTCCACGTTTTATTTTAAAGTTTGTCAGAGGAAATGGAATGAGTTTCATCCCTCAGTTCACCCCGCCCACCACGGAGGCCAACAAGGGGTCATCCCACTGGGATGACAGGGCTACACAGGAGATATACCGGGCTCACCGTCACACTCACCCTCGAGTTCGGTGATGACCGATTGGCTAGGGGTAGGTTTGCCCCTAACCTCCCGTTTAGGTGAATTGGAAACCGAAGTGGTGTATTGGGTATACACACCCTCCCCGAGTTTCGAAAGAAAAAATACAGGATCAGATGTTCAGCCCTCAACCTAACATGATGAGCCTCTCCACCGACACGAGTCTCCACGCACGGTCTTCACGTGGGTGTGTGTTTTGTCTGACCCCTTACCACTCAGAGGAGCCCACATCGAGGGTGTCAGGGTGGCTTGGGACCCCGGGTGCGCCAAGCCCGAGCCTACTGTGGGCCCCTGTGGAAAAGATTCAGATTGATGAAGCTGATTCATTGTGGTTAACAACGACAAACCAAAGATATCAATATTTTCTGTACGAAAGCAACAAGACTTCAAAATTTTAGCATGTAAATAGGCTTCTAAATTCCAGATTCTGAACTGATCGTCAATTTAGTAATTATTACTTACTAGAATAGAGAAATCTTGTTACTTTGGAACAGAAAATATTGATATGTTTGATTTATCGTTGCTTGGGAGATAATCAAACTTTGAAAAACATTTATTGCAAACACCACAGGAATCCAGGCCTAAACGTCTGTGTCCGACGTTCATGATCTTCTCGTTTCCAAAAGCGTGGCCCTACCAAACTAACAGCATTTTACTTTTAGCATTGTTTTCTGTCTCTAAAGAAAAAACCAGAACCCAAAGTGCCAAATTAAGTTCAAAATCACTCTATAAAGCAAAATACATGCCAATTGTAAATGCTCTGCCATCTACTGGTGAAACAAACTAAACAGGGAGTACCCTAATGCCATCTGTCCAGTTTGTGTGTACTAAGACCTCGTGGACACTTGACTAATGTATTGTATATGGATTTTCTACTTGTGAGCGTATGACGGAAAGCAGCCTAATATGGGATGGTGCATAATTTGGGGTACCGTGGTATCTCAGCTGCATAGTGCTGAACCTTGCTAGAAACAGGATGGGCTAAGAGAGTTTTGGGGACTAAGCATCCTGCGGTTACGTCATAGCATTCCTGCTTGAGATCGTGTCACGGTGAGCTGACGAAAGAAGTTTGCTCCTTGAAGTTATTTGCTACTGTTGACATCTGTGTTTACAAATATAATAAGGTATTTATTGTTTTAAACACACATTTGCTGAAGTTGTAGTATTAAGATCAAACTATTGTGACTTTGTGGGTTCGTGAAATGAAAAGTCCAATTTCACCGCTCAAAACTGTTCTTTATTTCCACCGACTTACAGTTAAACACTTGCCAATTACGCAGAATTGCGTACTGCACACAATTACAATTCACCAGTTCGTCCGTTACAATTTCACTTGTACTCGCGATTACATCAACTCCGATACTCATACACAGTTACGTACAGTCTTCCGTTGCACAATCTTTTCGTTCATTAACACGTCACTGACTAACACTGCCTTCTTACACCAAGAACTGTCCTCACTCACACTAAACTTCAGACTAGCTGCAGCCCTTTTTATAGGCATCTCGCCGTCTTCTCGGCTTTTCTTGTTCCCAGGCGAAGATTCCAGAAGTTTGAAAGATCCCGTAATTTCCAGAACAGGTGAAAGAGAAACAGACCGCACAATTATGTTTCTTTCCCCAGCCGTCCCTGTCACCACTATAAGACGGACGAGGGGGAGGCGTGGCTAACACGGACCTCCCCTGTCTTCCGCTCTCAGCTGCTTCCACAGGGTGTTCCAACGCCCGGGTGACACTATTTTTCTATGCCCAGTCCTTTGCCTTAGTTTAATTACAAAAGGAGCTGGAAGAACTAATAAATTAAAACTATTGAGTTCCCTATTATGGGGTACAATGGAGAGCTTAATTAGGGGTAGAACCTGCTACTGTACTTTTAATATTCATGCTAGAAACTAAACTTCTACTGCCAGGAAATCGAAACATGGCTGAAAAATCATATTGGTCGAACGGTTACAGTTTATCAGATAGGGAATCTCTTTGGAAAAGCCTAGTTACGTGCAGCTACTGCACAAACAGCTAGTAGTGGGTTCCGCAAAACGGGAATATATCCATTCAATCCCAACATTTTCAGGCCACAAGATTTTACAATTCCACGAACATGAAACATGCAATGAACACGATGAAGCTTGTGAATCTGAAAATGTGGCTGGCACAAGGACTGATCCACCTGCTCCCCAGAGGAGATTGATCCTGGCGGCAGACCTCAGCCCAATTCCAACGCTGAAGCAGAAGAACGAGCCAATCCATCTCGAACTGGGACATCTTGTGTAATTGCTAGCTCGCCATACAAAGCTCAGCTCACTGAAACGTCAAAGAACGCCGCAGGACTCCGCCAAAAGCCAAAAGGACCTTAGCATTGTAGAACAAATCAACAAAGAAAACCAGAAACGGAAGTACACTGCTGAATCTTTGTCCTCCGAAGAGGAAAAGACTTTGTGCCTCTGGAATCGGAAGAAGAGTGGGGAAACGAGTGACGACGATGATGATGCGGAGCGCCTGTATTGTGCAGGCCTTTTCTTGGAGGACCAAGAGGGAGAAACATGGATAAAGTGCTGCAAATGTTTCAACTGGGCACACACGGTTTGTGCAGGTGATACGAGGCCAGTACGATATTTTATTTTGACAACGTACCTTTACTTATCCTCATAATTTTGATGGTACCTCTCAAAATAGCCTCCCCTGAAAGCGGTGCACTTGTCCCAGCGTTTCTGCCAGTCTTCAAAGACATGCTGGAAACCATTTCTTGAGAGGTCCCTCAAAATCGCCTCCGCAGCCTTCACCATTGCTTCTGATGATGGATAATGTCTCCCACGAAGGCGTTTCTTCAAGTTAGGGAATAAAAAAATGTCACATGGGATGACTCCGGACTATAGGGAGGGTGGGGGATGCACTTCACGTTGATTTTTGTAAGATATTCAGCAACAACATTGGCAATATGCGGCCGCGCATTATCGTGGTGCAGCATCCAGCCTGCTTCAAGGAAATGTGGTCTTTTGCACCTGATATGGAGTTGCAATGTTTTCAGGACATCCCTGTAGTATTGTCCAGTTACTGATGTGTGTGCAGGTACAATATGCTGATAAACCATTCCATGAATATCAAAAAATGACATGACCATAACTTTCCCCCAGCTTTTTGTGGGTTGGTGATGAAGGGGATTTCCACATTGAGCTTTGCTGTTTGCTCTCAGGATCAAAATGATGTAGCCAAGTTTCATCAGCAGTGATTACGTTTGAAAGAAACTCCAGATCTTCCTCTAACATCAACTTTAACTGCACGCGAATGTCCTTTTGTTCGGGAATCAACAGTCCTGGAACACATCGCGCACAAACACGTCTCATGTGTAATGTTTCTGTCACCAACGTGTGGGTGGCACCCAATGAAATGTTCAGTATTTCAGAAAGTGATCTTAAGGTAATCCGTTGATCCTCTCTCACAATGGCAGTAGCAGTGTTGATGTTTTCTTCCATAAGAGCAGTAACTGGAGCATAGGGTCCACCTTCCTTTGAAATTGATTGTCTCCCCTCTTTAAACATTTTAAACCACCTTCGAACTGTACTGTAGGGAAGAACAGACTCTCCACAGGCCTCCTGTAACATTGTATAGGCCTCAACTGAAGATTTGTTGAGACGAAAGCAGAATTTCAAAGCCGCATATTGTTCGTCGCGTGTTACCTCCATTACAGCGGTTGACGATACTGAACATGTCTGAACTTGCCTGGTTCTCACAGGCGGGAATCAGGAGTACCAACAATGAAAGTACTACGGCGTGTTTGTTTCACATTAAGCTAACATAATTTAATAAGATTGAATTTTGGTGCGAGAAATTATGACCGTAAAAAAATTATGATCATACAGCCGGTGTAAAATAAATGGACACTTGATGCATTTTAACTCACCGTCATTAATAACCCTCCATAAATGTGTTTTAAATTTCATATAAATAATATTAATATTCATCATTTAAGGAAATTCACTCAAACTTTCTTAACAATGCTACAAAATGTTATATATCACACTCCCCCTAATTATGACCAAACATTTAAGACTTAATAGGGTAACAAAGACATGACTGTGACACGTTCATGCACTTTCTGTCTGTATTATGACGTTGACCTATATAAAGGATGTATTATTATCTACGTGTCTGCTTGCAGCTGTAGATTTAAGCGATACACCTAGTGCTATGTGATGCAGTACTTTATCTCAGTACACAGTTCAAATTTGCACGAAGATTTTGTTTGTTTCGCGACGTGAACTTGTTTTTTACCGTGGGATGGAACGTCGAACATCCGAATGAATAATTAATAGGACAAAAACCTTGTTGCTCGCGCTTGAAAGTGCTTAATTAAAGAAGGGGGGCGAAAGATAATTGCTGTAAGTGAATTTGCACGGATTTAATCAAGTTGGCAAAGATTGAAGGGGTTCTGGCTCGGAGGGAAAAGGAGGAAGACACTGCTTGCGGTATTGTAGTGGCGTCGGGAACTAATCGAATATCTCTGTGGCATATCGCAGCTCAACGCGGCACTGTGGTCGCCAGGCCAATCACAAACCTAGGTAAACTTCGCAACAACATCGTCATACGCCAATATACACTCCTGGAAATGGAAATAAGAACACATTGACGTCGGTGTGTCAGACCCACCATACTTGCTCCGGACACTGCGAGAGGGCTGTACAAGCAATGATCACACGCACGACACAGCGGACACACCAGGAACCGCGGTGTTGGCCATCGAATGGCGCTAGCTGCGCAGCTAGCTGCTGTTGCTCCTGGGGTATCGGCGAGGACCATTCGCAACCGTCCCCATGAAGCTGGGCTACGGTCCCGCGCACCGTTAGGCCGTCTTCCGCTCACGCCCCAACATCGTGCAGCCCGCCTCCAGTGGTGTCGCGACAGGCGTGAATGGAGGGACGAATGGAGACGTGTCGTCTTCAGCGATAAGAGTCGCTTCTGCCTTGGTGCCAATGATGGTCTTATACGTGTTTGGCGCCGTCCAGGTGAGCGCCACAATCAGGACTGCATACGACCGAGGCACACAGGGCCAACACCCGGCATCATGGTGTGGGGAGCGATCTCCTACACTGGCCGTACACCTCTGGTGATCGTCGAGGGGACACTGACTAGTGCACGGTACATCCAAACCATCATCGAACCCATCGTTCTACCATTTCTAGAGCGGCAAGGGAACTTGCTGTTGCAACAGGAAAATGCACGTCCGCATGTATCCCGTGCCAACCAACGTGCGCTAGAAGGTGTAAGTGAACAACCCTGGCCAGCAGGATCTCCGGATATTTCCCCCGTTGAGCATGTTTGGGACTGGATGAAACGTCGTATCACGCGGTCTGCACGTCCAGCACGAACGCTGGTCCAACCGAGGCGCCAGCTGGAAATGGCATGGTAAGCCGTTCCACAGGACTACATCCAGCATCTCTACGATAGTCTCCATGGGAGAATAGCAGCCTGCATTGCTGCGAAAGGTGGATATACACGGTACTAGTGCCGACATTGTGCATGTTCTGTTGCCTGTGTCTATGTGCCTATGGTTCTGTCAGTGTGATCTTGTGATGTATCTGACCCCAGGAATGTGTCAATAAAGTTTCCCTTTCCTGGGACAGTGAATTCACGGTGTTCTTTTTTCAATTTCCAGGGGTGTATAATACCTCTTGGTTAGTTGCTTGAATCCGTATATATCAAATAAGTGGTCTTAGTTATGTCATTGCCTTCCTGTCGCTTCTTTTATGGTTTTGAGATTCAATCCAAGAAGTCAGCAAACTCTCCACTGAAGATCTTAACCAACTCATGAACGCTGCGTTCGCTTCTTATCTTATTTGCTAAAAGAGGAAAGTACTAGTAACCTGGCATGCAGTAAGTGGGAGCTCTGTGTCTCATATGAAAGATTAGTCACAAATGTAAATTGCTACTGCAGGGGTTTCACACAAACGTATTTTGCTAACTGTTAGAATTTTTTGGGGCTGGGAAAGTGATGGCGACTGTTTTGGGATAGTCATGGCGTTATTATAATCGATTATCTTCAAAAAGGAAAAGCCATTAAGGGAGCATACTACGCATCATTACTTGACAAGCTGAAGGCAGAACTTGCGGAAAAAGCGGCCACATTTGCAGAAAAAGAAAATCCTGTTTCACCAAGACAACATACCGTCTCACACCTCAGCGGTTGCAATGGCGAACTTTAAGTCATATCGGACGATGAATGAAATTATGTTCAAATCAGCCCAGGGTACATAGAGCTTAGAGTTACCTGACATTCGTCTTTCAGGATAAGGGAAAACCTCGGAAAAAACCTTATCCAGGTAATTCACCCTGACCGATATTCGAACTCAGGACCTCTTGAACGTGAGGCAGACAGGCTACCACCACGCTACCTAGGCGGGGCGCTAGACGTAAGGGAGTGCAAACTGAAACTTCCAAAGTTTTATAATAATGCAGTTGAAATCACAATCGTAACATGGATATTCGTATATTACGCACATGCTTTAAGTATATAGTTTAAAAATAATTACAGTTTATCAATTACTTATTTTTCTAATCCAATGAAAACACCAGTGGCGCATCCGTATAGCTGCGAATGTCAGTTCCGTGTCATTGTCACTATCTTCAACGTCTGAGTACTGCAAATTTATGATGATGGTTTCCAAAGTACCGTCACGTGCTATTTCATTACAAAAGTTGTCTTCTTGTAGTTTATCTGATGTCTCACGGAGTTTTCCCAGTCTTGTTGTGTTTCTTGTCAATTTATTCATAAGTAAGTCGTTCAACGTCAGTCAGTTTAAAAAGATTATTTCTATTTGCAACATAATTTGAGCCCACATTAACTCTATTGGATTGTTCTAGCAGTAGTTAGGGGGGAGGTGGTTTATAATACCTCGTGGCTCATTTCAATTGCAAACTGATCCAGCTGATACACTTTCCCTGATTTTTAAACGGAAGAACAACTGAATAATTTTAGGATCGAGTATATATACATGCAAGGAAGCGTTAATATCTTCAATCTTGTAAAAAGATCTTTACAGGAGCATCTGGTGCGGGTGTTAGTAACGATTCCTAGAACCTTCTTTTGCATAAGAAATATATATATTTTTTAAACTTTCTACTGAGTTGCCCCAAAATAATATTCCATATTCCATAATAGAGTTAAAGTATACATAATATACTAATTTAAGTGTATCAATAGAACTCACATTAACCAGCTCTCGGTTAGCATAACAGGCAGAGCTGAGTTTAGGTAAGATTATAATTTATGTGAACTGTACTATTTCTTTCCAAAAGTCGACTTTTTGTAGTTTATCTGATGACTCACGCAGTTTTCCCAGTCTTGTGTTCCTTGTCAATTTCTTCGTGAATAAGTCGTTCAACGTCAGTCAGTTTAAAAATATTATTTCTATTTGCAACATAATTTGAGCCCACATTAACTCTATTGGATTGTTCTGGCAGTAGTAAGGGGGAAGGAAGGTGGTTCGCGTCTCACTGATCCAGCTGATACACTTTGTCATAGAAGAGTAACTTAATAACGCTACTTTGAACTCTCTAGAGTAAATAGAGATTACGAACCATTCATAAACAAAGATATAATGTGACCAGAAACGTTCTGTCAGAGTAGCAAGAAGTGTATCGTTTCCTCTCAAACACCTTGGCTTATTCAAAATACATATTTCTTTTATCACGTCATGTCAAATGGTTACCTTTCAGATCTGAGTAATTTGAAATATACGTTCACACATACATACCAACCAATAATGATATTGTCATCCGAACGTCGGAACATCCTATAGAGCGGGCAAGCAGGGGACGGTCGGCGTTCGCCACGCCCCCTCGTTTGTTTTGTGGTGGTGGCGAGGGGTGGCTGGAAGAAAAAAACATCACTGCGCCGTCTCTTTCTGTTCCACCTGTGTTCTCGAACTTACGGGATATTTCATCTAATCTAGAACATTCTCGATCGGCCAGCTGACCCACAACACGCCGGGCTGGAGTGAGTCAGAGTCAGAGTTCTTGGCGAGCAGCGAAGCAGCGTTGTGCTAGTGTACGTGCGTCGGAGGAGTTTACGTAATTGCGAGTGCAAGAGAAACTGCAACGGACGAACTGGTGAATCGTAATTGTGTGTAATTGGCAAGTGTTCAACTGTAAATCGGTGGAAATAAAGAACATTTTTGAGTGGTGCAATTGGACTTTTCATTTCACGAACCTACAAAGTCACAATATTCATTACAGTGCTTACGCCACAATACATTGTTATAATACAATGGTGTCTACTTTATTTGTTTGTATTAGGAAAACTATTTGAGCTAAAAATATGGGGTTTTCATGGTTATGTTAAATACATTACTCTCTTCTTCCTCATGGATCAGTTTCTACAAAATGTGAATTTTTGTGTTAGCTCGAATAGTATTTATTAGAGATTGATTATGTGTGCTCGTCACACATAGGGGAAGTACAATACGACAACACCTCAGGACTCCAATTGGTTGCTAAAGGTCAAACATCATCCCATTTTAAACAGATAATAGCAGTACTCATCAAGTATGGCGCTATTAGCCCACTCCCTTCGCCTTAAATACAATCTCCAAGTGGATGATTGTTTTCCGCAGCACGCCACTCATGCTAGGTAATCTCACACGCACCACAAAGGAAGCGATGTCATTCCCTTTAGGATGCAGACAAGTCATAAATTACTGTTGCCTGTAGAAAGGATTAGCAAGCTTTGCTGACAAGGCGAGAAATTTTACCTCGTGCAAAGATAAAGCGTCGATATCTGAACTGTAGATGCGAACGAGAGGAAACAAAACACGCTCGTCCTTAATTAGTGAACACTGCCAGATATCATAACGTACAGTACAAATACAAATTACATTATAATTTATTATATATATACATATATAGGAACACAAAATGGCAGATGTACACAGTGGGACCAATTGCATTTAAATCTTCAGCCAACACGTGTTTTCTTTGTGCAGCCATGTCAGAATTACTAAGAATTAGGTAGATTGTTTTCACTTGGCACAAATTACGGCACTTTTACTTCGTACAGTAATTATAACGGTGAATGCAGTTTTTTTATTTTTTTTAGAACTATCAACACAAGCTCAAAACACTGTATGAAGCTGTAAAACGCGTGTTAATGTTCGAGCTGTGCCTTAGGTCCGCGGTTTTATTCATGCAGGAACCTTCCATCACAACTTAGGGTTGGCTATACAAAAGAAACCGGATAATTGTCATAAAAACTTTGTTGATGAAACCTTTACAAAATTACTTCAGTCACCTTCAAAATACTCTCCATTACATCCGATTCACTTGTTAGGTCTCTTTTCCCACTGTTGGAAGCATGTTTGGAACTCTTCAAGTATGATATTGTCCAGTGCCCTTTGCGAAGCTGTTTTTACCGCCTCCACAACGTTATAACGCTCCCCTTTTAGCGTTTTTTTTTTTTTCATTCGTGGAAATAGGAAACAGTCGCACAGGGCTATGTCCGGAGAATACGGAGCGTGGGGAACGACAGTCCACCTCTGAGATGCCAAACAGTGGGTCACTCGTAAGGCCGTGTGTGCTGGAGCGTTGTGATTCAGAAACCAAAGTTCTGGGCGTTTCCACCTCACAACCTCTCGCAGACGCCTTAAAACATCCAAGTAAAAGTGTTGATTAACAGTCTGGCCAGGGGGTACGAATTCCCGATGCACAATTCCACGAACATCAAAAAAGACAATGATCATCGTCTTCACCTTTGACCTCACTTGTCTTTTCTTTTGTCTGGGAGAGTTGGGAGTCCTCCACTGGCTTGACGCTTGCTTGGTTTCTGGGTCACACCCGTAACACCAACTCTCATCCCCTGTAATGACTTTGTTCATCACGTGTAATCTCTGTTTTCAAGTCCTGACACACATTCATGCGGATGGCCTTGTGCTCCTGTGTGAGAAGACGTGGAACAAATTAGCAGCAACACGTCTCATGTGCAAATCCTCCCTCAAAATCCGCTGACACGAGCTCCATCTGGTGCCTGTCGCTGCTGAAATTTGGTCAATCGTTAGACGACGATCCTCGTTGATCTTTTGGCGGACCTTTTCAATGTTCTCCTCATTTCTCGATGTTGAAGGGCGTCCAGAACGAGCTTGGTCTTCAACACATATCTCACCACGTTTAAAGCGCCCAAACCACTCAAAAACCTGTGTGCGGCTCATAGCATCCTCCTGGAAAGCTTCCTGAAGCATTTGGTGTGTCTTCGTTGCAGTTTTTTTAAGCAGGAAACAAAATTTCACACACAATCTTTGTTCTTTTAAAGTTGCCATAACGACTTCGCAGAGGTAACCCGCCAACAGTCAGAGAAACACAATGCCACACTCTACACTGACGCCATCTGCAGAGCTGTTTCATAAAGGTCTCTACTAACACCATCTAGCGTGAGAACCCTGCACTACGTCTACGAGTGGCAGCACCGTCGGAGTCCGGTTTCTTTTGGATCCCCTGCTCGTATGGTATTATACAGGTTACTTCATGACTCTGCTACTTCAACTTGAGTTCAAATCCATTGTGATCAGTTCAAAAATTTTATTACCATTTCTTTTACCTCCTGGAACCTATAACTTGATATTATAATACAAATAACATTTTATAACATAATAGGTGTTTACAAAATACAATAATAGCCATGTTTCTACTGGCAGATAGTTATAAATGTATAGTTCCTAGTCGGTATTGTGCTTGACCCATTCAACCAAGTTTCAAACTTTTCACAAATTCAAAGTGAAACATAAGATTTAAGCATAAAACAAAAACTATAAGATTTAATGTCGTCGACATAATCCTAAAAACAGGGGCGGTTCCTCCATAAGGTTGCAGGTTTGCGCTACACCCACTGATTCTGAATATACAACAGGTGCATTTTGCACATTAAAGCTGAACTTGTTTGCATTGTTTTATATACAAACATGTTTCAATAACGCTTATCGTCTGTAGCTGCCCATGACCGCAGAAGTCGAAATAAACAGTGATTAGCTGTAGGAGCCGCAGGTTTGCAGTGAAGAGTTAAACTAAGATTTCGCCCAAATGTAGGCTCTCTGAGGGGGTTGCGGGAAGGTGAAGAGATGGGAGGGGCTTCTTATACATTGCTTAAATGGAGGTTTATAAACCTAGCTCCTCCTACTCTTAGCAACGGCTATAGTGTGACCTTCAGGCTTAGTTTCTGTGTGCTCTGCTTTTCGAACACAGGGAGAAATTAAATGCATGGAGGTTATTCAGAAGAGAGCTCTGTTAAACAACAACGCCACACTTGTTCAGGCTTCTGGGTTTATGGCCACTTTGAAAGATTATAATTTTGTATTCTGGCTGTCTTTCTTCCACAGGATCATGCCCCATGTGGACATTTTGTACAATCAGCTGCAGAAACGAGACTGCAATGCAACGTTTGCCATCGCCCAGCTAAACGCACTTGAAAGGTAAGTGCAAAAAGTAAGAAATAACGTGGATATTGAGGAACACGAAGAAACTGCAATTAAGAGGAGAAGAATAGAAGATCATGATGTGAAGAGAAGAGAAGCTCTTGAAGTCTGTGACATTCTTAGAGAAGCAAAGGACAGATTTAGCTTCACGGAACATCTGGTAGCCCCAACTTTGTTTCATAAAGAAAATTTTTAAGACATTTCCAGAGGATTCCCTTAGAGAAACAATAAGGTTCTATACTTTTATCATTGGAACAAAAATTCGTAGAGAACTGACTGTAATTTACAGTCGAGAGGAATTTCGTGGAATGTCCGGCGCTTTGTGCTTGATGGACTTCACTAAGGAAAACAATTGATGTGCTACATTCAGCGAATATGTCAAACTCCTCCGAGTACTGTTAACTATGCCAATGTGTACCGCTGAAGCAGAATGCTGTTCCTCAACTTTAAAAAGAATAAAAACTTTCCTTAGGAACACAATGTCACAGGACCGATTGTCAGCATTAGCAATGCTTTCAGCTGAGAGAGATTTTGTTATAAAGATCAGCGACTTCAACGCAAAAGTTATCGATAGATTCGCCAGGTCTGAGAGTAGAGCAGAGAATCTGTATAAATAGATGAGTAACTACTACTCTGTATTTTATTTTTCATTTGTGCACCACCAATAATTTAACCCACCAGCCGCCACTGCCTAAAAATGAAAGCCGACTACGTAATATGGTTTACAATACCAGATACAGTAAAGATAATAAGGGCTCACAAAGTTAAACATGATTCCTGATTGCTTCACTTTTCCCACAAATGACTAAATTCCGTCTTCCAATAACGACAGACAAGCCGTGTGCAATGCAAGGATAAATGTTATTTTTTTAAATTTACGTCCTCCAACGTTAACTTATATCGGACGATTAATGAAATGTGTAAAATGATTCTCAATTGAGCCCAGGGTCCATAGAGCTTAAAGTTACCTGACATTCATCATACGGCTATTATACTATATTAAGATCAATCACGTGACGCCAACACCTCGTTACGTTACGTTACGTTACGTTGAGTGCTTGTTGCGTGCACAGCTCGACCTTATCTTGTCACAAAAGACGTCGCCATGTTTGAGTTTCAAAGTTGGGGGAAACACAATGATAGCCTGTGTTGTATTATTCAGGGACAAACGGGACATCACGTGGGATGTCGCCCCAACTTTTACTGCCAGCTACATCCCACCCCCGCAATAAAAATAGCTTCGTTAAGGGTGGACCCACAAAACTCTGTAGGGTCAGTTAATTAGTAAGGGAATCTCTTGTACCTGAGATATAACAGACATAATCCGTTTTTAATAAATGGAGATGTCAATCTCAATATTTTTAAAGAAACATTTTACAATAAACAAAGCAATTCTTCAGCCATTATTTTACCGAATAAGACATCGTCACAAAAAAATTACAATGTCAACTAATTTAGGTTTTTGTTTTCACTTTACTTCCTTTACCACTTAGGACAGATCAGAGCAATGGCCTTAAGAGATTTTTTATGTTCCAGGACAACTCTAATGCCCGAATTTACCAACAGATGTTAAGACTTAACACGGGTTTAACAATGGTTATGACAAAAATTGCATTACACTAGCAAGTGTTATCTTAACACTGGTATTAAATCTCTTGTTAAACTAACAAGCCGAATTTCTGATGTTAAGTCCTTAACATTTGTAAATAGTCGAGATGGTGGCCTCAGTTGTTGATGTCGGTTTGCTATATTTAAGACCGTCTAAATGACATTCGTAATAGAGTACGGCCTATCAGGAGAAATTATTTTGAGGAGTTATCAGAAACAAGTATAGACTGTCCAAACAAGTTGCTATGAAGGTTACTGCGGAAGTAGAAGAGAGGTTAGAATACACATCGAAAGGAATATGCCGATCTCGCCTTTGCTTCAAGTATTAATAACTTTGCGATTTTATAATTCACTGAATTATGTGGATAAGACACTGTCCACCTCCCGTCTTGAAACATTCAAGTCACTTGTCCTTCTTCGCTCCTCGTTTTAAATTTACGTAATACTGAGTTAGAACATGCATCGAAAGGAATATGCCGATCTCGCCTTTGCTTCAAGTATTAATAACTTTGTGATTTTATAATTCACTGAATTATGTGGATAATACACTGTCCACCTCTCGTCTTGAAACGTTAAAGTCACTCGTCATTTGTCCTTCACTCCTCGTTTTAAATTACGTAATACTGACGAAGTTATTTCGTGTTTCTAGTAGTTTCTAGTGAGTTTCCTTTGAATCCGAACTGCACTCGGGTTGACTAGACAGACTTAACATAGCTACGCTTCAGTGTAGCCTTCATGTATTACATGAACATCAGCGCCTCATATTTCACTTCACGACACTCTGAAAGCACAATGCTAGACCGACAAGCACTTCTTGCACACAACAAAGGTCAGATCAAAGCTGCGTGGAGAGCAAATAATCACCTGAGCTGACCACTAGAGAGTGTGCTTCAGAAATACCGAAATACACCTCAAGTATCATTCTTGTACATTTAGTCCCTCTTATTTAGTGCCATCCACAAGAGAATGTATACTATCGACTCTTCACTCTGCCTTAATCGATAGCTCTCGAGAAAGCCACTTCTTCTCGAATGTTCAGGACAATGACGTTTTCTCTTCCCTCAGCAACGCTCTGAGATGACGAAACAAAATATACAGAGTGTACAAATGTCATCTTGAAAGACCAGTAGCGTATCTGCAGCACGTTCAAAGGTGCCAAGTTCAAATCTCGGTCAGGACAAATTATCTGGATAAGGCCCCCCCGGAGCTTTCCCTTATTCTGATAACTCTAAGCTCTATGGACCCCAGGCTCATTTGAGCATCATTTCATTCATCGTCCGATTGGCTTAACGTTAAAGGACTAAACAACTTAAGCACGTATAAGAACAACAGAAATGAGCTGTTTCACGTCTAACACACAATGAGACACGAGGATTACAACAGTTAAATGTCCTCCATAAATAGAAACTCAAACATTTTATGGGCAAACCATAAAAGTTGGCAGCTGTGCAGCGACATTTCATAATTATTTATTTATTAACCGTAGTGCAGTTGCTTGCTATGATCACTTGCTGCATACACCTACAATGTTTGTTTTAGAAAGCATGCAAATGTTGGTATGGATGAGAGCGCTCCTAGCGGAATAACCGTTTGATAGGAAGCAGGAGCTTCTATAGATGTAGCGTGTGAACAGGTTAGTGTAAATACACGTCTCTTACCACTAATGTATACTCTAACACATTTTTCAACGTAATATTCTTTTAAATGCTTATTTTTCTATCTAATTTCTGCTGATCTTAATAAACGTTATAGAAATGCGGTTATTACACATGTTCTTTAAGTGTAAGAGACTCAAGCGATATTCAGATATTTAAACAAATGACTTTATACTCCCATACTCTTTGCATGATATCACGAAAAACAAGTGAATAGTGAGAACACGTCAGAAATTTCCAATGAATACTACAAAAAGGTTACTGTGAAGTAAGTTTTTGTGTAACTCTTAATGTTTTGGTTATTAGAACGTTACAAAATTGATTGAAATGTAGAGCAGTTTACGGTAAACACCTTAAACATATATCATTCGCACTTAATGGCATTTTTAGAGACAAAAATAGAGATAATTGAAACCTTCCTGTTGCATTCTTTAAAACTGTTAACTACTTGGTACTTGTACATTTTATTTTTGCTAGTAGAGAATAGGAATGTGAGGTGGTTGCTGTGAGGAAAGCTCCCCTCGAGAGCCAGTGAAAGCACCAAGGTAATGGCTCCCTCTCCCTTCCCTTAAGGGCATTATCTGAAAACGACCCTGCTTGCGCAGCGACGGGACATAACTTACGCGCGTCAGCCCTGAGGAAAAACTACCAAAGAACACAAGCTGGCACTAAACAACTTCTTACTATACCCAATTTCCCACGGTACCGGGAACCTAGACCTGCCGAGTACAACACAATCCCAACAACTGCTCAAAGATAGGGAATCCGCAGCTGAAGGAGATGATACTCCTAGACTTGGAAAGGCTAAAGTCGAGTTTTAGGATAACACTAACGTCGACTTCTGTGGCGATCAGCTACCTATCATAAGGACCGCTTTGACAGCTGCCACTAAAAGCAGAGCTTTCAACACGTGGCACTCGTGCAAGAAACTAAATTATAACACTCTTAAAAGGGTATTGTGACAATGATGTTGCTGACCAATCTGTGACTATATTTAGTGAAAGTAGATCGAAAATAAAAATACCAGTACCTCAACTTTTCCCTTAAACGCTCAATTTTGACAAAAGCATTATTTACAAATTATGATTTATTGTGATGTAATTCTTTGTATATGATTGTGCTTAAGAAGTATTGGACAGAGAATTTACAAAAATAGTTGTCTTCTAAATTTGTTGTCTTTGAGGCACTATGGAAAAAATAAGAGGTAAGTACGGCCGATTTCCTCTTCGCTACACACAACCTTGATTGCAAGTCATGTTTAGTGCACAGATGAAATGAAATGTAATGTGTAGTGTTTAACGCCCGCTTTTACTACATACGGCACCGCAGGCGATGACACTGATGATACATGAGATGAAAATGGAGCACCGGTGGAATCAGATGGCGGGGGAAACCGGAGATCCCGGAGAAAACCCGCCCCAGCGCCGTGTTGTCCACCACAAATCTCACTTTGCGGTCGCCTGGGATCGAACCCGGGCCGCCTTGGAGAGAGCCAAGCGGTCTAACCACTGAGTCACGGCGCGGCCAGTGCAAGATGCGTTAACATTCAGCCCTATGGGAATGTTTTTAAAATTATGGGGAAAAGATGCAGTATTAAGAAAGAAGTGAGACATTATTTATTACAGGAATGGCAAGAAGAGTGGGATAATGCACACGTAGGAAGAAGAGTACATGATTTATTTCCCGACCTTAAAGAGAGGCTAAAATTGGAACATATAAAACCAAGAAAAGGATTTTTTCATTTTGTTACAGGACACGGCCCATATAATGTATATTTAAAAAGAATAGGGAAGAAGAACTCAGATTTATGTGAGCAATGTAACTGTTTAGATTCGCCTGAACTGCAATAAATTGTAAATAAAATTGTAGAAAATATGTAAAATCCATGCAAGTGCGTAATGGAGCATGGGGATTCAAGTAACAAAACTAAACAAAAATAATAATAATAAATAATAAAAATAATAATAATAAAAATAATAATAATAAAAATAATAATATTAATAACAATAATAATAATAACAATAATAATAATAACAATAATAATAACAATAATAATAACAATAATAATAACAATAATAATAACAATAATAATAACAATATTAATAACAATATTAATAACAATATTAATAACAATATTAATAACAATATTAATAACAATATTAATAACAATAATAATAACAATATTAATAACAATATTAATAACAATATTAATAACAATATTAATAACAATAATAATAACAATATTAATAACAATATTAATAACAATAATAATAACAATAATAATAACAATATTAATAACAATAATAATAATATTAATAACAATAATAATAATATTAATAACAATAATAATAATATTAATAACAATAATAATAATATTAATAACAATAATAATAATATTAATAACAATAATAATAATATTAATAACAATAATAATAATATTAATAACAATAATAATAATATTAATAACAATAATAATAATATTAATAACAATAATAATAATATTAATAACAATAATAATAATAATAATAACAATAATAACAACAATAATAATAATAACAATAATAACAACAATAATAATAATAACAATAATAACAATAATAATAATAATAACAACAATAACAATAACAATAACAATAACAATAACAATAACAATAACAATAACAATAACAATAACAATAACAATAACAATAACAATAACAATAACAATAACAATAACAATAACAATAACAATAACAATAATAATAATAATAATAATAATAATAATAATAATAATAATAATAATAATAATAATAATAATAATAATAATAATAATAATAATAATAATAATAATAATAATAATAATAATAATAATAATAATAATAATAATAATAATAATAATAATAATAATAATAATAATAATAATAATACATTTTTTAAAATTCAGTTTCTCCAGGTTTCTACTGAGAATTTGAATAGCATTTATTACAACATTAAATGGAATATTTGAAATGCATAGATGTGAGAAATATCAAAGTAGCAAAACCAATTTAGCTAAGTATTTTTTATATACAAAAACTGATTTCAGACAAATTTTAGCTCCGAAAATGATAACATTTCCTTAATAGAGCTGAGAAACAGGTAAAGGTTAACTAACCTCGAAATTGCAGCAATTGCTTTATGTACATCCACCTGAGTATTTTATACATTAAATCAAACAAGCAGTAAACAAAGGAATGACAACAGTGATAGGATTTTGTTTGGTGTGCATAAACCACGCTGTTTATTACACAAGCCTGGCTAAATCTAGAAGTTAATGAAATATGTGCAAACATCATGTAGTATTAAAAGGCACACAATGCGCAGTTGATGTGCTAACCAGCTCTACCAACATTGAAATAGTAATGTGATATTCCAGCTAACAATATCGCTGTCCGTCCAACAGTCTGTTCAACAAATATGTAAAATATGAGGCTAGTTATAGTGAAGCGACAAATACTATACAAATATGATAATTTGTAACATAACTTCACTTATACGAAAACGACGAAAATGTTCTCATTAACTGATGAGGATGGCAACTTCCCGAATACTCATTCACATCAGCTCAAACAATCTCGTTGTCAACGATACGCTCACTAGATGTCACTACTAGCACTGCCAAAATATGAAAATGAAATAAATCTAAAAACAGAATCGACTGCTGGTATTTCAAAATTCATTACCCGATGTTTATTTTTTAAAATAAATATACTTTCCCAAACCATTAAATCTATGGGATCATTTAATTGTTTTAATAATTTAACTTCATGGTTAAATGACCAAAAATGATCTGCTACGGCCCGATTATGAACATATTAATACTGCTTTAATTAACGGTTTCAATAAAGATATTGTACATAAGATTGCAAAATGTAAATATCAAAAAACTGTTAAAGATATTTCTATTCTTAAAAAATATAAGACGAATATAATTTTAAAATATTTACTTACCATCCTTGGGTTAATAAACATTTAAAATTTGTTTTATAGAATTTGGTATAACTTTAGCTCTTCAAAATAAATACAGTATTAAAAATTGACTACATTTCTCTAAAAAATAAAATTCCTAACAATTATTATTTTTTGTTGTAATTTACGTCCTTTCACTTTTTAAGTCATATCAGACGATGAATGGAATGGGAAAAATGATGCTCAAGTGGCCCAGGGTCCATGGAGATTAGTTACCCGACATTCGTCTGTAACGATAAGGGAAAACCCCGGAAAAATCTTATCCAGGTAACTCACCCTGACCGAGATTCGAACTCAGGACCTGTTGAACGTGAGGCAGACATTCTAACATTTACGCTACCGAGGCGGGCCTCTCAATTATTGTTTAAGTGCCAAATAGCAGCTGAGCGGACAAAAGACAAATTGGCAGGGGCGGCTCGTTCTTAAGTGCTGCATCATGCTCTTTTCTGTTTTATAAATCATATTGTAGACACCTGCGTTACAAATGGAACGCATCCGTGACGTCAACGTGCTGAAAGCCAGCAAGCTCAGTAATTAGTTATTGCGCATGCGAACAACCTTCCCCTCTTGACTCCTAAGTTCACTAGATTTTCGCACAAATGCGTGCTGCATCTGGGTGTTGCGCGGTGATCATATGCTGCACGGTGAAGCAGGACCACCAGTTATAGCTGTAGTACTTCAATATGCATTGAATATTTTTAACAATCTATATTTTTAAGAAATCATAATCTTTTAGTTCTAGGAACTAATTCCAACCTTCTTACGTAAACAGATCCAATACCTAATGGTTATTAAGTCGTATGACAGATTGTAACGTACCTATCATGTTGACACGATACTGCATTTCCGCGACCATAACGAGAATCCGCCATAACAAGTAAAGTCTGTTTAGTTAACTCGTGTGCACTGCGGCCGCTGCCTTTGACGAACCCTCATAATCGTTTTACAACCCCCGACCCTCCACCCCCCAGACCGTTCTGCAACGTTGCCACCTTTCTCGATACTTCATGGGTATCGTACCAGGTTTCGTCTAAATAAATTATCTTTTGTCCATTACTGCAAAACTTCCTTTGTTTTGACATATACTCGTATATCGCCAAGCTACAATTCTACTTGATTCCATAATAACCCTTAACTTATTCAAAGTGCGGTGTTTGAAACCAGCTCCTTTAGGAGACCGCACAAAGTGTAGTACCCATAAGGACAATCACAAATTTCTTGCAAATGTACAACCAATTCGTCTAAGGTGGGCGCTCCCCCTTTTGCATAGAATCTATAAATTTATCGACGAATTAAATCGCATGTGAAATTATCTACTTTAGAGAAACGTTTCCTTTTGTTTTCACACTTGATCAGCGTCTTTGGTATTCCTTTCGTCACAATATTTCTTACTGTATTTCTGTGAATACCCAGAATTTATCATCAGGTTCATTGCACGACCCCTTACCAAGATTATTTGTCAGCAAATATTTATATGTGTTCAAAACAAGCGATTGAGTTTGCTTAGAAACAGTTACAATTATAACTTTGTTTTTGAGGCTCTTCCAGTAACATAACTCGGCCCAGTTATTCACACTATTGTCATCACTTTTATTATTTTCACTTGACTGAAAGTTACTACTACACCTGCATTTATCACTGCATTTCCCTACCACGGTCTCCACATTGTGACACACAACGAATTTCTGCACGTATTGAAACAGATCAACTGGAAGTTGGAACTTCGGCAACTGAGACTCCACGTGGAGTAGACATGCGACTGTCACTTCGAGAAAATCAGGGCTGCTATCGGTCCTCAACGACAGTGTTCCATTTCTGAAGTGTGGAGACAGATTTATGACGGTCATTAGTGGGCGGTAGGGTGGGTTCCCTTTGGGGTGCAAACTGCACACGCGTTCACTAAACAGACTCTACATTTTGTGACTGTGGGCTCGTAGAACTAAAAGTCCAAAATGCAGAAGTTCAAAATGTTCCTTATTTCTGTAGAAACACACTTTGGTCAAACCTTATAGGAGCAGAATTACGTCACATACACAAATACACTCTTTCAAGGTCGTTGACCACAAACAAAAGCATTCACAGTTGCAGGCACACGATACTCAGTTCCGATTACATTCTCATTACGACTCCCCGCTGCTTCCTTTTATACGTCCATTGATAATTCTAGACTGTTCTGTAGCAAACAAGAAATCCGAAGTTCCAATCATCTAACTTCATCTGTTTCGGCAAGCCTTTTATCTCCGCACTATATTGATCTGTTTCAGCAAGCTCCTTTGTGCGCGTTTACCGCAGTGTCGCAATAATGACTCGTGACACTGTGGTTCGCATGCTCGCACTGTATCCAAGTATTCCTTTGTCTAACGTTATATAGTGGCTCATATTGTGACGAACTAACCAAGGATAGGTAAGAAACATGGCCAGATCGTACACGGGGGGAATTATTCAGGGTAGGAATCACCGGCTTGGCGAGAGGTTGGGATTTTCTATCAGGTTACAAAAAATGTCACAAGTGACTGTATTAATTAATACTCCCCCACTCCATGACTTGCTGGTTTAAAGTTTGTATAAGCTGGTTGCTCGCTCTCAACGAAGGCTGCCGTGGAAGACCTCTGAGGAGCCACAGCGGCGCCATGAGGCCATCCATATCCCAATAGTCACCCCAAGTGCGGTGACTGCTGAAATCCGCAAATTGAAACGGAATAAATCCCCTGGACATGATGGCGTTAGCGCTCTCATGCTCCAGCACCTTCCAAAGAGGGCCGTCATCCATTTGACGCGGATCTTCAATGCGTGCCTCCACCTCCGCCACTTTCCGGCTTACTGGAAAGAGGCGAGAGTGGTGTGCATCCTGAAGCCCGCCAAGGATCCGGTCTTTCCGTCTAGCTACCGATTCATAAGTTTTCTCTCAACCGTCTCAGAACTATTTGAGTGGTTGCTGCTATCCCGCCTGACCCCTCTTTTCGAGGAAAGGCAGCTCCTACCCGATCACCAGTTTGGTTTTCGTCATGCACACTCCACGACCCTGCAGCTACTACGTCTGGTCGAGAGGACGGCCTTGGGATTCCAGGAAAACCTCAAGACAGTCGCGGTGCTGCTAGACGTAGAGAAAGCCTTTGCCACAACCTGGCACCAAGGCCTACTGTACAAACTCAGGGAGGCCAACGTACCTCCTCCCTATCTCGCCCTGATTAGTAGTTTCCTCAGAGACCGCACGTTCAGGGTGAGAGTGGAAGGACGGTTTTCATCTATCAGACCAATAGCCGCGGGAGTCCCGGAAGGCAGTGTACTGTCCCCGTTATTCTTTGCGGCCTACATGTCTGACTTCCCCTTAGAACCATAGACTGTTAAGTGCCAATATGCCGACGACGTCCTCATAATGGCGCGTAACAAAAACCTAAGATATTGTCATCCTCCGCTGCAGCGCCAGCTCCGAGCCATTGACCGTTGGAGTGAGAAGTGGAGGATGGCCATTAGCCCCGAGAAGAGCTCTGCTGTTCTCCTGGCTGAGGTCCGAGCTGGCCGACCGGATTGGTCACTGAGGTTGAGGCAGAGCTAAATTCATTGGGTTCCCACTGCCAAATACCTTGGCGTCCACCTCGATCGCGGTCTCACCTACGCACCTCACGTCCGGGTCAAAGCCGGAAGAGGCCATGCAGCACTAAGGTAGTTGTACCCTGTACTTAAATCCACAATGCCGACACACCTCAAACTACTCCCGTATCGGGCGATTATACCGCCCCTGATTCTGTACGGCTGCGAAGTCTGGGGATCAGCGGCTCCCACCACTATTCGCAGACTACAGCGCGTCCAGAACAGGGCACTGCGAATGATCTACGATACCGAGCGTAGATTTCCGTCCCACATCCTCCATACCTACTCCGGGGTCCCGTACATCGTGGACGTGGTGCGGGAGAGATCCCGTACCATCTACGATAAGCTGGACTCCCATCCCAATATCCTGGTGAACACCCTTGGCCGTTACAACCACAGGGCTCCTCGCCGCCGACCGAGCTACCGGTCGCCCAAAGATGCTTTGGGTAACCAGAACTGAACAGGGCCACATTCCCTTGACTTCAATCCCCCAAGCCCAGAAATGGGGCTTCAATACCTAAACATTGTTCCTTTCCCTCTAGCCTGTTAAGCGGACTGTGCTCAGATGCCTCCCAGGCAGGCGGAAGAGCGCAGCCAGCACTGGGCGCATCCCCCCCCCCCCACGGGGCGACAGCGCGCATAAGGCTAGACATACCACTGCCAAAGACAACCGCCTGAGACAAACACGACTCTATTATACTGCCCAGATAAAGACGCAATACGCGACTAGGTGCTGGGCAGCAAACACTCCGTCCAGGTACACCTGGACGACTCGATTCTTCTGCTGGTCTGCTGGTCTTGGACTAGCCTTTGACTCGAATAGATGGATCGGTACTAAATATTCTTATTAAGTGAGTTATAGTTCTTTTGTAACCTGGTAGAAAACCCCAACCTTTCGCAAAGCATGCATTCCCTAACAATTGAGCTACTCTCCCCCGAGTCCGATTTGTCTATGTGTTCCTTTATCCTTTAACATCCATGGTTAGTTCGTCACAATATCAGTTTCTTTATTTTGTGTATGGGTGTGAAACGTGTTATAAATTCATTTTATTCTGTGTATGAGTAATTTAACATTTCGAAAACATTAACCAATAAATAATGAACACTGTCAATGAACTTCTGAAAACTCCCTTTTCTAGGAGATCATTAGAAGAAAGGTTTAGTACAAAAACGTTAGGAAGACCCACATTCAATCTAAAAATTGAGCAAAAACCGAAAGGAAGTAGAAATTCTGTTTACTTCTTCTTTCTCCAACTCCTTTGTGCTGTTAAGCGTGGAGTACAAGCCTCTTCTACCCATTTCTTCCACTTTTCTCGGTCCATTATCATTCTCTTCATTTCTGTCATGGTTTCCCCTCTATCCTTCCCCAACTTCTCAATGTATTCCTGATACAACATGCGTGGCCTTCCCCTAATTCTTTTACCTTCTGGTCTTGCTTCTAAATATTGTTTGGGGTTTCTTTCTTCTGACATGCGGAGTGCACGTTCATGCCATTTAAGTTGTCTTTTCTCCAATATTTCTTTAAAGGAGTGTGTACCCAACTCTTCCCTTATTGTTATATTTCTAATCACATCTCTTTTTGTCTTCCCCACAGCTCGTCTTAAATATCTCATAGCTGTTATTTTGCTTTCTTGTTTCTGTAGGACAGTCCAGCTCTCTGCTCCATATAATAGAATTGGTAGTATTATTGTTTTAAATACTATAATTTTTGTATCTTTTGTTATTTCCTTTTTTCCCACAATAGTATTATTAATCTGATAGTAGACAGAAATGGCCTTTCTTATTCTATTTAAAATTTCCTGCTCTATTTTTCCATCCTTATTTATAATTGTACCCAGGTATTCATAACTGTCTACCTGTTTTAAGATTTCATCATTACATTTAATTTTAACTTCTTCTTCTTTCCTTCCTATATACATGGTTTTACTTTTGGGTATGTTTAATTCTAAACCTTTTCTAGTTAATTCTTCTTTCCATTCATTTAGCGCTAATTGTAAATTATTATTACTATTTGCTATTAATATGATGTCATCAGCATATATCAACGATTGTGCCCAAACTGATCTTAAATTTCTATATCCTATCATAGTTCTTGCTGTTCTTCTTTTGCAAATTTTCCATATTTCATCCATCACAATGATAAATAAGAGTGGGCTGAGACTATCTCCTTGTTTAACTCCTCTATTCATCAGAAATGATTCTGATTCTTGTCCATCTAATCTTATTATCCCTTTTGGTTCATGATAAACTGATTGTATTGCTTCAATAAAATTCATAGGTACTTTTTTGTTCTTTAGAGCTCTCCAAATTTCTTCCCTTGGTATTGAATCAAATGCTGCTTTCAAATCTAAGAATCCTAAATAAATACCCTTTCCTCTATCTATAGCTTTCTCTATTATCATTCTCAATGAGAAAATTTGGTCTTGGGTTTGTCTACCCATTCGAAAAGCAGCCTGTTCTTCTTCTAAATCTTGTTCTACTATTTTCCTCGATTTCTGTTCCAGGATTCTAGTGTACACTTTATATACAACCGGGGAGAGACATATAGGTCTATAGTTTAAGGAATCACTTTGGTTGCCTTTCTTATGTATTGGAACAATTACATTAAATTCGAAATTCTGTTCACACCATTAACAAACATTGGCGCATGGACTTTATTTTTCGAAACTAGGTGAGTTGCATGGACTTTGTCCCGCAGCACAACGTCATTTTTCGGCACGAGCCGCCACTGCAAATTGCTATGTTTCATGTACGAAAAACCAAATGGTCACCAATAAAACAGTGAACGAGTTAATACACTGGGTGGTTTAGTGAAACATTAAATTAAAAGTAAAAAACTAAACAGTGCAACATATTCTGTTAAAATGTAGGATATGCGCGTTTGAAAGATTGTGCGTCTTGGGTGGCAGCGCTCTCTGACATGCTGACTTTGTCCACGACCCTTCTCAAAGCGATGCGGACAAAAGGGAAAAGTTTCTATTTTAGATGCGAACGCTTTGATCTTCAGACGAGCTGGTAAAAAGGAAGGATCTTTGAATAAACACTAGCTACCACGCCTCATCTGTTTTGTTACTCTATGGACGGCAACCAATTAAATAACATCACGCATTTCTTTCAGCATCTGCCCTCGGGTACTTTATTAGCTACAGTCCCTAACACCAGCAACGGCACTTTGGAGTGAATTTACTTTATTATTACAGACAGCAATAATTATAAATGCCATGCATTATGATCTTAAAAAGTTATGATCATTTTTTATTGAACAGTCATCGTAATGTGACGTACCGTTCGCTGAGAATCACACTTATCGCGGATCCATTTCTTTCGTTTGCTCTACCGGGTAGCTCCGAGTATTTTATTATTTCCATACCTTACATTTGATATTTACTGCTTCACTTTGCAGACAAACAGAACTTTCACAGAACTATCTCCATTAACCGGGACTAGTGCTACAACTTCCCTTTGCTCGTCCGACATATTAACTTATTTCTTCGCAACTTAGTTCCTGACGACGTACTAACTCCAAATTACATTTCACTTCAAGTGGAAGGCTGCCAGGAAGTCATTCATTTCTCCAAATGTTGCTAGTGGAGTTAGCGGAAGCGAAAAAACTTCGTTACATCTGAACGCGATGCTCAGTTGTTTCAGAAAGTTTCATAGCTGCTGTAGTTTCGTGGAAATTAACGTCTCACTGAAGTAAAAGCGCCATTTTGCTTCATCTCAGAGTTTAAAATATGTAGTAGTTCATTACACTACAACATTTACATTAAATAACTTTCTTTCGCATTATTAACATTTTAAATGTTCTTTTTTTATATGTTTAAGGGCAAAGATGTATTGATGAGTTTCTATGTTCTGTGATAATTTGGCTAGAAACTCATATTTGGTACACATTTGCCGTACTGATAAAATAGAGAGGGTTGTTAGTCAATATCTATGCTCTACTGATACCAAAAATGATTTACTTCTGACTATTGCCGCAGAGGTGACACAAATAATTGCATCAGTAAGACTATATAAAGCTGCAGGATGTGATACTATACCTTACGCTCTATTTAAAGCACTTCCACAGAATTGGATTGCATTAGTTTTACAAAAGCTTGCTCCACCTCTCCTACTTTCCTGCTTGATGGAAACATGCCTTACCAAAGCAAGGCAAGGACGCCAAACTACCTGCAAGTCATCGACCTATCAGTCTACTACCATCTATCAGCAAGCTTTTCGAGAAGATACTTCAAATTCGCCTTCAGCGCCTTATGGACAACCTGAACATCCTTCGTCCAGAGCAGTTTGGCTTTCGTAGACAACATGCAACCTCTCATCAGCTCTTACGTCTTGTAGATGAGGTGATCAGTGGTTTTAACAATACACATTATGTTGCCGCCCTCTTGCTGGACATTTTCCAGGCCTTTGATTCAGTCTGGCACAAAGGTCTTCTCCTCCGATTAATTCATTATGATCTCCCACCATATTTAATTCACTTATTCCCGAATGCACCAACAGATGTTAAAATCGACATTAACTAACCTAACAATTGTCACAGCGCTAAAAAAAGCTGATAAATTTCTTGCATTTCACAAGCTGATTTCTGAAAATGTTAACAAACCTGTGTTAACGCGAAGAAACATGTAAATATTTCAGCTATAGAAGGCTATGGATGAGTCGTATTCTGAACGTACTGCGATGCGCTTTTGTTTTCATTTTCGTCTGCACAAGCTGAAAAATGGCGGATGAACAAAATCATAAATAAAGCCGTGAAACAAATTTCTCATCGATGGAAAAAGAATTGTTAATTGAATTGGTGACGAAGTGTAAAGAGATCGTTGAAAATAAAGAGGACGAATGCGGTGAAAGTAAAAGAGAAAGATGTCACTGGGAAAATATTGGAAGCTAATTTAATTCAAATGCATGTGTCACTGCTACAAGCACCAAACAACTTGTCAGTATTACGTAAATTTAAAACGAGGAGCGATGAAGAACAAGTGACGAGTGACTTAAACGTTTCAAGAAGGGAGGTGGACAGTGTATTATCCACATAATTCAGTGAATTATAAAATAACAAAGTTATTAATACTTGAAGCAAAGGCGAGATCAGCATATTCCTTTCGAAGCATGTTGTAACCTCTCTTGTACTTCCGCAGTAACCTTCATAGCAACATGTTTCGACAGTATATACCTCAGTAAAAATTTTTCTTCGCATAGCTCCTCAAAATCATTTCTCCTCATAGGTCGTACTCTATTACGAATGCCATTTAGACAGTCTTAGATACAGCAAATCGACATCAACAGCTGAGTTCATGCTCGCCATCAGGACTATTTACAATTGTTAAGGACTTAACATCAGAAATTTGGCTTGTTGGTTTAACAAGAGATTTAACACGAGTGTTACGCTAACATTTGTTGGTGAAATGCAAAATTTGTTTTAACTATTACTAAACTCCTGTTAAGTCTTAACATCTGTTGGTGAAATCGGGCATTAATCCATAGCTACCTCGAAAATATCACATTTGCCTTTGCTAGGGACGATAAACTCTTCCAACACTACTTCATCAATACAGGAGTACCCCAAGGCAGTGTTCTTGGCCTCCTGTATCAACACTCTCCCTACCCTCACAGGCTGTAACCTTTATTTATTTGCTGATGACACCGCAATAACCTCGGCATCATCAAATCATCTCACTGCAGTACGTGTACAGTGCTATGCGGACATGGTTTACAACTTGGCGCCTCAAGATTAATGCGGACAAGTCCCAGGCAGGCACATTTACTCGCTACTTAAGGGATGTGTCTGAACTGCGCTTAGCTGAATCAGAGGTACCATGAAGCACAGAAGTACGATATCTTGGAGTGCCACTTGATATGCAACTTACCTGGAAGACACATATTACATCATTAGCTTCTAGAGTATCCAAGCGTATGGCGAGGCTCTATCCACTGTACAACAAAAAATCGCCCATGACTCTGAGGAATAAGCTCCATCACCTAGCCTGTCAGGTCTGGGGCGCACCTCTACAAACTTCAAATACTTCAGAACCGATACTTTCGGGTAGCACAGCTGCAGAATGGTACATTCCTAATGAAAACATCCATTCAGACCTATCATTTCCCAAATTAAATCACTATATCTTCAATCTGTCTCATAAATTCTGTTCCCGTCTTCCCTACAGCTCAGGGAATATGACATTGACCCTGGGGAAACCTTCAAGCGTCCCGGACTCACCTTAGGCCCATCATAACCTCAACAGTCTTCTATATCTTCTCTATGATCCTACAACTTGTGAAATCACAGAACATATACTTATTAGAAGTGAACCTGCCATGTTGGCAACACGAGGTGATCGCAGCGCCCCTATTTTCGGGTGGCAATCTAAATTATGAAAAATCGCGCTCCCGAAAATTTTACGTTGCCGGAATACTATTGCTGTATTTTTCATACCTGCTTAGCTGTCAGCTGGTGGTATGTTGCAATATCGCATTGCTACAGATGACGCACAAAGATAATTACGTGAGCCTTCAAAGTTGTTGCATATTCTAAAAGCTCACGTAATTATCTTATATAATATGTAGCAATACATTATTGGAACATACAATCAGCTGAATCTTTAAGTGAATTTTCTGCATGGTAACTGTATTATTTTCCTCTTTAATTACTCAACATTTTGTAATAACGTTCAAGGAATTAGCAATGGGGTGTAGTATCTGAGAGGAAATTTTGAATAATAACATTATTTGACAGTTACTGCGTCCTTTTATTATTCTATCTCATTACTATAACAAATTAATTTGACATTTACTTAAGTAACATGAGTAATTCAACTAAATCAATTACAAAGAATCCATAGAACAATACTAGCTATAACTCAAAACACATAAAAGTGATGCGACATGGTTAATCATTTAATTAAAAAGAAACTTCAGCAAAACATTCTGTGTAATATTACACACATTTGTAAATCATATGAATAATACAGTAACCATTTGTTTTTCATTTAAAACAAAGACACTTCAACATAAAACTGCAGCTGTTGCACAAACTGATATAAATGACACGATAAACTTGAATATTTTACAAATAAACTTTAACGTAACGTTCTGTAATAACACTGTAGGGATTGCTGAAGGGTTCATGGTTGTGAAACTTAATAAAAAAGTAAACCACCACCGTCTATTATTATAAATCTATCACGATGTCAGTAAGGGACAGATCTCGGAGTGAGAAAAGATCGAAGGCTTCTTGTCCTAGGAGAAGGATGACTCTTCAACGACGTGTCTATGATGGATGAGACATTTCTCATAGAGTGTTTAAGAGGTTATTTATGATACAATAACTAAAAGTAAGGTTTTATTTTGTAAGTAGTTGTGATTCCTAAAAGAGGCCGCAAACTGACTAAAATCTTTTTAACTCGTACATCATGTATCTACTATTTTTAGACATTTCTGAATATCTATAGATATATTATAGGTTATATGTAAATTCTCATCGTCATGATATTCATTTGTCTTGTGTGTTGACAACATGACTTAAACGTTCTACATAAGGGAGGCCGTGGACACAATCAAACATAAAAGTAACGTAATAACGATTTAATTAATTAATAGATTATAACTTTTTTCTAAGTTACTCATCTTTTGAGAAAACTGAAGCATGATTGCTCAATTATTACAATTTAATTATTTTACTCACGTTCACAGCCTTCTTGAATGAGGGGCGATTGTCACAACAAACCAAAGTTGACATTACCGACATGCTAAAAGCTTTTGAACACCGAGACAAAGAATTTTCTACTTTTAACTCAGTCGTCAACTATTAAAATGCCTTGTTTCCCAGTGTGCATTAATGAAAGGCCGTGTATGTTACGCGTGCCCTAGGTTGAAGTACCACAAAAATAAACAAACATTAATTGTACGGTCTACTCGTGCTGGTGGTCAGAGATGATTCATGGCTCGTTTTTTGTAGACTTGTAGCATATGTGCTTCGACCATGACACTTCAAATATGTTCTCCATTACATGCGTGAGAGTTTCATTTAGAATTCTTGTGTGGTGTTTAGTTGGCGTGCAATATTATTCACACGAAGTGAACACCTCATATCGATGTAAACACTGTACCTACGTGTAAGATTGGTTAACTTTCGATACGTTTTATAGAAGAAAGGTATTGGATTCCAACCAGTACTCTCTTACTAGGTTATCTGTCAGATATGCCTCAAATGTTCATCTAGCACGACTCCTATATAAACGCAAAACTGTACAAAGTATTGGTTTGCATGTCATTTTTGACTGGTTTTATTAATAACTTCATAAATAATTAAAAATATCTATAAACAATAAATGTACAATATAAGAACTAGAAAGCTTTCCATGCTGTTTACGAGTTGAGGTTAGTTTAAGTTAATAGAGAGTTTTTGCCAGAGCGTGTTTTCTGATAAGGTATCGGCTACTGTCCTGTGACTTGAATACGGTATACACTAACTCCCATAAATAATCGGACAGACTTTGCACTTCACTATGGAGTGCTCTATAAAGCAGGATAGATTATGTGTATCAATCTCACGGTACTTCTTGTGTTTAACAAAGATCATTTGCTATGTATATCCATTTTAGAGATTGAAAATGCCCTAAACTAAGAGCTTCCTCATTGTTTACACCATGAGTTTACGACACAAAAAGAATCGGACAGCACAAATGAAATGCAATAAAACGAGTAGGTGCAGTCTATCAGTAGACAAAACAACATCGTAGAAGTACGTCAACTGTTCACCAAGAAGAAGGCAAGATCATAGTATGGGGCCAGAGGTAAGCAGAATACCTTTGAACAGACAGTTAATGATCTATCATTATGAAAAGAATAAAACATACCGCGAAATAGCAGAGATTGTGAATCTTAGCAAAAGTATAGTTAGTGACATAATTCACCGTTATAAGTATGAAGACAATTGAATCTCGAGCAAAGCCAGGGCGACCAAAACTTCTTACCGATAGACAGGAGTCTTATATTATACGGAAGGTAAAACGGAATCCACGTTTAAGTGCTCCGATGATTTGTGCTGAGATTCAGGAAGAACTAGGACTGACAGTTATCCCTGAAATGGTCAGAAGGTCATGTGGAAACAAGATTTTAATGGTCGCGTAGTCAGAAAAAAGCCATACATTTCCAGCAAGAATAAAAGGAAGCGATTACAATTTGCCAAAAACTTTGTTAACAAGACAACCGATTGGTGGGACCAAGTTATTGTTTGTGACGAAAGCAAATACAACCTTGCTGGTTCCGATAGCAGGGTGGTTGTGTGGAGCTTTAAGAGCGCAGTCAAACACGGTGGAGAGAGTGTAATGGTATGGGGCTGTATTTCCTCTACGGGAGTGGGAAAGCTGGTGTTCATAGACACAACCATGAAAAAGAAAGTCTATGCTAGACTACTACAGCAAAATTTAAAACCAAGTGCAGAAATGATGGGTCTTTTGGACAGCTTCTCATTTTATCAGGGTAATGATCCGAAGTAAACGTCTCACATTGTGCAGCTATGGTTACTTTACAACTATCCTCATGTACTGCATCCACCCTCTCAGTCCCCGGATATTAATCCCATAGAAGCAGTATGAGATAAACTGGAGAAGGCCGTGTGGAAGACCCCATCATCTCAAAGCAGCACTTGAAGGAGAGGTTGCAAGAGGAATGGAGCAAACTTTCTACAGTCTCCCTGGTTCACATCTTGCCGAATAGGTTGCCATAATACTGAAAAGAAGAGGGACAGTCACAAAGTACTAAGCCATATTTTGTATCACACTTAAGTTGCTATGTCCGATTACTTTTGAGGGCCAAAAACGCCATATTTCTTTTTAATTCTTGAAAAAGCACGCATTATATAATGTTTATGTGAAATAACATTTGTTTTCTTACAAGAAGGAACCATGTAACTATCGATTATCAATAACTTCAATAAAACAGCACATCAAATGTTGATTTTCATTTTCAAAACGTAGTGCTCTGCTTTGTCCGATAATTTCTTGGAGTCTGTGTAAATTGTAGTGTATGTTGCTGAGTCAGAGTTTTGGCACGAGTCATTGGATACGTATGTTAATGAGAACAAATAATGAAGCAATTACTTGATATCGCAGCGTTCGGTGGCATTGTGGATGAAAATATGATAATTCAGAATATTAACAGACAAAGAAATATCCCTCAAGGAGGCGTGGCAATTCGGAGACTAGACTTAAATCAATTTACAGATGAAGAACGCCGACTCTAATAAAATGGCTCTACAAGGGCTAATTCTGCTGTTTGAATAAACAATTCCAAGTTCAAGTCGTATACTGACAGGCTGTTAATAGCCAGAAGGTTTTTGCTGCGTACCCACCCAGGTTTTGGGTCTGACCGCAGGTTGTTAATTGTGATATTTACAGGATGATGTGGTATTTTTGTTGAGGAACATTTGTTGAGGTAGCTTTTTGCTCCTCTTTAATTTTGTACAGGATGCCAAACAGCCTTTTTGTTTACACCCTGGTGTTTTATTTGTCCAAAGTGGGATAAATTTTGTAGCCAAACAGCTCTTTTGGAGTTTTGGAATTTAGCTTGTGCTGCTGTAAGGATTAACTCCTTTGTTACCTCGGATGCCCGCAAGCCATACGGGGTACCCGGTAAAGCCTGAAGCAGCGTCTCGCAGCGTCGTAATCTCCTAGAGACCGAACCAGGGCGCTTCTATGAGCTGGAATTTGAGCGTAGAATTTTGTCGCCCGGCGCCTAATTTCGTCCTCCACGTAAGGGAGAAGAGAAGCTTCGTCAAGCAACCTCACGGGGAAAGAACGGCCCACAGATTAGATGGATCGGAGTCCTCTATTCTGTGCACGCTGAAGGTATGCTATCCAGCTATCGGCAGCCATACCCCAGATTTCACAGGCGTACAACATAACTGGGATTATCAGCGCTCGAAAGAGGTGTAGCTTTAAGTGGACTGGCATCGAACGCGAACCCAGCATTGCGTACAGAGAGGCAATAGCCCCCTGCACCCGTGCCGATAGTTCCCTGATGTGTCCGCGGAAAGCTAGGCCTCTATCAAGTTGAACGCCCAGGTACTTGATGGAATTAGTCCACTCTATACTTCGGCCTCTAAAGTGGAAGCTGGGGCAGTCAGCGGGGATGTGGCGCTTTGTAAAAAGAATGGCGTGGCTTTTGTCCGAATTTACGGACATCCGCCAACGCCTGCACCAGTCTTGTGTGAGACGGAGGTGTCTCTGAATTGGGTTGAAGGCTCTGAGTATATGTCTGTTTTTGCAGAACAACAACACGTCGTCAGCGTATTGTGCCATTTCGACCTGTAGTTGAGTTGGAAAATCTGCCATGAAAACACTAAATAGTGTGGATAAACAATTTATATCGTTCGTATGGATATATATCGTCATGATATTCATTTGTCTTGTGTGTTAATAACATGACTTAAAACGTTCTACATAAGGGAGGCCGTGGAAACAATAAAACATAAAAGTAACGTAATAACCATTTAATATATATAAGGTTATGCTGTACTGTACATTTACTACGAGTATTTCAGGAGTGGAAGGTTTGTGCATATCCCAACAGGCTGTCTGATTTGGCGTATCTTCATATTTATCAGCAATAGCCAATACAATGATGAGTATAATACGCGGGCTGTTCAATAAAGAATGATCATAATTTTTTACGGTAATAATTTTTCGCACTAAAATTCAATCTTATTATATTCTGTTAGCTTCAAGTGAAACAAACACGCCGTAGTAGTTTCATTCATGCTTCACGGCTGTGAGAACCAGGCAAGTTCAGACATGTTCAGTATCGCCTACCACCGTAATGGAGGTAACACGCAGTTAAAGTTGATGTTAGAGGAAGATCCGGAGTTTCTTTCAAACGTAATCACTGCTGATGAAACTTGGCTACATCATTTTGATCCTGAGAGCAAACAGCAAAGCTCAGTGTGGAAATCTCCATCATCACCAACTCCCAAAAAAGTAAAAGTGGTTGCTTCTGCTGGGAAAGTTATGGTCATCTCATTCTTTGATATTCATGGAATGGTTTATCAGCATATTGTACCTGCACAAACATCAGTAACTGGAAAGTACTACAGGGATGCCCTGAAAACATTGCAAGTCCATATCAGGGGCAAAACACTACATTTCCGTGAAGCAGGCTGGATGCTGCACCACGATAATGCGCGGCCGCGTATTGCCAATGTTGTTACTGAATATCCTGCAAAAATCAACGTGAAGTGCATCCCTCACCCTCCCTATAGTCCGGATTTAGCCCCATGTGACATTTTTCTATTCCCTAACTTGAAGAAACCCCTTCGTGGGAGGCATTATCCATCATCAGAAGCAGTGGTGAAGGCTGCGGAGGCGATTTTGAAGGATCTCTCAAATTGGTTTCCAGCATGTCTTTGAAGACTGGCAGAAACGCTGGGACAAGTACATCGCATTCAGGGGAGACTATTTTGAGAAGGACCATCAAAATTATGAGGATGAGTAAAGGTACGTAGTCAAAAAAAGTATTGTGATCATTCTTTATTGAACAGCCCTCGTACGTAGAAATAAAGGTCACTTATTAACAAATCTGGCTAACGTAACATGGCTTGACATGCTGTATCATTTAATGGAGCACCTATAAGAAATTGTTAAGCATTTTAGGTAGATACAGCGTGAGAAGGTGATCCATGTGCCCCTTTATTGTACGGAAGGAAATATTTTTTTCCAGTTGCAGCTACCATATTTGCAACAGTTGGATCTTCATATGGATTGGTTGAAATTACCTCCCACATCAATATTACATCATCATTAATGGTAAAGCGTAATCTTTCTTGGGTCATTTTGTAAGACCGTGAACTATAACGTATCCAGTTATCGGTTATCTGTTGACAGTAAACGTACGCATGCGCAGAACATCGCTCACGTGACACTAACGTTTACAGAAACTGCCAAGAATATGGGCAACAACTCCGTAATGTCGCTATGGCAATAAGAACAACATTTTAGTCAATTGGTGGAAATTAATCATTTCTTCACACTAGCTGTAAATGATGAAGCCTGGGACTCAGGTACTTACTTACTTAGTAAGTCGCCACAAATGGTGTACCTCGAATACGAGAGCCCCTAGTGGTCCACCGGGGAAATATTCCAGTCAAATGGAGAATTTAATGTGATGACAGAAAGTTGGCCATGGTAGCTCAATGGGTTAGAGTGACTGGACGGAAACCAGGAAATCCGTGGTTCAAATCCCGGCCGTGGCATTGAATTTTTCATGTTGACTCTTTCTATAAAACTTAACGTGTTAAATCTGAGAATTTCCTGCAAACACGAACTGCGCCAGTTCAAACAATTAAAAAATAGAAACTATTCTTGGAATTTAATGCTGTGTTTCAGAAACATATGTAAGAACTTTGGTGTGTTGATCATGAAGTATAAGAGACTTAAGTTGATAAAAAGGAGTTGATTCTACAATGTTTGTCCTTGATGTCTTACATTAGGCATTCCGGACCACGCTTGGGTTATACAAACTTGACAAGAGAATTCTTCACTTGACTAACACAACTTACACTTCTCATTGTTATTACGTAAACAGTGAAGTCATTTATACTTCAACAGTTACAGTTTCTTAAGATAAGATTCACAAACAGTTGAATTTAAGGTCCTGTCAACTCATTTATTAGTCTACATTAGTCAACTTTAAGTCTTTTCGCATAACGATAGAGAATACCCGGAGACCTTCTAGTTCACCACTGTTATAGCCTGGAGTATATTCATCAAAGACAAAGACAGAGCATAAAATAACGTTTTATTACAAGTTCTTACAATGACTTTTACAGACAAATTAATTTTGAATTCGTAGAGATGAATTCGTTTCCCAGGAAACCCATCTCTACCAATAAAAATGACTGTAGTAACATTCAGTACGCACTAGGGCGTAACGTAAAATACACTTGAAGCATTAATTCCTGATTTTACAACTTTTTAATACCCATAACTAGCACACACTCCGAACAGAACAACTAACTATGCCATTTAAAACATTTTGTAAAACCAATTAATTGTAATTAATGTTGAATCTACATCACAAAATTTATTTTGGAGTTTTCAGGAATGAGTTATGTGCAACCTCTGATTTGCAATTCTTCTTGAGATACTGAATCAGTATTATTATCATTCAAATTATACTTCCAAACATTCCTCTTTGAGTCATGCCGTCAAACAACTGACTCACCGCCTTCTGTATTAAAATATCTTACTACGCCAGCATTGTTAGCTATGACTGTTTAATTGGCAGCATTGTGTTACAGGACATTCGAGGTAACAAGGAGTAATAAAATAAAGTTGGCCTTTTAGTAGTTCCTGACAGTTCAAAGTAAAACTCTTTCGCTCAGTGTTAAAAAACCTTTTAACTCTACGATAATAACAACTTTGGTTTCTTGTGACAATCGCTCATTCAAGAAAGAGTGAATCTGATTTAAATAACACTTGCATAGTTGTAATCTATTAATTAAATTTTTGTTATGTTATTCTCATCGTTTTATTACTTCCACGGCCTCCTTTATGTATAATGTTGTTGTTTTCTAAAAGTCATGTTTTCAACACACAAGACAAATGAATATCTCGATCATAAGAAAGACAAAACAATAACATATATTTATATAGTCTATAATATATCTATAAATATTCAGGACTGTCTAAAAATAATGATGTACAGGTTAAAAGTGCCATTTTATTTTGTTCGTAGGTCTGCGGCCTCGTTTCCAAATCACATCTCCTCACAAAATAACATAAATTACTACTCCATGCAGTTACCATCTATTATGAAATACCTAGGAAGTCACTGTTCGCAGCCACTCACGTCTGCTGTTTTTATTGCGTAAATATAGCGTTCCCCGGCGCTTCCACCAAAATGTAACGATACTGTGTGAATTTCCGGCGAAATCTCTGCATCTAATTTTTAGGGGGAAAGCCTAAAGCATTTTCCTTACTTTCAGAGCACCTCTTATGTACAAGAGCACATTCAAGTATTGGCGTTAAGTTTCAATTTAATTTAAAACTATGAATTTTGGATCCCTGGATAAATATTGCTTATGTATTATTAATGTTCAAAAGACAATAGAATATCAGAACAAATCCGGATTCTTGCAGCTGGTTTGTAGGAAGACAGTCCTTAGATATAATCCAGTACTTCATGCGCCGTTTTCTTTCGCAGGATTTGCTGAATTTAAGCAGGATTTAAGAGCTGCGGGCTAATACCTGTTTTTTATCAAGGGCTCCGGAAGGTTTTTGGGATTGTCTTCCAGGGAATTGCATTTTAAACCGCTGGAAGCTGTGTGCGATATTGTGTCGAGAGTAAATTACACTCGGCTAAGAATCGATAGTGAGCAGAGAAACGAGAGATCACCTCGCTGAAATGAAAGCGCAGCCAAAACGATAGGCGATCCCCTATAGTATAGCGAGAGTAAAGGTGATGCAACCAGCAAATCGTGTAATACTACTGTGTTTTGTTTTTTCAACATGTTCACCGATGCTCGACTACCTTATTTGGTTTTAATTCATTTATATCTCCATATTTTCTTTATTAAATTATTGTGTAATGCTCTAGAAGAGTTTCGTACCGAATTATTGAAGGTCAGCATTAATAATTTAATAAAGAAATGGTAGTAAGAGAGGTAAATAACTCCAATAAATCATATCCATTTTTGAAAATAAATATGCAGTATAAGAAACATATGGTGGGATTTCTAATGAGAATTGAGTTCATTAGCTAACTTCTCTGTTAAAGCTCGGCAAGCCCACCTCGGTAGCGTGGTGGTAGCATGTCTGCCTAACTTTCAAGAGGTCCCGAGTTTGATTCTCGGTCAGGGTGAGTTACTTGGATACGGTTTTTCCGGGGGTTTCCCCTTATCCTGAAACACGAATGTCGGGTAACTGAGCTCTATGGACCCTGGGCTCATTTGAGCGTCATTTCACCCATTCCATTCATCGTCCGATATGACTTAACGTTGGAGGACGTAAATTACACACACACACACACACACACACACAAAAAAAAAAAAAAAAAGATCGACAAAGCTAATTGAGAATTGTGGCCGCGCCGTGGCTCAGTGGTTAGACCGCTTGGCTCTGACCAAGGCGGCCCGGGTTTTATCCCAGGCGACCGCAAAAGTGAGATTTGTGGTGGACAACACGGCGCTGGGGCGGGTTTTCTCCGGGATCTCCGGTTTCCCCCGCCATCTTCATCTCATATATCATCAGTGTCACCGCCTGCGGTGCCGTATGTAGTAAAAGCGGGCGTTAAACACTACACATTTCACTTCATTAATTGAGAAATCTTGACGTAACTAAGTCACGTGCTCAAGTTGTGGAAATTAAAATGAGAATGAAATGTCTTACTATTTCACAACTCAGTAGGGCTTTATAGGCAAATGAGAAGTTGTAGATTTCGTAACAATGGGGAACATGGAATTTTCTTATTATTTTAGTTAATTGATGGAAATTAATCATTTCTCCACACTAGCCGTACATAGGCTAAGATTTTTGATAGTCAACATGAAAAATTCAATGCCATGGCCGGGATTTGAACCACGGATCTCCTGGTTTCCATCCAGTCGCTCTAACCCATTGAGCTACCATGGCCAACGTGCCGTCCTGACATTAAATTCTTTATTTGAGTCGTATATTGACCCGGTAGACCACTAGGGGCTCTGGTATTCGAGATACACCGTTTGTGGCGACTTACTATCGTAAGTACTTAAGTTCCAAGCTTCATCATTTAACTCTTATTATTTTAGTTAATTGATCGAAATTAATCATTTCTCCACACTAGCGTATATAGGCTAAGGTTTTGGATAGAGTCAAACTGAAAAATTCAATGCCATGGCCGGGAAATATATGAGTCAAATGGAGAATGTAATTCTCAGGACGGCACGTTGGGCATGGTAGCTCAAAGGTTAAGAGCAACTGGACGGAAACCATGAGATCCGTGGTTCAAACCCTGGCCATGGCATTGAATTTTTCATGTTGACTCTATCTATGGAGTTTTCTTATTATAAGTTTACGTTCTCCAACTTTAAGTCATATCGGATATTGGTTGAAGTGATGCTCAAATGAACCCACGGTCCATAGAGCTAATACTAAACGTTCCTCTTTCAGGATAAGGAAAATCCCTGCAAAAAACCTTACCACATAACTCACCGTGACGAAGGTTCGAACTCGTGACTCCTTGAAAGTGAGGCAGACATACTATTTACCTCCACTTCCGAGGCGGACAACATGGGGAGCGATATTTGTGCATATCAAATATAAACGGGAATTTTAATACAACGCTGCATTATTTATTTATACTTGAGATATTGTGAGAAAATGTTTTTCAGGCTTATCTGTGTTGAATGGATGGAGTTGGGTAACCATAACATGTGAAGACAAAACGTACATCACTCGTGTTCTAAGTATCGTAGAGACAGGATTTTTGTACGGTAATGATCAGAAAGTAAAATTATTTCTTATTATAGGATTGGCATCTGTAATAGTCAAACATTTATCCGTAACATTTAACCATAAACATGTGAAGATAAAACGTGCATCGCTCGTGTTCTAAGTATCGTAGAGACAGGATTTTTGTACGGTCATGATCAGAAAATAAAGTTCTTTCTTATTATAAGATTGGCATCTGTAATATTCAAATATTTATCCGTAACATTTAACCATTACGTGTGAAGATAAAACGTGCATCGCTCGTGTTCTAAGTATCGTAGAGACAGGATTTTTGTACGGTCATGATCAGAAAATAAAAATTCTTTCTTATTATAAGATTGACATTTGTAATATTCAAACATTTATCCGTAACATTTAACCATAAACATGTGAAGATAAAAGGTACATCGCTCGTGTTCTAAGTATCGTAGAGACAGGATTTTTGTACGGTAATGATCAGAAAATAAAATTCTTTCTTATTATAAGATTGACATCTGTAATATTCAAATATTTATCCGCAACATTTAACCATAAAAATGTAAAGATAAAACGTACATCGCTCGTGTTGTAAGTATCGCAGACACAGGATTTTTGTACGGTAATGATCAGAAAGTAAAATTCTTTCTTATTATAAGATTGACATGTGTCATTTGCAAACATTTACAGAGGGTAATTAATTAATATGATGTTATCAGCTCAGGCGCGTGAGATGCGTGTACCACATTCGGACAGCGCTGGTAGGAGGAGCAAGCCTCGATTGGCTGGAGTCTGCAGTACGGCCCGCCTCCATATGTCTAACTTTTGCAAAGATTATAGTGTGTCTGCCTCACGTTCAAGAAGTCCCAAGTTCGAATCTCTCTCTCTCTCTCTCTCTCTCTCTCTCTCTCTCTCTCTCTCTCTCTCTCTCTCTCTCTCTCCTCTCTCTCTCTCTCTCTCTCTCTCTCTCTCTCTCTCTCTCTCTCTCTCTCTCTCTCTCTCTCTCTCTCTCTCTCTCTCTCTCTCTCTCTCTCTCTCTCTCTCTCTCTCTCTCTCTCTCTCTCTCTCTCTCTCTCTCTCTCTCTCTCTCTCTCTCTCAGGGGAGTTATCTGGATAAGATTTTTTCGGGGTTTTTCCTTATACTAAAAGATGAATGCCCTGTAACTCTAAGCTCTGTACCCTGGCACGTGTGTTGACGTATAGATGAATTATTTACTGCTAGCGTACTTCATCTAGAGCTCTCAGATGGCGTTGCCGAAGATGGCAACAGGACTTTTCTTGTCTTTACTTAAATATACTTTACTTTAAATTATTCCATAGTTGTATCTGTAATTTTACGTTTCATGTTAGCCAACGGCTGATATTACGACTTTATTGGGTATTTAACATTCTAATAACTGTAGCAAGAGAATTGACTGCAACCATGAACACTAAAATGATGTTCAGTTGTTACTTGGCCTTCTTGACTCATAGCCCAGGATTCCAGGACTAAAGATAAAGTAGGCAAGAAGTAATTAATTATGAAAAAGTCCAACTGTGGCGCTCCCTACCGACCGCACGAAACTGGTTTAATGAAAGTCGGAGATATCCAGGGAATGTGGAAGACCAAGCGGGCAGCTTCCGGAATCCGGGGTGACCTTGCAGTAATGACTTAAAGGGCGTGGGACGAGCAGCAAATTTGTTAATATCCGGCGGGCAGTGACCTCCAGCTCGACACATCTCGATCTCTAGTCGAGATATCGCTGTCGATTACAGGTATTCACCCACAACATAATAGTCTGTGATTATACTGTACTCAGCTTCCATGAATCACATCGCTTGTCATTCCCCGTTTAGCTTTCTTTTTTCTTTTACCCGTACTCTTTCATAACGTCAAGTCTTTCTCCTGGTCTTATTCCTTGTTATATATCTTCCTCTTCGCTAAAGCTCCTTTGCTGCACAGCCTTTTTCTCTAATAATTAAGTTTACAACCCACATCAAGTGAATCGAAATACTGCACGTCAAAAACTGACATACGCTCTCACAATTGTCTACCTGTTACAAATTTAAATAAAACATATACAAATCGTGTAATACACAATTTTTTCTACACACTATCTTTATTATGGTGGAGTTTTTTAAAACTACGCGGCCTGTTCAATAAAGAATGATCACAATTTTTTTTCACAACGTACCTTTACTCATAATTTTGATGGTACTTCTAAAAATAGTCTCCCCTGAATGCGATGCACTTGTACCAGCGTTTCTGCCAGTCTTCAAAGACATGTTGGAAACCATTTTTGAGAGATTCTTCAAAATCGCCTCCGCAGCCTTCACCACTGCTTCTGATGATGGATAATGCCTCCCACGAAGGCGTTTCTTCAAGTTAGGGAATAGAAAGAAGTCACATGGAACTAAATCCGTACTATAGGAAGGGTAAGGGATGCACTTCACGTTGATTTTTGCAAGATATTCAGCAACAACATTGGCAATATACGGCCATGCATAATCGTGGTGCAGCATCCAGCCTGCTTCACGGAAATGTGATCTTTTGCGTCTGATATGGACTTGCAATGTTTTTCAGGATATCCCTATAGTATTGTCCAGTTACTGATGTGTGTGCAGGTACAACATGCTGATAAACCATTCCATGAATATCAAAGAATGAAATGGCCATAACTTTCCCAGCAGAAGCAATCACTTTTGCTATTTTGGGGGTTGGTGATGAAGGCGATTTCCTCACTGAGCTTTGCTGTTTGCTCTCAGGATCAAAATGATGTAGCCAAGTTTCATCAGCAGTGATTACGTTTGAAAGAAACTCCGTATCATCTTCTAACATCAACTTTAACTGCATGCAGACCTACATGAGAATGTTCTTTTGTTCGGGAATCAACAGTCTTGGAACTCATCGCGTACAAACACGCCTCATGTGTAATGTTTCTGTCACTAACGTGTGGTTGCCAGCCAATGAAATGTTCAGTATTTCAGTAAGTGATCTTAAGGTAATTCGTCGATCCTCTCTCACAATGGCAGCAGCAGTGTTAATGTTTTGGTTTTGTAAGAGCGGTAACTGGAGCACCGGGTCCACCTTCCTATGAAATTGATTTTCTGCCAACTTTAAACATTTTAAACCATCTTCGAGTTGTGCTGTAGGGAAGAGCAGACTCTCCATAGGCCTCCTGTAACATTGTATAGGCCTCAACTGAAGATTTGTTGAGACGAAAGCACAATTTCAAAGCCGCATATTGTTTCTCACGTGTTACCTCCATTGCAGCGGTAGGCGATACTGAACATGTCTGAACTTGCCTGGTTCTCACAGGAGTACCAACAATGAAACTACTACGACGTGTTTATTTCACATTAAGCTAACAGAATGTAATACGATTGAATTTTAGTGCGAAAAATCATGACCGTAAAAATATTATGATCATTCTTTATTGAACAGCCGTCGTAGATGATTTATTAGTCTATTAATCAACTAAATTGGTTTTATCTCTCCTCATAACCATCTACGCATGTCCAAACCACTGTAGAGGATGAATTGTCAAGGACTAAGACTATCCAACTCCGCCGGCAAACAGCGTGCTTCCTAGCGCCCAGAAAATTTCGGTTACATCTCCAGAAGAGAATTACGTCACACTGAAGCTGCCCAAGAACCAGAAGATCTCATATTTTTTCCATGAGACTGTGTGTACCACGCCCTATAGTCAAAACATTCGGAGGAGAAAACGTAGCGAGATAATTACACCAATTTCTCTTCTCGAGTGTTCTCAGCTAGGGAACATGGGACAAAGGCATGAGATGGTCTGCTCTTTTCCCATTCTTTGCTGAATCACAACGGAGGAAAAAGCAGCTTTGTCTTTCATATTGACTCTTGTGGTACACGAGGGAAAGCAATAATCTACAACAGTGGCGTACTGTCATTTGGAATGTCATACTTATGGACGTTTCTACGAGCGTGGGTCAAAAAGTAATGCCTCCATTTTATTTTTTTTTTCCTTAAATAAGTAACTTATGTGAAAAATTTGAATTTGGCACAATTCCTCAAACCTTCTTCTCCAATCCCCTGCAGTAGTAACTTCCTAAGTCAAAAGGTGACAGCACTGCATCCTCTTGCAAAATGGCTGACATCGACATTCGTATTAGACAACGTTCTGTGATTGAATTTTTGACTGCGGAAGGTGAAACGCGAATTCGCATTCACGAAAGGCTAAAAAATGTGTATGGTGATGCAACGGTGGATGTCAGCACTGTTAGACGATGGGTTCGTCGCTGTAACGAAGCTGAAAAGCAAACACCATTGGCAGATGAAAAGCGAAGCGGCAGTGACTCCATGCAACATTCAGCGAGTCGATGACATCATTCGTAGTGATCGCCGGGTAACAACAGGTGAATTGTGTCGCATTACCTCTCTCAGTAAAGGCAATGTCATGACGATTATTCAACAACTGGTTTACTCAAAAGATTGTTCACGTTGGGTACCAAGAATGTTAACCGCCCAAAACAAAGAAACAAGGAAAACAATAGCCTCCGAACACTTGGAGCGCTTCAATTTGGAGGGAGAGGAGTTTCTGGAGAAAAAAATGTTACTGGAGACGAAACGTGGGTTCATTTTCTTGAGCCTGAATCAAAGAGGCAGTCAATGGAATGGCATCACACAACATCACCGAAGAAAAAATATTCAAAACTCAGTGGTCGGCAGGGAAAGTTATGGCGACAGTGTTTTGGGATGCAGAGAGTGTGCTTAAGATTGACTTTTTGGAGCAGGGATGCACAATAAATTCTGTCCAATACGTGAGAACTCTCAAAAAGCTGAAAGCACGTCTTCGCCGAGTTCGCCCAACAAAAACTATGGCGGATGTTCTTCTTTCGCATGACAATGCAAGACCACACACCAGCCGTTACACCACTGCAGAAATTGAGAATTTAGGATGACAAGTCTTACCTCACTGACCTGGCACCATCAGACTTTCATCTGTTCGGGCCACTAAAGGAAGCTCATCGTGGGATTCATTTTGAAGATGAGGAGGCTGTGAAAACGTCCGTGCGTCAATGGCATAGGAAGCAAGACCGGGTGTTTTACCACACTGGAATACATGCCCTAGTTAAAAGGTGGACCTAAAACGTGGAAAAGAACGGAGATTATATTGAATAGTGACAAATTAATCGTCAATGTTGTAGTTTTCAAGCTATGTAAATTGGATTTAATTTTTTTGACAATTAAAAGAGAAAAAAAAAAGCAGGCATTACTTTTTGACCCACACTCGTAGCTCTGTTTTGTTTCTAAATTTCAAGCTATTCCGACAAGTATTACATTCACACGACTTTCTGCAACAACTCTTTTAAAAAATATAACAGTTTTATCTTCTTCAGCTTTTTAAAGCATGACTTATGAACCTGAGGCCAGGGTTTAGTTCCAGTCCGGGCCGTACTTCTTGGTTATGATTTTCTCCTCAGTCCTCGTAACTGAAAATGCTAGGGAGGTGCTTTAAGTTTAGGCCTGGATGGTTTCCTTCCCAAATAAACACATCAGCGACCAACGCCTATGGTGAAGCATACAGTAACAACAACCTTAAACACAACACAAAACTATCTACCTTAAATCACTATCTACAGGTAAAAGTTTACAATACTTTCATTTAATTATATACAAGGAGGTGTCGTGCCAGATTTACACATTTTACCAGCGTTTCTTGACATTCCGAATACATTTATTGTAGAAATCTGCAGAATTCGCTTTAAACCACTCTTCCATTTCATTAATGACGTCATTTATGTTGTCAAATAGGCGAGCACGCAAATGGATTCATTTCTGAAACAAGAAAAAGTCAGTTGGTGCGAGATCGGACGAATAAGGTGGATGCTGTAACATCTCAAAGCCACATTCACTTGTTTTGTCAACTGCAACTTGAGATGAATGAGCTGGTGCATTGTCAGACAAAAGACGAACAACTTTGGAGAGCATACCGCGTCGTTTCTTAATCAGAGCTGTTCGTAACTTGTCCAGAAGATTGCAGTAGTATCTGACAGTGATGGTTTGTTCCTTGGCAAGATAATCTGTAAGGATGACTACACGACAGTCCCAGAAAACTGAAAGCATTACCTTCCGAGCTGACTTTTGTACCTTTGTCTTTTTGGGAGGGCGGATCGGCATGTTTCCATTCCATGCTCATGGTTTTTGTCTCTGGATCATACTGATAGATCTAGGATTCATCCATGATTACCGGACGAACAAAATAATTATCCTCATCTTGTTCCAACAACATCAACATCTGTCTTGAAAGGTCACGTCGTGTTTGGTTTTGGAAAGAGGTTAACAAACGTGGAACTCACCGTGCAGACACCTTAGACATGTGCAGTTCGTCCACACACTACCATAACTAAGATGTGTCTCATTCATGATCATTTGGATCGTTGCTCGTTTGTCTTCCAGTATTAAACACTCCACTTTCTTCACTGTGACAGCTGACGATCTACCAGCTCTTGGCTCATCTGTCAGGGACATGTGACCAGTTTGAAAATTCCTTTTGCACCTCACAATAGTGTCATACGATGGGCAATCATTTCCATAAACAGCCGCCACCTTATCATGGATTTCCCGGACAGTTTTGTCCTTCAAATGCAGGAACTTGATCACACTACGAGCTTCAATTTTCTCCATCTTACACGTCAGTCACTTCTGGCACTCACTGTAGAAAACGAAACGACTCAAATCTCTGAAACTACCAACATTTTGTCCTACCGGGTGATAATTAAAACTTTAGCACCCCCGTCCTTGTATTTTGTATTTGGTGCAAGGGGTAGCAGCATGCTTTATGCCGCCTTTGAATTGCAAGAAACAAACGAATAGCGACTAACCATTTCAAAACTAAATAAAGCTTTCGAATGTTCAAAAGAATAACAAGAAATATCTCTGAAATAGCTGATCCCAAAACCCCAAGAATTCATAAATTGCGTGTTTTAACGAGATATAGAACTTTTAAAAAATGATATAGGGCTTAAAGCGGATTGCTATAAATTGAAGATATGAACTTATTGGAGAAAATTAAAACAAAAGGCATTTCTAACAAAGAACATATAACATAAATCCAAAAGATGAATAAAATACTGATGTGATAAATGAAAGCAAAAAGAGAAAAGAATAGTTTTTATAAGATAATAAATGTGTAATATAATTGATAAATATTAAACAATGGAAGGAGGGAAGACGAACTGGAAGTATTTAAGAATCAAACGTTGAAGACGTAGATGTCACAGGAGGTCAGAAACAGAGAAGAAAAAGAAGAAAAGAGGAAGACGCTACAACAGATCTGTGTATAGAGGAAGAAGATGACGCAGATGTTGGTAACACCTGCACCACGATGTAGCACCAAGAACTTGATCAAGCCACCTGCCAAAACCTGATCCAGTATTCTGGAAATCAGCTTCACCTGCTACTGGAAACATCTTACAGCCACTACAGTTTCGATTAAACTATGTGCCATGCACTTAATTGTATTTACATAACAAATACGATGTGTAACTTGAATATTTCCCTTTGAACATCTCTTCATTCTCAATTACTTTTGTATAAATGGTAAACAGACAACACACTGGCGATTCAAAGCATTTAAATGTCGTTAAAATATGCTTTATGCCTCACTTTTTTTGGCGTTCAGTACTTTCGACATATTCTTTGATATTGGTTGAATGTTCAAATAAATCTTATAGCTTTACAATTAGTAAAACACTGTTTGTTTCCCCTTGTGGAATAACAAAGAGACTGGAATGTCAAAGCAATTCATCAGGCGAATCTCTTTGTAAAAATCTGACTGTCGCTTTAGCCTACTATATTCAAAACTACCATAAAGTGTGTGTATGTGTAGCACAACGTTAGCTTGGTTAATAAACAAAAGAAGAAGAATTTTATATATATATATATATATATATATATATATATATATATATATATATATTTTGACGTTTTAACTTACATGTCGTATCGCGACATCTTAACATTGAAGTTACATTGTATTAGCATTCATATCAAATGCGTTTACAGAGTTCCTTAATGTCATAAAAGTACAATTTTTTTTTTTTTTACGAGGGCTGTTCAATAAAGAATGATCATATTTTTTACAGTCATAATTTTTCACACTAAAATTCAATCTTATTATATTCTGTTAGCTCAATGTGAAACAAACATGCCGTAGTAGCTTCATTGTTGGTACTCCTGGTTTCCGCCTGTGAGAACCAGGCAAGTTCAGACATGTTCAGTATCACCTACCGCTGTATTGGAGGTAACATGCGAGGAACAATATGCGGCTTTGAAATTCTGCTTTCGTCTCAACGAATGTTCAGTTGAGACTTATACAATCTTACAGAGGCCTACGGAGAGTCTGTTCTTCCCTACAGCACAGCTCGAAGGTGATTTAAAATGTTTAAAGAGGAGAGACAATCAATTTCAAAGGAAGGTGGACCTGGTGCTCTAGTTACTGCTCTTACGGAAGAAAGCATCAACACTGCTGCTGCCATTGTGAGAGAGGATCGACGAATTACCTTAAGATCACTTTCTAAAATACTGAACATTTCATTGGGTGCCACCCACATGTTGGTGACAGAAACATTACATATGAGACGTGTTTGTGCGCGATGTGTTCCAAGACTGTTGATACCCGAACAAAAGGACATTCACATGCAGTTAAAGTTGATGTTAGAGGAAGATCCGGAGTTTCTTTCAAACGTAATCACTGCTGATGAAACTAGGCTGCATCATTTTGATCCTGAGAGCAAACAGCAAAGCTCAGTGTGAAAATCTCCTTCATCACCAACCCCCAAAAAAGCAAAAGCGGTTGCTTCTGCTGGGAAAGTTATGTTCATCTCATTCTTTGATATTCATGGAATTATTTATGCGCATGTTGTACCTGCACACACATCAGTAACTGGACAATACTACAGGGATGTCCTGAAAACATTGCAGGTCCATATCAGGTGCAAAAGATCACATTTCTATGAAACAGGCTGGATGCTGCACCACGATAATGCGCGGCCGCATATTGCCAATGTTGCTGAATATCTTGCAAAAATCAACAAAGTGAACCTCTCACCCTCCCTATAGTCCGGATTTAGCCCCATGTGACTTTTTCTATTGCCTAACTTGAAGAAAGGTCTTCGTGGGAGGCATTGTGCATAATCAGAAGCAGTGGTGAAGGCTGCGGAGGCGATTTTGAAGGATCTCTCAAAAATGGTTTCCAGCCTGTCTTTGAAGACTGACAGAAACGCTGGGACAAGTGCATCGCATTCAGGGGAGAATATTTTGAGAAGGACCATCAAAATTATGAGGATGAGTAAAGGTACGTTGTCAAAAAATTGTGATTATTCTTTATTGAACAGCATTCGTACTTGCGATTCAAAGCGTTTAAATGTTAAAATATGCCTTATGCCGTATTTTTTTTAGCGTTCACTACTTTCGACATATTCTTTGTTAGTGGTTGAATGTTCAATACATCTTATAGCTTTACAAATAGTAAATCACTGTTTGTTTCCCCTTGTGGAATAACAAAGAGACTGGAATGTCAAAGCCATTCATCAGGCGAATCTCTTTGTAAAAATCTGACTGTCGCTTTAGCCTACTATATTCAAACCTACCATAAACTGTGTGTATGTGTAGCAAAACGTTAGCTTGGTTAATAAACAAAAGAAGAATAACTTGTTGCTTATTTTTAATTTGGATTACTTTTTCTCACTTTAACTTACATGTCGTAAAGCGACATCTTAACATTGAAGTTACATAATATTAGTATTCATATCAAATGTGTTTACAGAGTTCCGTAATGTTACAAAAGTACAAACTTGTTTTACAATATACATCTATGGTTTCCAAGTGCTGCTTCTATGATTTTACTGGGAACATTGGCTTTTATTCGCTGATGTTGATATTTCTTGCATTCTTCTATGATGTGTTTGACGGTGATGATCACGTTACGAGTGTTGCATACAGGAGGTAGAGTTTTGCTGAGTAAGTAGCTATGAGTAAGTTTTATGTGTCCAATGCTAAGATGGTTAATGTCGGCGTTTAAGCTTTGTTACTGGATATGCTTCTCTCGAGGTATGTGATTACGTCGGTATATAGAGAACTGATGTCCGTTGCTGCAGCATCAGTTTGTTCGTTTCCGGGAAAGCCTTGATACGATGAGATCCAGATTAAGGTAATACTTTTTAATTCCGATAGAATTTGCGTGTACAGATTTTAGATTTCTCGTATTATTGGGTTTTTACTTTTCTGGTTTTGGAGGGCCATTATGGAAGATTGCGAGTTAGTGAGAAAGAGATAATGAGAATCACTATTACACAAATATAAATATCTGCTACTAAGTCTCCACTTATCTTAAGACATTGATGTTAATACTTCTTTCTTCTTTCTAATGGAAATCGATTTCAAAAGCAAAACGCTTTCGTCCTCAGTCCATCAATAACAAACTGTTGCCAAGGAAATCTCGGTTACCATGCCTTTAAATTAATTGAGAGTCGATTAATGACACTAAACAACACTTACTTTTAAATTTTCCCGGAACTAGTTTCAGAGGCCTTCCCTCTATCTTCAGCCGGACATCGACTTGTTCTCATTGGTGTAGCTGGCAATATTTTGTCATCGGTCTGCTCTGGTGGTGGTTCGAGGAACTTGCTGAACAAATCTTTCTGGGGGATGTCGAAATTGAATACGTTGTTCCTATTTTTAGAAATAAAGATTTGTTCCCATGTGGACAGTTCTTGTTTTCCTATTGTATGTTTTAGTAATTTTGGTTCTGGATTTATGTTGTGGCTTTTTTCCCAAAAATGCGTGGCAACTGCTGATTTTTCTAATTGTTTGTATTTTATGTTCCTAAAGTGTTCCTTTGCTCTTGTTTCTAAATTTCTTTTGGTTTTTCCAATATAAATTTGACTACAGTCACAGCATTCAATTTGATATATACCAGATTTTTTGTTAGATGGAATGGCATGTTTGAGCAAATTAGGTTTTTTAAGGAGTAATGGTTGACTGGTGCTAGTTGAATGTTTTGTTTTTTGAAGACTTTTTTGAATTTATCAAAGGCCCATGGATGGTAAGTGAATTTTTTGAAGATCATTTTAGTTTCTGTAGCTGAGAGGGTTGTGGTTTCCTTTAGTAGTTTCTTCTTATTTGCTAAGTTCACTTTTTTGTCTACTAGTGATTTGGGAAAGTCATTTTTCTGTGCTATTTCAATAATTTTGTTGTATTCTATTTTGTATTCTTCTGCTGTGAGAGGGATGTTGACCAGTCTGTGTGGTAAACTATTGAAGATTGCCTGTTTGTGGGATCTTGGGTTGTAGCCATTAGCTTTTATGTAGTTGTCTGTCTGTGTTGGTTTTCTGTAAATGCCAAAGTTTATTCTTTTTATATTGGATATTATATTTATATTGGAAAAACCAAAAGAAATTTAGAAACAAGAGCAAAGGAACACTTTAGGAACATAAAATACAAACAATTAGAAGAATCAGCAGTTGCCACACATTTTTGGGAAAAAAGCCACAACATAAATCCAGAACCAAAATTACTAAAACATACAACAGGAAAAGAAGAACTGTCCACATGGGAACAAATCTTTATTTCAAAAAATAGGAAGAAAGTATTCAATTTCGACATCCCCCAGAAAGATTTGTTCAGCAAGTTCCTCGAACCGCCACCAGAGGAGACCGATGACAAAATATTGCCAGCTACACCAATGAGAACCAGTCGATGTCCGGCTGAAGATAGAGGGAAGGCCTCAGAAACTAGTTCCGGGAAAATTTAAAAGTAAGTGTTGTTTAGTGTCATTAATCGACTCCCAATTAATTTAATGTATACAACAACACTGTTTTCAACACTTCCATGAAAGGATTTACCATGCCTTTAGTTTTTTTTTTTTTTTTTTTTTTTAAACATTAACATCTGAAGACGAAACAAACCTAAAAAACAGAATCAACTTGTGCACATCAAAATATCACTTGTGCACATTAGCACAAGTTGATCTCCCCCCACTCAGTTATTTGCAGACAATATTTTGAGAATTTTGAAGAATAAGTTTGTAAACCAGGAATGTCGTACTTCTCGAGATGTCAAACAATACAATAATTCTCAGTTAGGTAAATAACCCAATAATCCAAGCCTGTACTGAAGTATCATTTCTTCTAATAACACTGGGCAACAATTAAAACGTTGCGTTTGTTTTACGTCCTCCAACGTTAAGTCATATCGGACGGTGAATAAATTGGATGAAATGATGCTCAAATGCGTACAGGGTCCATGCAGCTTAGAGCTACCAGACATTCGTCTTTAAGGGTAAGGGAAAACCCCGGAAAAAACCTAATCAAGGTAACTCACCGTGACCGAGATTCAAACTTGGGACCTCTTGAACGTGAGGTGGACACGCTACCATCTACGCTACCGAGGCGGGTCTTTACATGTGTATTTACATGTATTTCCAACTGCTGAATTCAAAAATCACCATAAAAATGATAGATTAGCTCTTGTTTTGAAGATAAAGCGACAGTTAATTTTTTAGAGTGAGAATTTTAAATTTGGGGGAATTTTTTTTTTGGGGGGGGGGAACTTGGCACACCTATCAAATAACAAAATACAATCAAAGAGAAATTTTGGAAATTAAGTGATACAAAAGTCAAGGAAGGCATTTTTGTCGGACTACAAATAAGAGAACTTGTAAAGGATCATGCAATGTGAAATGTGTAGTGTTTAACGCCCTCTTTTACTACATACGGCACCGCAGGCGGTGACACTGATGATATGAGATGAAGCTGGAGAACCGGTGGAATGAAATGGCGGGGGAAACCGGAGGTCCCGGCGAAAACCTGCCCAAGCGCCGTGTTGTCCACCACTAATCTCACTTTGTGGTCGCCTGGGATCGAACCCTGGCCGCCTTAGTGAGAGTCCAGCGGTCTAACCACTGAGCCACAGCGCGGCCAAAGGATCCTGCATTTGACCAAATTTTGGAGGGGAAAGAAAAGGAAGCCTGGGAAGCCTTCAAGGGTGTTGTTCATGGATTTTTAGGCAACAAAAGAGATGACAACTACAAGCATTTGGTGACAGTGCTACTGCAAAAATACCGTAACCTTGGATACAACATGTCCCGTAAGATCCATTTTCTCCACTCCCACCTAGACTTTTTCTCTTCTAGTTGTGGAGCTGTTAGTGATGAACATGGGGAGAGATTCCATCAGGACATTTCTGTTATGGAACAAAGATATCAGGGCCGTTGGAATGAAGTAATGCTTGCCGATTACTGTTGGTCTACGGAACTCCATCACAAGAGGCAAGCTAAAAGACGACGAAGTCATGATTCCCTTCAGACACGACTATCTGCGAAGTATTTTTCCAGCAATTTAGAACTGTTAGCATGTAATTGCCAGTTAAATAAATCAAATGCACTTTCATTGTTGTTAGCATGTGTGTAATTAAAATGTATCCTTTTCTCTCAATCCATTAATATGTAATACTTCCAGCTTGTGTCGGGAAGAGTCAAAATAGAATAAGACGGGAACAGTTATTGAATAATCTAACAATGGAGGGAATTCAAGAAGAAGAAATAGATCAACAAGAAGAAGAATTAGAAGAGGTACAATTAGAAATTGATAATCTTAATCAAGTCAGTGGAAGAAGATTCTTTGTAACCTCAACAGGAAGACAGGAATGGGCAGAGAGAAGAACATTCAGATCTAGGAGAAGAGAGGGAGAGACATTTGCGGAATATAGAAGTAGATTACAAGAGGAAAGAGAAGAGTAGAGAGAGAGTAATAAGAAGAGAAGTATCAAAATAGAGTTGACTGCATGGGCGGCGGAGGGAGAAAGTGATGGCGGAGGCCATAGTGGACTACAGCATTAGTAGATTTAGATGTAGATTTAGAAAATAAGGATTTTGTAATTTTTATAGTTTTTTTTTTTTTTTTTTTTTTTTTTTTTTTTTTTTGCTTTTTTGTGTTTATTTCTGTTATTTTATTTCATTTTATTTTTGTAGATTAGTATTCTGAGAGATTTGTATATTTATAAAAATTGTAAGGATTTTATGGAAAAATAAAGAGAAAATTTGGATATATGCCCCGGTATAGTTGTCTAGGTGCCGGGGTAGAATATTCAGATTTTATTATTTATTTATTTATTTATTTATTTATTTATTTATTTATTTATTTATTTATTTATTTATTTATTTATTTATTTATTTATTTATTTATTTATTTATTTATTTATTTATTTATTTATTTATTTATTTATTTATTTATTTATTTATTTATTTATTTATTTATATTTATTTATATTTATTTATTTATATTTATTTATTTATATTTATTTATTTATATTTATTTATTTATTTATTTATTTATATTTATTTATTTATTTATTTATTTATTTATTTATTTATTTATTTATTTATTTATTTATTTATTTATTTAATCCGTTAATAAGTAATACTTCCACCTTGTGTATATCATAGAAACTAGAGCTAGTAAACGTTTTTCATTGTCATATTTGTTTTTCTCAACCCAAAATTAGTAGGAATTGCTTCATGAAGTGGTCGACACATTCAAAAATTATTTTGTTGTTGCCCAGTGTAATCGTAGCGTCAGATTAGACATCACAGCGCAAGCAGTAAAGGAAAATCAAGAGTAAAAGAAGGGCTGTGTGCTCAATGAAGCTAGAAAAAGACACGCGAGCATATGGCTGAATAAAGAGAGAGAGAGAAAAAAAGCTTTACTCTAAATAAAAAGAAACAAAAAACGACTGCCGCATTTCCTTGATTTACTAGCGTAGTAGGCAGAGTGGTTATAACAAAAGAAGCGTGTTTTATCGCTCGGTCGGTACGTACAGCGAGCATCGGTGCCGACACTGTCACGGCTTTGCAACTTATCTGCCTGAATTCAATTTCCACAATGACGCTCTTGAATAAAAAACGAGTATCACAGCTGGAAAGGCTTTTAATGGATAAAAATATCTTTGTTTTCAATCTCTTGGAATACAAATTTGCGCTTCACAACAGTTTACGAGAGCTTTACTCAAACTTGCCGTAGAGAACAGCTGTTCCCAGTTACTAGACGGATTTGTGTGGGCGAAAAACCGATACCTAAAGAGCAAATCAGAGAAAGACAACGCTGTGTCTTACAAACATATTCCATTGCCATACACAGGTTTCCTTCTGCATTTTATTAATCGGTTACACGAGCGTGGTCTGAAAAATGTTAGACCTAATAAAGATACAAAACATTTTCTGAAATGTATTTCTTTTATTTTTCAACATAGTCTCCTTGTAACTCTACACACACACACTCAACACACTTCTCCCAGCGATGTTCCCATCTCTGCCGTGCGTAAGTGGGCGTGAGGGCGGCAGTCGGGTTGGTAGGCCTTGGCCCTCTAAGGGCTGTCGCGCCATGGGTTATGTTATATAATGTGATCGGTTACACCTCAACGCTCCCCGTAGGGGTGGGGATCCGTCCCCTTCAGCTGCTGTGATGCGGGCGCTGCGGACTCTTAGCACTCGTGGTACCTCTGAAGTTACTAGAGGAACCTCGGGCCAAACATTCTAGTCCCTCTCTGATTGGGAGTTGTTTGGATAGGGTTGGACTCGAGGGCGCAGTGGTTCTCGATTGGGAGTTGTTTGGATAGGGTTGGACTCGAGGGCGCAGTGGTTCTCGATTGGGAGTTGTTTGGATAGGGTTGGACTCGAGGGGGCAGTGGTTCTCGATTGGGAGTTGTTTGGATAGGGTTGGACTCGAGGGGGCAGTGGTTCTCGATTGGGAGTTGTTTGGATAGGGTTGGACTCGAGGGGGCAGTGGTTCCCGATTGGGAGTTGTTTGGATAGGGTTGGACTCGAGGGGGCAGTGGTTCCCGATTGGGAGTTGTTTGGATAGGGTTGGACTCGAGGGGGCAGTGGTTCACGATTGGGAGTTGTTCGGATTGGGTTGGACTCGAGGGGGCAGTGGTTCCCGATTGGGAGTTGTTCGGATTGGGTTGGACTCGAGGGGGCAGTGGTTCCCAATTGGGAGTTGTTCCGATTGGGTTGGACTCGAGGGGGCAGTGGTTCCCAATTGGGAGTTGTTCGGATTGGGTTGGACTCGAGGGGGCAGTGGTTCCCAATTGGGAGTTGTTCCGATTGGGTTGGACTCGAGGAGGCAGTGGTTCCCAATTGGGAGTTGTTCGGATTGGGTTGGACTCGAGGAGGAAGTGGTTCCCAATTGGGAGTTGTTCGGATTGGGTTGGACTCGAGGGGGCAGTGGTTCCCGATTGGGAGTTGTTCGGATTGGGTTGGACTCGAGGAGGCAGTGGTTCCCGATTGGGAGTTGTTCGGATTGGGTTGGACTCGAGGGGGCGGTGGTTCCCGATTTGGAGTTGTTCGGATTGGGTTGGACTCGAGGGGGCGGTGGTTCCCGATTTGGAGTTGTTCGGATTGGGTTGGACTCGAGGGCAGTGGTTCCCCGATTGGGAGTTCGGATTGGGTTGGACTCGAGGGGGCAGTGGTTCCCAATTGGGAGTTCGGATTGGGTTGGACTCGAGGGGGCGGTGGTTCCCGATTTGGAGTTGTTCGGATTGGGTTGGACTCGAGGGCAGTGGTTCCCCGATTGGGAGTTCGGATTGGGTTGGACTCGAGGGGGCGGTGGTTCACGATTGGGAGTTGTTCGGATTGGGTTGGACTTGAGGGCAGTGGTTCCCCGATTGGGAGTTCGGATTGGGTTGGACTCGAGGGGGCAGTGGTTCCCAATTGGGAGTTCGGATTGGGTTGGACTTGAGGGGGCAGTGGTTCCCAATTGGGAGTTGTTCGGATTGGGTTGGACTCGAGGAGGCAGTGGTTCCCGATTGGGAGTTGTTCGCGTAAGTAGCGCATCCACTTCCACTCGTTTTGTGTTTCCGGACCAGATGGGAGCGCTTGTAAGTTTCAGGGTCTTGCCCTATGGAAAGACCCACTGAGGCCCTTTCTGGACAGCTCGGTAACTCCCTGCTCTTGAGAGGGGGGTCAGTCTGCACTCTCTGAGGATATGCCCTGGTATATATCCTCCAGTTTATATACAGCTCAATGCAACAGGACTTATTCCCCTCAAATGCCGAACGACATGGCTCAGCAGGTAGCGTCTCTCTGGTATTCTAGAGGTCGTGGGTTAGATTTTCGTGGCCCTTCTAGACCATTGGATTTTTTCAAGGTTTCTCCGAATTTCAAGTCTCTCCATTTCACTGGTTGGCTGTTACATGATTAAAAGGTTTGGCGTGCAACGTATGTCTGTCTCTCTTTATCTCCTCCCATATGTTTGTAACATGCCTCGTGTGATATGGTCTGTGGTAATTACGTTAGCAAATGTTTCACTTCAGTGTTACTGACAGGCAAAGCAAACTGGTAGAAACTTTGTCGAATATCCAAGACCTGGAGAGAGATTTCTTTTCCTTTTTCCGTTACTTCAGTGACTGCTGAGCGAACAGCTGACAGAAATGCCTTGCAACTTTCTTGGGAAAATACATAAAAGACACTCGTTCTGGAATTGGTTGTGCCACTTCAATCTTTCATATCCTCCACAAACTCTCGCAAAGGAAATATGTTTTCTCCACTCGTTATTTTCAGATCTCTAGAGATCTTTCATACGTTATTTGCTTGTTACCCATGATACTTAGAGAAGGCTATGTATTCCAGTAAAAAGTATTCGATTCAGGTATTATATTGCAAAAAGATTTTACGGTTCACTAAATAATTGGCTATTTTAGAATGAGGTCGAGTAAGCACGTGTAAAAAAACTTGAAAAGCAAAGGACAGATAAATAGCAAACGTAGTACATAAAAATGGTATCTTTCTAGAATGTAAGGTAACATTTCTAATGACATTTTGCCTCTCGAAAACATATTTACATACAAATGTGAATTATATTTCAGATTCTAAAAAGCAATGGGCATATCTATATTTATATAAACGGTTCTTTACTTCACGTTAATTCATTAAAATACTTGCAAAAGTCACCTTTTGCACATTTCTCTGTAGATAAAATAGAAATAACTGAATAAACTGGGTGCTTAAGCAATATCAAATCCCTTAACAGGTGACTGTCATCGCTTTAACAGTCATTTGTTTGCCTGGCCAGGAGATGGAAAAAAAAAAAAAAAAAAAAAGAATAACTACTGAGAAGAGTATAAGGGCTGGAAAATCCAAATCGATAACGAAGATTATCTCGCAAATAGTAAATAATATTTTAAGCAAAAGTCTTTCGGAATGAAGCCGATCTCGCAAAACATTTGCGGAAAGTTCAAACATATTTATTTCATTTGTCCTGAAAATATATTTAACAAATTATATTTTAATCAATATCTTTAGAATCATTTTTGGTGAAGCCAATTTTTGCAAATATTTTCCACATCAATGGAGGTCTGGAATTTTTCTAGATGACCTCACACCCCAACAATAATGGCTGACAATTGGTATCTTCTCATTAACACTTTGCTCCACAGTATTAAATTTGATGTGACATAGAATTGTTTAAAACTGATTAGGTATAATTCACTTGTTATTCCTTACTTATGTAACTCCTGTATATATCTAAAGGTAGAAGGGAATATGCAATGGATAGAGAAAGTTGTATCAATGTTAGGTAAAGGTTCCTTTATTTTAATAAGCGTAATAAATATTCCTATAATTCACTAGATAGAGCCTCGGTAGCTTAGGTGGCAACGTGTCTACCTCACGTTTATAAAAATCCCGAGTTCTAATCTCGGTCAGGGTTATAGAGTATTTTCCAAAGTTTTCCTTTATTCCAAAAGATGAATATCTAGTAACTCTAAGCTCAAGGCCGCGCCGTGGCTCAGTGGTTAGACCGCTCGGCTCTCACCAAGGCGGCTCGGGTTCGATCCCAGGCGACCGCAAAGAGAGCTTTGTGGTGGACAATACGGCGCTGTGGAGGGTTTTCTTCGAGACCTCCGGTTTCCCCCACCATCTCATTCCACCGGTGCTCCATCTTCATCTCATACCACCAGTGTCACCGCCTGCGGGTCCGTATGTAGCAAAAGCGGGAGCTAAACACTGCACATTTCATTTCATTTCTGGTAACTCAAAGCTCTATGTACCCTGTACTCAGTTGAACATCATTTCACTCATCGTCCGATATGACTTAACGTTGGAAGTTTTCCCTTATTCTGAAAGATGAATGTCTGATAGCTCTAAGCTCTATGTACCCTGTACTTATTTGAACATAATTTCATTCATCGTCCGATATGACTTAACGTTGGAGGTTTTCTCTTATCCTGAAAGATGAATGTCTGGTAACTCTAAGCTCTATGTACCCTGTACTCATTTGAACATCATTTCATTCATCGTCCGATATGACTTAACGTTGGAGGTTTTCTCTTATCCTGAAAGATGAATGTCTGGTAACTCTAAGCTCTATGTACCCTGTACTTATTTGAACATCATTTCATTCATCGTCCGATATGACTTAACGTTGGAGGTTTTCTCTTATCCTGAGAGATGAATGTCTGGTAACTCTAAGCTCTATGTACCCTGTACTTATTTGAACATCATTTCATTCATCGTCCGATATGACTTAACGTTGGAGGTTTTCTCTTATCCTGAAAGATGAATGTCTGGTAACTGTAAGCTCTATGTACCCTGTACTTATTTGAACATCATTTCATTCATCGTCCGATATGACTTAACGTTGGAGGTTTTCTCTTATCCTGAAAGATGAATGTCTGGTAACTCTAAGCTCTATGTACCCTGTACTTATTTGAACATCATTTCATTCATCGTCCGATAGGACTTAACGTTGGAGGTTTTCTCTTATCCTGAAAGATGAATGTCTGGTAACTCTAAGCTCTATGTACCCTGTACTCAGTTGAACATCATTTCATTCATCGTCCGATATGACTTAACGTTGGAGGTTTTCTCTTATCCTGAAAGATGAATGTCTGGTAACTCTAAGCTCTATGTACCCTGTACTTATTTGAACATCATTTCATTCATCGTCCGATATGACTTAACGTTGGAGGTTTTCTCTTATCCTGAAAGATGAATGTCTGGTAACTCTAAGCTCTATGTACCCTGTACTTGTTTGAACATTATTTCATTCATCGTCCGATATGACTTAACGTTGGAGGTTTTCTCTTATCCTGAAAGATGAATGTCTGGTAACTCTAAGCTCTATGTACCCTGTACTTATTTGAACATCATTTCATTCATCGTCCGATATGACTTAACGTTGGAGGTTTTCTCTTATCCTGAAAGATGAATGTCTGGTAACTCTAAGCTCTATGTACCCTGTACTTGTTTGAACATTATTTCATTCATCGTCCGATATGACTTAACGTTGGAGGTTTTCTCTTATCCTGAAAGATGAATGTCTGGTAACTCTAAGCTCTATGTACCCTGTACTCAGTTGAACATCATTTCATTCATCGTCCGATATGACTTAACGTTGGAGGTTTTCTCTTATCCTGAAAGATGAATGTCTGATAACTCTAAACTCTATGTACCCTGTACTCATTTGAACATCATTTCATTCATCGGTGTGACTTGGAAATTTTAAAAAGTGCTATTGAGCGATCCAGAAGTCTTTCCAATTTCTGGTTATGTTTGGTAAAATGAGTAGAGACTTTGTACGTTCTACATCACGAGGTTTATTATTGTACCCGGATTTAATTTTTGTTAGGTGGTCGTCATGCATTTGTTTGTGTTTTACATTTGTATGGGACGGAAGTACGACCTCATTTCGTTACGCGGTATCAGGTGTTCACAAACAACTTCCGCTAGATTATACAATAAGGTTCCGGTCCTTTTCAACTTAAATAAAACACTGCCACGCGCCTCTACGGCATTTAACTGACCTCAAACACATTGTCAAAACAAACGTAGAATGTATACTATAAGTAAAGCAAACTAAAAGCTCAATCTCTTTAGCCCACCTCTGTGGTGTGAGAGTAGTGTATTTGTCTCTCTCCAAGAGGTCTAGACTTAGGGCGAGTTATCAAGATAAGGTCCCCCCACCCCGAGCTTTCTGCCAACCCGAAAGTTGAATGTCTGGTAACTCATTTTCTAAGTATACTTGATAGTGATTTTAGATGTAATTTTTTGTTTTTTGCTTAACATGAATCTACATAGTTTGAAGAACATGTCCATTATAAGGTTTTTATGTTTGGGGCAATTAAGTGTATTTAAATGGGGTTTTAAGTATGGCGGTCAGACTATCACGCCCCCTTTTAACTTCACATATTCTCTTCTACTTATAACAATCAGAATTATTTAGGAGATGGGGACTACAAAGGTTTTCTAAGGGTGCAAGAAGCAAATATATATGGACAAGGGGTGCAAGTGAAAAAGCTAGTGTGTGTTGGACACGTACAAAAAAGAATGAGGAGAAGACTTAGAGAAAAGAGAAATAATATGGAAGGGTACATGGTCGTACGCAAACTCCAAACGAGAGCTCCAATTAGCTAATCTGGGAAAGAGTTTCAAAATCTGTGTAAGTTGGCAGTAAAACTATTGAATTTGGTATGAGGGATATTTTAATGATGGTACTACTAAAAGGGAAGCTGTGACTTGAACCAGGTTTTAATTTACACTGTGAATTTCAAAACATTGACGCATCAAGAGTAAGAGAAGCAGAAAAACAAGTGAAGGCAGTGTCTAAGGAAGCAAGAACTAGGATGAGAGAGGATGCTGAGACAACTGGGGTGAGGAATGTGGACCAGGAATGTTTTCAATTTTGGAAATGTTACATAAAAACACAACATTATATTCTTTTGCAATTTATCGTACATTGGAAATTAGTTGTTCATTCACACTAGCCGTGTATAGGACGCACTATGAAAAAGTAGAGCCAGACTGAAAACTTCAATGCCATAGCCGGGATTTGAACCACGGATCTACTGGTCTCCGCCCAGCCGCTCTAAACCATTTGAGCTACTATGGCCAACATGCCGACATTATCGTACATTAACGTACAGTTTTCTAAAAAACTATAATAGATAGAGCTTTGAACTTTTTGTATATATGCAGATTACACTGCTCTAAACATCTGGTAAAAGCTTCATATGTTACACTTTTATTAAATTCTTCAAAAAATATTTTAATATATAAAAGATTAAAAAATAAAGAGTACATTATCATTTATTTTTCAAATTGCTATTATTGATTAAAATGTCTTAATGTTTCACCAGCTATGTGTAATAGCATGTTTGTAAAGTGATTACGCAGTTTGTTACTTCAACTGTTTATGCGAAAAGGGCACCTAAAGAGGAAAACGCGCGAATATTTTGTGTTTACTGAAATACCAATAGAGCAAAACTTATAAACTTTACTCATGATTTGATTACGGTTTGTGAATTAGAAGAGACTGATATATAAGTGGTAAAAGTTACATTATGATAGATTGCATAGCTTTCAAGAAACACTAACCTATATTACATTGAAATTCCACATGCAAATTGCTTCTCTGACACTACCAGGTGTCCTTAAAACATTTGACTATCAGTTAAAATCTACTGTATTCCCTTTTTGCCGAAAAGAATAAAAGAATTTATGAAAATATTTATGCCATGAACATAAAGGAGGTAGAGGGATAAGCCCTTGTAAAAAGGTTTTCGAAAAATGATTCGAGAAAAACAAATGCGATTTTTCCTAAGGCACTTGGGTTTTCCTCAGCCCATCAGACGTAAAAGCTCTTTCCATTGCTATATATCATCTTGCATTTCTATTCATTATCCAGATCATCATCTCATTTTCTATGTTTGCGGGCTCATTTGGTTCTTCTTTGCAATTCGTCAGCTCTTCAGTTCTGAGAGAGGGGAGAGGAGGATTTACAATTTTGTCTATATAATTTGTTCCTTTGGCATTTCATCCCCCTTCCTCTGGTTCTGTGTTTCCTCATTGGGGTATCTTCAGAATTGGATTAGGGCGAGGTAGCGAAAATAGAATTATCGTGTTGGAGCAAAAATCTAGGACGCGGTTTCATTACTGCAGCGAGGATATCACTTTTACCTCGCCAGACTCCGAGATGACTTTACTTGGGAAATAGACGGCATCCCATTTTACGTAGCAAATAACCAAGAATCATCATCAAACACGTTTCGCAATTAAAGAGTTTGCTAGAGCTTATAGCAAAATGTGTCCAATAGCTAAAATAAAACGAAAATTGAAAGATCGGGTATGACTTTACCAAGACAGTTGCAGATATCGCCTACAAAAGTAGCACTATGTATAAAATTTCACTTTAACTACTGTATCAATAAAATACTATAATATTTATTGTAGTTTTTACATTTAGTAATGAAATGTACAGCTACAACTTGTATTCATTCAGTAATTAACAAATATTTTCCTATATGTTCACATTCTACTGACAATACATTCGTGAATGTAGCTTTCTCAAATGACAATCAAATTAACCTAGAAACGACTAGCCAACATCGATTGTCTCATATTAGCAGCCGGCCTTGGTCTAAGTAGCTCTGTATTCCAGAAAATAACATTACAAATAATTTTACTACTTCATTAAGTTTAATTAAAATAAGTAAGTCTTTTTAATGATTAGGTTAAGTGTTTGATAAAACATTGTATGGTACAAGACTTATTTATACACTCGCGGAAACTAACTAACTTTGCACTCACTCTTATATTGCTTAGTCCGGTTCAGAAAGTACAATAACCTCAATTAATATGTACCATGTGTAAAGGGGGAAGGGTGTGTTTTTGTTGTTGGTATTATTAGTGAATATAGAAGCACAACTGTTTTTAAGACGATGAAGCCAGCACTATCGATTTCATTTTCTGTCTCAGTTAAGATACTTCTGACTTACAAATATTTGGGATTGCAATGTTTTCAGATGACCCTCTATGTTTGGTATAGAAGCTGAATGTTGTAATCTGTGAAAGTGAACCAACCAGCAAACAAGTAGTGACATCTGGTGGAGCAGTTCAGTTGATTGCACTACCAATCTATGGAGGATTACAACTTCGGGCTTCTGATGAACAGCTTCAAGAAAAACCAAAGAAGAACTAATAGAATAAAAGGGAATTGGGGGAGCAACCCTATGTCAGTCTCTTGAGGAAAATATTTATCATCGACTTTTCTGGTAGACAGACAAGGGTCCGCCCAGACGCTATAAACTCAGTGGCAATGGACATGAGCTGCCACTGTCTCTCTTTATTACCAATTTGCAGACAGAAGTGTTCATAAAATACGTGTGCATAACATCATTTGGGATCTCACACACACTAGAGTGGACATGTATTACTGTGACTTTTATAGTTCCCTACAGAATTGGATCAGACTTGCTGGCCGAACAATGAGCCGCTCCCCTTTGTTAAAGTGAGAGTCGGAGACACCTCCAACCGTGCTTACGTGTCTCGTGCTATGTCACATCGAACGATGAATGAAATGATGCTCAAATGAGTACAGGGTACATAGAGCTTAGAGTAACCAGACATTCATCTTTCAGGGTAAGAGAAAACCTCCAACGTTAAGTCATATCGGACGATGAATGAAATGATGTTCAAATAAGTACAGGGTACATAGAGCTTAGAGTTACCAGACATTCATCCTTCAGGATAAGAGAAAACCTCCAACGTTAAGTCATATCGGACGATGAATGAAATGATGCTCAAATGAGTACAGGGTACATAGAGCTTAGGGTTACCAGACATTCATCTTTCAGGATAAGAGAAAACCTCCAACGTTAAGTCATATCGGACGATGAATGAAATGATGTTCAAATAAGTACAGGGTACACAGAGCTTAGAGTTACCAGACATTCATCTTTCAGGATAAGAGAAAATCTCCAACGTTAAGTCATATCGGACGATGAATGAAATGATGCTCAAATGAGTACAGGGTACATATAGCTTAGAGTTACCAGACATTCATCTTTCAGGATAAGAGAAAACCTCCAACGTTAAGTCATATCGGACGATGAATGAAATGATGTTCAAATAAGTACAGCGTACATAGAGCTTAGAGTTACCAGACATTCATCCTTCAGGATAAGAGAAAACCTCCAACGTTAAGTCATATCGGACGATGAATGAAATGATGTTCAAATGAGTACAGAGTACATAGAGCTTAGAGTTATCAGACATTCATCTTTCAGGATAAGAGAAAACCTCCAACGTTAAGTCATATCGGACGATGAATGAAATGATGTTCAAATGAGTACAGGGTACATAGAGCTTAGAGTTACCAGACATTCATCTTTCAGGATAATAGAAAATGTTGGAAAAAATCTCTCACCCTGAGCGAGGTTCGAACACGGGAGCTCTTGAACGTGTGGCAGATACGCTACCAGCTTCAAGTACAGAGGCGGGTAATGATGATGGAGATGAAGGAAACCCAAACCCGCATTAGGGTTAACAAATAGTATCATTATATCAGGGCACACAGGACAACACAATGCGACTGGCATCAAAAAGGCGTCTATTGGTGTACATTAAAGAATCAACGATTCTTTTGTCTAGGCAGTCTGCGGTCTTTGGTTTCATCTCTGTCGCAGGCAATTAGCGACATAAACTGTTGATACATCGATTATGCGAGATAATTGGACTGCATGTGTACTTGAGAGGTGAAGGGTGGCGCCATTGAGTCTGATGAGAGGGAGCACCTCTCCCACTCCCAGATGCCGGAGCATTGTATGCAAATCGTCTACCCAGGGGTCGCTTTCAACAGCCAAGGAAAACTCCACACCGATTCTCTGTCTATTGGCAAACACTGCCATCCTTCTAATTAAAGTTGACGGCGTTCCTTTGTCTCCTTTTACCTATATCCTATACACAACTGCTATTGTTTCCCCACAAGATCATCGCACAAGAACTGCTTCACTCTTTATTCAGAGTCACTAGAATGTGAACACATCTCAAGCTCGCAGCTCTACGAGGCGAAAATTTTGGTCAATGAATCATACGAGAGAAATTGTAATTGTATGTATGTATTTATTTCACTGCAATCGGGTACTACCCGGTGGCAGAGTTAAGAATACAGATCAAATTACATATACTAGATTTACAACAATAATACAGTAAACAATACAAACATGATATCATTTTACTTTAGTCACTTAAAACTTATCTAATTACTTCTCTATTTATATATTATATACCATTATAATTCAAAAGTTAAACTATAAACTATCTAGATTTTTTCTAAATTTCTTCATCGACAGGGGACAGCCCTGAAAGACTGCTACAGGCAATTCATTCCATTCTTCATTGGTTCTATTAACAAAAGAAAATTTTCCTACGTCGGTTCTGTATCTTCTACCCTTAATTTTATACCTATGATCGTTTCGTCCATAATAATCCGGATTATCTAACCTTACACTAACGTCCACCCATGCCTTTACACCAGCATTAGCTTTGAATAATGCTACCAACCTATGTTTTTTACGCCTAATTCTTAATTCCTCCCATTTAGTCTCATCTCCTTTTATAGGCCCAAAATACTTGCCTCTTTTTATGAATTTTATTGCCCTCTTCTGTATGTTTTCTAATGGATCGATTTGGTTAGCTCTATACGGGTCCCAGCATGCTACTCCATATTCCATAACCGGCCGCACTAAGGCCTTGTAGGCAATTTCCCTGGACCTAGCGCTCCCCTTTTTCAATATTCTCATTACGAAATGAAATGCCTTCCACGCATTCCTAGATGTGGAATTTACTTGTTCGTCCCATCCAGCATTACTTGCCAGGTACACTCCCAAGTATTTGCAGCTGTCCACCTGTGGAATTTGCACCCCTCCCATGTGATAGTTAACAATAATTTTGCCCTTAGTTCTACTAAAAACAATCGACTTACTATTCTTGGCATTAATTGACATTTTGTTAGCCGCAGCCCAATTACAGATTTCATTTAAATCATCCTGAAGAGCGGTTTCATGCACTGTATTCCGAATTGTATTATAAATGATACAATCGTCTGCAAACAACCTTATCTGGCAGTTAATATTAACAGCAATGTCATTAACAAAAACGAGAAACAGTAAAGGTCCTAGTACTGAGCCTTGCGGCACACCCGAACTTACGGCTCCCCTATCGGACAGCTCTTTACATACTTTAACTTTTTGCGTTCTCCCTTTCAAAAAATGTTTAACTCATAATACTACGCGTATTGAACATATTGACAGAAGAATTGCACGACAGATGAGCTGCATGTCCTGATTTACAAACTGTCTGGGCATTTGCCTGCACTACCAGTAAGAACAATCACTTCTTAAAAAAAACTTAACTACGCTAAATATTTGATTCAAAAAAATACAAATATCTAATGTCAAGAACTCTTGCCGCATGAACAGATTTCCAAATGAATGCACTAATCCTAAAATACTTCAATGCAGGTTTGATTCTATGTGGTCTGTTCAATAAAGAATGATCACAATTATTTTTGACAACGTACCTTTACTCATCCTCATAATTTTGATGGTCCTTCTCAAAACAGTCTCCCCTGAATGCGATGTACTTGTTCCAGCGTTTCTGTCAGTCTTCAAAGACATGCTGGAAACCATTTTTGAGAGAACCTTCAAAATCGCCTCCGCAGCCTTCACCACTGCTTCTGATGATGGGTAATGCCTCCCACGAAGGCGTTTCTCAAGTTAGGGAATAGAAAAAAATCACATGGGACTGACTCCGGACTATAGGGAAGGTGAGGGATGCACTTCACTTTGATTTTTGCAAGATATTCAGCAACAACATTGGCAATATGCGGCCGCGCATTATCGTGGTACAGCATCCAGCCTGTTTCATGTAAACGTGGTCTTTTGCGCCAGATATGGACTTGCAATGTTTTCAGGACATCCCTGTAGTATTGTCCAGTTACTCATGTGTGTACAGGTGCAACATACTGATAAACCATTCCATGAATATCAAAGAATGAGATGACCATACCTTTCCCAGCAGAAGCAACCACTTTTGCTTTTGGGGGGGGGGGGGGTTGGTGATGGAGATTTCCACACTGAGCTTTGCTGTTTGCTCTCAGGATCAAAATGATGTAGCCAAGTTTCATCAGCAGTGATTACGTTACAAAGAAACTCCGGATCTTCCTCTAACATCAACTTTAACTACATGCAGACCTGCATGCGAATGTCCTTTTGTTCGGGAATCAACAGTCTTGGAACACATTGCGCACAAACACGTCTCATGTGTAATGTTTCTGTCACTAACGTGTGGGTGGTACCCAATGAAATGTTCAGTATTTCAGAAAGTGATCTTAAGGTAATTCGTCGATCCTCTCTCACAATGGCAGCAGCAGTGTTGATGTTTTCTTCCGTAAGAGCAGTAACTGGAGCACCGGGTCCATCTTCCTTTGAAATTGATTATCTCCCCTCTTTAAACATTTTAAACCACCTTCGAGCTGTGCTGTAGGGAAGAACGGACTCTCCATGGGCCTCCTGTAACATTGTATAGGCCTCAACTGAAGATTTGTTGAGACGAAAGCAGAATTTCAAAGCCGCGTATTGTTCCTCGCGTGTTATCTCCATTACAGCGGTACGCGATACTGAACGAGTCTGAACTTGCACGATTCTCACAGACGGGAACCAGGAGTACCAGAAGTGAAACTACGACGGCGTGTTTGTTTCACATTAAGCTAACAGAATATAATAAGATTGAATTTTATTGCGAAAAATTATGACTGTTAAAAATTATGATCATTCCTTATTGAACAGCCTTTGTAAATTGAAAAAAAAAAAAAAATCATTACATTTCTTCTGTTAAAGAAAAAATGATTTTGTTTCATTGGTGCGAAATGTTAGGCAAATATCTTTTCTAATACTTAAAGAACTTTGTGACTCGCAGGATGGGTTCAGTTCTAAGAGAGCTGGTAGCGCAGATAAGAGGTTTGTGTTGGGTTTTCCACAACATCTTCCTGAGGAACTGTCCCCGCGTGATGAGCTTGCCCTATTTCCTTGCTGCAACCTGATATATGTACGTATTCCTTGACAGTGATGGGCTTTGCCATTTGTCAGTGACACTTGCGGATGATGTCGTATAGCAAAATAAATGACTTACTCAGCAAATGACATCAAGGGGGCGATGCGACACGCTCATTCGGCTTTAAAACTTCAATTCACAACTTTATAAATGACGATCGGGTTCCCTCCACTACATTAACCTAGTTCTTTTGAATGAAAGCATTCCTGACCTTCTTCTCCACTACGTACGTATATATGAAGTATTGTATTCCACCAGAACTTTAAGAGATATCATCGGAAATACACATTTTAGTTTCCTTTGATCCAGAAAGCAGCATATTCATAAAAAAGGACCCTCTAAAGCGATATCTTTCAATAGAGTAATATAAAAATATATAATGTAAAAATGAATATTCGGTTAAATGCAAAACTGGCACCTTAAATTCAGCGACTTCCAAAGACAGAACATTTTCAACAAAACTGTCCTACCCCAAACTATTTTCTTACACGGAATATATTTAAAAAAATTTAACAGGTTGAAAAATGATATCCAGCTATCATAAAGCAAAAAGCAAAAGACAATGGGTAAAAAAAGAAAGACTTTTTTACACTATACTTTTTGTAATAATTTTAAGAACATAGCGAATAATTTAAAGTAAAAATATATAAAAATTCGATTATTTTGTGTACTTTTTATTACATTAACGGCCCCCAACTATAAATCATATCCGACGATGAATGAAATGATGTTCAAATAAATACAGGGTACATAGAGCTTAGAGTTACCAGACATTCATCTTTCAGGATAAGAGAAAACCTCCAACGTTAAGTCATATCGGACGATGAATGAAATGATGTTCAAATGAGTACAGGGTACATAGAGCTTAGAGTTACCAGACATTCATCTTTCAGGATAAGAGAAAACCTCCAACGTTAAGTCATATCGGACGATGAGTGAAATGATGTTCTAATAAGTACAGGGTACATAGAGCTTAGAGTTACCAGACATTCATCTTTCAGGATAAGAGAAAACCTCCAACGTTAAGTCATATCGGACGATGAGTGAAATGATGTTCAAATGAGTACAGGGTACATAGAGCTTAGAGTTACCAGACATTTATCTTTCAGGATAAGAGAAAACCTCCAACGTTAAGTCATATCGGACGATGAATGAAATGATGTTCAAATGAGTACAGGGTACAGAGAGCTTAGAGTTGCCAGACATTCATCTTTGAGGATAAGAGAAAACCCCGGAAAAGCCTTATCACCCTGACCGAGGTTTGAAGTTGGAACCTATTGAGAGAATATGACGCAGACACACTACTATCTACGCTACACAGGCGGGCGCGTTTTGCGGAGATGCACTCAATGAAGAAAGCACAAGCAACTGAACTATTGTACATCTTGTTTTGCACATAGGAATTCAAAATTTACAAGGTGCCAAACTGGACCACTGTTGTTGTGAGCGTGACAGTTGGTTGGGCGCTGATCTGATTTCTACACCACAACACTGCTGGACCAAAGAGTGCAGGTATCAGAGACAGTCACATGACAAGCCGTAAGTCTGTCTGAACAAATATGACTTTCAAATGGGGTGATGTTTATCATTGAATGTTACAAGGTCAGCAACCAATCGGAATATTGCATTTCCCGTAAGTGGGGTGTGACGTGCGAATACATCTCTAATTAATATTATTTGCACTAAGAGGGAAATCCAAATTGCAAAAAGCTACCCACGTAGGAGACAAACGTTTTAACACAACCGTAAAAACTCAATAGTTTTTACTCAAATAGTTTTCATAATACAAATAAATATATGAATAAATATATATTCCCTTACGACTAGCACCAGTGAGACTTTACGTGCTCTAGGATAGTATGCAAGAGAGAAGAAAATATGTGAAGAGTGCCGGTACCGAGGTGGCAAGGTAAATGTATCTTATTTGCCGCAATCGAGAACTCTTTCCATTTAAAAACATAATAGTGAAGTGCAAGAAACGAATACACACAATAACTGACTATAGTTACGTTGTATTTGGTGTAAGAGATAGCAGATTAAGTGAATTACGTAACTAGTACTGACACAATGTCAATGCTTTTAACTGAACACTACACTACATGTCATTAAACCAATCTTCTCTCTCACTTGTTGGTTTTGTAGAAGCGTGGGATTTTCTCAATTAGAGTTGAACGATTCGTTTTTGATATTCTGTTTTACAGGAAATTGCAGAACAAACGTGGCGCATGTTGGGGAGCCGTTGTGTTGCGAGGTTTTGTTTGGACAATGTCCCAAATGTTTACACTGCACAGGATGTTTGCATGTTTTGTTACACTGGTGAGAGATTCAGCTGTTTTAACAGCAGTAGAACTCGGCCTCCTGGAAGTAAAGGCTACAAGATTCATGTCTATCCTAATAGTCACATCGCATCTATTATAACTTCCAGGAGCATTTAACTAGCTTCACTTGTTTGTTTTACTTTATGAAATACTTATTTCACTTTAACTACTGTATCAATCAAATACAATCACTATACCTACATTTCAAGTAAAATATTTATTGTAGTTTTAACATTTAGTAATAAAATGTACAGCTACAACTTGTATTCATTCAGTAATTAACAAATATTTTCCTATATGTTCACATTCTACTGACAATACATTCGTCAATGTAGCTTTCTGAAATGAAAATCAAATTAACCTAGAAACGACTAGCCAACATCGATTGTCTCATATTAGCAGCCGGCCTTGGTCTAAATAGCTCTATATTCTAGAAAATAACATTACAAGTAATTTTAATATTTTAGTATAGTTTAATGTAAACAGTAGTAAGTCTTTTTAATGTTTAGGGTAAGTGTTGGTTAAAACATTGTATGGTACAAGACTTATTTATACACTCGCGGAAATTAGCAAACCTTCCACTCGTCCATAACATAGTCTTGACTTATTACTAACAGAAATAAGTATTATCACATACATAAGTACAGTGTGATCCATATATGACTGAACCATTTCAATAGGCCATACCTTTTGAACCAATAATAGGACACACGTATAACTTTGGGAGAATATAATACACAATTGGCAGATTACATTACACTATTTACATCTCAGAGAAAATGTTGGAAGTGTGCTCCACCAGCATCTATACATGTCTGTACTCGTATCACCATATTCTCAAGTTTTACGGAGAGTATCCTCGCCAATGTTACTTATTTCGGTTCGAATGGATACCTTGAGAACATCAATTGTCCGTGGCCTATTCTTATACACTCTATGTTTAGATACCCCCACAATAAAAAATCCGGTGAGGTTAGGTCAGGGGATCTGGAGGCGCCACAGACCTTTTGAGATTATTCGATTATCAAAGAAACTGGTTATAAGTTCCATGGTATCGTTAGATGTATGACACGTTGCTCCATCTTGTTGGAAATAACCTTCTCTCAATTCGATACCATATCCGTAAAACTTGAGAACATAGTGAGAAGAGTACAGACATGTATAGATGCTGATAGAGGACACTTCCAACATTTTCTCTGAGATGTAAATAGTGTAATATAATCTCCCAATTGTGTATTATATTCTGCCAAAGTTGTACATGTGTCTTTTCATTGCTTCAAGAGTTATGGCATATTGAAATGGTTCAGCTATATATGTATCGCACTTTAGGATTGCATATGGATCGCATTCCATTAAAAAAATCCATATAAAGGATGTTTTGAGGAGCTTGAATTCACATCAACATCTAAAAAAATCATGTACCTACATCTGTATACAAAATAAGCCAAAAACAAAATATCCTATTAATACCAAACTTGATATTCAGTATCTTCCGGAGACATGACGCGAAGATTTTCAAGAAAATCCTACTGTCTTAACTGCCCTTTATGCAAAAAAGTTTTATAAATTTTGTAAGGTTTCAAATACCATACGTTTAAATTATCTATTTATTAAATAAAATATGTATCTTTAGTTTCCTGTGAAGGACTCTTAATTCAGAATGACTTTTCTTTCGTATACTTTTCTTTTAACTTATTTACAAACATCTAGGTCTCTTTATTTCAAACTTGGTTGCTCTAGCATCCACTATTTCTGGAGTACGGTGCTATTCAATTGTTTTGAAAGATGCCACGGAACGATTATTGAACAGTAAGACTGGTGTAAAGGGAGATAATTTTTAAACATCTGAATATCTAGTTTCCACTATCCAACTTGTGCCTTAAAGAAAATGAAATCACTTCGCCAAAGATTTGTGTCGTTTATTATTAAGCAAATTTAAAGGAAGCCTTCGCAAGAATATTTCTAGTAAATATATAAAATAATTTATAGAGAAAGACATGTGAATGTAAGTAAGAATGGACAACACTAAGTCGACTGATAAATTTAATCGAGGCTAATAAAATGATTGAGTGAGTGTGTGGTGTTTTAGGGCCCGTCGACGACAAGGTCATTTGGGCGCGAAGTCAACACTAAAACCTAAAAGCTACACAAATTAAGCTAAAAAGGTAACATAGAATAAAAACACTCAACTATTAAAAGTACACTAAAAAAGCCCATCCCAGGACTAACAATTTAAAATCTCTAAAATTAACAAATATAAAATGTAAGTCAGACTTGTTTATAAAAACCGATTTCGGCAACAAACCGCAGTGCCTTAACCACGGCCACTGGGTCGTCCCCTAAAACTTCCAGCAAGTTAGTCCCCAAGCCTACTCACTGGCTAATAAAATGAGATATTTGAAGAAAGTTCTTTCCACGTGGTAGGTATATCACAAAAAAAAAAAAAAAAAAAAAAAAAAGTTTGCCAAAATAAAATTGACCAAATCTTCAATTTTTCAAGCATATTTTGAAAATGTGAAAATGATGCTTTAAAACTTTTGAATTCCGTCGAACTAAAACTCAGCGAGGACGTCTTGTGGATGTACTATAAAACTTTCAACGGAACTTCCTGTTTGACCTTTTCCGGGCAGGAAGAGGTTTTTAAGGAAGTTTGTATCTCGTCCCACCCAGTAGAGTTCTGAGGGAGCCTTAAACTCATAACTTGGACAAAGTTGCTAATGTTATATCCGAAATCGAATAACGACTGAGCAAACTCAATTTATGAAGTTCAGACGATAGCTAAAGATCAGCCATTCTTCCTCGCCTCTTCTCTCTACTCTGATCCAATTTTTATTACTTTACACGTGCACATGACAAAAGAAGCACAGATTCAGTTATCATTACAAGTAAGAACAGAAGAATGGACAACACGATTCAAAGAATGTTAGTATAACGTCTTCACATACCTGTCGTGTTTGTTACTTCACTCTTACTATATTCTAAGAGTCCTCAAGTTGAAATTTTCAATGTTTCTCTCTCAGTTTTAGTCTCGTCATCTCATAGAATCTTCCTTTACCCAGTCATTATTTTACACTTATGGGTAAAAAACAAAACCAGCTGTAGAGTTTAGCCAAGTACGTAATATTTTCATGGCATCTAGACGTCGTCAAAATCAGAATCTATACGACTGTCTTTTCTTTTTCTCTGCCAGTTTCCTGCGACATTCATACAACAATTATTTATTTTATATAAAATTTCTCTGAACAGCTGCAATTCAACTGTTAAATGCTTCAAGGAATGTAGATATACCTTGGATTTTCTGTGGAGTTCCCCTCATTTTCATTATACTTTATAAAATATGAAGCCTAACAGAATAAAACTAATAAATACGAGGGTGATCTGAAAAGTTTCCGACCTCAACATGAAGATGGCAGCACTCGTAAATAACAACTAGTAAATCTCATTGTTCATTTGTTGACAGTTACTCACCAAAGTTTCAGCCATTTTCGAAGCTAAGTTGTTATATAACAGTCTTTTGGGTGAGTTGATGTGAATGTTTTTATGAAAATAGACAAAATCGAGTATCGAACTATCATAAAATATTTGTTTTTGAAAGGCAATACACCTACGCAAATCAAAGATGAGTTGGATTCTGTGTATGGGGACTCTGCACCATCATTTACCACAGTGAAATTTTGGGCAGCTGAATTTAAACATGGCCGTAAGAGCTTGGGAGGTGATGAACGTTCGGGACGTCCAAAAATTGCAACTACCAACGAAAACATCGTCAAAGTTCACCAAATGGTGCTAGTCGACCTCCAATTTAAAGTGCGGTAGATAGCAGAGGCTATGAACCTGTCAGAAGAACGTGTTTGTCACATATTAAATCAACATTTAGACATGACAAACTTTTCAGACAACCTATGTTCAAATATTGTTCATATGTGAGATATATATTTCCCTTTCTTGGTTAAATGCCTTCAGTATTTCAATCAATGCTTTCATTATTCGGTTTCTATGAGGCCAGGCAAAGTAAATGTAGTATCAAATAACCATACTCGACTTCATCTTTAACTGCTCTATGTACCTGTATTTACTCATTGTTTAAGAATGGTTATCATTATTAACAGAATTTTAAACTTTCTTATGACTAGAAATTAATTATTTTTCCACGCTAGCCTTATTAGTACAATGTTCGGATAGTCACGTTGAATAATGCAATGCCTTAGCCGGGATTTGAACCACGGATCTCCCATTCGCTGTGCGGTTGCTCTAACCAACTGAGATACTACGGCCAACATGCCGACATGATTTTAAATTCTCCAACTGACTCATATGTTTCCCGGTAGACCACTAGGGGTTCTCATATGCTATGAGACACGCACCTTTTGTGACGACTTACTATGCTGTAAGTACTTAAGCCCCAGGCTTCATAGTTAAACCACTGAGCTACTATGACCAACATGCCAACATGACATTAAATTCTCCAACTGACCCGTATGTTTCCCGGTAGACCACTAGGATTTCTCATTGCTATGAGATACGCAACTTTTGTGACGACTTACTATGCTGTAAGTACTTAAGTCCCGGGCTTCATAGTTAAACCATTGAGCCACTATGACCAACATGCCGACATGACATTAAATTCTCCAACTGACTCATATGTTTCCCGGTAGACCACTAGGATTTCTCATTGCTATGAGATACGCAACTTTTGTGACGACTTGCTATGCTGTAAGTACTTAAGTCCCGGGCTTCATAGTTAAACCACTGAGCTACTATGACCAACATGCCAACATGGCATTAAATTCTCCAACTGACTCGTATGTTTCCCGGTAGACCACTAGGGGTTCTCATATGCTATGAGACACGCACCTTTTGTGGCGACTTACTATGCTGTAAGTACTTCAGTCCCAGGCTTCATAGCTAAACCACTGAGCTACTACGGCCAACATACCGACATGAAATTAAATTCTCCAACTGACTCGTATGTTTCCCGGTAGCCCACTAGGGGTTCTCATATGCTATGAGACTCACACCTTTTGTGGCGACTTACTATGCTGTAAGTACTTAAGTCCCAGACTTCATAGTTAAACCACTGAGCTACTATGACCAACATGCCGACATGACATTAAATTCCCCAACTGACTCGTATATTTCCCGGTAGACCACTGGGGGTTCTCATATGCTATGAGACACGCAGCTTTTGTGGCGACTTACTATGCTGTAAGTACTTAAGTCCTAGGCTTCATAGTTAAACCATAGAGCTACTATGACCAACATGCCGACATGACATTAAATTCTCCAACTGACTCGTATGTTTCCCGGTAGACCACTAGGAGTTCTCATATGCTATGAGACACGCAGCTTTTGTGGCGACTTACTATACTGTAAGTACTTAAGTCCTAGGCTTCATAGTTAAACCACAGAGCTACTATGACCAACATGCCGACATGACATTAAATTCTCCAACTGACTCGTATGTTTCCCGGTAGACCACTAGGAGTTCTCATATGCTATGAGACACGCAGCTTTTGTGGCGACTTACTATGCTGTAAGTACTTAAGTCCTAGGCTTCATAGTTAAACCACAAAGCTACTATGACCAACATGCCAACATGACATTAAATTCTCCAACTGACTCGTAGTAGTAGTAGTAGTAGTAGTGGGGCTTAGGGGCGCACAACAGCTGAGGTCATTAGCGCCCGAGCTCAGACTAGGTAAAGCCCAACTGAAATGTAAACGCTAAAATCAATAAAATCCACTAAAATCCACTAAAAGGTCCAAAAACACAATAAACATAAAAGATGCTCAAACTGTTAAAATAGCTAAAATAGGAGTGTCGAGATGAATCTGAAATGAGGCACGGCGAGGGATGTTGAAATCATATGGAGCGAAGCATTCCGCTGCGCTGTAAAAAGTCGAAGAGGCCCTCCACAGCAGCAATATCATCCCTCAACATTGCGCTGAGGTTGGATGCCAAACCCAAGGAGGAGCGCAACGTTGAGTAAAATCGGCACTCCACTAAAAAGTGCTCTACCGTCAAAGGCTCACCGCAGTGAGAACAATCAGGTGCTGAGTCCTGGCGTAACAAGTGTTGATGGCTAAAACGGCAGTGCCCGATGCGAAGTCTAGCTAAAATAACTTCTTCCCTGCGAGAAGAACGTGAAGACGTGGCCCAGGGAAGCGGAAGAGGTTTAACCTCCCGGAGTTTGTTCCCAACGAGCGCGGACCAGTCATCATGCCAGCGAGTGTTGATGGCTTGGCGAAGGGAAGCACTAAGATCTTCGAAAGGAACAGAATTGCTAAAAACTGTGGGGGATAAAATAGCAGACTTCGCGGCGGCATCAGCAGCCTCGTTGCCCGGAATGCCTACGTGTCCGGGAACCCAAACGAACGACACGTGGAACCCTGAATTAGCGAGCGAATGCAGCCGATCCTGTATTCGCTGTACTAGGGGATGGCTGGGGTACAGCGAACGAATGCTCTGTAGAGCACTCAGAGAATCGCTACAGATGGCAAAGTGGTTAGAGTGCTGCTGGCTGTTAAAAAGTAGGGCTTGATAGATACTAAAAAGTTCAGCGGTAAAAATCGAGCACTGTCCGGGAAGACGAAACGTAAAACTCTCCGCAGCAGCTACGAAGGCACAACCAACACCTCGGTCGGTTTTAGAGCCGTCCGTAAAAATAAAACTGTAGTTCTTAAAATGCTGCTGAAGTTCTAAAAATGCGGATTGGATGCCAGTGGTCGGAAACGCAGACCTGGGCATGGACGTCAACCCAAGGTGGAATAAGGAGTCATACCGCGACCAAGGAGGAAAATTAGATTCCCTCCGAGGTAATACTGGCGGCAGATAGGCGTCCAGGGCCCGAACAAGCAGGCGAAAGCGAACACCGGGCGGAAGTAATGCAAGGGGGCTGACAGCGTACTGGCGATCAAGAGACGAGTCAAAGAAAGGCTTGTACGTTGGGTGCGTGGGTAGAGAGGATAGACGGCATGCGTAGGTGCATAAAAGAATATCTCGTCTATAGCACAGGGGGGGTTCAGCTGCTTCAGCGTACAGACTGGGGATGGGGCTGGTTGGAAAAGCACCAGTAGCTAGACGTATCCCCTGATTGTGCACAGGATCCAAACGACTCAAAATGGAAGGCCGTGCCGACGAATATACCACACTCCCATAGTCAAGCTTTGATCGCACCAGGGACCGATAAAGCTGTAAGAGCACGGTCCGATCAGCTCCCCAGGACGTACCTGTTAAGACACGTAAGATATTGAGGGATCGGGCACAGCGACCTTTCAGGGAAGCGATATGAGAATCCCAGCTAAGCTTCCTATCGAACACCAATCCTAAAAATTTAGCTTCCTCTGCAAAAGGAAGCGTATGGGGACCGAGGTGGAGTGAGGGTGCATCAAACGCCTTACGGCGCCAAAAGTTCACGCACACGGTCTTCTCGGTGGAAAAATGGAAGCCGTTGTGGAGGCTCCAAGTGTAAAGGCGATCTAAACAGACCTGGAGCCGACGCTCCAAGATACTCGTCCGCCGAGAGCTACAATATACGGCGAAGTCATCCACAAATAAAGAAGAGGATATTCCAGCGGGAATACACTCAGTGATAGGATTGATGGCGATGGCAAAGAGGAGAACGCTGAGGACCGATCCCTGGGGTACCCCGTTTTCCTGATGGAAAACGCGGGATAAATTACACCCCAACCGAACACGAAAGGACCGCTCCTTCATGAATTCCCGGAGGAAAATGGGAAGTCGACCACGAAGACCCCACTGATGTATGGTGCGTAGTATGCCAGTCCGCCAACAGGTGTCATAGGCTTTCGTAAGGTCAAAAAAGACGGCCACAGTTTGGCAGCGGCGCAGGTAGGCGTTCATGATATGAGTCGAGAGAGAAATCAGGTGATCAGTGCTGGAACGGTAACGGCGAAATCCGCATTGGATGTTGCACAGAAGGTTCTCCGACTCAAGCCACCAACGTAAGCGCCCAGTAATCATGCGCTCCATCACCTTACACACTGTACTGGTGAGGGAAATGGGGCGGTAACTGGAGGGCAAACGGCGGTCCTTACCCGGTTTTGGGACCGGAATGATAGTTGCCTGTAGGGAAAACTCCGTCACGCCAGATGCGGTTGTACATACGCAGTAGATAGTCTTTACTAGCAAGGGAGAGGTGTTGAAGCATAGCCACGTGAACACCATCAGGCCCAGGAGCGGAAGAGCGAGAGGAGCATAACGCCGAGTCCAGCTCCCGTAAGCTAAATTCGGCGTTGTAGCACTCAAGGTTAGCTGAGCGGAAAGATAATTCCTGGGCCTCAATCTGAGATTTGAGGACCCGAAACGTCGAAACGTAGTTAGCAGAGCTGGAGGCGGCAGCAAAAGTGCTACCCAGGCAGTTAGCAACATCAACCGCATCTACAACAGTGAGAGGTCCATCCTGAAGTCCAGGAATGGACAAGGGTGGCCGTTTACCGGCAACACGTCGGAGTTTCTCCCAAACCACAGAAGAAGGGGTGGCGTGCGAGAAAGAGACAACAAAGGAAGTCCAGGACGCTCTTTTGCTAGCCCTAAAAACACGTCGGGCTCGTGCGCGCAGCTGTTTATAAGCTACCAAGTTCTCGACGGTAGGGTGTTGTTTAAATATCCTAAGGGCTTTCCGGCGTGCGCGAAGGGCATCGCGGCACTCAAGAGTCCACCACGGGACAGGCAAACGCCGAGGCTCCGTGGAGGATTTCGGAATAGATTGCTCGGCAGCGGAGACAACAACTGAAGTGAAATGGTCGACCAGAAGGTCGATAGTAGTAAATTCGGAATCCTTGAATGTGGCAGCTTCGGAAAAGAGCACCCAGTTAGCCTTGGAGAGTTGCCATGAGGCTGCACGCGAGCAGGGAACGTTGTGGGAGAGCAACGTTAGCACACATGGGCAGTGATCACTGGAATGAGTGTCAGATACTACATGCCATTGGAAACAATGAGCAAGCTGTGTGGAGCAGAGAGAAAGATCGAGGTGGGAGGGAGTACCGGTGGAATCGGAAAAAAAGGTGGGTTCACCAGTGTTTAAAACAAGGAGAGGAAACTGGTCAAAGAAGTCAGCAAGTAGGGTCCCCCTTGCACACGCCCTAGGAGAGCCCCAACACGGATGATGGGCATTAAAATCCCCCAAAAGAAGAAAGGGTGTGGGGAGCTGCGAAGCTAGTTGAGAGAGGTCCGCAGGAAGGACGGAGTCTGAAGGGGGGAGGTAAACTGTGCATAAGGTAAACGATAAACCTGGAAGACTGAGCCGAAGAGCAACAGCTTGCAATGTAGTGTTAAGAGGTAGAGGTTGACCAAAAACATCAGCACGTGTAAGGATCATGACACCACCATGAGCAGGAGAGCCCACTTCCGGCACAAGGTCGAAGCGTACCGGAATATAATGACGCAAATCAAAAGCATCCTGAGGGCGAAGTTTGGTCTCTTGTAAACAAACCGCTATGGGGTTGTAGGACCGCAACAAGAGCTGGAGCTCTGCCCTATGTGAGCGCACACCACGAATGTTCCACGTTAAAAGAGCCATGGAAAAGGACTAAGGGGTAGCGGCGGTTTAGGGAGAAAATTCAAGATAGCAAGAGCGCGAGGAATGCGGGTTCAGGTGATCGGACGTCGTTTCTCCTTTTTTCGCACTTTGGCGCACTTGGGACCGACAAACGGTCGCTCCATGGGCGACTCCTCAGATGTGCGGGAGTCAGAAGAGTCCCTTCGAGAAGGGGATCGGGAAGCCGACTGAACAGAAGCCCTGCCTGTTCCTCGAATGCGACTACGGGAGCGGCACACCGTAGAAGTACCGGGAGTAGTGCTGACCGACACGGACCGTGAAACTGCAGCTGGGGCAGTAGAGGAGCTAGATGAGGCTGTTGGTGCCAACGCCTTAAAAGGATTGGCAGTCTCCAGCAAGTCGCATTGGGTTGACGCATCCGAAACATTGACGGTCCGTGTGGCAACAGACTGCGCAGGAGAGCGACGAACTGCGGATGCGTAACCTAAGCTGGCAGCGGGTTTCAGTTGCTCAAACCGTCGTTTTGCCTCTAGAAAGGACAGACGTTCTTTGACGCGCAGTTCCTGAATGGCCTTCTCATCAAGAAACTGCGGACACTGCCGGGAGCTGGAGGGATGCGTACCACCGCAATTGGTGCAGACCGGGTCACGAGTACATGTAGCATCGCCATGGGGAGGTAAACTGCAACGGTCACATACAGCATCAAAAGTACAACGGGCCTGAGTATGCCCAAACCGCTGACACCGAAAACAGCGCATAGGGTTTGGGACATACGGTCGCACTGCAGCACGTTCGTACCCACAATAGATAGCGTCCGGTAATGTGGTTCCTTTGAAAGTGAGGAAGACTGTCCGCAACGGAACAGACTGTCCATCACGTTTACCAAGGAGACGGTACGCCTCGCACACATTCTGGTCAGTCAAATTAGATGCTATTTCCTCGTTAGAGAGGCCGTCCAAACTGGAGGTTGTCACGACCCCTCTACAGCTATTCAAAGTCTTATGTGGGGCTACCCGAATGGGGTAGGAACCCAACAAGCAAGCCTTCAGGAGCTTACTGGACTGATCCTGGTTCTTTGTTTCTACCAAAAGGGTACCGTCTCTTAACCGAGTTGCAGATTTTAGAACGCCACATATCCGATCAAGCTCGCGTTGGATATAGAAAGGACTAATGTCTCGCATTGTCTTGTTTTCACAAGTCAGGGTCACGACCAAAAACGAATCAAATGGTGAAGGTTTGCGCGGAGGAGCCATGGTTAAAGGACCCCCTTCCGGAACTGTCGGCGTCAGCCTGCCATCCGGGGGTTAAAGAAAAAGACACCAAACCTTCACGGTCTACGCCGTCATGGGAGACCCCTCCCACGACCGATCTCGATTGTACTTCAGAAGAGCTACCGTCCAACTACTGTTGCCCAAATGTGAGAACCGTTCACCACGTGACACCCCGGCTTTAGGCCCCTACCACAGGAATAACCGCCTGTGGCCCCCCACTTTAGGCCGTGCAGCAGTCAACAGACGCATGCACGGATTCAGGGGGCTTGTGGTTGATTACACCGGGGCTCCCGTCAGCGGTAACACGTCCGGCTGGTAATACTGGCCCAATGACTCACGGCCTTCGGACCATTAATACCAGCCGGGCCTCATTGAGACTACGTGAGTGTACATGACGGTGTGGACGGGCTCCGCACCTAAGGTCACACACAGGGTCAGTAGGGAGTCCACTACAACCTTCACGCCTGAGACCTCCGGAGAGCACGCAAGTCGGAAGCCGCGCTGGAACCGTGGGACAGGAACCACGGAGACAGAAGAAAGATCCCTGGTGGTGAGGCAGGAGTTTATAAACCTAAACAGCTAAAGCTAAAATAGAGCAATAAACCTAGAAGAGGAAGAAGCTTAAAACTAAGGGTGACCAACGTGGCACAACCAAAATGGGGTGAGAGGGTGACGATGGGGATGATTGGCTCGGGACCCCGGGATCGCCAATGCCCGTACCTACCGTAGTAGGCCCCTGGGGGGAACTGACTCGTATGTTTCCCGGTAGACCACTAGGGGTTCTCATATGCTATGAGACACGCACCTTTTGTGGCGACTTACTATGCTGTAAGTACTTAAGTCCCAGACTTCATTGTTAAACCACTGAGCTACTATGACCAACATGCCGACATGACATTAAATTCTCCAACTGACTCATATGTTTCCCGGTAGACCACTAGGAGTTCTCATATGCTATGAGACACGCACCTTTTGTGACGACTTACTATGCTGTAAGTACTTAAGTCCCAGACTTCATAGTTAGACCACTGAGCTACTATGGCCAACATGCCGACATGACATTAAATTCCCCAACTGACTCGTATGTTTCCCGGTAGACCACTAGGAGTGCTCATATGCTATGAGACACGCACCTTTTGTGGCGACTTACTATGCTGTAAGTACTTAAGTCCCAGACTTCATTGTTAAACCACTGAGCTACTATGACCAACATGCCGACATGACATTAAATTCTCCAACTGACTCATATGTTTCCCGGTAGACCACTAGGAGTTCTCATATGCTATGAGACACGCACCTTTTGTGACGACTTACTATGCTGTAAGTACTTAAGTCCCAGACTTCATAGTTAAACCACTGAGCTACTATGACCAACATGCCGACATGACATTAAATTCTCCAACTGACTCGTATGTTACCCGGTAGACCACTAGGAGTTCTCATATGCTGTGAGACACGCACCTTTTGTGAAGACTTACTATGCTGTAAGTACTTAAATCGCAGGCTTAATAGTTAAACCACTGAGCTACTATGGCCAACATGCCGACATGACATTAAATTCTCCAACTGACTCGTATGTTTCCCGGTAGATCACTAGGGGTTCTCATATGCTATGAGACACGCACCTTTTGTGACGCCTTACTATGCTGTAAGTACTTAAATCGCAGCCTTCATAGTTAAACCACTGAGCTACTATGACCAACATGCCGACATGACATTAAATTCTACAACTGACTCGTATGTTTCCCGGTAGACCACTAGGAGTTCTCATATGCTATGAGACACGCACCTTATGTGGCGACTTACTATGCTGTAAGTACTTAAGTCCTAGGCTTCATAGTTAAACCACTGAGCTACTATGACCAACATGCCGACATGACATTAAATTCTACAACTGACTCGTATGTTTCCCGGTAGACCACTAGGAGTTCTCATATGCTATGAGACACGCACCTTATGTGGCGACTTACTATGCTGTAAGTACTTAAGTCCCAGGCTTCATAGTTAAACCACTGAGGTACTATGACCAACATGCCGACATGACATTAAATTCTCCAACTGACTCGTATGTTTCCCAGTAGACCACTAGGAGTTCTCATATGCTATGAGACACGCAGTTTTTGTGACGACTTACTATGCTGTAAGTACTTAAGTCCCAGGCTTTATAGTTAAACCACTGAGCTACTATGACCAACATGCCGACATGACATTAAATTCTACAACTGACTCGTATGTTTCCCGGTAGACCACTAGGAGTTCTCATATGCTATGAGACACGCACCTTATGTGGCGACTTACTATGTTGTAAGTACTTAAGTCCCAGGCTTCATAGTTAAACCACTGAGCTACTATGACCAACATGTCGACATGACATTAAATTCTCCAACTGACTCGTATGTTTCCCGGTAGACCACTAGGAGTTCTCATATGCTATGAGACACGCACCTTTTGTGGCGACTTACTATGCTGTAAGTACTTAAGTCCCAGGCTTCATAGTTAAACCACTGAGGTACTATGACCAACATGCCGACATGACATTAAATTCTCCAACTGACTCGTATGTTTCCCAGTAGACCACTAGGAGTTCTCATATGCTATGAGACACGCAGTTTTTGTGACGACTTACTATGCTGTAAGTACTTAAGTCCCAGGCTTTATAGTTAAACCACTGAGCTACTATGACCAACATGCCGACATGACATTAAATTGTCCAACTGACTCGTATATTTCCCGGTAGACCACTAGGGGTTCTCATATGCTATGAGACACGCACCTTTTGTGGCGACATACTATGCTGTAAGTACTTAAGTCCCAGGCGTCATAGTTAAACCACTGAGCTACTATGGCCAACATGCCGACATGACAACTGACTCGTATGTTTCCCGGTAGACCACTAGGGGTTCTCATATGTTATGAGACTCGCACCTTTTGTGACAACTTACTATGCTGTAAGTACTTAAGTCCCAGACTTCCTAGTTAAACCACAGAGCTACTATGACCAACATGCCGACATGACATTAAATTCTCCAACTGACTCATAAGTTTCCCGGTAGACCACTAGGAGTTCTCATATGATATGAGACACGCACCTTTTGTGACAACTTACTATGCTGTAAGTCTTAAGTCCCAGACTTCCTAGTTAAACCACTGAGCTACTATGACCAACATGCCGACATGACATTAAATTCTCCAACTGACTCATAAGTTTCCCGGTAGACCACTAGGAGTTCTCATATGCTATGAGACACGCAGCTTTTGTGGCGACTTACTATGCTGTAAGTACTTAAGTCCTAGACTTCATAGTTAAACCACTGCGCTACAATGGCCAACATGCCGACATGACAACAGACTCGTATGTTTCCCGGTAGACCACTAGGAGTTCTCATATGCTATGAGACACGCAGCTTTTGTGGCGACTTACTATGCTGTAAGTACTTAAGTCCTAGACTTCATAGTTAAACCACTGAGCTACTATGACCAACATGCCGACATGACATTAAATTCTCCAACTGACTCGTATGTTTCCCGGTAGACCACTAGGAGTTCTCATATGCTATGAGACGTGCAACTTTTTTAACGACTTACTATGCTGTAAGTACTTAAGTCCCAGGCTTCATAGTTAAACCAATGAGCTACTATGGTCAACATGCCAACATGACATTAAATTCTCCAACTGACTCGTATGTTTCCCGGTAGAACACTAGGACTTCTCATATGCTATGAGACACGCAACTTTTGTGGTGACTTACTATGCTGTAAGGTCTTAAGTCCCAGGCTTCATAGTTAAACCACTGAGCTACTATGGCCAACATGCCGACATGACATTAAATTCTCCAACTGACTCGTATGTTTTCCGGTAAACCACTAGGAGTTCTCATATGCTATGAGACACGCACCTTTTGTAACGACTTACTATGCTGAAAGTACTTAAGTCCCAGGCTTCATAGTTAAACCAATGAGCTACTATGGCCAAAATGCCGACATGACATTAAATTCTCCAACTGACTCGTATGTTTTCCGGTAAACCACTAGGAGTTCTCATATGCTATGAGAAATGCACCTTTTGTGGTGACTTACTATGCTGTAAGTACCTAAGGCCCAGGCTTCATAGTTAAACCAATGAGCTACTATGGCCAAAATGCCGACATGACATTAAATTCTCCAACTGACTCGTATGTTTTCCGGTAAACCACTAGGAGTTCTCATATGATATGAGACACGCACCTTTTGTGACAACTTACTATGCTGTAAGTACTTAAGTCCCAGGCTTCATAGTTAAACCGCTGAGCTACTATGACCAACATGCCGACATGACATTAAATTCTCCAACTGACTCGTATGTTTCCCGGTAGACCACTAGGAGTTCTCATATGCTATGAGAGACGCAACTTTTGTGACGACTTACTATGCTGTAAGTACTTAAGTCCTAGGCTTCATAGTTAAACCACTAAGCTACTAACACCAACATGCCGACATGACATTAAATTCTCCAACTGACTCGTATGTTTCCCGGTAGACCACTAGGGGTTCTCATATGCTATGAGACATGCACCTTTTATGACGACTTACTATGCTGTAAGTACTTAAGTCCTAGGCTTCATAGTTAAACCACTGAGCTACTATGGTCAACATGCCGACATGACATTAAATTCTCCAACTGACTCGTATGTTTCCCGATAGACCACTAGGAGTTATCATATGATAGGAGACACGCACCTTTTGTGACGACTTACTATGCTGTAAGTACTTAAGTCCCAGACTTCATAGTTAAACCAGTGAGCAACTATGGTCAACATGCCAACATGACATAAAATTCCTCAACTGACTCGTATGTTTCCCGGTAGACCACTAGGAGTGCTCATATGCTATGAGACACGCAGCTTTTGTGGAGACTTACTATGCTGTAAGTACTTTAGTCCCAGGCTTCATAGTTAAACCACTGAGCTACTATGGTCAACATGCCAACATGACATTAAATTCTCCAACTGTCTCGTATGTTTCCCGGTAGACCACTAGGGGTTGTCATATGCTATGAGACACGCACCTTTTGTGGCGACTTACTATGCTGTAAGTACTTAGGTGCCAGGCTTCATAGTTAAAGCACTGAGCTACTATGTCCAGCATGCCGACATGACAACTGACTTGTATGTTTCCCGGTAAACCACTAGGAGTTCTCATATGCTATGAGACACGCACCTTTTGTGACGACTTACTATGCTGTAAGTACTTAGGTGCCAGGCTTCAGAGTTAAAGCACTGAGCTACTATGTCCAGCATGCCAACATGACAACTGACTTGTATGTTTCCCGGTAAACCACTAGGGGTTGTCATATGCTATGAGACACGCACCTTTTGTGGCGACTTACTATGCTGTAAGTACCTAAGTGTCAGGCTTCATAGTTTAGATAGTTTATTTACGTCATTTAGTGTCCAAGCCGAAAGCGGGTAGCTGAAGAATTTCATATGTCGCCACATCGCCAGACGGAGAGCGGGAGATCCGTGTCTCAAACACCGGCTATGGCATTGAATTTTTTAGCTTCTTTCCTTTTCCTACACTCGACTAGAGTCAAAAAAACAATTTCCATTAATAGTGGTCTAAATTATGATGCTATATGACTAATTTACAAAACCAGCAACAGGCGAGTGGCTCCATCTGGCAACAATGTGTTGCCTGCTGAGTCATGGCATGGCCTGCTCTGTAACACTGTACCTTGTAGTGCATTACCATCAATGCGCGCGGGGCGAACCAGATCGATACCTACCCTCGACTTCTCTCGCACCATGCAATGTTCTAACAGCTGCAGGCTTTTATTAGCACCAGCATCCAGCGAAAACTCTACCATATCCGTGTCCATAGCCCACTTTGTCACAATCCATAGAGTAACCATGTAACAAGTTCGACCACATTGTCTCGTTTAATACAAATTTTTCATCCATTAAACATTTTTTCTAAGTTAAAATATTTTTTAAATATTTGATTATTTATATTTTTATCTAATGTATAAGGAGGAGATTCATAGGCACTAAAAATGTGCAAAATAGGCACTTAAATAGGCACTAAAATTTGTTAAGTAAACACTTAGGAACACACAATTTTAGTAAAATGTCTCTTATAATGTACTATAACAAAAGACAATCATCGAAACATATACTGCAACAAATTCGCTAAACACATACTATTTTGCAGTTCCGTAGACGAAATAGTTCACAATTTATTCCAAATTTCATAAATGGCTTTACTTCGAGTTAAAATAACAGATATTTTCGTATAATTAAAATACATATAAATCCACTTCAGTAAGAACCATAATGTGCAGAAAGGTGTGAAGTAATTAACTATGGAAAAAAACAAAAGCATGGGTTTTGGTAGCGGGGGCTTAAGGGTGAAAATTGAAATATTTGAAGCTTCTGTTAGATTTGTTTCAAATATATAGCATTTATTTTTGTGATAGATCAAGAATGGAATAATTACCAAGTTTCAGCATTCTAGTTGTAATAATTTCTGAGAAATTAACAACTTACGTCAAAATTACAGGTGATTTTCAAAATGTCCCACATATTGTAATTTAAAAATTAATGCTTGGGGTATAAGTTGCTCCACCTATTTTAACCTATTAATGACCTGTATTTGTATTCGCCATATCAACGAAGGGAAGAAATAATCATACCTATTTAACAATTTGTATTTTCCTAAGCGTTTTCAGTAAGAAGTAAGCATTATAATACTTTTCAATACAAATAACAAAAACACAAAAAATGTAAATGGGTACACTTAATATGCAGTTGCCCTTAGAGACGTGTTTAGAATTTCATACAGATTAATAGAAAACTGCATCCTGTGGATCATTTTGAGGTTAGAAAAATGAAGAAAATGTGGAATCTGAGAATTCTGAGGTTAAAATTACGTAATAGCAGCTACGATACAGGTGTAGGGTTATTTAAATAGTCATGTGATGTTTCTGTAGTGGCGCTAGAAAAATAAAACGTTATATTATTGAAGTGTGTCTATATTAATTTTAAGACAAAAAAACTAAATTTGGTATTGTAAGTTTTGGGCCAAATTGCACAGATGTGTCTCCTTAATAAATCCCTTTTTGTATATCCAATGTGTAGCAGTAAGAAATTTCTCTTCCCCGAAAACTTCACGTTGAAACCAACAAATACAAAGTTGTCACAAATTACAAACAGAGGAAATTGGCTAAAAATGCAGTTTTAAACACTAATAAGTAGAATAGGCACCAACGTCTGAAATAGGCATTTATAGGCAATATAAAATTAAGCAATTAGCTAATAATTGCAGGAAACGTGCTTGTAACTTAAAAGCCTACGTTTCTGAACAAAGGAATAAAATAGGCAAATAAGGCAAAATCCCCTGCTCTTTAATAGATTCAAACACATAAAAATATGAAGTTATATGTATCTAAAGAAGTTAATGATCAATACACGATTATTCTGACAAAAGCAAGACACAAAGATTTGGGGGAAAAAAATGAAAGCATTATTTCAGGAACCTAGTTTCAAAGATGGACAAGAACCATTGGCAATATTTTTCACTAGAGAGTTATTTGTGTTTTACTATCACAGCTTCATTTTGTTAACCTGAAAATGTTTGAGTGGCATATTTGCAGCTCTACTAGCACAATAATCAAGGTCTCCACTTAAAAATATTTTTTGAATACACTATAAAATGAGTGTAAAATATGCAATGTCCGCATTTGAAACTAAACTTGGCTTACGTTCATTTTTGAAACAAAAGAATGCCCATGTTAAGGAAATGAATTATGATTAAATACAATGAATGTTAGAGTTTTATTGCAATTATTATAATAGCTTCAGTTACAGCATTACGAAATGAAACACACGTATTTCTTGGAAATTAATTCTTCTTTCACACTGGCCATGTGTAGGCTAAATTGTAGAAACCTAGAGCCAGACTGTAGAAATTAATGCCATAGCCGGGATTTGAACCATGGATCTTCTAGTCTCCGTCCAGCCGCTCTAACCATTGAGCTACTATGACCAATGTGCCGACATAACATTGAATTCTCCAACTGACTCGTGCATAGTAAGTCACCATTAAGGTAGTTGTCTCCTGTGTTTATGAGAACTCCTAGTGTTTACCAGGAAAAACACGAGTCAGTTGGAGAATTTAAGGTCATATCGGCACGTTGGCCATAGTAGCTCAATGGTTTAGAGCGGCTGGATGCGGACCAGAAGATCCGTGGTTGAAATCCCGGCTATGGCATTGAATTTTTCAGTCTGGCTCTACGTTTCATGTATTTCTTCTTAATTTTGATATATACCATATACTTTCCATTCTTCTTACTGTATATCTGTGCAGATAATGTCTGTTTCACTACAAAGATTTTCAAAACAGGTACACTGAACAGTATTTTGTGTGTCAAAAAGAAGTCGCTTGGGGCTAGATCTGGTATGTCAAGCAGTTCAAAAGGTAATTCGTGGATTTTCGCCATTGCAACCACTGAGGTGTGAAACAGAATTTTCTTTTTCTGCAAATGTGACCGTTCTCCCCAAGTTCTGCCTTCAGCTTGTCCAGTAATGATGCGTAGTATGCTCTGTAATGGTCTTTCATTTTTGAAGATGATCGATTAAAAAATAGTCCATAAAAAACAGTCACCATCACTTTCCCACCCGAAAGAAAAAACAGTTTTTGCTTCTTTGTAGTTGGTTCCCCATTTTCAGTCCACTGTTTCGACTGTATTTTCGTTTCGGGCGTATAATGCTGTATGCTAGTTTCATCTACAGTAATTAATCGGCGCCAAAACTTGGATTAATTGCGCCTAAACTGCGCCAACAGAGCGTCGGAAATGTTCATTCGAACACATTTTTGGTCTAACGTGAGCAAATGCGGCAGCCAACGCGCGGACAGCTTTCTCGTCTCTAAATGTTGATTTAATATGTGACAAACACGTTCTTTTGACATGTTCATAGCCTCTGCTATCTCTCTCACTTTAATTTGGTGGTCGTGTGACACCATTGATGAACTTTGTGAATGTTTTGGTCGGTAGTTGTAGTTTTGGACGTCCCGAACGTTCATCGTCTCCCAAGCTCTTACGGCCACGTTTAAATTCAGCTGCCCAAAATTTCACCGTGGTAACTGATGATGCAGAGTCCCCATACAGAGAATCCAACTAATCTTTGATTTGCGTAGTATTGCCTTTCAAAAACAAATATTTAATGACAGCTCGATACTCGAGTTTGTCCATTTTTATAAAACACTAACATCAACTCACTCAAACGACTGTTATATAACAATTGAGCGTATAAAATGGCTGAAACTTTGGTGAGTAACTTCAACAGATGAACAACGAAATTCACTAACGAGTGCTGCCATCTTCATGTTAAGGTTGGAAACTTTTCAGAGTGTTTTAAGGAAAACGAAAGAATATTGTTAAAAATGCTGTTCACTTTTAATTGCGTTTCTTTTTTAACAACAGGGTAAAAGATAAAGCTACTTGATTTCATAAAGATTTTACTCACATAATTATATTGGATAACTGTCTTCAGCAGTTTCTTTAATTAAATGATTTACGAGGCGTGTCTGTAAAATAGGGTCTCAAAGGCTCTGGAGCCGTGAGGAAGGCTGTTAGGCGAGATTCGGCAACACTGAAATGAAAATGAAATGTGTAGTGTTTAACGCCCGCTTTTACTACATATGGCACCGCAGGCGATGACACTGATGATACATGAGATGAAGATGGAGTACCGGTGGAATGAGACGGCGGGGAAATCGGAGATCCCAGAGAAAACCCGCCCCAGCGCCGTGTTGTCCACCACAAATCTCACTTTGTGTCCGCCTGGGATCGAACCCGGGCCACCTAGTCGGCAACACTGGCGTGTAGCTTGGTTACACTCCTTCAAATCCCCACCTCAACGAACCCGTTGTAACCATTAGTCTTGACTGGGCAGCCGTTTGCGATGGAGCTTCCTATCACTTCCGCCGCCAAGTGCGAGAGGGGTGTAGTGATCCGTTTTTTGAGTGCCAAGGGCACTGAAATTCATCGTCAGTTATGCGAAGTCTATGAGCCACAGTGTATGGACGCGAAAGTGGGTCAGAGAGTTGAAAGACGGACGTACAGACGTCCTTCGGTTTTAGCCGAAACAATTGCAAAAGTGGAGCAAGAAATGTTTAAAGATCGGAGTGTGACAGTTGACGAGCTCTGCGAACTTATCCCTGAAGTCAGTAGGACTACGATTGACAAGATTTTGACCGTACATTTGCATTATCGCAAGGTGTGTGTGAGGTGGGTCCCCAAAATGCTCACCGAAGACCATAAACGGCTCACCGATTCCTGGAGCGCTATGCAGAACAGGGCGAGGAATTGTTGGATTCAATTGTCACTGGCGATGAAACCTGGGTGCACTACACAACACCAGAAACTAAAGAACGTTCTCGTCAGTGGCGGCATTCGAGTTCGCCGAAGCCACGTAATTTCAAACAGACATTTTCTGCCGGCAAAGTGATGACCAGTGTGTTTTGGAACAGAAAAGGTATATTGTTGTGCGAGTTTATGCCTTCTGGCACAACAATAAGCGCCGCTAGCTACTGTGAGACTTTAAAAAATTGCGACGTGCCATTCAAAATCGAAGGAGGGGAATGCTGACGAAGGGAGTGATTTTTCATCACAATACTAGTCCTCGTACTGCACATGCAACAGCTGATCTCCTGTACCAGTTCGGATGGGACAGTCCAGACTTAGCACCTAGTGATTGTCATCTGTTTCCTGAGTTTAAGTCACACCTGGGTGGAACACATCTCCAGACCGACGATGATTTGAAAAACGAGGTTGAGCGCTACCTGCACAACTTGGCGGGAGAGTGCTATGACAAGGGTATACAAAAACTGCCACAGCGCATACAAAAGTACATCGATCGCAATGGAGATTACGTTGATAAATAGTTGTAAGTTCTTCCTTTCCATAATGCAACATTCATTTCAAATAAACATGTTTTCTATATAAAATAAAATTGGATATCATATTTTAATATGACCAGAGTGGATTTCTAACCCTCCACTGCTGCAGTAAAACATATGACGGCTGCGATGTATTTATGTGTTTGCCCACTTTAAGCCCAGAGAGTTTACAGCTGAACTCGTCACTTATCATGATCATCCTTCGATATGTAGAGATTATGAACTTATCAACAGCACAAATGTTCCGTGTTTGAACATCGCGTGATAAAGGCATCTTCAATTTACCCACGCTCCTGGCAATAAAACCATTCCCAAAGGGATGATTAATTACATCCTTCTCAAAATGCAACATTTATATTCGCTCTTGAATCTTAATTAAAGGGCGAACAAAGCGAGAGAGCCATAATAATTTCATGGTAGCCGAGATTCCTATTGATTTTTGGACCGGAAATTTGTTTTAACTACACAGGTCTGTTGCCGTGGTAACTGTTCTTCTAGCAAAAGGATGAACGAGATCTCAGCATGAAAAAAGTTGTTAACAAAGAGAAAACTCGGCAAAAGCAGCATAACCCAATTTCACTGCCCTTCAGTTCCTCCCAAACATAAACATTTTACAACTTAAGGCTCTTTATGACTTTATGGAAGCATAACACACAACAAAAAAGCTTCGCATTTCAGAATGATACAGGTACAGAGGCCGACAGAAGCATTCGAATAATATGTATGTATGTATTTATTCACTGCAATTGGGTACTACCCGGAGTCAGAGTTAAGAATACAGATCAAATTACAAATACTAGATTTACAACAATAACACAGTAAACAATACAAACATGATATTATTTTACTTTAGTCACTTAAAACATATCTAATTACTTCTCTATTTACATATTATATACCATTATAATTTAAAAGTTAAACTATAAACCATCTAGATTTTTTCTAAATTTCTTCAGCGACAGGGGACAGCCCTGAAAGACTGCTACAGGCAATTCATTCCATTCTTCAATGGTTCTATTAACAAAAGAAAATTTTCCTACGTCGGTTCTGTATCTTCTACCCTTAATTTTATACCTATGATCGTTTCGTCCATAATAATCCGGATTATCTAACCTTACACTAACGTCCACCCATGCCTTTACACCAGCATTAGCTTTGAATAATGCTACCAACCTATGTTTTTTACGCCTAATTCTTAATTCCTCCCATTTAGTCTCATCTCCTTTATTAGGCCCAAAATACTTGCCTCTTTTTATGAATTTTATTGCCCTCTTCTGTATTTTTTCTAATGGATCGATTTGGTTAGCTCTATACGGGTCCCAGCATGCTACTCCATATTCCATAACCGGCCGCACTAAGGCCTTGTAGGCAATTTCCCTGGACCTAGCGCTCCCCTTTTTCAATATTCTCATTACGAAATGTAATGCCTTCCACGCATTCCTAGATGTGGAATTTACTTGTTCGTCCCATCCAGCATTACTTGCCAGGTACACTCCCAAGTATTTGCAGCTGTCCACCTGTGGGATTTGCACCCCTCCCATGTGATAGTTAACAATAATTTTGCCATTAGTTCTACTAAAAACAATCGACTTACTTTTCTTGGCATTAATTGTCATTTTGTTAGCCGCAGCCCAATTACAGATTTCATTTAAATCATCCTGAAGAGCGGTTTCATGCACTGTATTCCGAATTTTATTATAAATGATACAATCGCCTGCAAACAACCTTATCTGGCAGTTAATATTAACAGCAATGTCATTAACAAAGATGAGAAACAGCAAAGGCCCTAGTAATATTGCACGTACTATAAATGCTGTAATATTTATTTGGCAGCCATGAATTTTTAAACTTGCAAACATTAACCTTTTATGTCTCGGAAACAATACTTAACATATCACTTTGTTTGTATTTATTACACAATCTGTACTGTATTCTATTGTTCCCTCTTAATGGAAGACAAAAGTATTCGAGAGTACCCAATCAACATGTATCAACATTTATATATTCATGAGTATTAGGATAACTCCGAGAGCAGCTCAGGACATCGATATTTTTCAAATTTTATTGGTGATGCTCACAACCCTAGGAGTCAAGCCCCTGCCAAACTATTGAGCCGAACTGAGCGGCAATACTCGCACGACACCCCGACGTGCCGTTTAATTACGGAAGCACCTACAAAGTTGAAGACAAAAGTATCCTATTCTTGTGTAAAACATATCATATATCAGGTTATACAGTTCTGTAGACAAGAAAAGCAGGAGAGAAGGTTACTCGTACCCCTTGAAAAAAGCAGCAGTTAGGACATCAAAAATAGTGGGAATGTCTGAGAGAACCATCATGAACATAAAATGCTTCATCAACTCGGGTTAAGGTTACTACTTCGAGGAAAAATGGAAAATCACGCACATCCATATCTCTTGATGAATTTGATAAGCGCGTTGTACGTAGTTTTGGAGTACTATGAACAGAAAAGGAAACTCCTGAACTTCGCTAAATAATAACACTAGGGAACACGTTTTTGTAACCGAAACCAAATAGGCTACTTCTTATGCAAAATGACTCGCTGATTCCAAAAATGCCTCTGAAAATGCTGTATCACGTAACGTTTTTGAGATATTCTTGTTCTTTTATATAAAATTACAGAAATGAGGTATGATACCAACTCATATTGACTTAATTTAAAATAATAGCCATTGACTCTTCTAAATACAGCTTAAAGGCAGTGTTGCTTCATAATGGCAATTTACTACCTTCAATACCTTTATTTCATGCCATAGGAATCGAGGAGACATACGATTCCATGTCCATCATTTTAGATGCTATTAGTTATCAAAACCATGGCTGGGAAATTTGTAGTGACCTCAAGGTAGTTGCATCGCTAACGGGACTGCAGGGTAACTGACAAGCATTTTATAGTGAAAGAATGGGGGAAAAGGGAAGACTATACCCTGGAGCAAGCAATGTTAAGTATGTGCCTACAGTAGACCCAAACGAAGTTCTTCTCCCCCCACTTCACATAAAGCTCGGGTTAATGCAGGATTTTGTTAAAGGTTTGGACAAAAGTGGAAGTGCATTTGAGTATTTAAGAAATATCTTTCCCAAAATAAGTGAATCTAAATTGAAGGAAGGTATATTTGTCGGTCCTCAAATAAGACTACTTCTTAAAGACAGTGTTTTTAATCAAAGCTTAAACGTGTTGAACTGGCAGCATGGAAATCATTTAAATCAGCGGTGGAGGGCTTCCTGGGCAATAACAAAGAAGAAAATTATGAAACTTTAGTCTCAGAACTATTAAGGAGCTACAAAGAAATGGGTTGCCTTATGTCACTTAAAATCCACTTTTTGCACTCTCACCTTGATAGTTTCCCTACAAACCTAGGAGCTGTAGTAAGTGATGAGCAAGGTGAGCGTTTTCACCAGGACATTTCTGAGATGGAAAGACGTTACCAGGGTCGCTGGGATTCAGGCAAGTTGGTTCCTCAAACGGGAGAGTCAATTAAAAAAAAAATCAACAGTGAAACACTTCTGAGATAATTCAGGTATTGGTTTTCATCATTATCTTGTGTTTATTTATTTTAATGATAATTATTATTATCAATGTTATTTGGCAATAAAATACCTATTATTTTCAATTAATCAAATATGAGTTATCACATCACATTTCTAAGAATACCTAAAAAACGTTACGTGATACAGCATTTTGAGGGGCATTTTTGGAATCAGCAGATCAGTTTACATAAGAATTTGCCTATTTTGTTTCGGGTATATGAAAATATTTTTTTTTTTTTTTTTTTTTTTTTGTTCCCCAGTGTAATTAAACTTTCAGGGTGGCAAAGAAACAATTAGAAAAATATTGAACGAAATTGGATTTCAATTTAAGAAATGCAAAAACAAACGATCTGTGCTAATGGAGAAACCACAAATAGTTGCAAAACGTGCAGAGTACTTAAGGGCTATTATTAAAAATGAAAAAGGGCCACGTAAACCAGTAGTTTATACAGACAAGGCTTGGGTCTGTACTCACTAAACCGTCAAGAAGTGCTAGCAATATGAGGAAGTACCAGGTGTTTTGACTAATACTAGTGCTGGCCAAAGAGCAATTATACATCCATGGGATTTATTGAGGGAACTCAGTTGGTTTACGATTCACAATACAAATCAACAGATAACCATAATGAAATTAAAGTGGGTAGATTATAAAAAAGTGGGTAGAAGAGAAATTAATATCAAATATTCTACCTGAAAGCACTGTTTTGCCATACCGTACAGTAAAATAAATCCCCTAACACTTCATCTCGAAAGGCACAGGTTATTCATTGGCTAACACGAAAGAAACTTAAACATGATCCGAAAGTGACAAAAGAAGTAGTAAAACTTAATTTAAAAAGCCTGTTTATTGACTTGATTTACTAATGGAACAAAGGGATTTTACAGTCTTACGCCTTCCTCCGTAGCACTGTGACCTTAATCCTACAGAACTATCTTGAACTAAACAAAAATTGCAGCAAAGAAGTACTTCGATTACTTTAAGTAATCTGAAAGCTATGACAACAAGCTGCATAGCTGAAATTACACAAACTGATTGGATAGCAGCATACAGGCAAGTGAAATGAATTGAGTAAGATTTTAAGCGCCTAGATGCGTTAATGGAGGAAACAATTCAAGATATAATTATAAACGTAGGTCTAGAGAGCAGCGATGATGACGAAGACTGCAATCGTGATGACTGTTATTTTGAGAATATGAACATTGAAGCAAAAGGACGTAGTGACACGGATACAGCAGATGAAGGACCTGAAAAATCATTCCCAGACTTGCTACTTCCGAGAACTAACGAGAAGACATCAGCAGGCGTGTACCGTTTTAATTGTGTGACTGTACATTACCAGTATCGCCTTTCCCCTCGCTCCGCGCGGTTCCCTAATCTTCATGTAGTAAACAAAACAGCGCTGCCCTCCTTCAAGTGCATTCATATCTTGGCCGACTATATTGTATTTACTATAGCGTTTGCGTAACTCGCTCGCCCGCAGGTCACGCTAAGCACGTGTTAGAATATCGGCAACCAAGGTCTAACATTGTCATGGAAACGTCTCGAGTCTAATTGGTCCCTCTAATCGTTACCATGACAACCGTTATGACGTACTCATCCCCTCCCATTTATTTAGAGCGTTCTTCCATGTGCTTACTGTCAATCACATTCTAGTTTGGCGACTAGTATAATAGCGCATACATTTTATGAATTAGAAGTAGGAGAGATGAAACACTGGCAATGACGTAGGTAAATGTCCTATGAGAAAAATCAATGACTGGAGAGGAACGCCGAAGATGGAGCCATCCTCTCACACAAACGGCACTGGGGTGCAATGATATTAAACTGCGAGAAATTAAAGCCCTCCTTTAACTTGATAACATCACACGCAAGGACTCTCGTGGCGATGCCTGTCGGGGTGCAGACACAAGAAAGGGCGTCAAGTGCACTCAATAATTTAGCCCCTGCTAAGGGGTAAATGTATTGAAATGTGTCACTAACTGAAAAATCCTTCAGGCTTCATCGCCCTTACTTTCAAAGACACTTGAAGACCATGACATGTTGCAGCAAAACCAAATTATGAGGCCCAAACGAGGGCTTAACCCCTTCAAAGTGTTTGTCCGCAATTAGAAGAGTATACTTCTTGTACATTGAAGATAAGTGTGTATTTATTTTTAACTACGAGGCTACATAATGCGGCACCTCCAGTGCATATAGTGTATTTACTTCAAGAGTACTAAAGCTAAACATAATACAGTACTTTGATTACGTAGTCGCAGCGTCCGACAGTTTTTATACTGTCTCCAGTCTATGGTCATGCATTAAAACACTACCAGCTGCCTCAGTGGTGCATTATGTCAATGGCAAAGGGTTTTAAGTTTCCATCCCTTTCTTTCCGGCCGGAATGCTGCCATTTTACACTTTTTCTCACAAGTTTTAATCACAGTGCTCCTTTGGAGAGGTTTCCATGCTGCTGACAGAACCCCAAGGCTGAGACTTCCATCAACAAAAAACTGTCAACAGGTTCATCATCTTCCGTGTATATCGCTTCCATAATGCTCTCTTCGAGCCTTCACTTGTCAGACTCCGCCCCGCTTACCCAGTCAGCCTCAAACTTTGCATTGTCACAACTAGGAAATGGATTTTTGGGTGTTACAAGAGTTAACCTTATTAATTTCTCTACTACGTACCACTTAAAGTACCTAAGTACAGCAAAATTTTATATTCCACCCAAAAAAATCTAACTCAAATATCACCGAAAACACAGGTTTTAAGGGTATGTATGACTGAAATTTCATGAAAATCGTGAAAATAACGACTTTTTTATTTTAATTCTATAAAATAATTTAGACATTCCCGAATGTGAAAAATGCATAATTTGCCTCCGGACGCCATTTTTAAATGCTTATTTAAATGTCGGTGGCCTTTAAACTCTGTCAGAGTCACGCCCTCTTTTGCCTACATCCACATTCTTTGTCTGTTTTCCGTTCTTAAATTTTCAATTCAAGAAAAGAAAAATAAGGCTTTCAGACAAAATAGTTCCTAAAATGTTGCCAATATATCAGAGGCTGGCTTCTACAACATTACTAGAGAGGTGCAAAACAGGAAAAACACAGAATGCCAATGAATCTTTGCATCATATCATATGGAATAAGTGCCCAAAGGAAGTTTTCATATCAAAACAAAAATTGGATCTTGCTGTTATTGAAAGCATCAGTGAGTTTAACATGGGTAGTCTTAAGTCATTGGAGCTGCAGCAAAATATCAGAGGTGAAAGTGTAGTAGACTCAGCAAGGAAGACTTCAGTGCAGCGAGATCAGACTCGTATCCTGCAAAGCAAGAAGCGAAGTGCAGAAGAAAAGCAACATCTAAAGAAGAAAAAGCTGGAAAAAGCAGCAACAGAGGAGAGGAAAAAGAAATCTGAGGGTCCAACCTATCAGCCTGGTGGATTTTAATGTGAGTTATGCAATCAAATCTTTAATCGCTGTTTTCTCAATGTTCATATTTTCAGCATTTTTCTTCCTGTAAAATGCTCCTTGCGATGCAGTTTTTGTACTACATTCATGAAATTTCCTAAACAGGTTCAGAATATCATGAGGAATGGAAATTGCCCTAGGTTTTATTGTGAAATGTATATAAGCATATATTTTTAATTTTCAAACACAAAACTTAGTTTTTTTTAGACAAAAAAGAATATTTGTAAATTAAAAAAATTTTGTGACCTAAACTAAAGGAGACACAGAAAAACCCAGAGCAATTTCAAAAAGAATGTGTATTATGAACATAGGGTTAAAATATAAGACCAAAATTCAAAATATTTTGTCGCAAGGGACTTTTTTAGTGACGTAACAAAAAACATACAAAATTTATCATAATTTCTAAACTGCTGGAGAAAAATGGTTTAAATTTAGGTTGTAACATGTTTACAATATACTACACCTATGGTGTAAATTTGAAAAAGCTAGCATTATTAGTTCAGAATTTGAAAATTTCAGTCATACATACCCTTAAGATCCTCTATATTAAAAAATGGCAGTTTTAAAAAATCTATTTATTTTATAATAAAGCAATACTAAACTATAAACAATTATGCAATAATTCCAGTAATCACATTTGCAGCAGAAGTAGATAGGTAGTCTGAAAAGTTTCCGACCTAATAAAGATACAAGACACTTTCTCAGATTTTTTTATTTTTCAAGATAGTCTTCTGCTAACTGTACACACTTCTCCCAGCGATGTTCCCATCTCCGTAACCCGTCCAAATAGTACTCGACGTTTTTCAACATAGTCTCCTTGTAACTGTACACACTTCTCTCAGCGATGTTCCCATCTCTGTAACCCGTCGAAATAGTACTCGACGTTTTTCAACATAGTCTCATTGTAACTCCACACACTTCTCCCAGCGATGTTCCCATCTCTGTAACCCGTCCAAATATTACTCGGCGTTTTTCAACATAGGCTCCTTGTAACTCTACACACTTCTCCCAGCGATGTTCCCAGTTCTGTAACCCGTGTAAATAGTACTCAGCAATTTTCTCTGCAAAATAATTGTTCACGAAGGTGATTGCCGCTTCATTTGACGAAAATCTCTGTCCTCCGAGCGCAATTTTCAGATGAGGGAACAAAAAGAAGTCGCTTGGAGCTAGATCTGGTGAGTCAAGCCGTTCAAATCGTAATTCGTGGATTTTCGGCATTACAACAGCTGAGGTGTGAGACGGTGCGTTGTCTTGGTGAAACAGAATTTTCTTTTTCCGCAAATTCTGCCTTCAGGTTGTCAAGTAATGATGCGTAGTATGCTCCTGTAATGGTTTTTCCTTTTTGAAGATAATCGATTAAAATAATTCCATGAATATTCTAAAACAACAGTGGACATCACTTTCCCAGTCGTAAAAAAAAAAAACAGATTTTGCTATTTTTAGAGCCGGTTCCGTGTTTGTAGTCCACTGTTGGGACTGTGTTTTTGTTTCGGACGTATAATGGTATATACAAGTTTCATCTACCGTAATTAATCGGCGCCAAAACTGGGATTTATTGCGCCTAAGCTGCGCCAACAGAGCGTTGGAAATGTTCATTCGATCACGTTTTTGGTCTAACGTGAGCAAACGCGGCACCTAACGCGCTGACAGCTTTCTCGTGCCTAAATGTTGATTTAATATGTGACAAACACGTTCTTTTGACATGTTCATAGCTTCTGCTATCTCTCTCACCTTAACTCGGCGGTCGTCTAGCAGCATTTGGTGAACTTTGGCGAAGTTTTCGTCGGTAGTTGCAGTTTTTGGACTTCCCGAACGTTCATCGTCTCCCAAACTCTTACGGTCACGTTTAAATTTAGCTGCCCAAAATTTCACTGTGGTAAATGATGGTACAGAATCCCCATACGCAATTTCCAGCTCATCTTTGATTTGCGTAGGTGTATTATCTTTCAAAAACAAATATTTAATGACAGCTCGATACGTAGTTTTGTACATTTTCATAAAAAGACTCACATCAACTCACTCAAGCGGCTGTTACATAACAACTGAGCGTCTGAAATGGCTGAAACTTTGGTGAGTAACTGTCAACAGATGAACAGTGATATTCACTATTCAAAACTTTTCAAACCAGCGTCGTCGTTTGTTAATGTATAGTCAATGTGGCATATTTTAGAAGTTTTCCGCTCCAAGAATCTATTGTAACGATGGCCAGTATAAAAGTGTAACATTCCTTAGCTCACTGACACTATTATAAACCAATTACTACTACTCTTCGCAAAAATCCAAAAAGGTAGAGAAAAATTTCAAAAAGTATGAGACAAGCAGTTGAGAGATTAGCAGCGGCAGGTGAAAGTGCAAACTTTAATGAAGAAGGAAGTGCGTACAGAGGAGTTGCAGTGCGTGGTAATGAAGTACAGACCAAGTTACATCGATCTGACAGCGCGACACCATTCAACTTGGCGGCTCGGCGACAAAAATAGAAACAGCCACTCTACTAGTCTCTTTAATAATTCAACAAGTAGTGTCTGTGGTGAACAGCAGCACTCTGGGTATGAGACGAGGACTGCACGAGAGATAAAAAGCCTTTCTGTTACATTCTTATATCACCATTCTTGCAAACTTGATCTTGTATACGCTAAATAGTACGAAACAGCACTTGTAACCCTGTGCGAGAGGTCCAAGCTTTCATTTTTTATTTATTTTATACAGCCCATGAACATATTGCAACTTCTTAGAGTAATGCCCTGATATAAAGTGTAGGTGAACCTATTACTAGTGTAATGTATGAATAAACAGTATGACTTACATGGGCGTGGCTGAAAACACTAAAGCAGCCTGGGAATTTTTAGACTAATGTGTTTTAGAGATACTCTCGCCGTTCCTCGAAGCCAGGCCTACAGTATCACCGATGACCCGTTTTCTCAGAACAGGTAGAGCAAATGCAGTTACGGGAATGGAAGATATCGACCTTGACCCTGTGCCAACTATCTTCATCGTTAAACCATTTGTGGTTGCTATGGATATTATTCACAGCCTTGCTGTCCTTTTTGTGCCTTCAATTCTTCCCCCTGTTCGAGTTACCTTTGATCTTTCATGCGTTCAAATTTCCCTCCATAGTTTTTATGTCTGTAGAAGAATACGTCCTCCAACGTTAAGTCATATCGGACGATGAATGAAATGATGTTCAAATAAGTACAGGGTACATAGAGCTTAGAGTTACCAGACGTTCATCTTTCAGGATAAGAGAAAACCTCCAACGTTAAGTCATATCGGACGATGAATGAAATGATGTTCAAATGAGTACAGGGTACATAGAGCTTAGAGTTACCAGACATTCATCTTTCAGGATAAGAGAAAACCTCCAACGTTAAGTCATATCGGACGATGAATGAAATGATGTTCAAATAACTACAGGGTACATAGAGCTTAGAGTTACCAGACATTCATCTTTCAGGATAAGAGAAAACCTCCAACATTAAGTCATATCGGACGATGAATGAAATGATTTTCAAATGAGTACAGGGTACATAGAGCTTAGAGTTACCAGACATTCATCTTTCAGAATAAGAGAAAACCTCCAACATTAAGTCATATCGGACGATGAATGAAATGATGTTCAAATGAGTACAGGGTACATAGAGCTTAGAGTTACCAGACATTCATCTTTCAGGATAAGAGAAAACCTCCAACGTTAAGTCATATCGGACGATGAATGAAATGATGTTCAAATAAGTACAGGGTACATAGAGCTTAGAGTTACCAGACATTCATCTTTCAGGATAAGAGAAAACCTCCAACGTTTAGTCATATCGGACGATGAATGAAATGATGTTCAAATGAGTACAGGGTACATAGAGCTTAGAGTTACCAGACATTCATCTTTCAGAATAAGAGAAAACCTCCAACATTAAGTCATATCGGACGATGAATGAAATGATGTTCAAATGAGTACAGGGTACATAGAGCTTAGAGTTACCTCCAACGTTAATCTTTCAGGATAAGAGAAAACCTCCAACGTTAAGTCATATCGGACGATGAATGAAATGATGTTCAAATAAGTACAGGGTACATAGAGCTTAGAGTTACCAGACATTCATCTTTCAGAATAAGAGAAAACCTCCAACATTAAGTCATATCGGACGATGAATGAAATGATGTACAAATGAGTATAGGGTACATAGAGCTTAGAGTTACCAGACATTCATCTTTCAGAATAAGAGAAAACCTCCAACATTAAGTCATATCGGACGATGAATGAAATGATGTTCAAATAAGTACACGGTACATAGAGCTTAGAGTTACCAGACATTCATCTTTCAGGATAAGAGAAAACCTCCAACGTTAAGTCATATCGGACGATGAATGAAATGATGTTCAAATAAGTACAGGGTACATAGAGCTTAGAGTTAGCAGACATTCATCTTTCAGGATAAGAGAAAACCTCCAACGTTAAGTCATATCGGACGATGAATGAAATGATGTTCAAATGAGTACAGGGTACATAGAGCTTAGAGTTACCAGACATTCATCTTTCAGGATAAGAGAAAACCTCCAACGTTAAATCATATCGGACGATGAATGAAATGATGTACAAATGAGTACAGGGTACATAGAGCTTAGAGTTACCAGACATTCATCTTTCAGGATAAGAGAAAATCTCCAACGTTAAGTCATATCGGACGATGAATGAAATGATATTCAGATGAGTACAGGGTACATAGAGCTTAGAGTTACCAGATATTCATCTTTCAGGATAAGAGTAAACCTCCAACGTTAAGTCATATCGGACGATGAATGAAATGATGTTCAGATGAGTACAGGGTACATAGAGCTTAGAGTTACCAGATATTCATCTTTCAGGATAAGAGAAAACCTCCAACGTTAAGTCATATAGGACGATGAATGAAATCATGTTCAAATGAGTACAGGGTACATAGAGCTTAGAGTTACCAGATATTCATCTTTCAGGATAAGAGAAAATCTCCAACGTTAAGTCATATCGGACGATGAATGAAATGATGTTCAGATGAGTACAGGGTACATAGAGCTTAGAGTTACCAGATATTCATCTTTCAGGATAAGAGAAAACCTCCAACGTTAAGTCATATCGGACGATGAATGAAATGATGTTCAGATGAGTACAGGGTACATAGAGCTTAGAGTTACCAGATATTCATCTTTCAGGATAAGAGAAAATCTCCAACGTTAAGTCATATCGGACGATGAATGAAATGATGTTCAGATGAGTACAGGGTACATAGAGCTTAGAGTTACCAGATATTCATCTTTCAGGATAAGAGAAAACCTCCAACGTTAAGTCATATCGGACGATGAATGAAATGATGTTCAGATGAGTACAGGGTACATAGAGCTTAGAGTTACCAGATATTCATCTTTCAGGATAAGAGAAAATCTCCAACGTTAAGTCATATCGGACGATGAATGAAATGATGTTCAAATGAGTACAGGGTACATAGAGCTTAGAGTTACCAGACATTCATCTTTCAGGATAAGAGAAAACCTCCAACGTTAAGTCATATCGGACGATGAATGAAATGATGTTCAAATGAGTACAGGGTACATAGAGCTTAGAGTTACCAGACATTCATCTTTCAGGACAAGAGAAAACCTCCAACGTTAAGTCATATCGGACGATGAATGAAATGTTGTACAAATAAGTACAGTGTACATAGAGCTTAGAGTTACCAGACATTTATCTCTCAGGATAAGAGAAAACCTCCAATGTTAAGTCATATCGGACGATGAATGAAATGATGTACAAATGAGTACAGGTTACACAGAGCTTAGAGTTACCAGACATTTATCTCTCAGGATGAGAGAAAACCTCCAACGTTAAGTCATATCGGACGATGAATGAAATGATGTACAAATGAGTACAGGTTACACAGAGCTTAGAGTTACCAGACATTTATCTCTCAGGATGAGAGAAAACCTCCAATGTTAAGTCATATCGGACGATGAATGAAATGATGTTCAAATAAGTACAGGGTACATAGAGCTTAGAGTTACCAGACATTCATCTTTCAGGATAAGAGAAAACCTCCAACGTTAAGTCATATCGGACGATGAATGAAATGATGTTCAGATGAGTACAGGGTACATAGAGCTTAGAGTTACCAGACATTCATTTTTGATAAGGGAAAACCTACGGAAAAATCTGATCCAGGTAACCTACCTCAACCGAGGTTCAAACTAGGGACTTCTTGAACGTGGGACAGACGCGCTAGCTTTCAGGAAGCCATTTGTAGGACCAAAAGCTACTATAAGCTTTCTGCTTCACTTAATACCTTCTATTCGTAATTTAAACGTGACACCTACATCTGCAAGTTTATTCGAATGGACACGTACATATGAGGAATGCCATACAGCTAAGTTTGACATTTACTGTAGCTTTCTGCGACCAAATTTTATTTATTCAGTGTGTTGCTAGGCAACGTTTCAAAGTAAAGGGGACAAAAGCTATCTAAAGCGTCTTTTCTGAATATGGGGAAGATATGCTTTCAACAGATGCAGGAATTTTATTTCTCTACGACAATGCGAGTGCACTCGAAAGAAACAGCTGACGGACAGAAAATATTGCGAACGTCTCATAAGTCGGAGTGCCTAGCATTCTTCAGTTCACAAAGAACTTCTGGTTGGTCTCCACATACTGTTGCAAAAACTGAACTGGTTTGCGTTTAGACATTTTGTGCGGATGTATCAACTTTCTTTTATTTATCTAAGGTAGAGCAAATATTCCATGTGTAATATTGTTACATATTAAAACACAATTTTATCGGTGTTACTTTTACTTTATTTGCTACACTCAAACATTACGAGGGCTGTTAAATAAAGAATATTCACGTGTTTTTTTTAGACAACGTACCTTTGCTCTTCTTCATAATTTTGATGGTTCTTCTCAAAATAGTCTCCCCTGAATGCGATGCAGTTGTCCCAACACTTCTATCAGTCTTCAAAGACATGCTGCAAACCATTTTGAGAGATCCTTCAAAATCACCTCAGCAGCCTTCACCACTGCTTCTGATGATGGATAATGTCTCCCACGAAGGCGTTTCTTCAAGTTAGGGAATAGAAAAAAGTCACATGGGGCTAAATCCGGACTATAGGGAGGGTGAGGGATGCACTTCACGTTGATTTTTGCAAGGTATTCACCAACAACATTGGCAATATGCTGCCGCCCATTATCGTGATGCAGCATCCAGCCTGCTTCACGGAACTGCTGTCTTTTGCGCCTGGTATGGACTTACAATGTTTTCAGGACATCCTTGTAGTATTGTCCAGTTACTGATGTGTGTGCAGGTACAACATGCTGATAAACCATTCCATGAATATCAAAGAATGAGATGACCATAACTTTCCCAGCAGAAGCAATCACTTTTGCTTTTTGGGGGTTGGTAATGAAGCAGGTTTCCACACTGAGCTTTGCTGTTTGCTCTCAGGATCAAAATGATGTAGCCAAGTTTCATCAGCAGTGATTACGTTTGAAAGAAACTCCGGATCTTCCTCTAACATCAACTTTAACTGCATGCGAATGTCCTTTTGTTCGGGAATCAACAGTCTTGGAACCCATCGCGCACAAACACGTCTCATGTGTAATGTTTCTGTCACCAACGTGTGGGTGGCACACAATGAAATGTTCAGTATTTCAGAAAGTGATCTTAAGATAATTCGTCGGTCCTCTCTCACAATGGCAGCAGCAGTGTTGATGTTTTCTTCCGTAAGAGAAGTAGTTGGTGCAACTTCCTTTGAAATTGATTGTCTCCCCTCTTTAAATATTTTAAACCACCTTCGAGCTGTGCTGTAGGGAAGAACAGACTCTCCATAGGCCTACTGTAACATTGTATAGGCCTCAACTGAAGATTTGTTGAGACGAAAGCAGAATTTCTAAGCCGCATATTGTTCCTCGCGTGTTACCTCCATTGCAGCGGTAGACGATACTGAACATGTCGGAACTTACCTGGTTCTCACAGGAGTACCAACAATGAAACTACTACGGCATGTTTGTTTCACATTAAGCTAACAGAATATAATAAGATTGAATTTTAGTGCGAAAAATTATGACCGTAAAAGTTATGATTATTATTTATTGAACAGCAGAGAGTAGATGCAGAGAGTTGTTTGTTTCAATAAAAAATACATTTTTACAAAAAAGTTTGTACATCTTTCGACAGTGTAACTAAAACAGGGTTGGCTGCCAAAAATTAGGAAAAAATTAGACAATCGCCTCAATCAATATGGACATATTATTAAACAACGGTTTATTTACATTTTTGCTTAAACTACGTCTCGTGCATCTCAATTAACATACATAAGAGCTTTTGCCATTTATGTAATAATACGAGCTACGTCCAGAAAGTAAGTTTTGTTTGGTAATAAAATTAAATTGTGTACAGATACACAAAAATTATTTATTGCACAAAATTCTACAACTCTTAAACTACTTTTCCATATAACTGCAGAAATTTTGCAGGCATTTGTCATAGCGAGGCTCAAGTTTTTGTATACCTTCTTCATAGAAGTTTGCCGTCTGTGTCTTCAACCAGTTGGAAACATTTTCTTCCAGCTCTTCGTCATTGTTGAAGTGTTGACCGCCAAGGAAAGAGTTGAGATGGCAAAACAGATGAAAGTTGCTAGGATCGTGGTCATGGTTGTACGGGGGGGGGGGTGTTGGTCAAACACGTCCAAGCCAAATCCCTGTAGGACGTTTATCTACGCATTTGCAGTGCGTGGTCGTGCGTTGTCGTGAAGAAACACAACACCTTTCGACAGCATTCCTCGGCGCTTATTCTGTATTGCGCGGAGCAATTTCCTGTCTCTGCTTTCATTGTTTGACCACGCGGTAAGAAATCAATGAGTAAGTTGCCTTTCCTGTCCCAGAACACTGTGCACATCATTTTTCGAGGTGTCAAGATTTGTTTCGGCTTAACCTTTGCTGGGGATGAGGTGTGCCTCCATTTCATTGATTGGCGCTTTCTTTCAGGAGTGTCGTAAGAAACCCAAGTTTCATCTCCTGTGACTATCTGTGTCAGAAATTCTTCGCCGCCTTCATCATAACGGGTCAAAAACTGAAGTGCACTAACCATCCGTTTTGTTTTGAGTTGCTCAATAAGAATCTTTGGCACCCAACTTGAGTAAAGTTTACGGAATTTCAGTTTTTCCGTAACAATTTCTTGAACTAGTGATCGAGAGATTTGGGGAAATTCCATAGCGAGAGTCTAATTGTAAACTTGCGGTTTTCCTGGATCTTGTCATCAATTGCGTGAACCAGTTCTTCTGTAACCAAAGATGGACGCCCACTTCGTTCTTCATCGTGCACTTTACTATATCCTTCATTGAACTATCGGACCCATCTTCTCACCATTGTATCACTCATCGCATTTTGTCCATAAACATCGCAAATTTGCCGATAAGTTTCAATTGGTTTCACTTCCCTAGCATTCAGAAAAGGAAACACAGATCTGATTTCACAAGCGGCGGGATTTTCAATCAACACCGACATTGTAAACAAGCACAACAAAGTGTACGTGGCTGACAGTGATCTCATAATGGCGCATGTTTCTTCTTGATACAGAGCGTCTACCGCGCATGTGCGGAACTGCGATCGCAGCGCTGCAGCGGAGATAAATTGAAACAGAGCTTACTTTCTGGACGCCCCTTGTATTAAAACACCCGGCAAATTAAGTGTCTTAAAAGGCTAAATCAAGCACGAGAACTCAAAGATAACAAAGGTTACCAGAACGTCCTTTCAGTCCAGTCCCGAAATATGGCGTCTCCTGTACCCTAAACACCCGATGACACAGGTTCGAGTCTCAGCATGTGTAAGTTGTTTTGTTCATCAAAACTTGGAAGGCGGGGTGTGCATTACCCAAGAAGGTTATCAGTTCAAACAACTGCTTCGTTATCGCAACCGTCATATGTTTTACTGTAGCAGTGTAGGGTTAGAAAAGCACTTGTCTGATGTTTTCTGAATAAATTAAATCAATTAATTACAGAAACTGCTAAAGAGAAAAATAAGACCTGAAGCTTTTCTGGCGATGTATGTATTCAAGATATTCTCGGGAAACAAGCCACGTGTAAAGACGATTGCTGGAACGTTTTCGTGTCACATTCCTTGGAATATACTGAATTTAAGTACCGAGTTTTTCTTTTTGAGTTACAGACATATATAGACACATAGAGACCATGCTAAAATGCTTTAAAAATTCAGGAGCCTTGAAACTGTCTCCGATAAAACCTCTTATCGACTTTTTGGGGGACACATATCCCCTTCTTACTATACTACGTAAAGTCAATTTTCCTTTTAATTAAAAGTTTGTCTCTTTTGTCACCTCTCCGAATATGGTCTCTAACTATGGGTGTTATTAAAAGAATACGTGAAACCGTTAGAAATACAGCAAGCTGTTCACCCGCCATTGTCTTGGGGTAAGTGAACACTGTCGGCACGATTGGCGGTCGTTTTCTTGCTCTGGGGACAAGGTAGGTAAACCTCCAGCACTTGATTGGCCTCTGGTGTAATGTTGAACGTGGTTCAGCTGCGAAAACAGTGTTTCCCCTTGAGCTGCAACGTAAATGGCGTGTAACCCTACACTACCCTCGAGGAAGCCTTGATGTGGTCTTCAGCACTCATTGACTAATTGTCCAGCGGATCAAATGCTCTCCAGTTTTGTTACTTCTATACTATGTCCAACGAGAGAATGAAGTACGGTATCACTCCGCGTCCGCGTGCGTTCGGAATGACACTACTGTTATATGAATATGCATTTTCAACACAAAAACACGTATTTACTCAAGCCAACCTCTTAATCTCTTCGTTAAGTATAATATTAATATGTATTAATAACATGAATATGCATTTTCAACACAAAAACACGTATTTATACAAGCCAACCGCTTAATCTCTTCGTTAAGTATAATATTAATATGTATTAATAACATGAATATGCATTTTCAACACAAAAACACGTATTTATACAAGCCAACCGCTTAATATCTTCGTTAAGTATAATATTAATATGTATTAATAATATGAATATACATTTTCAACACAAAAACACGTATTTATACAAGCCAGCCGCTTAATCGCTTCTTTAAGTATAATATTAATATGTATTAATAATTCGAATATGTATTTTGAACACAAAAACACGTATTTACTCAAGCCAACCGCTTAATCTCTTCGTTAAGTATAATATTAATATGTATTTATAACATGAATATGCATTTTCAACACAAAAAACACGTATTTATACAAGTCAAATATAAACAATGACAAAACACTATCAATACTCACATCACTGAACAAAAGACTGTTTTCAGTAAATTAAATGTCAGGTCAGGAGATGGCGTTAGTATAGAACATTAATTGGCTCAAAGAAACCTAACTACTTAACTCTGCCATCTCTATATCAATCATCAGGTAATATTTGTAGAGGTTTATTCCATTAACATTAAGCGCTTTTAGGAATAGTCTGTACACGAGTGAGAAGAGAAATGCTGTGAATGATTTGTACGTGGACAAACTAAACAGAATTATGGAGGGCGACCAGTTTTGTTTGATAAGGCCAGCTTTATGGATGTAAACAGAGTGTGTGTGATATTGGCAACGCTGATTACAGACTCCCTTCACGTCGCGCGCATTAAGGACATCCTGTGTTGGTATTTATACGACACCCCATCCTCGACATGCTTGCCAACATCCAAAATCGATAACAAGTAAGACTGTTCCCCCCACACAATGGATTAGAGCTGTCTTTGTGTTCTGCAATGGCACAACTTAAAATTCGGTCCATTGTTTCTATAAGAATGGGCTTGTAAGAGCTCTCAGTGGCGGCTTCTTTGGAGTTGTGATTACAACATTACTACTGCTGCGGTAGGTAGACCAAGTGCGCTGCTGTCAATGCCTTTTGGTTGTCAGTGGACACAAAACGTCTGCAACATCAACTCAACGTCGAGCCTAGCAACGGTTAATACTTAAATTACTCGAAGTAAGAGTAATGCCATTCCGACCTCAACATGAAGACGACAGCACTCGTAAATAAAAGCTAGCGAATTTCATTGTTCATCTGTTGACAGTTGCCCACCAAACTTTCAGCCATTTTGGACACGCACTTGTTATGTAACAGTCGTTTGAGTGAGTTGATGTGAGTGTTTTTATGAAAATCGACAAAGTCGAGTATCGAGCTGTCATTAAAAATTTGGTTTTGAAAGGCAATGTGCCTGCGCAAATCAAAGATGAGTTGGATTCTGTGTATGGGGACTCTGCACCATCATTTACCACAATGACATTTTCGGCAGCTGAATTTAAACATGGCCGTAAGAGCTTGGGAAACGATGAACGTACGGGACGTCCAAAACTACATCTACCGACGAAAACATCGCCAACGTTCACCACAGGGTGCTAGACAACCACGGAATTAAAGTCAAAGTGATAGCACAGACTATGAACATGTCAAAAGAACGTGTCTCTCACATATTAAATCAACATTTAGACATGGCAAAGTTCTCCGCGCGTTTTTTGCCGCGTTAGACCAAAAACATGTTCGAATGAACATTTCCAACGCTCTGTTGGCGCAGTTTAGGCGCAATAAATCCGACTTTTGGCGCCGATTAATTACTGTATATGGAACTTGGATACACCATTATACGTTCCAAACAAAAATACAGTCCAAACAGTGGACAGCAAAGGGGGAACCGGCTCCAAAAAAAGAAAAAATTGTTTTTTCCGGGTGGGAAAGTGATGGCGACTGATTTTTGGGATAGTCATGGAGTTATTTTAATCAATAAACTTTAGAAAGAAAATACCTTTACAGGAGCATACTACGCATCATTATTTGAAACGCTGAAGGCAGAACTTGCGGAAAAACGGCCATATTTGCAGAAAAAGAAAATCTTGTTTCACCAAGACAACGTACTGTCTCACACCTCAGCGGTTACAATGGCAAAAATCCTCGAATTACGGTTTGAACTGCTTGACTCACCAGATCTAGCCCCAAGCGACTTCATTTTGTTTCCTCATCAGAAAATTGCGCTTGGAGGACAGAGATTTTCGTCAAATGAAGAGGCAATCACCTTCGTGAATTATTATTTTGCAGAGAAAGACGTCGAGTACTATTTGGAGGGGTTACAGAGATGGGAACATCGCTGGGAGAAGTGTGTACTGTTACAGGGAGACTATGTTGAAAAACGTCGAGTACTATTTGGACGGGTTACAGAGATGGGAACATCGCTGGGAGAAGCGTGTACAGTTACAGGAGACTATGTTGAAAAACGTCGAGTACTATTTGGACGGGTTACAGAGATGAGAGCATCGCTGGGAGAAGTGTGTAGAGTTACAAGGAGACTATGTTGAAAAACGTCGAGTACTATTTGGTCGGGTTACAGAGATGGGAACATCGCTGGGAGAAGTGTGTACAGTTACAAAGAGACTATGTTGAAAAACGTCGAGTACTATTTGGACGTGTTACAGAGATGGGAACATCGCTGGGAGAAGTGTGTACAGTTACAGGAGACTATGTTGAAAAACGTCGAGTACCATTTGGACGGGTTACAGAGATGAGAGCATCGCTGGGAGAAGTGTGTAGAGTTACAAGGAGACTATGTTGAAAAACGTCGAGTACCATTTGGACGGGTTACAGAGATGAGAACATCGCTGAGAGAAGTGTGTACAGTTACAGGAGACTATGTTGAAAAACGTCGAGTACTATTTGGACGTGTTACAGAGATGGGAACATCGCTGGGAGAAGTGTGTACAGTTACAAGGAGACTATGTTGAAAAACGTCGAGTACCATTTGGACGGGTTACAGAGATGAGAACATCGCTGGGAGAAGTGTGTACAGTTACAGGAGACTATGTTGAAAAACGTCGAGTACTATTTGGACGTGTTACAGAGATGGGAACATCGCTGGGAGAAGTGTGTACAGTTACAGGAGACTATGTTGAAAAACGTCGAGTACTATTTGGACGTGTTACAGAGATGGGAACATCGCTGGGAGAAGTGTGTACAGTTACAAGGAGACTATGTTGAAAACGCCGAGTACTATTTGGACAGGTTACAGAGATGGGAACATCGCTGGGAGAAGTGTGTACAGTTACAAGGAGACTATGTTGAAAAACGCCGAGTACTATTTGGACGTGTTACAGAGATGAGAACATCGCTGGGAGAAGTGTGTAGAGTTACAAGGAGACTATGTTGAAAAACGTCGAGTACTATATGGACGGGTTACAGAGATGGGAACATCGCTGGGAGAAGTGTGTAGAGTTACAAGGAGACTATGTTGAAAAACGTCGAGTACTATATGGACGGGTTACAGAGATGGGAACATCGCTGGGAGAAGTGTGTAGAGTTACAAGGAGACTATGTTGAAAAACGCCGAGTACTATTTGGACGTGTTACAGAGATGGGAACATCGCTGAGAGAAGTGTGTACAGTTACAAGGAGACTGTGTTGAAAAACGCCGAGTACTATTTGGACGGGTTACAGAGATGGGAACATCGCTGAGAGAAGTGTGTACAGTTACAAGGAGACTGTGTTGAAAAACGCCGAGTACTATTTGGACGTGTTACAGAGATGGGAACATCGCTGGGAGAAGTGTGTACAGTTACAAGGAGACTATGTTGAAAAACGCCGAGTATTATTTGGACGTGTTACAGAGATGGGAACATCGCTGGGAGAAGTGTGTACGGTTACAAGGAGACTGTGTTGAAAAACGCCGAGTACTATTTGGACGTGTTACAGAGATGGGAACATCGCTGGGAGAAGTGTGTAGAGTTACAAGGAGACTATGTTGAAAAACGCCGAGTACTATTTGGACGTGTTACAGAGATGGGAACATCGCTGGGAGAAGGGTGTAGAGTTACAAGGAGACTATGTTGAAAAATAAGAAAGTAAAAAAATTCTGAAAAAATGTGTTTTATATTTATCAGGCCGGAAATTTTTCAGACCACCCCTGTAAGCATCATTTCATGAAGCATGAGGCAGAGATGCAGATCCAGTGCAGTGCATAACCGGTATAGGGTGACTTAGGTTTTATTTAACTGGATGCTCAGGTGAGCTGAGTGTCCATAGAGCTTAGAGTTATCCCACATTCATTTTTCAAGTTGAGGGAAACCTTCTCCAATAACTCACCCTGTTCAAGATTCGAATGGACAACTCTTGAGTATGAGGCAGATACGGTGCCACATAGGCTCCACAGGCGGGCGCTTAAGCACATTGTTGATTCATTTTTTTTTTTATAAAATCATAAATAACAATATTCTTACACGTAAAGGGTAAAATTTCTTCAAAATGTTTGTTACAAAATACTAAACCGAAATACAAAATCTACAATCTATTCAGTTTTTCATTTGTTTGTTCAAGTCAGATAACTAGTAAGGTTTCCAAATCGAACTTTCAGTTCAATATGCTTTTTCTACATATCGTAGCATTCGCTGAGAAACAAAAGGGGAGAGAGAGATTTTCCTTGCTGTTAAATACATATTCTTTGACAGATGAAGTATTAACAGCACCTAGAGGGCTCAAGGGTCTAAAATGTTAATGATGTACGTCTCTGCTAACTTTTGTATCAGTTCTAAGGCAACTTGACTTTAAATTAGTTGCCATACTTCAAAGGAATTCTATCTCGGCGTCCATTAGCATATGTATGGAGCCAGGTTCAGGAAATGCCAAAGCGACGAGAGGAAGTTCTGATTCACGTCAATGCATCTTCAGCTCCGACTTCGGCAGTTGGAGAAGTAAAGGGAAGTTATACGTTTGACATTCTAGAGACAGAAGTGCTAGTGGCTTTTATGGTACCATAACCTATTTGCAGGTAAGCTTTTGTAAGTAAATGTATAGAAAAGGCATAAAATAAACGAGTAGAGAAAGTCTGATCATTAAATATTGGGCTGCTGTATTATTTTAGCGTCAAAATGTTACGACATCACGAAACAAAGTAGTAGTACCTGGGTCTGTGAATGTGTAGTGTTTAACGCCCGCTTTTACTACGTACGGCACCGCAAGCGATGACACTGATGATATGAGATGAAGATGGAGCACCGGTGGAATGAGATGGCGGGGGAAACAGGAGATCCCAGAGAAAACCCGCCCAGCGGCGTGTTGTCCACCACAAATCTCACTTTGCGGTCGCCTGGGATCGAACCCGGGCCGTCTTGGTGAGAGCTAAGCGGTCTAACCACTAAGCCACGGCACGGCCATAGACCTGGGTCGATCAACCTATCACATGAGCTGCGAAACGTCGGCAGCCAACAGTTCTATATACAAGGACTGTTCAATAAAGAATGATCACAGCTGTTTTGACAACGTATCTTTACTCATTCTCATAATTTTGATGGTCCTTTTCAAAGTGGTCTCCCCTGAATACGATGTACTTGTCCCAGCGTTTCTGTCAGTCTTCAAAGACATGCTGGAAACCATTTTTTGAGATATCCTTCAAAATCGCCTCCGCAGCCTTCACCACTGCTTCTGATGATAGATAATGCCTCCCACGAAGGCGTTTCTTCAAGAGAGGGAATAGAAAAAAGTCACATGCGGCTAAACCCGGACTATGGGGAGGGTGAGGGATGCACTTCTCGTTGATTTTTGTAAGATATTCAGCAACAACATTGACAATATGCGGTCGCGCATTATCGTGGTGCAGCATCCAGCCTGCTTCACGGAAATGTGGTCTTTTGCGCCTGATATGGACTTGCGATGTTTTCAGGACATCCCTGTAGTATTGTCCAGTTACTGATGTGTGCGCAGGTACAACATGCTGATAAACCATTCCACGAATATCAAAGAATGAGATGACCTTAACTTTCCCAGCAGAAGCAAACACTTTTGCTTTTTGGGGGGTTGGTGATGAAGGAGATTTCCACACTGAGCTTTGCTGTTTGCTCTCAGGATCAAAATGATGTGGTCAAGTTTCATCAGCAGTGATTACGTTTGTAAGAGACTCCGGATCTTCCTCTAACATCAACTTTAACTGCATGCGAATGTCCTTTTGTTTGGGAATCAACAGTCTTGGAACTCATCGCGCACAAACACGTCTCATGTGTAATGTTTCTGTCACCAACGTGTGGGTGGCACTCAATGAAATGTTCAGTATTTCAGAAAGTGATCTTAAGGTAATTCGTCGATCCTCTCTCACAATGGCAGCAGCAGTGTTGATGTTTTCTTCCGTAAGAGCATCAACTGGAGCACCGGGTCCACCTTCCTTTGAAATTGATTGTCTCCCCTCTTTAAACATTTTAAACCACCTTCGAGCTGTGCTGTAGGGAAGAACAGACTCTCCATAGGCCTCCTGTAACATTGTATAGGCCTCAACTGAAGATTTGTTGAGACGAAAGCAGAATTTCAAAGCCGCATATTGTTCCTCGCGTTGTTACCTCCATTACAGCGGTAGGCGATACTGAACATGTCTGAACTTGCCTGGTTCTTACAGGCGGGAACCAGGAGTACCAACAATGAAACTACTACGGCGTGTATATTTTACATTAAGCTAACAGAATATAATAACATTGAATTTTAGTGCGAAAAATTATGATCAATCTTTATTGAACAGCCCTCCTACCAAAATACCTAGTAAACTCGAAGGGTTTTATTTATTTTGGATAGAATGGAATACTTTTCTACGATAGTAGCAGCTGATTAGCTCCATATATCATTCACAAACAGGATTAAGACCAATAAGAAAAAGAAAAAACAATACCTTCCTATTAGCGCAAAGCCACGCACCGCTTTCTGGTGTATTAGCTCCACACGGTGTTCATTTTTATCTGTAGTTTTACCGCGCAAAATTTGACGTCATCAATAGCATCGCTGATGGAGCGAGTTTATATACGATTCCGCTAGCGGCTTGCGACCGTATTAGATGTATTGACAGAAGCTTTGAGGGCTCCTTCTACCGGCAGGTAAATATACTATTTGAGAGGTGTGTCTGCCCGCGTAATATATAGAAAAAGTAATAAGTTTCCACAGTTTCCTCACAATGTAACTTCATTACAAACCAGAAAATTAGAAAAACGTGTTCTAGGAATGAAAAATAAATTAGTGTTACAATATGTACAAAGCTTAAAGTAAAACATGAAACTTTCCTGGCGACAAGTCGTAGATGCAATCCCGCTAGAAGAGAATCCCACATTTAAGTTCATCACTAAATCAACAGATGGCAGCAGCAACCCCAGAATTACCCACACCGCTGGATCTAGCTTTAGTCGCATAAGAGCAGAAGATGCAAACGATGATTTGCGAAACATGTCCTCAAAATAGGTACGAAAGTGAAGCAGATGTGTAATAAATACGACTCATCTAAAAATTAATAATTATTTCGCTTCACTATGGTGTTCCAATACAGTTAAATCTCGATGGCAGAGCATTGTCTTGATAAAGACCATAGAGCCAATTTTCGGGAGACGACCATCTTGGCAAAATGCAACAGTTACTGGGAGCGCAGAATTAAGGAGGCTTTGGCGATTTCCTCTGAAAGGAGCATGCTTAATCGTGATGCTGGATTTCAGTTCAGCTCCTCTTGGAAACTGGCCTTAAAAATGGAAATCCATAGAATTAAGAAGTAAAGATCAATACAGCTTGATAATCTATTTAAGTAGTTACGTTTCTTTGACACAATTTTCTATACTCCTGACCTGGCATTTAATTTACTATAAACAGTCTTTTGTTCAGTGATGCGAGTACTGATAGTGTTTTGTCTTCGTTTATAGTTGTGTTATATCCAGTATTTCATTTTGTGGTTATAACATTCTATAAATATCCTGATGCTGGCCGCCCGAGAAGAAAGTGAATGTACAAAGCATTTCTGCAAGTCTTAACAAGAAAATATCTCTAGTACATAGTTACGTATTTATCTCCTGTACCTACATTGTGTGTAAATAGATAGTCAATCTCTGAATTAGAGAGCAGAGATAACGGATTAGATGAATACAGCAAAAGATTCATAATAAACTCAGGACAATAAGGGAACGCAATAATTGAATTAGGACCTCGAACAAAGACAAACGCTAATGCTGGCATCTTGAGAGAGCTAATCCGGCGATTAGCGGCTCCGTCCTAGATAATACTGTACGTATGGCCGTTTCCATGACTACGTCGCGGCGGATCAATGAACAGACCAGGCAGCCCTCGGGTTTGCCTTCATTCATGCCGCTGTCCCAGCCTTGAGCGCCTGTATCCGGGATGCGATCTTGACAATGACATTCCGGACCCGCCTTAGATCAAGCACCACTCCACAGCCATAATCATTTCTAAGCAAAATACTTTTATAGCTTTTAAAGTCCTATTATACTTTTGTACAGTTGATAAACTGTAAGAGATCCACAAAATGTTACTACACAAAAGATGCAGATCTGGCTAAAACAAACAATTTATGTTAAATATATTTTGTTAGTTTTCCCGTACACAAAGTCATTTCCGCGATATTCTTGTTATTTTGTTTCAATTTTAAAAATAATTACCTGTACTTTACTGAAATGCGAAGCTTTTTGTACAAGGCGTGTCCGTAAAATAGGTAAGGTCTCGGCTCAAATCTAGTGTTATCTGAGAAAGATTACTGTTAGACTTTGAGCTTATTTCTCTAATAATACATACACACTTGTCTTAGGAATGCTGGAACACTAACGTAGTGTGACATTTGTGGCGTAGATAAGTATTGTGTGTTTCAAATGGGAAGACTTCTGGACTCCAGCTAATCAGATGCCGTATCACACTCAGCGTTGCCAGCTTGTTACCCCATTCCTTTTATATTTCCCACTTTCTCGCACACTCATACAACATGCAGATCTGCTTGGCGTAGACGTAAGGGTAAGCAAATTATATTTTACAAACTTTTACAATGATGCAGTTGCCAAAATCAAAATTGGAAAAAGCACTTTCGCAAATTATGTATATTTTAAAATACAATAACTATAATTATAGTTTATGAATTACCTGTTTTTTCTATTCCAATGAAACTGCCAGTGGTTCATCCATATCGCTGTCTATGTCACTTCCGTTAAGAGACAATTCGTCATTGTCATTATCTTCATTGTCTGAGTCTTGCAAATTTATGATTATAGGTTCCAAAATCTCGCCACGTGCTATTTCTTTCTTAAAATCGTCTTCTCTGTAGCTTTTCTACATGTCTGACGCAGTTTTCGCAGTCCTATTGTGTTACCTTGTCAATTTCTTCGTCAACTAGTCGTTTAACGTTCGTCAGCTTAAAAGTAATATTTCTGTTTGCAGCCCCCCCCCCCTATTTATTTGAGCCCACAACAACTCAATTGGATTATATTGGCAGTGGTAAGGTGGGAGGCGTATTACCTCGTGTCCCACTTCAATTGTAAGTTAATCCAGCTAATAAACTTTTTCCGTGTTTTTAAACGCAAGTACTCTTTGCAATAACTTATTTTTAGTTTGTGTTTCCAAAAAATGTTTCTGAAGAACGTGTACACCTTCAAAATAATACTTCGAGCCTCACTTCACAATGATTGCCTTTTCTGATTCGTCACTAAATTCACCGCAAGAAGCCATTGCACTATTTAACTCTTACTCTACTGTTGTGTAAAGAACAACTGAATGATATTGATCTGAACTCTCCAGAGTAAATAAACACTTCTTATCCAGCCTTCATTCATAAACATAAGCATACAGCATTCCCTAGGCTAACAGGAAATGAAGTGTTTGCCTTTTCTCGAATTTAACACCTTGACTTATTCACAGTAATTTTTTATCACGTCATGTCAGTAGTTTAAATTTCAGTTCTGAGTAATTAAAAGTATGAGGGCTGTTCAATAAAGAAAGATCACAATTATATTTTGGCGATTTACCTTTACTCATCATCATAATGAGTCTCCCCTGAATGCGATGCACTTGTTCTAGAGTTTCTGCCAGTCTTCAAAGACATGCTGGAAACCATTTTTGAGAGGTCCTTCAAAATCGCCTCCGCAGCCTTCACCATTGCTTCTGATGATGGATAATGTCTCCCAAGAAGGCGTTTCTTCAAGTTAGGGAATAGAAAAAAGTCACATGGAGCTAAATCCGGACTATGGGGAGGGTGAGGGATGCACTTCACGTTGATTTTTGCAAGATATTCAGCAACAACATTGGCAATATGCGGCCGCGCATTATCGTGGTGCAGCATCCAGCCTGCTTCACGGAAAAGTGGTCTTTTGCGCCTGACATGGTCTTGCAAAGTTTTCAGGACATCCCTGTAGTATTGTCCAGTTACTGATGTGTATGCAGGTACAACATGCTGATAAACCATTCCATGAATATCAAAGAATGAGATGACCATAACTTTCCCAGCAAAAGCAACCACTTTTGCTTTTTTGAGGGTTGATGATGAAGGAGATTTCCACACTGAGCTTTGCTGTTTGCTCTCAGGATCAAAATGATGTAGCCAAGTTTCATCGCAGTGATTACGTTTGAAGGAAACTCCGGATCTTCCTCTAACATCAACTTTAACTGCATACAGACCTACATGCGAATGTCATTTTGTTCGGGAATTAACAGTCTTGGAACCCATCGCTAGTTATTTAGCTAGTTATGAAGCAATTTATATTGTTTTCTTTTAAGAAAATAGGTTATAGAAAAGTTACATTTCTTCTTGGCCTTTCATAATCAAACGGCCACATTTCAGTCACCGCATTGTGCATTTGATTTGAAAACGCAATTGAACAAATAAATAGCTTTATTTAAATACCACAGAGTACAAGATGGACAGATTTTAACATTTCTTTATGTGTCCAATTAGCAGCAAATATATGCAGTACTGCATTTGCACAATCTATAGTAGGTACGGCAAAAATCAGAAGTAATACTTCAACTTGCATTAAGACAGCGCACACACTGCATAAATCGCAATATAATTAGCAAATGGTATTCACTAAGGCACATTGTAGGCAGACCAGCAGACCAGAAGAAGAATCGAGTCGTCCTGGTGTTCCTGGACGGAGTGTTTGCTGTCCAGCACCTAGCCGCTTATTGCGGCTTTATCTGGGCAGTATAATAGAGTCGTCTTTGTCTCAGGCGGTTGTCTTCGGCAGTGGTATGTCTAGCCTTATGCATGCTGTTACCCCGTGGGAGGGGGGGTTGTGCGCCCAGTGCTGGCTGCGTTCTTCCGCCTGCCTGGGAGACATCTGAGCACAGTCCGCTTAACAGGCTAGAGGGAAAGGAACAGTGTTTAGATATAGGACTTACCTTGGGGTTTGAAGTCGGGGGAATGTGGCCCTGTTCAGTTCTGGTTACCCAAAGCATCTTTGGGCGACCGGTAGCTCGGTCGGCGGCGAGGAGCCCTGTGGTCGTAACGGCCAAGAGTGTTCACCAAGATATTAGGATGGGAGTCTAGCTTATTGTAGATGGTACGGGATCTCTCCCGCACCACGTCCACGATGTACGGGACTCCGGAGTAGGTATGGAGGATGTGGGACGGGAATCTACGTCCGGTATCGTAGATCATGCGCAGTGCCCTGATCTGGACGCGCTATAGTCTGCGAATAGTGGTGGGAGCCGCTGATCCCCAGACTTCGCAGCCGTACAGAATCATTGTAGTACCGGTAGGCATAAACTCGCACAACAATACGCCTTTTCTGTCCCAGAACACACTGGTCATCACTTTGCCGGCCGAAAATATCTGTTTGAACCTTCGCGGCTTCAGCCAATTCGAATGCCACCACTGAGGAGAAGGTTCTTTAGTTTCTGCTGTTGTGTAGTGCACCCAGGTTTCATCGCCAGTTACAACTGAATCCAACAATTCCTTGCCCTGTTCTGCATAGCGCTCCAGTAATCGGTGGGCCGCTTCAACACGTTGCCGTTTATGGTCTTCGATGAGCATTTTGGGGACCCACCTCGCACACACCTTGCGATAATGCAAATGTTTGGTCAAAATCTTGTCAATCGTAGTCTTGCTGACTTCAGGGATAAGTTCGTACAGCTCGTCAACTGTCACACGCCGATCTTTAAACATTTCTTGCTCCACTTTTGCAATTGTTTCGGCTGAAACCGAAGGCCGACCACAACGCTGTTCGTCATGGACGCCTATACGTCCGTCTTTGAGCTCTCTGACACACTTTCGCACGTTTTTGACGTCTATACACAGTGGCCCATAGACTTCGCATAACTGACGATGAATTTCAGTATTACTTTATTTTACGGACACACCTCGTGTATCATGGACATGCAAAGAGAATGTAACTTCAAAGACATCAAACATGGTCTTCGAATATGTATACTGTATTCCCACATTCCCCTTGTATCTATGATACATTCATTTCCAAAAACGTAACTCCGCCGCCCCTGAAGTGAGGTGCTAGCGTCAAAAGGTCCACGGTTCTAATCTCGGTCAGGGTGATAAGGTTTTTACCGTGGATTTCCCTTAGCCTGAAAGATGAATGTCTTAAGACTAAGCCCTATGTACCCTGTACTCATTTGAACAAAATGTTTAACGTCGGAGGACGTTATTTCTAAGGAAAATTGCACACAAAAGTCGACACAAAGGATGAAGCCTTCTAACTTCGTCAAATGTTGACAATTGAAAGCTAAACCACTTTATTTAATCCCGTAGAAGTCAAAGCGTGTTTACTAAAATACTTTCCTAAGAACCTTTTTTTTACAACGCCGACATACGTGGGTGGTCTGTAAAGTTTCCGACCTCAATATGAAGATGGCAGCACTCGTAAATGAAAACTAGTGAATTCGTTGTTCATTTGTTGACACTCACCAGAGTTTCAGCCATTCAATTGTTACGTAACACTCGTTTGATTGAGCTGATGTGAGAGTGTTTATGAAAATGGACAAAATCGAGTATCGAGCTGTCATTAAATATTTGCTTTTTAAAGGCAAAACGCCTACACAAATCAAAGATGAGTTGGATTCTGTGTATGGGGACCCTGCACCATCATTTACCACAGTGAAATTTTGGGCAACTGAATTTAAACGTGGCTGTAAGAGTTTGGGAGACGATGAACGTTCGGGACGTCCAAAAACTGCAACCGCCGACGAAAACATCGCCAGAGTTCACCAAATGGTGCTAGACGACCGCCAAATTAAATTGACTGAGATAGCAGGGGCTATGAACATGTCAAAAGAACGTGTTTGTCACATATTAAATCAACATTTAGAAATGAGAAAGCTGTCCGCGGGTTGGGTGTCGCGTTTGCTCACGTTAGACCAAAAACGTGTTCCAATGAACATTTCCAACGCTCTGTTGGCGCAGTTTTGGCGCCGATTAATTACTTTAGATGAAACATTGATACACCATTATACGCCCGAAACAAAAATACAGTCCAAACAGTGGACTGCAAAGGGCTAACCAGCTCCAAAAAAGCATAAAGTGTTTGCTTTTTTCGGCTGGCAAAGTGATGGCGACTATTTTTGTGGGATAGTCATGGAGTTATCTTAATCGATTATCTTCATAAAGTTAAAATCATAACAGTAGCATACTACGTATCATTACTTAACAAGCTGAAGGCAGATCTTGCGGAAAAACGGCCACATTTGCAGTAAAAGAAAATCCTGTTTCACCAAGACAACGCATCGTCTCACACCTCAGCGGTTACAATGGCGAAAATCTACGAATTACGGTTTGAACTGCTTCAAACTGCTTGGTTTGAGGCATGTTTGACAACATGCCTCACTTAACTGTCTTGGTTTGTTGTCACACGATGTTCTGTCTTTATTGAACTGTCGCAACTGTTGGTATCTGGTTCCAGTCTTGAAAAAAAATATGTTTTAAGTTGAACGCACTTAGTACCTTTTTTTTTTTTTTTTTTAATAATTTAGAGGCCTCAAAACACTATCCTCCATCTATATAGCAGAGAAAAATGGCGAAATTCATGTCCGAAATTCTTTATATGTGTTTACGTGAAGACTGGGCAAACAAATAAACAATTACATTTGTTTTGGATATAAATATTCCACAGATTTGTAAGATTTTCTTTTTCATCTATAGAACCTTCTACTTCAAGATGTGTATGAACCCCAAGTGTATCAAGTTAAATAATGTCGATAGTCAGTTGTTGGCAAACTTTACTACAACTTTGGCTGCTGCAGAGAGGTACAAGCATAGTTCTGAAAAGTTGTTGCATAACCTTTCAAAGACCTTTCAAAGCACACACTGCCACGCTCCTCAACTTCTGTTGCTCTCACATGACTTCTCTACTTGCCCTTCACTAAACTATTCTTACAAAAAGAACTTACACTTTTACTTGTTAATCCAAAGCGAAAGCTGTTCAATAAAGAATGATCATAGTTTTTTACGGTCATAATTTTTCGCACTAAAATTGAATCTTATTATATTCTCTTAATGCGAAACAAACACACCGTAGTAGTTTCATTGTTGGTACTCGTGGTTCTCGCCTGTAAGAACCAGGCAAGTTCAGACATATTCAGTATCGCCTACTGCTGTAATGGAGGTAACACGCGAGGAACAATACGCGGCTTAGAAATTCTGCTTTCGTCTCAACAAACCTTCAGTTAAGGCCTATACGTTGTTACAGGAGATCTATGGAGAGTCTCTTCTTCCCTACAGCACAGCTCGAAGGTGGTTTAATATGTTTAAAGAAGGGAGACAATCAATTTCAAAGGAAGGTGGACCAGGTGCTCTAGTTACTGCTCTTACGAAAGAGAAGTTGAATACTGCTGCTGCCATTGTGAGAGAGGATCGACTAAGACCACCTTCTGAAATACTAAACATTTCATTGGGTGCCACCCACACGTTGGTGACAGAAACATTACACATGAGACGTGTTTGTGTGCGATGTGTTCCAAGACTGTTGATTACCGAACAAAAGGACATTCACATACAGTTAAAGTTGATGTTAGAGGAAGACCCGGAGTTTCTTTCAAACGTAATTACTGTTGATAAAACTTTGCTACATCATTTTGATCCTGAGAGCAAACAGCACAGCTCAGTGTGGAAATCTCCTTCATTACCAACCCCCCAAAAAGAAAAAGTGTTTGCTTCTGCTGGGAAAGTTATGGTCATCTCATTCTTTGATATTCATGGAATGGTTTATCAGCATGTTGTACCTGCACACACATCAGTAACTGGACAATACTACAGGGATGTCCTGAAAACATTGCAACTCCATATTAGGTGCAAAAGACCACATTTCCGTGAAGCAGGCTGGATGCTGCACCACGATAATGCGCGGTCGCATATTGCCAATGTTGTTGCTGAATATCTTGCAAAAATCAACGTGAAGTGCATCCCTAACCCTCCCTATAGTCCAGATTTAGCTAATTGTGACTTTTTTCTATTCCGTAACTTGAAGAAACGCCTTCGTGGGAGACATTATCCATCATCAGAAGCAGTGGTGAAGTCAGCGGAGGCAATTTTGAAAGAACTCTCAAATATTATTTCCAGCATGTCTTTGAAGACTGGCAGAAACCCTGGGAGAAGTACATTGCATTCAGGGGAGACTCTTTTGAGAAGGACCATCAAAATTATGAGGATGAGTAAAGGTACGTTGTCACAAAAAGGTGTTATCATTCTTTAGTGAACAGCCGTCGTACTTGTAGCATGCAGCAAGTAAAGCGATGCTCAAATTTTTAACGAGTCGCTTTGACGACTTACTTTTGTTTGATTGTAAACTTATTCGAGTGTTCAAAGCTGTAATTCTGCTCATCTCAGTCATGAAGGTCAGAGCCACCTGTCATAAGATCCACAGGTAACTGCGATGATCCAACAAACTCGCAGGTACACAAATGTCGTTAAGGTGTGTACTCAAGCGCGGCAGTTACCCCATCTTCGACCCTCCAGCTAAAAATACTTTAGCTAGGTAGCTCTTCCAGCACAAAGGGCACTGGTAACCTTTGCAACCAAGAAGTTGCTTCTCGGCCAGAAATCCATTTACTGTAAATAGCTTCCCTTGACCTTTAGTAGGATGTATCCAGTTTCCATCTCGACCATCGGGGGCAAGTCCTTAACTCAGCGGAGCGAAAACAGTGACATCCTTGGGGAGTTTTTGGTTCTGGGTTCCTTGTGACGCAGATTGCTTGTCTCTTATTTTTCTATAGCCCTTGGGATATTCCTCTGACTTTATGCAAGCTGCTAACCGTAAGGTGCTCCCTCTTTCTAGGTCATCCACGAACTACCTTATCTCTTAATATATAATTTATTTAAACTGTTTTAATCTCATTAGCACAAATTTAAAAACATAGCACTCAATGAAAAATAAAAATTAAATCACATTTCACTGGAAATACATGTTTGTAAGCCCTGAAAGATGAATATCTGGTAACTCTAAGCTCTATGTACCCTGTACTTATTTGAACATCATTTCATTCATCGTCCGATATGACTTAACGTTGAAGGTTTTCTCTTATCCTGAAAGATGAATGTCTGGTAACTCTAAGCTCTATGTACCCTGTACTCATTTGAACATCATTTCATTCATCGTCCGATATGACTTAACGTTGGAGGTTTTCTCTTAATCTGAAAGATAAATGTCTGATAACTCTAAGCTCTATGTACCCTGTACTTATTTGAACATCATTTCATTCATCGTCCGATATGACTTAACGTTGGAGGACATTAATAATAAATAACGAAATGTGTAAATGGGAAATCAATGTTTATTAAATACAATGATTTAGATAAGAGAAGAGAGAGTAGATCAGTGTGTGTATGCAGGTCACAAGTTCATCACGCTGGTGCAGTGCAGTAATGTGCAATATCCGGTAGAGCGAGAGACACTCGTACCAATCAGACTAATGACGAAGGGGGGAGGGGTGCTAATTCATAGTGACCAACGTGTTTACCACAATCTCCACTTAATCTCCTACTGCTGCTGGCTGCTAAATCACTTACCTCACATTAGAGGCGAAGAAATCCTGTCTGGTCTACCTCATAAAGACAGGTAAAGTATTAAATTTCATATTATAAACCAGGACTGATACAGTTATAATTCCTACATTTTTTGAATGATCGTTTTACTAGGTTTACAATATTAATTGTTGTTATAAATCTTAAGCTTGTACATTAACATCTAAGCTTTCCTGGCGAGGAATATTTTCGACATCTCGGTAAACAAGTCAGCTGAAAAGACGTTTAGGGAGCGTACATCTCTCCCATTATCAGGATATTTTAATAAATGATATAACCTCAAATGTATCACTGCATGTAACACAAAGACAAAACACTATCAATACTCGCATCACTGAACAAAAGTCTGTTTTCAGTAAATTAAATGCCAGATCAGGAGATGGCGTGAGTATAGAAAATTAATTGTTTCTTAACTATACTACAGTGTTTTGTGCAAAAGAAACGTAACTACCAAGAAAGTAACTACGTCGAAGAAACCAAACTACAGTGCGCGCGTGATTTCTTGTGCGTTGGATTTACGTTGTGGTGCAGGCAGAGGGGAAGAAGCGCTCTTTTGTTTCTGCAGTGTGGTCAACCTTGAAAAACACAGTTCAGCTAAATAGCGTGTAAGATAAGCGAAGATATCACAAGTAACGTTGTATGCTCTGAAAACATTCCTTAGTTTTGCCCACGCCAACTGAATTGCACTCAGATCAGTGTTATACGGAGATGTCCCGTTTCGAGAGTCATAACATCCACAAATGTTCATACAAATATAAATCATTTTCAAGTAAATGCTGATGTACACTCGTAACAAGGATAAACTGGCAATTCGAGCGCACCAAACGAGCCTTTATGAAGGAAGCTTTAACTACAAAGTGATAATGTTATATAATAAACTTCCAAATTCATTTAAACAAGCTGCATCATTAAAACACTTTAAGAATAAAGTTAAGAAATTTTTGCATGCACACTGTTTTTATACGGTTAATGTATTTTTAGAACTATAACCATGTAAATGAGCACTGGGAGCATAGTACATTCACAAACCTGTAATATTTATATTATGACATTTCTTGTAGTAAATTAGTCTATGAAAATATCACATGTTTGTCTGCTTAGCCTGCCGGTCACAGAAGAAAAGTTCTGTAATCAAATGCCTGGAATCGAAGGAATGGAACATTGTCGAAGTCGGTAACAGCGAGACTCTCACTTCCAGCTTCGTGACGTCAGCCAGTAGCTATCTTACAACGTTCCTTTTTTTTTTTTTTTTTCTTCTCACCGCTGCAATAAAACCAATGGAATGGAGCGAGTTACATCTAATGCTTTTGCGGCAGACGATCTCCGCCGCCGTCGCAGCACTAAGTTTGGTATTTAGCCGTCGTTTTCGAATCATACATATTTTATTAACAACTTCATCATTACTCGGATGATATCAATGCTACCAAATTGACGCTATTTCGTCTAGGAATTACGTATATGTACTGACACGTGACTGTAGCTTTTAGCACTCTTAAAAAAATAAACATCGGTCTGAGTCGGATTTTTGTAAAAATGCTTCTCTTTTTATTCAGGGGACCTAAAAACGCGTATTTCCATTAATATATGAGCATTGAGTTTCTGGGTGGAATGCAATACCTGCTAATGCACGTAGTCCTGTATGCGCGCGATAAGAATGGCGATCGGGTTCCAAGTCCTCATTCGGTAAGTTTCGTTTAACTCCGTAAATATAGATGACAACTTTCCAATTTGAAATGCGATATACACTGACATCTAGTGGCTAATACTGTGACTTTGTGGGTTCGTGAAATGAAAAGTCCAACTGCACCACTCAAAAAATGTTCTTTATTTCCACCGACTTACAGTTGAACACTTGCCAATTACACAGAATTACGATTCACCAGTTCGTCCGTTGCAGTTCCACTTGCTCTCGTAATTACGTAAACTCCTCCGACGCACGTACGCAGTCTGTCCCCTCACTGGGCGCTCCTCACAGCTCGCCAAGAACTGAGTGACTGACTAACTGACCTCCTCCGGCCCGGCGCGTCCCTTATATAAGACCAGCTGGCCAATCTAGAAGTTTCCGGATTAAACTAAACAACTCGCACGTTCGAGAACCTAGGGGGAGGGTAAAGAGATGGCACAGTGGCCCGCAATCCCTCTCCTAATCATCCCTTCAGTTAGTGACAGGAGACAAATGAGTGGGTGTGGCGCGGCCTCTGGTCCCTTACTCAGCTGTCGTTTGTTGTGCTTCCCGATAATTGGGTGACAGCTAAGCTTTATCATGTCCGCCATATTTCGTTTTGATAATTTCGAGGTTAATTAGCTAACCAGTTTACAACAATCGTATGTTAGAATTAGAATTTTAGTTCGTCCTTGACAACATATACATGTTATGAGACACGTCAAAAAGTATAAATACAGTATATACATAAAGTCAAATTGATTACATACAATGTACACAGTAAGCAGATTTTCTATGGTTTAATGTGGTATTTGCATAGAGTAATTTACTACAAGAAATGTCATAATATAAATATTACAGGTTTGTGAATGTACTATGCTCCCAGTGCTCATTTACATGGTTATAGTTCTAAAAATTCATTAACCGCATAAAAACAGTGTGCATGCAAAAATTTCTTAACCTTATTCTTAAAGTGTTTTAATGATGCTGCTTGTTTAAATGAATTTGGAAGTTTATTATATAACATTATCACTTTGTAGTTAAAGCTTCCTTCATGAAGGCTCGTTTATTGCACTCGAATTGCCAGTTTATCCTTGTTACGAGTGTGGTGGTAATGTACAGATGTATTTTTTATCTTGAAAAGTGCAGAGCGATGCGCAGTGGTATCTGCAAGAGTCCACCTCAGAACGGGTGCAACTGGAGGGGAGGGCAGGTCAGTTGAGTACCAGTTGCGAGCAACTAAACACGTGCAGAGCTACTCGGTAACACTACAGCTTGTTTCAAAATGTGCTTGTCTCCTGGTTCCAAGAGAGCATTTATAAATGACGCCTCCTAGCAGCACATTAGGAAATAAAGTGCTACATTTAAAAACACGGGAAGTAATAACCAATATCCATAGACTTATAAAAAAAGGAACAATGGTCTGGTTCAGCTATAAAAATCTGGGGAAGGGTATCTGAGGCAACAGTTGTGTCTGAAAGCAGTTTAGGCGAGTTGTTAAGGAATGAAAAGCCATTGGTGCTAGTGCAACAACGTCCTTCTCTATGCCCAGTAAACAAAGATTAAGAACATGCACAAAACCTAATTTGGATGCTTTAATTCAGAAGTAGTTAGGCAAAATATGAATAATTTTTAAAGCACAGAAAAACAAAGACCAACTTTGAAGAAAGTGCTTATGAAGCTTAAAAATTCTACTGACTTCCAAGGCAGTGTCTGAACATTAAGAAGAGTTCTTTTGAAGCTAGGATTATTTGAAAAAAAAAAAAACACTAAGCGTGACAGACAAGTTTTAATCGAACATCGCACCATACGTACAAAAAGGCTTAAGTATTTACGAAATATTCGGAGATATCGAAGTGAAGTTTATATAGTTTATATGGATGAAACTTATATAAATACAGCACATACTGGACTATATGCCTGGAGTGAAATACGTTACAGGGACTCTGCAGCGATATTGAAAGGCCGACAGTTGTTTATCATGCCTGCTGGAGGAGAACAGGGTTTTGTTCCAAATGGCTATGTACTATTTAAGATCCAACAAAAGCGTGGAGATTACTACCATAGTAAGAATTACAACTTAGTTTATAAACAGGCTTAGAGAGTGAAATTTGTTTTTAGACACCTTATGCACCGCCCCCCTCGTAATCTAACGCATGTGACGCATTGTGGCGATAGGTGCACTATCCCTACCACAGTTGCTACTCATCCCTACCGCGCAGGATTCCTGTCAAGATAAAATAATACATATGTACATCAGCATTTACTTGAAAATGATTTATATTTGTATGAACATTTGTGGATGTTATGGCTCTCGAAAGGGAACACCTCCGTATAACTGTGATCTGAATACAATTGAGCTGACGTGGGTAAAACTAAGGAATGTTTTCAGAGGATGCAACGTTACTTGTGATATCCTCGCTTATCTTACATGCTATTTTGCTGAACTGTGTTTTACAAGATTGACCACACTGCAGAAACAAAGGAGCGTTAGCTCTAGCTTCTTCCCCTCTGCCCGCATCGCACCGTAAATCCAGCGCTCCACTTATCTTGCGCATACTGCACTAATGCATTCTATTTGGGCAGGAACTTTTGTATGCAACTGTACTTCGCGTCGCGGTAAAACAAAAGCCTTTCTCCAGGTGTCAAGTACCAGGAAGATGATTTAGACTGGAATGACGTCAACAATCCTTATCTGCAAACAAAACGGTAAAGTAAAGAGGGAATTGCAGGAAGTCAGACTACGAAGAAAGCCTTAAGGAAACGTTGACGCTGATTTGAAGGACAATGCACCGGAAGTACAACCTTCGTTTGTTTTATGGGGCGTGGCAAGGATTACGGTGAAAATCACAAAGGAAGGCTAATGAGATGGAAGACAATAACGTGGTTAGCTAGCGTCATTTAATGCTCTCGTCTCATTTGTTCTCTGTGTAAGCTTGTTTCCGAATCTCAGGTATGTTGTTTTACACCGTTCACAAAAACAAGCGACTGTCATTCTACTTACATGTGTTATCAGACGTAACAGAGAGATGGCAAGAACGTGGCAGTCGAATCAAACGTGGTATTGACAAAGTATTCAATCCAACAACTAATATCTCAAATGATTAATGCCATTGTTTTTTAACAAGATCTGCATGTTTCGTTTATTAAGTTTTTGTTCATATTTTATGGTTATACAACGTCATTCATTGAAACGTATTTCATATACCATTCTTAGACAATTCAAGATATACATGTTTTGGACAAGCATACGTATTTAATACGTGGTATATTAATTTAACTATACTGAACCATTTTTAAGAAGAAAAAACAAAAATATTTCCAAGATAAGGGTAGTTTGAGGCGAGTAGACTGTGTTGAGAAACTGTGCGTTGCATTTTTAGCAAAGTACTGAATTTAAATATCAAATATGGTACGTATTCGACTTAAGACAGAAAAATCACACAGCTCTAATGATTTTCCAAAGATATGCAAGGGTGCTCCAAAAAGTTTCCGACCTCAAAATGAAGATGGCAGCACTGGTAAATAAAAGCTACTGTCCGGCCGTTGTATCTCCGGCTCTGACGTTTTGCGACTGTAAAAGGTGGAAGGGGAAACCTAATAGTACCAACATACAGTAATGAGCAATTGAAAACATATCCTCAAAATTATCTTTAGAATGAAAATATAGGACTATATTAACTTTAAAACACTGAAATACAATTTACAATTTCATCATAAAGCAAGATATTTATTACAACATCACTCTATTCGAATATTTCATTCACACTATTCACATACACACACCAACTGCATCTGTTGGTAGTACTGGGAGTCTCTACATCCGGTGTTGTGGTCAGGAAGTTAAAACTGTCTGCTAGCGCCAATCAGCATTGTCGCTCGTAGGCGTGGCTCCCGAACCCAACACCGTGTTGCCAGCTTAAATTTGTTTGAGCCACGTGGCCTAATAGTGGCTTGCGCTGGTGAACCTTCTTTGGTATATTTTTCGTGCGTGAATTCCGATGTTTAGTGTTCGTAAGTCCTATTATTATCGCTATTATAATAATATGGCTACTGGTTCGTGAAATATGCAAATACATGAAATATTTAAAATACGCATTATTCCTCTGCTTGAAATTCCCACTAAAGAACTGGCAACAGCCTGCTTCCCCCTCTCGAGAAATGTCAGAGCCGGAGATATAACGGCCGAGGTATAGTGAAATTCGTTGTTCATCTGTTGACAGTTGCTCACCAAAGTTTCAGTCATTTTGGACGCTCAGTTGTTATGTAAGTCGTTTGAGTGAGTTGATGCGAGTGTTTTTATGAAAATGGACAAACTAGAGTATCGAGCTGTCATTAAATATTTGTTTTTGAAAGTCAATACGCCTACGCAAATCACAGATGAGTTGGATTCTGTGTTTAGGGATTCTGCACCTCATTAACCACAGTGAAATTTTGGGCAGATGAATTTAATTAAAGTGAGAGAGATAGTAGAGGCTATTAACATGTCAAAAGAACGTGTTTGTTACATATTAAATCAACATTTAGAAACTACACACTACACAAAATAATCCGTTTTAATCAGTTTATTTACGCAAACGTTCCCGGAAATTACTTCCGTTTCCGCCATTAGACAGTTTTCCGGCTTAGAGTGTAATTTTAGATAGGAAATAGCTTCGTTTCAAAATTTATTTTCAATTTTTGCAGGCTTCCGGCGTATAAGACGTCTGTTTTAGGCTGCTTTTACTGTACTTGAAATGTAGACCTAGTAATTGTATTTTATTAGGTTAATTTATATTATTAAAGCACAACTTTACAAGTAAGTGTTGGATAAATGTTAGCAAAGTTACTTAGTTCATATTGTGACTCTGTGGGTTTGTAGAATTAAAAAGTCCAATTTGCAGAAATTCAAAATGTTGTTTATTTCCGTGGAAATACACTTTGGTCAACCCTTATAGTAGCAGAATTACGTCACATACACAATTACAATCTTCTAGTTCTTCTGCTACACCCACAAACAAAAGCGTTCACTTTCAAAACACAGCTGCACGATTATCGAGTTCCATTTCGATTGTAGTTACAACTGTCCCATAAACAGGCCACAGCTTCTCTTATATACGACCATTCACGTTTCTAGAACCAACAAGAAGGCACTAGAATCTTCTAGTTATGTAACTTTATCTGTTTCGGCAAGCTCTTTGTGTCCCTCGGCCGCCCTATCGCGATAGCGGGTTTGCGACAATGTTTACAGGTTACAGAACCACATGAACGTGGCATTGCGTTTCTGCACACGAAAGCTATCTGGAAGAAAATGGAAATGATAAGACCAGTATTGGAAATCAGATTATTTGTGGAAAGAAGGAAGAAGGGGCATCTCCTGTCATCAACCAGAATCATTTACTAGTCATGACCGATTGTAACCTGTCGGATAACTTCATCTTCAGCTTACACTAGTTAACCTGTAAACGACTTGAACAACTGCAACCGTAATGAAACCAGAATAATAAAATATACTTCTGTATAGTATAGATATCGTATGTTTCTTGTTTTTCAGATAACTAAAGAAAAATTGAACATCGGACTAATCGATAGTCAAAGAGAGTACAACACCAACTCCAATACTCAGACCATAATACGAGAATCGATTGCAGGAAAAATGGCGGCACTCGTGGCCCAGCTTGTTATGTTGTGGTTATATCTACAGAGTAAAGTTTGTGTTTGTTTACTTTGATTGTGTGTTTGAAGAATTAATGTAATTCATATTACAGTGGCAATTAGTGACTAACGAGTTAGTTTATAGTTGAGTATTTAACATAAAGTGATAACGTTTACCTAAATATATACTGTGAAGTATTGTCGAAATGCATCGTTGTTGTGTTCCCAGCTGCAATCTAATTATGGTAGTGCACCTCACACGACATTTAAATTTCCGAAGGAAAAATCGTAATGGGATAAGTGGACCAGGAACATACATCGTAAACATTTTAAAGTAAATGACAAAACTGTAGTTTGTTTTCATCATTTTGAACAGTGCTTTGAGGTTAAGGAAGTCATATTTCCCGTAAATGATGGTGAACCAATTCGTGCCCTTCGAAAAGTACCAAAATTAATAGATGATGCCTACCCCACGATTTTTAAGAATCAGCCATCCTATCACACATTAAAGCTCAACCAGAAAATACGAAATCCTGAAGAATGCATCCAAGACATTTTACAGAGAGTGAAGATAATTTTAATATTTGGTGTGCACAAGATGTTATTGACAGCTTTGAGTCCTTAAAAACCGAAGTGGTGAGGAGATTTTAACCCATTGATAGGCATTATTTAAGACGATTAGTTACGTTCTTTTCAATAACATTCAAGATCCCAGCTTCACTGATGTTCCTTCACTTAATAAGTTTCGAAGTATTTCATAACCTAGAAGAAATATTATGAGCCTACCAGTGGAAAATTTTAAATGGATCTTGTAGTGTGAGGGAACTTGACACCTTCAGACGTGACAATTGGAGTAAACTGGACAATCTGGTGAGTTGTCTTAAATATTATAGTATAAGCAGTATGTCCTTGCCAGAAAAGGTTACCATGTAAACAATGTAAAAGAAAGTTTAGTACTTGCTACAGACGATAGGATGATTGAGTCCAATAAGATAAAGTTTGCTGTGTTTAATGCTTATGAGTTGTCATGCCTTATAAATTAAATTTTGATTGGAAGTATAAGGTGGAAAATGCATAGTAGTGGTCGTGCTACTATATAATGTTATAAGCTCTTAGAATTTGTCATGATGCTCTTTATTTATGTTATTACACGTTTTAGTTGAAAGTATAAAGTGATAAATGCTTAGGAGTTACCTCGCTGCTCCGTAATATGCATTATATTATGTCCATTGTGTATAGTTTCCTATTCTGCGTAACCAGAGACGCTGGGCTTCGACGGGCGCCATTTTGGAATCTGTATTATGGTTTGAGTATTGGAGTTGGTGTTGGAGAGTATAATATAATGTCTTTGACACTAATAGGGTAGGCGTTGCTGAAGAATGTGCTTTTGTCTCGCAAATTCTAACTTTATTGTTCTGTTTACCCTGCTATATTGACTCTGGAAGAGATAATTCGACTTTTAGCACAGATTATTCATACATAACAATAAACGAGCTAGTTTTCAGTGACAAAAGTGTCGCGTAATGATCTGTCTTTTCTTACGGTGGCGGATAAAATAAACTATACCGTAAAGGTTACATTTTATCACTAAATTCAAACTTCTTTCTTACCTTTATCTATCATAACATCACGTAAAATGTCATTCGGAACTACAAAAACAAAATCATACATTAAAACAACCTTCAGTCTAATTAGCAAAGTAAAGTAAACGAAGAATTCAATAGGAGTGCTCGTGTTACATAAAAAGAACTGTTTTTCTTTGTGTGGAATTTTAATTAACAGCACGTAGCTCGTCATCTGCCAAGGGAGGGATGTGAAGGATAGATTACACTGAGAAAAACAAAACAATGGCGTACCCCGCTGTTTGGGATTATCAGCCACTTGCAGGCGTAATGAGCTAACACAATGACAATATTAGGAGATAATGGGAAACGAAGCAAGGGTCATGGACATCAGCTTCCGCCAGGAGGAAAAACTCCAGTCCTTTATTGTATACGAATTTATTTGTATAGAACAGTTGTTCCAAAAGCAAATATAAACCAATGTAAAGAGAATTTAATTTTTGAAATGTGAAGAGTTCTGTTTGAGAGAATCTCACAGGGCAAAGCTCACGCTAGCATGTTTTCGTCACCGTGGTACGCAGAAAGCAGCAGAAGATCGCTATCACCTGGTAACGACATTCCTGCGTCAGTCGTCAGACAGTGAGAGATACGTATCTTGCTTGGACCGTGGGTCGCCACTATGTGACGAGGGTCAGCGATGAGCTTGTCACATTATCCAATATCCTGACGGACCAACTACTTCACCGCCTCCATGGAGTCAAACAATTAGCAAATCCTCCCACCACAGAAGCAAAACTACGATTCATCAACTCCTCAAAATGTTGGATCACTTACAAGGTTCACATCGAAAATCAAACAATAACATTGCTCTGCAGCAAAAATGATGTTTTCCAATGATTGAGTGTTCCTAAACGGAATTTTTGTCCTGAGTTGAACGGGGCAATTTGTTTTCAGGTTTTTGAGAGAATACAGAATTCGTATTTCATAAAATCTCAGTAAGACATGAGAAGTTTCTATTGCTGAAGTATTATATTGCGAGTGTTTTAACCAAATATGTAGTATTTATAACAGAATGACCCTAGATAAGCTAAACGCAGATGTGTTTACAACACAACAGATCAGAAAATTAATGTGTGACCTCAATTTCGAAAATAAAATAAATCAAACAGAAAAGCGTGCCATTTAACAAAGCAGTTTATAATTAGTACACCGAATTAAAAATTGTTTTCCCCCTTGGTGATGAATTCTATAAAGGACGCCCAAGAATTGTTGTTATTCATGGGAAGTGTTCAAGGATATCTTATAAATTTATTTGGACCACATTAGGCAATTGTAGGAATCGAATCTAAAATATTTTACATCAATTGTTAGACTGAGTAAACTTGTTTTGGATGGATTCCACCTAAACTGACCCTCGAAAACAGATCATGGATGAAAACCTTGGAGAAATTCAAAGGCGACACTTGAAATTTGGTTGGATAATCATTACTGCTGTTGAATCTTGCATTTCTTGTTCACGATGTTGAAAAGAAAAACAAATGGTTCAATGGAACTTCGTTTATACGAGGGCTGTTCAATAAAGAATGATCACAATTTTTTTGGACAACCTACCTTTACTCATCCTCATAATTTTGATGGTCCTTCTCAAAATAGTCTCCCCTGAATGCGATGTACTTGTCCCAGCGTTTCTGCCAGTCTTCAAAGACATGCTGGAAACCATTTTTGAGAGATCCTTCAAAATCGCCTCCGCAGCCTTCACCACTGCTTCTGATGATGGATAATGTCTTACACGAAGGCGTTTCCTCAAGTTAGGGAGTAGAAAAAAGTCACATGGGGCTAAATCCGGACTATAGGGAGGGTGAGGGATACACTTCACGTTGATTTTTACAAGATATTCAGCAACAACATTGGCAATATGCGGCCGCGCATTATCGTGGTGCAGCATCCAGCCTGCTTCACGGAAATGTGGTCTTTTGTACCTGATATGGACTTGCAATGTTTTCAGGACATCCCTGTAGTATTGTCCAGTTACTGATGTGTGTGCAGATACAATATGCTGATAAACCATTGCATTAATATCAAAGAATGAGATGACCATAACTTTCCCAGCAGAAGCAACCACTTTTGCTTTTTTGGGGGTTGGTGATGAAGGAGATTTCCACACTGAGCTTTGCTGCTTGCTCTCAGGATCAAAATGATGTAGCCAAGTTTCATCAGCAGTGATTACGTTTAATAGAAACTCCGGGTCTTCCTCTAACATCAACTTTAACTGCATGTAGACCTACACGCGAATGTCCTTTTGTTCGGGAATCAACAGTCTTGGAACACATCGCACACAAACACGTCTCATGTGTAATGTTTCTGTCACCAACGTGTGGGTGACACCCAAAGAAATGTTCAGTATTTCAGAAAGTAATCTTAAGGTAATTCGTTGATCCTCTCTCACAACGGCAGCAACAGTGTTGATGTTTTCTTCCGTAAGAGCAGTAACTGGAGCACCGGGTCCACCTTCCTTTGAAATTGATTATCTCCCCTCTTTAAACATTTTAAACCACCTTCGAGCTGTGCTGTAGAGAAGAACAGACTCTCCATAGGCCTCCTGTAACATTGTATAGGCCTCAACTGAAGATTTGTTGAGATGAAAGCAGAATTTCAAAGCCGCATATTGTTCCTCGCGTGTTACCTCCATTACAGCGGTAGGCGATTGTGAACATGTCTGAACTTACCTGGTTCTTACAGGCGGGAACCAGGAGTACCAATAATGAAACTACTACGGCGTGTATATTTCACATTAAGCTAACAAAATATAATAAGATTGAATTTTAGTGTGAAAAGTTATGTCCGTAAAAAAATTATGACCATTCTTTAATGAACAACCCTCGTCATATTCAACAGAGCCTAAGATACATAAATGTTGAAGTTACTGGACATTCCCCTACTCACGGTGAGGGAAAACCCCGATAAAAACTTACACGGGTAACTCGCCCTAATCAAGATTAGATCTCCGGACCCCTGGGTGTGAGGTAGACACGGAGACGAGCTCTATCCTTTTTATACCAATACATATGTGTTTGAGGGTTTATCTAAGTACAAGAATAAGCTTTTATAATTATACTTAGTATATGAGTGAGTAGAGAAGCTGATGTGAATCCAACACGTCAGAGCACCCCTTTAGTTCTCAGACTAGTAACAGAATTAACGAGGGCTGTTTCCGCATGGTTAAAGAAGGTGTAAAGCAGGAAAATTTCGAAGTTGGAGGCACGTCGTTATGGAAACTCGAGAGCGGGCTGCGGTTTTGTGGTCGCCTGCGGCAGTTCCAACTTATGTGCTTCCGTAGTCTAACCAAACGACAGACGTTACCGAATATATACAGTAAACTGCGAGATCGACATGTTAGCCAATAACTGACTTTGAAGAGAAGATCAACAAACACCACTCTGAAGTTTGTCTGCTGTACGAATCATTCTCACAAAAGTTATCATATTGCTTTCAATTTACGTCCTTCAGCGTTAGCTCATGTTGAACAATGAATGAAAAAATGTATAACTGAGTACAGGGTACATAGAGCTTAGAGTTACCAGACATTCATCTTTCAGGATAAGAGAAAACCTCCAACGTTAAGTCATATCAGACGATGAATGAGATGATGTTCAAATGAGTACAGTGTACATAGAGCTTAGAGTTACCAGACATTCATCTTTCAGGATAAGAGAAAACCTCCAACGTTAAGTCATATCGGACGATGAATGAAATGATGTTCAAATAAGTACAGGGTACATAGAGCTTAGAGTTACCAGACATTCATCTTTCAGGATAAGAGAAAACCTCCAACGTTAAGTCTAATCGGACGATGAATGAAATGATGTTCAAATGAGTACAGGGTACAAAGAGCTTAGAGTTATCAGACATTCATCTTTCAGGATAAGAGAAAACCTCCAACGTTAAGTCATATCGGACGATGAATGAAATGATGTTCAAATGAGTACAGGGTACATAGAGCTTAGAGTTACCAGACATTCATCTTTCAGGATAAGAGAAAACCTCCAACATTAAGTCATATCAGACGATGAGTGAAATGATGTTCAATTGAGTGCAGGGTACATAGAACTTAGAGTTACCAGACATTAATCTTTCAGGATAAGAGAAAACCTCCAACGTTAAGTCATATCGGTCGATAAATGAAATGATGTTCAAATGAGTACAGGGTACATAGAGCTTAGAGTTACCAGACATTCATCTTTCAGAATAACCGAAAACCTCCAACGTTAAGTCATATCGGACGATGAATGAAATGATCTTCAAATAAGTACAGGGTACATAGAGCTTAGAGTTACCAGACATTCATCTTTCAGGATAAGAGAAAACCTCCAACGTTAAGTCACATCGGACGATGAATGAAATGATCTTCAAATAAGTACAGGGTACATAGAGCTTAGAGTTACCAGACATTCATCTTTAGGATAAGAGAAAACCTCCAACGTTAAGTCATATCGGACGATGAATGAAATGATGTACAAATAAGTACAGGGTACATAGAGCTTAGAGTTACCAGACATTCATCTTTCAGGATAAGAGAAAACCTCCAACGTTAAGTCATATCGGACGATGAATGAAATGATGTTCAAATAAGTACAGGGTACATAGAGCTTAGAGTTACCAGACATTCATCTTTCAGGATAAGAGAAAACCTCCAACGTTAAGTCATATCGGACGATGAATGAAATGATGTTCAAATGAGTACAGGGTACAAAGAGCTTAGAGTTATCAGACATTCATCTTTCAGGATAAGAGAAAACCTCCAACGTTAAGTCATATCGGACGATGAATGAAATGATGTTCAAATGAGTACAGGGTACATAGAGCTTAGAGTTACCAGACATTCATCTTTCAGAATAACAGAAAACCTCCAACGTTAAGTCATATCGGACGATGAATGAAATGATCTTCAAATAAGTACAGGGTACATAGAGCTTAGAGTTACCAGACATTCATCTTTCAGGATAAGAGAAAACCTCCAACGTTAAGTCATATCGGACGATGAATAAAATAATGTTTAAATGAGTACAGGGTACATAGAGCTTAGAGTTACCAGACATTCATCTTTCAGGATAAGAGAAAACCTCCAACGTTAAGTCATATCGGACGATGAATGAAATGATGTTCAAATAAGTACAGGGTACATAGAGCTTAGAGTTACCAGACATTCATCTTTCAGGATAAGAGAAAACCTCCAACGTTAAGTCATATCGGACGATGAATGAAATGATGTACAAATAAGTACAGGGTACATAGAGCTTAGAGTTACCAGACATTCATCTTTCAGAATAAGAGAAAACCTCCAACGTTAAGTCATATCGGACGATGAATATAATAATGTTTAAATGAGTACAGGGTACATAGAGCTTAGAGTTACCAGACATTCATCTTTCAGGATAAGAGAAAACCTCCAACGTTAAGTCATATCGGACGATGAATGAAATGATGTTCAAATAAGTACAGGGTACATAGAGCTTAGAGTTACCAGACATTCATCTTTCAGGATAAGAGAAAACCTCCAACGTTAAGTCATATCGGACGATGAATGAAATGATGTACAAATAAGTACAGGGTACATAGAGCTTAGAGTTACCAGACATTCATCTTTCAGGATAAGAGAAAACCTCCAACGTTATGTCATATCGGACGATGAATGAAATGATGTTCAAATGAGTACAGGGTACATAGAGCTTAGAGTTACCAGACATTCATCTTTCAGGATAAGAGAAAACCTACAACGTCAAGTCATATCGGACGATGAATGAAATGATGTCCAAATGAGTACAAGGTACATAGAGCTTAGAGTTACCAGACATTCATCTTTCAGGATAAGGGAAACCCCCGGAAGAAACCTTGACCATATAACTCAACCTGACCGAGGTTCGAACTCGGGATCTGTTGAACTTGAGGCAGATACTCTACAGAGACGGGCATTTATCACTTTTCTACCACGTACAGCTTGTGTGTAACGTGATAGGCAACTCAGCGATCGGCAGGGAAAGTTATGGCGACAATGTTTTGGGATGCAGAGGGTGTGCTTATGATTGATTTTTTTGGAGCAGGGATGCACAATAAATTCTGTCCAATAATCAGAACTCTCAAAAAGCTGAAATCACGACTTCGCCGAGTTCGCCCAACAAAAACTATGGCGGATGTTCTTTTGCATGACAACGCAAGACCACACACCAGCCGTTGCACCATTGCAGAAATTGAGAAATTGGGATGGCAAGTCTTACCTCACTGACCTGGCACCATCAGACTTCCATCTGTTCGGGCCACTAAAGGAAGCTCATCGTGGGATTCATTTTGAAGATGAGGAGGCTGTGAAAACGTCCGTGCGTCAATGGCTTAGGAAGCAAGACCGTGTGTTTTACCACACTGGAATACATGCCCTAGTTAAAAGGTGGACCAAAACTGTGGAAAATGACGGAGATTATATTGAATAGTGACAAATTAATCGTCAATGTTGTAGTTTTCAAGCTATGTAAATTGGATTCAATTTTCTTGGCAATTAAAACAGAAAAAAATAGGAGACATTACTTTTTGATCCACCTTCGTAGATAGGCTAAAAGGAGACACAGATACGTAACACAATTTGTGTGTGCTGGTCAGTAACTCTCTCCTTGAGGAACCTCATTTGCATATATATTGGTTCTAGAAACGGTACACCATTTGTATCCCTGCACTGCGGTGGCTTAATAGCTCCCCATTTAAATTCCTGCACTCCTTCACTATATATTAATTTTCCAGCTCTTTAACCTCTAATACGGAATTAATTCCATTCACCTCCGCTAGTTCATCGTCGAATTATTGTGCAATGATCTGGACAAACTTAAATAAGGGTTGGCCCATAGGTTCTGGCAGTTTTAACTGAAAACTTTGTGTGCAACATAGAGCGTTTTGGCCATACGCTTTATGATACGAGGGTAGTCTTAAAAGTTTCCGACCTCAAGATGAAGATGGCAGCACTGGTAAATAAAAGCTAGTCAATTTCGTGTCCATCTTTAGACAGCTACTCACCAAAGTTTCAGCCATTTTGGACGCTCAGTTGTTATGTAAGAGTCGTTTGAGTGAGTTGATTCGAGTGTTTGTATAAAATGGACAAAATCGAGTATCGAGCTGTCATTAAATATTTGTTTTTCAAAGGCTATAAGCAATAGGCCTACGCAAATCAAAGATGAGTTGGATTCTGTGTATGGGGACTATGCACCATGATTTACCACAGTGAAATTTTGGGCAGCTGAATTTAAGCGTGGTCGTAAGAGTATGGGAGGTGATGAACGTTCGGGACGTCCAAAAACTGCAACTACCAACGAAAACATCGCCAAAGTTCTGCAAATGGTGCTAGACGACCGCCGAATTAAAGTGAGAGAGATAGCAGAGGCTATGAACATGTCAAAAGAACGTGTTTGTCACATATTAAATCAACATTTAAACATGAGAAAGCCGTCCGCGCGTTGGGTGTCGCGTTTGCTCACGTTAGACCAAAAACGTGTTCGAATGAACATTTCCAACGCACTGTTGGCGCAGTTTAGGCGCAATAAATCCGATTTTTTGCGCCGATTAATTACTGTAGATGAAACTAGGATAGCCCGAAACAAAACTGCAGTCCAGACAGTGGACTGCAAAGGGGGAACCGGCTGAAAAAAACATGTTTTTTTTTACGGCTGAGAAAGTGATGGCGACTGTTTTTTGGGGTTGTCATGGAGTTATTTAAATCGATTATCTACAAAAAGGAATAGCCATTACAGGAGCATACTATGCATCATTACTTGACAAGCTGAAGGCAGAACTTGTGGAAAACTGGTCACATTTGCAGAAAAAGTAAATCCTGTTTCATCAAGACAACGGATATTCTCAGACCTCAGCGGTTGCAATGGCGAAAATCCACGAATTACGGTTTGAACTACTTGACTCACAAGATCTAGCCCCAAGCGACTTCTTTTTGTTTCCTCATCTCAAAATTGCGCTCGGAGGTCAGATTTTCGTCAAATAAAGAGTCAATCACCTTCGTGAACAATTATTTTGTAGATAAACGTGCCGAGTACTATTTGGACGGGTTACAATAAAATAAACAATTGTGAAAAAATGTCTTGTATCTTTATTAGGTCGGAAACTTTTCAGACTATGTTTCAATAGAAGTCTGAAAATGATAGTGTGATGTTTTATAAAGCAAGTAATGGTCGTACCTGCTTTATGGATCTAAAAATGGACAAGGTTATAAACAGAAGACATACGTTCCTGAAAGGAAAATACTAAAATCAGTGCAGCCTTTTAGCTAAAACTTGAACGGTAAATAGAAGAATTCAAAATAGTTTCCCGGGAACAAAAATTATACATTATACAGATGAATTGAAACAAAACTTTGGAAGAATGTCATCAGAGTAGATTTTACATAGGCCGAGAGGTAGAAGATAACGATGGTCAATTACATTTTGTTCCAGGTATTTGTCCTTGAAGTACAGAAGAAAATGTAAGTATGCAATGTTTACTATAGCTAAGATTAGAGCAAGTAATGGTTCAAGTAGGTGTAATAACATAATATTATTAAAATTCGTGAGGATTGGTCGCTGACTCATGACGACAGGTGACGTACGCCTATCCGGGATACAATCTAACGTCAGTGTAATTGGCCCATCCGTGGAGCACTGCCGAGCCACCCTTTCTCACGTGCACTGAAAATATTCACACACTTAATTACAGAGAAGTTCGTCGCTCGCTTGAGAATTGTAATTATAAGAGGCAGGGCGGTTTCCGGTACAAAGGCGCGGTCTGGTGCCGAACCATTGTTCTTCTGAGAAGGCGGGCTCATTCCTTTCACTATTGCTCTAGATCAGGGCGCTACAAGAACACCCCAAAACAATCCCCTGTTGCAATTCTGTTACATATGGCTGAGACAGTCAAATGTTTGTATTCGTTCTTGGGTGTTCTTCAGATGTTCTCAAAACTTGAAAGAGTATTCGAATATTTCTCGGTCGAATACTTTTTGATTACTTCTCGCCCAAAGTTCTCGGACAGGTGTAGGCGTACTGGAATTTGAGGCGAGATATCGATTCAATTTCACTCTTTCTGATTGGTGCTCACAGATTTAAAGTTCTGACAGTTTAGAGGGGAGTAGTGGGCTGGTAGGAGACAATCAGGCCGGATCGTGCCTACAGTATGCAAACCTATTTCCATCCCAAAGCTATCGAAACGTTCCCAAATAATTACTTACTTCATATATGTGATCATAATATTTAAATTACTAAATCATGGAACAAAAAATACACATTACGAAATCTCCAAGTATTGCCTGTCTGATAAATAAAGTCTTGGAAAGGTAGAGTCAGATTGAAAAATGCAATGCCATAGCCGGGACCTGAACCACGATCTTCCGGTTGCCGTCCAGCCGCTCCAACCCTTGAGCCACTGTGGCCAACATGCCCACATGACATATTATTTATATTCCAGCACCTTCTGTCCCATCAGGGCGGAAAATTGTTCATAAATTAGCAAACGTAACAAGAAAGAGGTTCTCGTCAAAAAATCTGGACCGAATTATTTTATCTGGACAGTCGTTTTGTTCCCTGTGCAGCACTTGAAATAAGTGTTCTCTGTAACTGTAGGTAATATCCAAGTACTTGGATTCAAATAAACGATTCGATTCTTCAAAGTACTTAACTACAGTTTATTCGATTCTTGAAAAGATTCGATTCTGGTTATCACTGATAAATTTCTTTTCGAAAGCAGTTAATACTTCCTCCGAATACTTAACGTATGTGAAAGCGACAACTCAGTGGAGCCCCTGGCAGTAAAGGAACAGTGGCATATTACTACAGCTGACACAGAGTGGAGGATACCCAACACAGCTTCAAGCTTCGTTACCTCCATGGTCACCCTCACTTTACCAACTGCTTGTTAACCCTATCAGATATTCACCAAAATAACCATCTACCAACAGTTGTTAAGACACCACGCAGGGGTAGTTCAAAAAAGTGTCTTCTGTATGGAGAACACACAGTTGAGTGATTCCAACCCAAAAACTGCGTGCCCGCCTCAGTTGCTCAGTTCGTAGCTTGTCTGTCTCACGTTGAAGAGCTTCCCAGTTCCAATATAAGTTGGGGAAAATTATTTAGATAAGGCTTTTCCCGGGGTTTTCCCTTATCCTGAAAGATGAGTGTCTGGTAACTGTAAGCTCTATGTACCCTGTACTTATTTGAACATCATTTCATTTATCGTCTGATATGACTTAATGTTGGAGGTTTTCTCTTATCCTGAAAGATGAATGTCTGCTAACTCTAAGCTCTATGTACCCTGAACTCATTTGAACATCACTTCATTCATCGTCTGCTATGACTTAACGTTGGAGGTTTTCTCTTATCCTGAAAGATGAATGTCTGCTAACTCTAAGCTCTATGTACCCTGTACTCATTTGAACATCATTTCATTCATCGTCCGATATGACTTAACGTTGGAGGTTTTGTCTTATCCTGAAAGATGAATGTCTGGTAACTCTAAGCTCTATGTACCCTGTACTCATTTGAACATCATTTCATTCATCGTCTGCTATGACTTAACGTTGGAGGTTTTCTCTTATCCTGAAAGATGAATGTCTGGTAACTCTAAGCTCTATGTATCCTGTACTCATTTGTACATCATTTCATTCATCGTCTGCTATGACTTAACGTTGGAGGTTTTCTCTTATCCTGAAAGATGAATGTCTGGTAACTCTAAGCTCTATGTACCCTGTACTCATTTGAACATCATTTCATTCATCGTCCGATATGACTTAACGTTGGAGGTTTTCTCTTATCCTGAAAGATGAATGTCTGATAACTCTAAGCTCTATGTACCCTGTACTTATTTGAACATCATTTCATTCATCGTCCGATATGACTTAACGTTGGAGGTTTTCTCTTATCCTGAAAGATGAATGTCTGATAACTCTAAACTCTATGTACCCTGTACTTATTTGAACATCATTTCATTCATCGTCCGATATGACTTAACGTTGGAGATTTTCTCTTATCCTGAAAGATGAATGTCTGATAACTCTAAGCTCTATGTACCCTGTACTTATTTGAACATCATTTCATTCATCGTCCGATATGACTTAACGTTGGAGGTTTTCTCTTATCCTGAAAGATGAATGTCTGGTAACTCTAAGCTCTATGTACCCTGTACTTATTTGAACATCATTTCATTCATCGTCCGATATGACTTAACGTTGGAGGTTTTCTCTTATCCTGAAAGATGAATGTCTGATAACTCTAAGCTCTATGTACCCTGTACTTATTTGAACATCATTTCATTCATCGTCCGATATGACTTAACGTTGGAGATTTTCTCTTATCCTGAAAGATGAATGTCTGCTAACTCTAAGCTCTATGTACCCTGTACTCATTTGAACATCATTTCATTCATCGTCCGATATGACTTAACGTTGGAGATTTTCTCTTATCCTGAAAGATGAATGTCTGGTAACTCTAAGCTCTATGTACCCTGTACTTATTTGAACACCATTTCATTCATCGTCTGATATGACTTAACGTTGGAGGTTTTCTCTTATCCTGAAAGATGAATGTCTGGTAACTCTAAGCTCTATGTACCCTGTACTCATTTGAACATCATTTCATTCATCGTCCAATATGACTTAACGTTGGAGGGTTTCTCTTATCCTGAAAGATGAATGTCTGGTAACTCTAAGCTCTATGTACCCTGTACTTATTTGAACACCATTTCATTCATCGTCTGATATGACTTAACGTTGGAGGTTTTCTCTTATCCTGAAAGATGAATGTCTGGTAACTCTAAGCTCTATGTACCCTGTACTTATTTGAACATCATTTCATTCATCGTCCGATATGACTTAACGTTGGAGGTTTCCTCTTATCCTGAAAGATGAATGTCTGATAACTCTAAGCTCTATGTACCCTGTACTCATTTGAACATCATTTCATTCATCGTCCGACATGACTTAACGTTGGAGGGTTTCTCTTATCCTGAAAGATGAATGTCTGGTAACTCTAAGCTCTATGTACCCTGTACTCATTTGAACATCATTTCATTCATCGTCCGATATGACTTAACGTTGGAGGTTTTCTCTTATCCTGAAAGATGAATGTCTGATAACTCTAAGCTCTATGTACCCTGTACTCATTTGAACATCATTTCATTCATCGTCCGATATGACTTAACGTTGGAGGTTTTCTCTTATCCTGAAAGATGAATGTCTGGTAACTCTAAGCTCTATGTACCCTGTACTCATTTGAACATCATTTCATTCATCGTCCGATATGACTTAACGTTGGAGGTTTTCTCTTATCCTGAAAGATGAATGTCTGGTAACTCTAAGCTCTATGTACCCTGTACTCATTTTAACATCATTTCATTCATCGTCCGATATGACTTAACGTTGGAGGTTTTCTGTTATCCTGAAAGATGAATGTCTGGTAACTCTAAGCTCTATGTACCCTGTACTCATTTTAACATCATTTCATTCATCGTCCGATATGACTTAACGTTGGAGGTTTTCTCTTATCCTGAAAGATAAATATCTGGTAACTCTAAGCTCTATGTAACCTGTACTCATTTAAACATCATTTCATTCGTGATTTTGTAAAGAAGTTGCCATAGATTTCAACAGTGGCTGTGATTGATTGGAATTGCATTCACTCTTAGGACGTGTTCCTCACATCTGGAGTTTGAAAGACACAGTCATCTGTTTATACACTGTAATGCTTACACTATATGCAAAAGATAAAAGTAACATTTCTGCACAATCTGTGGCCGATGTTAACGGAAACGTTGGCGCCACAAAGACAGGAAATGCGGTTACATGGAATCCTGTTTCCGGTTCCTCAAGACAGTGACATTTCTTCAGGAAACAAAAGAAAAATGCATTTCTGTACAAACTCTGTATAGTGTAAGCAAATGACAGTTGAACGTAGGATTAACAATTATGTTTCTGTGTCCACGTTAATATAACTTGTACAAGACAAATATTGTTTTCAGAAAATATCTTTAAGTATGCAATATTTTATAGAAAACAGACTATTCTGAGAAAATCAAAACGCTTTTCAAAGATGTTTTCCGTATATAAAATAGTTTAGGGTGGAGGAAATTTTTACAGAACTGTATTTTTGGATTACCAGTCAGAAATTAGTTTACATCTAAATGTTGAGTTCTAATTTTTTCATTTTTTTTTTTTTTCGAAATACTGCTCACGATGTACGATTACAAGTTTTCAAAAATGCATTTCAAAATAAACCCTTTTTCTATTACACATTTTGTTGTAGGTACAAAATAGATACGGGATACTGCAACAATGCTCCACAATCCTAGTTGTAAGACTAACTTTCCAAATTTTCCCGAGAAACAAATGAAGGGTATCGTAGCACTCCGAAGCATGCAAAGTATTAGAAATTTCATAACGTAAGTTTTATGATAAAACATTATGCATAGAATGCAGGGAGTATCACAAGATATTTGCATAAAATGTAGGATAATGTATAAAAATCTTACATTAATTTGTGACAAAATAAAATACAGTCAAAACTCGTGTAAAGGATAACTTGAAAATCTTCGTATCGATTCCTTGGAAGATACTGAGATAAAGATAAAGTCATAACCGACAAAGGCTTGGTCCACCGTCACATTAACATGCACTACCTGTGACAAGTGAACGATGCCGGCGGATGACTACGTAGTAAGCCGGAAGCTGGTCAAAGATGCACAACACTATGCTCGCACCTGCTTTCCTGTCTATCTCTGTATATCCGCACTTCATCATGTCTATAACAACAAATGTGTACAGCAGATTTAGAGCTTGCATCGAAGCGGCACGAATTTGTGTTACCCTACAACTCAGCAATTCAGACCATGTTCATCTGAATTTTCTTTTAATGTTTTCATTTAGAGAGGACGTTCAGAAATATATGGCATTCAGATACACCTGTACAATAATACTCTTTAGTGTTGTGGAAAACTGATTAAAAGGCGTCCATATTTAGATAATGCGAACTGAAAAATTATTACAAATCTTTCTTACCAGGGGATTTATACATGTAAAATAAACAAATACCAGGGTGGTCTAAAAAGTTTCCGACCGAATAAAGATACAATAAATGTTTTCAGATTTGTGTTTCAACGTACTCTACTTGTAACTCTACACACTTCTCCCAGCGATGTTCCCATCTCTCTAACACGTCCAAACAGTACTCGACGTTTTTCAACATAGTCTCATTGTAACTCTACACACTTCTCTCAGCGATGTTCCCATCTCTGTAACCCGTCCAAATAGTGCTCGACGTTTTTCAACACAATCTCCTTGTAACTCTACACACTTCTCCTAGCGATGTTCCCATCTCTGTAACCCATCCAAATAGTACTCGACGTTTTTCCACATAGTCTTCTTGTAACTGTACACATTTCTCCCAGCAACGTTCCCATCTCTGTAACCCGTCCAAATAGTACTCGACGTTTTTCAACATAGTCTCCTTGTAACTGTACATACTTCTCCCAGCGATGTTCTCATCTCTGTAACCCGTCCAAATAGTACTCGACGTTTTTCAACATAGTCTCCTTGTAACTGTACATACTTCTCCCAGCGATGTTCTCATCTCTGTAACCCGTCCAAATAGTACTCGACGTTTTTCAACATAGTCTCCTTGTAACTGTACATACTTCTCCCAGCGATGTTCCCATCTCTGTAACCCGTCCAAATAGTACTCGGCGTTTTTCAACATAGTCTCCTTGTAACTGTACACACTTCTCCCAGCGATGTTCTCATCTCTGTAACCCGTCCAGATAGTACTCGGCGCTTTTCTCTGCAAAATAATTGTTCACGAAGGTGATTGCCTCTTCATTTGACGCAAATCTCTGTGTCCTCCTAACGCAATTTTCAGACGAGGGAACAAAAAGAAGTCGCTTGGGGCTAGATCTGGTGAGTCAAGGAGTTCAAACCGTAATTCGTAGATTTTCGCCATTGCAAGCGCTGAGGTGTGCGACGATGCGTTGTCTTGGTGAAACAGGATTTTCTTTTTCTGTAAATGTGGCCGTTTTCCCGCAAGTTCTGCCTTCAGCTTGTCAAGTAATTATGTGTAGTATACTCCTGTAATGCACGTTCTTTTTTGAAGATAATCGATTAAAATAACTCCATGACTATCGCAAAAAACAGTCGCCATCACTTTCCCAGTCGAAAAAAAAAACAATTTTTGCTTTTCTTGGAGCCGGTTATCCCTTTGCAGTCCACTGTTTGTACTGTATTTTTTTTTCTGACGTATAATGGTGTATCCAAGTTTCATGTACAGTAACTAATCGGCAACAAAACTACGATTTATTGCGCCTAAACTGCGCCAACAGAGCGTTGGAAATGTTCATACGACCACGTTTTTGGTCTAACGAGACCAAACGTGGTACCCAACGCGTGCACAGCTTTCTCATGTCTAAATGTTGATTTAATATGTGACAAACACGATCCTTTGATATGTTCATAGCCTCTATTAGCTCTCTTACTTTAATTCGGCGGTCTAGCACCATTTGGTGAACTCTGGCGATGTTTTCGTCGGTAGTTGTAGTTTTTGAACTTCCCGAACGTTCAAAGTCTCCCAAACTGTTACGGTCCCGTTTAAATTCAGCTGACCAAAATTTCACTGTGGTAAATGATGGTACAGAGTCCCCATACACAGAATCCAAGTCATCTTAAAACATATATTTAATGACAGCTCGATACTCGATTTTGTCCGTTTTCATAAAAACACTCACATCAACTCACTCAAACGATTGTTACATAACAACTGAGCGTCTAAAATGGCAGAAACTTTGGTGAGTAGCTGTGAACAGATGAACAACGAAATCGCTAGCTTTTATTTACGAGTGCTAACTTCATGTTGAGGTCGAAAACTCTTCAGACCATCTCCGTATGCTGAAGAGAACTGTGTAAGTATGTTTTATCGCACCTCATATATAGAAAACAGACCTACTAGTATACGAACGGATTGGTATAGTAATGTCACAGGAGAGGCAGGCTACCAGTCGCGTTATTCAAAGGAAAGTAGATGCAAAAGAAATAACTTATCTCACCGTCTTTTTCCAATTTGAAGGGAAGAGAAAACAGGAACATTGTATTATATTCCACTAAGCAGTGTCAGAGAGATGAATTTCACAACCCGTACGTCTCACATTTAAACACATTTTAGTGAATTAGGTTCTTACGCAGCGTGAATTTCTCCCCCTGACAACCGTTTCCATTGATGCCCAAGCGCTGTAAGCTAATTTGCAGCTCGTGACCCCCGTTTCATCCGATTAAAAGGGACAACGACAAAATCTATAACTGCGGGGGTAATTAAGCTTCAAACGGCTGCTGAGCCGTGGAAAGCCTTTCATAAATTGCGTCTGTTACCTCATCTCCTTTGTGCTTACAGCGATTGTTGGTAAGGAAAGATTTACGTATTATCTTACGAACTTGTGTTGGTGACAATTAAACCCGTTATCAGCTATAGCTAGGGCCCGGAGTTCTAGATTGTAATACCTCTTTACCATCGTCATTTAATTAACGAATTTCAACATATATGCTCGTTTCAAGTTTCTTTTTGTTAATTTCGTTGCACCTGAAGGAACCTAAATGACAACCGAAACAGCTGTGCTTTCTTCAAATGAATGAAGTTTTTTCCCAATGTAAAAATGAGTTTCATCACTACTATAAGCAGTAGGATGGAGTTAGTTACTGCGGCCCATGCATACTGTCTGATCATTACCGTAAAGTTTCAATTTGTTGTCACTAGATGCGCAGATGTTTATGTTTTATTCCTAATTGCTAGTGTTGCCAGTTGTTTTCTACATTTTGTTCCATTCAACGTGCAAATGCAATATACATTAAAACAACGAACCAATCCATTGATAATGTTGAATCATAAATGAATGTATGAATCATATTGTCGCGGCAACGTACATAAAAGGCAATGATGTAGGCAAGTTTCATCAGCAGTGATTACGTTTGAAAGAAACTCCGATCTTCCTCTAACATCAACTTTACCTCCATTACAGTGGTAGACGATACTGAACATGTCTGGACTTCCCTGGTTCTCACAGGTGGGAACCAGGAGTACCAACAATGAAACTACTACGGCGTGTTTGTATCACATTAAGCTAACAGAATATAATAAGATTGAATTTTAGTGGAAAAAATTATGAGCGTAAAAAATTGTGATGATTCTTTACTAAACAGCCCTCGTACGATAAAAGGTAAGGGAAAGTTAAGACCTTGGAACATTTGAAAGAAACAAAAAGCAATCACTTTTCTTTCCATTCACTAGGCCCCTTTAAACTATTAACTTCAGTGAGACAGATACTGAGTCATTTACAAAATGAGCTGATATGTGATATTTCTGAAAGCACCTGGCTATTTCGTGTAACAGAATTAAAGGTGACTTTTATATAAAGTGGCGCCGCGGATATACATTTGAAACAAACGAACGACCAGGAATTAATGCGCTTCGCTTTTGTTTTCACAGGCGTTGTGACTTTTGCATTACTGGATCTGTCTCTCCCACATTTGTAATAAATCCGGCGATTGTATGACACTAAAATTGGTTTCGCTGTTTGCCACGTCATCAATTTTAACTGCATACGGCTGAATAACAGAGGGGACTGACTACGTTTGTTTAAAACGCAATTAAATCAAGCGTGAAAGGAAAAACGAGTCAGACATTCGTGTTTCATATCCATTATCATTCTTCTTGCCCATATTTCACATATTTCTATCACATCTAGACAAAGAAAGTATTCCACTAGACTGCTAGGCAGTAGTTAGGGAACATTTTAAACAAATTATTAAATAATTACAATTTAACTTGTTACAGTAGTTGTGTAAATTGTAAAGAAAATCGTTAAACAAGTCAATGAACTATTCACATTCCTACCAAATGAGTAATATTAGTTTTATTTCATTCCGTGTATACCTCTTGGATGCCGCTATATCACTTCCATGACGAAGTACACGTTTGACAGAAGGCAGGTGTGTTCTGGAACAGCAAATCTGCCCTTAAACGTAGCGTTTTCATGACCTCTAAAACACTGCGCGTGAAGTTCGGATTACCATATAAAAAGGTAGGCCTCTGCAGCAATGAAACAGCCTTTTAAGAGCCCATTTCAAAAAGCCTACTTCGGAAACGCCGGGTAATTATTTCGCTTCTGAGAACAGGCAGCTCTCAATACAAATGGAAATACAGAGCAATATTTGTAATTCACTGACCCACCCATTCTGAAAAATGACTATCGCATTTGGTAGGTGCCTCATATTATTCCACTTAGGTGATGCAATAAATCGGATATACGGATATGGAATTGCGTGACGAGACCCTTCCGTAGCATAACCCAATCCATTCCAATCCAATAAACTTGCACAATATAGTGAAACAGGTTGGAAATACAAAGCATATGAAAAAATAAAACCGTTAGCATCTGCTAAACATAGTCCACATTCAAAAGGATTGAAATTTTCCCCAGTTTCAGTCCTTAAACACATGAAAGCTGTTAAAGAAAAGATCCTTTTTGAAGGTAGGACAAATTCTGGAGAATATAAAAGACATGGGATATCGTAGACATTATACGAGGCTGGGTTCAAAAGGTAATGCCTCCTATTTTTTCCTTTTTAATTGCCAAGAAAATTCAATCCAATTTACATAGCTTGAAAACTACAACCTTGACGATTAATTTGTCACTATTCAATATAATCTCCGTCCTTTCCCACAGTTTTGGTCCACCTTTTAACTAGGGCGTGTATTCCAGTGTGGTAAGACACACGATCTTGCTTCCTAAGCCATTGACGTACGGACGTTTTCACAGCCTCCTCATCTTCAAAATGAATCCCACGATGAGCTTCCTTTAGTGGCCCGAACAGATGGAAGTCTGATGGTACCAGGTCAGTGAGGTAAGACTTGCCAACCCAATTTCTCAATTTCTGCAGTGATGTAACGGCTGGTGTGTGGTCTTGCATTGTCATGCAAAAGAAGAACATCCGCCATAGTTTTTGTTGGGCAAACTCGGCGAAGACGTGCATTCAGCTTTTTGAGAGTTCTGACGTATTGGACAGAATTTATTGTGCATCCCTGCTCCAAAAATCTATCATAAGCACACCCTCTGCATCCCAAAACACTGTCGCCATAACTTTCCCTGCAAATCGATGAATTTTGAATGTTTTTCTTTTTCTTCGTTGCGTGATGTCAGTCCATTGACTGCCTCTTTAATTTAGGTTCAAAAAATGAACCCACGTTTCGTCTCCAGTAACAATTTTTTCCAGAAACTCCTTTCCCTCCAAATTGAAGCGCTGCAAGTGTTCGGAGGCTATTGTTTTCCTTGTTTCTTTGTTTTGGGCGGTTAACATTCTTGGTACCCAACGTGAACAAACTTTTGAGCAACCCAGTTGTTGAATAATCGTCTTCACACTGCCTTTACCGAGGGAGGTAATGCGACAAAATGCACCTGTTGTTACCCGACGATCACCACGTATGTCATCGACTCGCTGAATGTTACATGGAGTCACTGCAGTCACCGGCCTGCCGCTTCGCTTTTCATCTGCCAATGGTGTTTGCCCTTCAGCTTCGTTACAGCGACGAACCCATCGTATAACAGTGCTGACATCCACCGTTGCATCACCATACACATTTTTTAGCCTTTCGTGAATGCGAATTGGCATTTCACTCTCCGCAGTCAAAAATTCAATCACCGAACGCTGTCTAATACGAATGTTGATGTCAGCCATTTTGCAAGAGGATGCAGTGCTGCCACCTGTTGACTTAGGAAGTTACTACTGCAGGGGATTAGAGAAGAAGTTTTGAGGAACTGTACCAAATTCAAAGTTTTCACATAACATACTTATTTAAGGGAAAAAATAGGAGGCATTGCTTATTTACCCACCCTCATACGTTGTGTTATGTACATTGTACTGATGGTCAGACTGTACTGTACTATATTCCCGTCTTCTCTGATCTCTCTAAACTGAGCGATCTCCCATAACAACTGTACTCATTTGTCAGACAGGTAATACGTACACTGTACTGATAGTCGACTGTACTGTACTATATTCCCGTCTTCTCTGATCTCTCTAAACCGAGCGATCTCCCATAACAGCTGTACTCATTCGTCAGACAGGTAATACGTACGCTGTACTGATGGTCAGACTGTACTGTACTATATTCCCGTCTTCTCTGATCTCTCTAAACCGAGCGATCTCACATAACAACTGTACTCATTCGTCAGACAGGTAAAACGTATACTGTACTGATGGTCAGACTGTACTGTACTATATTCCCGTCTTCTCTGATCTCTCTAAACCGAGCGATCTCCCATAACAGCTGTACTCATTCGTCAGACAGGTAATACGTACGCTGTACTGATGGTCAGACTGTACTGTACTATGTTCCCGTCTTCTCTGATCTCTCTATACCGAGCCATCTCCCATAGCAACTGTACTCGTTCGTCAGACAGGTAATACGTACGCTGTACTGATGGTCAGACTGTACTGTAGTATATTCACCTCTTCTCCGATCTCTCTAAACCGAGCGATCTCCCATAACAACTGTACTCATTCGTCAGACAGGTAATACGTACGCTGTACTGATGGTCAGACTGTACTGTACTATATTCCCGTCTTCTCTGATCTCTCTAAATCAAGCGATCTCCCATAACAACTGTACTCATTCGTCAGTCAGGTAATACGTACTCTGTACTGATGGTCAGACTGTACTGTACTATATTCCCGTCTTCTCTGATCTCTCTAAACCGAGCGATCTCCTATAACAACTGTACTCATTCGTCAGACAGGTAATACGTACACTGTACTGATGGTCAGACTGTACTGTACTATATTCCCGTCTTCTCTGATCTCTCTAAACCGAGCGATCTCCTATAACAACTGTACTCATTCGTCAGACAGGTAATACGTACGCTGTACTGATGGTCAGACTGTACTGTACTATATTCCCGTCTTCTCTGATCTCTCTAAACCGAGCGATCTCCTATAACAACTGTACTCATTCGTCAGACAGGTAAAACGTACGCTGTACTGATGGTCAGACTGTACTGTACTATATTCCCGTCTTCTCTGATCTCTCTAAACCGAGCGATCTCCCATAACAACTGTACTCATTCGTCAGACAGGTAATACGTACGCTGTACTGATGGTCAGACTGTAATGTACTATACTCCCGTCTTCTCTGATCTCTCTAAACCGAGCGATCTCCCATAACAACTGTACTCATTCGTCAGACAGGTAATACGTACGCTGTACTGATGGTCAGACTGTACTGTACTATATTCCCGTCTTCTCTGATCTCTCTAAACCGAGCGATCTCCCATTACTCATTCGTCAGACAGGTAACACGTACGCTGTACTGATGGTTAGACTGTACTGTACTATATTCCCGTCTTCTCTGATCTCTCTAAACCGAGCGATCTCCTATAACAACTGTACTCATTCGTCAGACAGGTAAAACGTACGCTGTACTGATGGTCAGACTGTACTGTACTATATTCCCGTCTTCTCTGATCTCTCTAAACCGAGCGATCTCCCATAACAACTGTTCTTATTCGTCTGAGAGATTAGTCTAGCAAGTAATACTGGTAGTCTATTTCAATAGACAATACACGCCTGTGATATTAATATTGATAATTCGACTATCGTTGGTCAATCGAGTAATGATACTTCCAAGAAAGATCCTACGCCGGAATGAATGTATCAAGTATTGGACACTCTCTGGAGTTTCAGTATCTCTTGAGATGAGATGCAAATGGACCACTGACAAGAGAAAACGCTAGCTGCAGCTGCAACTGAAAACATGGACCGCTTGAGTGCTTGTAACCGCACCAGCATCGATCTGTTCCTTTTAATCTTTAAGCACCAACTGCAACTCTCGTCCACGCCGGAGGCTTGCATTGGAATATTTCCTGAGACAGACGGGAAATGTTCACATCTAGAAAAGAAGAAATTTGAATCACGTACAGGCAACTGTTTGCTGTTTCCATAGCAACAACAGATTTATTAATTGAAGCGGACTGAAGCAGAAATTGTTGCGTCACTGTTCCAAAATTATGCAGGAGGGCTGTTCAAAGTTAGTTCAAAAGTATTTTTAAATACCAAAATAGTAGCACAAATGAAAGAATTTTATGTGATGGATGCGTTTGGAGGTACAAAGTACTGTGTTGAAGTGTTTCTTACGGTTTTATATATGTAGCGTGTGTGATGGGATATTTCATTATTAGGACTTAACAACTTTTAACTTAAAATGGATGAAAAGTTGAAGTCACTTGACTTAACAGCTTCTGATTCTTAATGTTAGAGCTTTGGCGTTATACAATATTATAATATGTAGTCATGGATAAACTATTACCTTATTTTCATCAATACATCTCTACTATGAACTAATCCAATATGCACTTCATGGATTGGCATTCAACATTGTCGTCAAAACATCACTCTATCTCTACTACATCACTTCCATATGACATTGTGGTACCTTCTGGCAGAGTGACATGTTCCAGTAATGAACAAACATCAAAATATTTTGCCTTCTTAATCTTCCGAAGCCTATCTGGTGTGTTTTTCCCACTATCACATGCCTTGTGTAAGGCTTACAACCTCACTGCTCTCCTCAAAAGAGACTGAGGACGATAAAGTGAGGAAAACATTGTGTGACGAGCTTCTGGTACACACCCTCTTTGGAAATACACACTCCGGATTGAAGTGAATTCAGGAATACTTCTTAAAGGAGATGGTCGAGGGCATCTTTGAAGTCAAGAACTTCAACAACTGGAGTGACATCATGTTCCTCGTCATCGGTCAGTGGACAACATCAGTGAGTTTCTTCTGTAGTGAATCTTTGATCAGATACACCCATGTGGAAGGGAGTAAGACTTTATCCATTGATCGTTTCTTCTTCTCAATATTGCCAGAAATTCTGTGAATAGGCATGGAAGAGCGTCATGGTATTGGGAAGTACAGATAAACTTTCTGAAAGCGCACTTGAATGTTTAAAAATATCTAACCTAAAATGTATCAACAGCTGATATCAAAGAGCTTACACCACCACACAGCTAATGTGACAACTACTTGACTTAACAACATCTAACTCGAAAAGGCTGACTTAACAACTTTTATTTCTGAACTTGATGCTCATTCAATATGTTCGATCTAACATCGTCTGATCCAAAAATCTTTTAGCACTATTACAGAACTGGTATTAGTGTGTTTAACATCATTTCTCAAACACATTGACTTAACTTCTGAATTTGAGGGCTTCAATTGTATTTTGCGTTTTGTGTTTTCTCATGACTGGAAAGTTTGATTCCGTTGCAGCCAACATAACCTACCACAATTTTTTGTAGCGTATATATGATATTCCTTTAGTGATAGCAGGTAGCGCTCAACCTCGTTTTACAAATCATCGTCGGTCTGGAAAAGTGTTCCACCCAGGTGTGACTCCAACTCAGGAAACAGATGATAATCTCTAGGTGCTAATTCTAGACTATCCCATCCGAACTGGGCCAGGAGATCAGCCGTTGCATGTGCAGTATGGGGACGAGCGTTGTCGTCAGCATTCCCCTCCTTCCATTTTGAATGTAACGTCGTAATTTTTTAAGGTCTCACAGTAGCTAGCGGCGTTTATTGTTGTACCGGTAGGCAAAAACTCACAAAACAATGCATCCTTTCTGTCCCAGAACACACTGGCCATCACTTTGCCGGCAGAAAATGTCTGTTTCAACTTACGCGGCTTCGGCGAATTCGAATGCCGCCATTGACGAGAACGTTCTTTAGCTTTTGGTGTTGTGTAGTGCACCCAGGTTTCATCGCCAGTGACAACTGAATCCAACAATTCCTCGCCCTGTTCTGCATAGCGCTCCAGTAATCGGTGGGCCGCTTCAACACGTTGCCGTTTATGGTCTTCGGTGAGCATTTTGGGGACCCACCTCGCACACACCTTGCGATAACGCAAATGTTCGGTCAAAATCTTATCAATCGTAGTCTTACTGACTTCAGGGATAAGTTCGCACAGCTCGTCAACTGTCACACGCCGATCTTTAAGCATTTCTTGCTCCACTTTTGCAATTGTTTCGGCAGAAACCGAAGGTCGACCAGAACGCTGTTCGTCATGGACTCTGACCCACTTTCGCACGTTTTTGACGTCCATACACTGTGGCCCATAGACTTCGCATAATTGACGATGTAATTCAGGGGGTAAGTGCCCTTGGCACTCAAAAACGGATTACTGCACGCCACTCTCACTTGGCAGTGGAAGTGATAGGAAGCTCCTTCACAAACGCTTGCCGAGCCAAGACTAATGGTTGCAACGGGTTCGTAGTGGTGGAGATTTGAAGGGGTGAAACCAAGCTACACGACGGATCTCGCGTAATAGCGTTCCTCACGGCTCCAGCGCCTTGGAGACCTTATTTTACGGAAAAGACTCGTAGATGTCTGAAGGCGAATGTTTGTCCCTTTATTGCAGTACACTATATCGTAACTTAATTTTTTATTTATCCCTAACCAAAGAGACAGAGCAGTTACCACGTCTCCTCAATTTACGCACATAATGCGGGTGGAAGTAATTGATAACAATGAAATGTCGTGGCTCGACTCCAATCGATATGACGATCACAGAATAGGCTTTCATATGTCATGTTTGTAAGTCTAGAACTGAAAAGGGATTTTAATAACTGAATCAGCTGTTCGTAAGCAAATAAGTTACTAAAATTAACAGTTAATAATGCTCAATTGTTAAGAGTGCTACAGAACATCACGCCATCTCACATTTTTTACCTTTACCTCGAGTCAGTTAAGCAATTTCAATACCGGTGTATGCAAATTAAGGTAGTCTATGGCTATTTATTTGGACAGTTGCATTCATAATGTTTTTAGGAGACAATCTTTAGCTACACCCTCCTACAAGGACCTCTACAGAAATATTTACCAGTAAAGCTGACTGAAAACGAAAGGGTTTTATGGTCCATAAAAGGCTGTGAAAAGAATAAGGGGTGGTAATGGAAACAGAAAAGGGTTGTGAACGGGCTTTCAGATAACCAAGTCATAAAACACAAAAACGGAACGGTGCTGTGTAGAAAAAATTCCACTAAGAAATACATTTACCAAACGTCAATTTAAAAGTATCAACAAAAAGGACTTTACATCATTTTAATGCTCTTGCACGAGAAATAAAAAGTTTAATCTAATTTTTAGAGTTATCAGAATATGATTAGCTACTCATCTGAAGAGTATGCTGATAAAAACGATGAATGCAATGATGTTCAAATGAGTACAGGGTACATAGAGCTTAGAGTTACCAGACATTCATCTTTCAGGATAAGAGAAAACCTCCAACGTTAAGTCATATCGGACGATGAATGAAATGATGTTCAAATAAGTACAGGATACATAGAGCTTAGAGTCACCAGACATTCATCTTTCAGGATAAGAGAAAACCTCCAACGTTAAGTCATATCGGACGATGAATGAAATGATGTTGAAGTGAGTACAGGGTACATAGAGCTTAGAGTTACCAGACATTCATCTTTCAGGATAAGAGAAAACCTCCAACGTTAAATCATATCGGACGATGAATGAAATGATGTTCAAATAAGTACAGGGTACATAGAGCTTAGAGTTACCAGACATTCATCTTTCAGGATAAGAGAAAACCTCCAACGTTAAGTCATATCGGACGATGAATGAAATGATGTTCAAATAAGTACAGGGTACATAGAGCTTAGAGTTACCAGACATTCATCTTTCAGGATAAGAGAAAACCTCCAACGTTAAGTCATATCGGACGATGAATGAAATGATGTTCAAATGAGTACAGGGTACATAGAGCTTAGAGTTACCAGACATTCATCTTTCAGGATAAGAGAAAACCTCCAACGTTAAGTCATATCAGACGATGAATGAAATGATGTTCAAATAAGTACAGGGTACATAGAGCTTAGAGTTACCAAACATTCATCTTTCAGGATAAGAGAAAACCTCCAACGTTAAGTCATATCGGACGATGAATGAAATGATGTACAAATGAGTACAGGGTACATAGAGCTTAGAGTTACCAGGCATTCATCTTTCAGGATAAGAGAAAACCTCCAACGTTAAGTCATACCGGACGATGAATGAAATGATGTTCAAATGAGTACAGGGTACATAGAGCTTAGAGTTATCAGACATTCATCTTTCAGGATAAGAGGAAACCTCCAACGTTAAGTCATATCGGATGATGAATGAAATGATGTTCAAATGAGTACAGGGTACATAGAGCTTAGAGTTATCAGACATTCATCTTTCAGGATAAGAGAAAACCTCCAACGTTAAGTCATATCGGACGATGAATGAAATGATGTTCAAATGAGTACAGGGTACATAGAGCTTAGAGTTACCAGACATTCATCTTTCAGGATAAGAGAAAACCTCCAACGTTAAGTCATATCGGACGATGAATGAAATGATGTTCAAATGAGTACAGGGTACATAGAGCTTAGAGTTACCAAACATTCATCTTTCAGGATAAGAGAAAACCTCCAACGTTAAGTCATATCGGACGATGAATGAAATGATGTTCAAATAAGTACAGGGTACATAGAGCTTAGAGTTACCAAACATTCATCTTTCAGGATAAGAGGAAACCTCCAACGTTAAGTCATATCGGACGATGAATGAAATGATGTTCAAATAAGTACAGGGTACATAGAGCTTAGAGTTACCAAACATTCATCTTTCAGGATAAGAGAAAACCTCCAACGTTAAGTCATATCGGACGATGAATGAAATGATGTACAAATGAGTACAGGGTACATAGAGCTTAGAGTTACCAGACATTCATCTTTCAGGATAAGAGAAAACCTCCAACGTTAAGTCATACCGGACGATGAATGAAATGATGTTCAAATGAGTACAGGGTACATAGAGCTTAGAGTTACCAGACATTCATCTTTCAGGATAAGAGAAAACCTCCAACGTTAAGTCATATCGGACGATGAATGAAATGATGTTCAAATGAGTACAGGGTACATAGAGCTTAGAGTTATCAGACATTCATCTTTCAGGATAAGAGGAAACCTCCAACGTTAAGTCATATCGGATGATGAATGAAATGATGTTCAAATGAGTACAGGGTACATAGAGCTTAGAGTTACCAGACATTCATCTTTCAGGATAAGAGAAAACCTCCAACGTTAAGTCATATCGGACGATGAATGAAATGATGTTCAAATGAGTACAGGGTACATAGAGCTTAGAGTTATCAGACATTCATCTTTCAGGATAAGAGGAAACCTCCAACGTTAAGTCATATCGGACGATGAATGAAATGATGTTCAAATGAGTACAGGGTACATAGAGCTTAGAGTTACCAGACATTCATCTTTTAGGATAAGAGAAAACCTCCAACGTTAAGTCATATCAGACGATGAATGAAATGATGTTTAAATGAGTACAGGGTACATAGAGCTTAGAGTTACCAGACATTCATCTTTTAGGATAAGAGAAAACCTCCAACGTTAAGTCATATCGGACGATGAATGAAATGATGTTTAAATGAGTACAGGGTACATAGAGCTTAGAGTTACCAGACATTCATCTTTTAGGATAAGAGAAAACCTCCAACGTTAGGTCATATCGGATGATGAATGAAATGATGTTCAAATGAGTACAGGGTACATAGAGCTTAGGGTTACTAGATATTCATCTTTCAGCATAAGAGAAATCCTCCAACGTTAAGTCATATCGGAGGATATGTCGATTCTCCCCTTCTCAAAAAGGCAAAGGTGCAAAAGTCAGCTGGGAAGGTCTTGCTTTCAGTTTTCTGGGACTGTCGTGGAGTCATCCTTACAGATTATCTTGCCAAGGGTCGAACCATCACTGGCAGATACTACTGCAATCTTCTGGACAAGTTACGAGCAGCTCTGATTAAGAAACGACGCGGTATGCTCTCCAGAGTTGTTCGTCTTCTGTCTGACACTGTACCAGTTTATTTGTCTCAAATTGCAGTTGACAAAACAAGTGAATGTAGCTTTGAGAGTTTACAGCATCCGCCTTATACGCCCGATCTCGCACCAAGTGACTTTTTCTTATTTCCTGAATTTAAGAATCAGTTGCGTGGTCGCCGATTTGACAACACAAATGACGTCATTAATAAGTGGAAGAGTGTTTTAAGGCGAATTCTGCAGACTTCTACAATGAAGAAACGCTGAGAATAATGTAATAATCGGGATGTTGACTACGTAGAGAAGAAATAACAAGCACATATCAACACAAACTCTCTATCACACTTTTAAAGTGATAATTAAAGCTTTACGTCACCCCCTCGTAATGTACATTTATTTATAAATTGATGAGTTTTGTATATCTGCTATAAATAACAAACATTTTGAAGTATTGTCCCTATAGGCGCTGAGTAGTTGAAACAAAAGACAAGCACGCGTTCGTCTAGTATAAACATAAGAAGCGCTAACGCCAGTTACAATCCGCATCCTCTGGAAGTATCTCCAACTCGTACGTTCTCCACTGATTAAACTTCGAAAGGATACATAACCGAGCTCTGTCAGCTAGAAGTCTTGACCTACAGTCTGGCTTTTAAAAGAAGATACGTGAATGCCATCTGTTTCTCCACGTGAGGTTCCGCAATGTTGCCCAGCAGCAGACTGGAAGTAATGCAGATATCCTTTATCCTCTCAACACTTGAAACATAAACAAGGGTTCGAGTTATCAGAGTATGTGATTCAGCAGTTTAACCTATCTGGCAACCTTTGTTTACGTTACCATAGCAACGACCTTCCCCTCTTACCCTTCGGGCCCCTTGTTTGATGATTTTCATGTATCTTTTAAAATTCGAAATGTACCAAAGAGTGGACCGTGACGAGGAATACGTCAGGTAGGGGTGTATCATTACTGTGCTACGTCACGAAAGAAAATGAAGTGACATAAAGGAACTAGTTCACACTGTGGAGTGACACAGTGAGCTAGTGAAGTTGACCTAGATTGTTAAGTTAAACGACAGAAAGAAAAAAGAAAGAATATAAGAAAGAAGGAGAGAAATAAAGAAAGGAAGAAAGAAAAAACAAAGGAAGAAAGGCAGAAAGAAAGAGAAAGAAAGATAGAGAAAGAAATAAAGAAGAAGGAAAGAAATAAACGAAAAAGAAAGAAATAAAGGAAGGAAGGAAAGAAAGAAATAAAGGAAGGAAGGAAAGAGAGAAATAAAGAAGGGAGGAAGGAAAGAGAGAAAGAGAGAAAGAAAGAAAGAAAGAGAAAGAGAAAGAAGGAAAGAAAAAAGAAAGAAAGAAAGAGAAAGAAAGAAAGAAAGAAAAATAGAAAGAGAAAGAAAGAAAAAGAAAGAAAAAAGAAGGAAAGAAATAAACAAATAGAGAGAAATAAAGAGGGAAGGAAGGAAAGAGAGAAATAAAGAAGGGAGGAAGGAAAGAGAGAAAGAAAGAAAGAGAAAGAGAAAGAAAGAAATAGAAAGAGAGAAAGAGAGAAAGAAAGAAAGAAAGAAAGAAAGAGAAAGAAGGAAAGAAAAAAGAAAGAGAAAGAAAGAAAAAGAAAGAAAAAGGAAAGAAATAAACAAATAGAGAGAAATAAAGAGGGAAGGAAGGAAAGAGAGAAAGAAAGAAAGAAAGAAAGAAAGAAAGAAAGAAAGAAAGAAAGAAAGAAAGAAAGAAAGAAAGAAAGAAAGAAAGAAAGAAAGAAAGAAAGAAAGAAAGAAAGAAAGAAAGAAAGAAAGAAAGAAAGAAAGAAAGAAAGAAAGAAAGAAAGAAAGAAAGAAAGAAAGAAAGAAAGAAAGAAAGAAAGAAAGAAAGAAAGAAAGAAAGAAAGAAAGAAAGAAAGAAAGAAAGAAAGAAAGAAAGAAAGAAAGAAAGAAAGAAAGAAAGAAAGAAAGAAAGAAAGAAAGAAAGAAAGAAAGAAAGAAAGAAAGAAAGAAAGAAAGAAAGAAAGAAAGAAAAACTGGAGGAAGTCAAAAGTAAAATATTTCACATTTATTTTCTATCGATTCGTGAGATAATACTAATTAATATTTACAATCTATTTGTACATCATTAAAGTGTTTTAATTATAAAATAGTAACATTTAAAAAAAATAGCGCATCGATTAATTACAAATCATAATTTCAGTCTTTAAAATTAGGAGAATGGGACACAAAACAAGAAACATCAGAAGGCATACTTCAGTTGTTAGTACGGTGTCGGTAACGAGTCTGTTTATACACCTCTAAGCAAATTACGTATAAGTTGCAAATATCTGACGACATGATACAAATAAATAAGAGTCGAGAATATAGTTGAAGCGTTGTGTTTACTTACCCGTGAAGGATTTCAGAGAAATAAGGTTTAGTGTAAACTGAAAAGGATACATATATCTGATCGCGTCCGTAGCGAACTTGCAGGTTCCGGTTGATGCCCAACTCGTCGATGTCGGAGATGACGGTCATGTCCGGCACACCCGCGTCCGGACCCGTCATCGTGCCTGAAACGGAACAACACAATCTTAGTTACACATCTTGGTCTGTAAACGAATAAAAACAAAACTGAATGAACTTGTCTTTGGAAGATAAAGGCCCTGAAGTTGGATCTTTGAGTGTCATTTGTTTACAATACCTTCCAAGAGTTGTCACAACTTCCAAGACTTTTTCTCTCAAATTGTTTGCAATATTTTTAAAGACTCTGAAAATCTTTAAGGGGAGGCATCGGTGAAATTTCGTCAAAAATGACAAAAAACATTTTCCGTTTCTTGCCGTAAAATTATGTTTAAACATTTTAGTTTCAGAATCTGCCGTCGATTAGGCCCTAGCGCTATCTAAAGAGCAACCACGTCATTATTTAAATGTCCATGTGCGGGTGGGCGTGGACATTTACTTTTGAAAGTAAACAAACATTTCCACTGACATGTAGTGTTTGTGAAATATGGTTTACAGGCAAGTGAAAGCTGTGATAGCAGCTTATATTAAATTACTATTGTTTAGAATAGGAATAAAGCCTAATTTAACATTATATTCCTTTCTTATTGCAACAGTAGGTATGTGATTCATACCAGGTTAGGTTAGGAGTACAGTGGCCATTTCAAAGCAAAATATAATGAAACTTTAAGGTTTTCTAGCCATAATAGTAAGTAGTGATACTAGAATGTTCTGCTTGAGGTAAATGTTAAGTGAAAACATATTATAGTCTAAGAGTTAACAGTGATTCTAGTAGGTCACCTTTTGATGTAAATAGAAGAATGGTTGATGTATTTCTGGGCAATGGTAAGGGTCATATTTCTATACAGATAATTATATAATTATATATTCTATATATAATTCATACATGAGTATGAATTGCATGAACTATTCTACTTAATATTTCCATCGCATACACAAAAATAAAGAGATTAGTTAGTACTATTCTACGGGAAAGTTGCATCAAAGGAGAAGCACAGAATGCTAATGAAAGTTTGCATGGAGTAAATGTCACAAAGAAGTTTTTGTATTAAGAAAGAAGTTGCAGTGATTGCAGCTGTTGGTGAATTTAATATGGGTTATAAAGATAGACTTAAAGTTAAGGCAAAAGTTGCAGCAAGCAAAGTAAGTCCTGTTAGCAAGAAAATTAGCAGTATTAGGGATAGGTGAAAGCTAAAACAAAGTGCTCAAAGTTCATTGAGCAAATATAAATCTGCCAAGAAGCAGTTAAACGTGACTAAAGTAAAAGAAGAGGATAATAAACTAGCTGAGTTGTCTTCATATAGTGCAGGATGTATAATGTTTATAATTAGAGCTTCTAACTAGATCTTATTTTATTTTATTTTAGAGCTTCTAGTACAAATTGATAGCTGGGCTCAAATACTTGTCCACGAACAGAGAAACTCTAGATCAGAGAAAACATCCAGTATGGGTGATCAGCCCGGTATTGGTAAGAGGATGAATGGAGCAATTGGTGGAATGAATGGCGGAGGAACCCAGAGATGACCTACCCAAATTCCGCTCGTTCATCACACATTCTACGTGGTCCAGCTCAGTGCGAGGCGAACGGTCTAACCACTCAGCCCACGGCCGCCTGAAATCATTTCTAGTTTATCTCCATTAACATACAGTCTGTAGATAAAAAGTAAACCCTTTTATGTAAAAACAGATTGTAGACAACAGCCGTCGTCACGTAACAGGTTATTTCACGGAATGGATTCGCAACTGCTCCCGTGAAGGCACCGACATTCAAAAGATTCAAGGGGCCGTGAAATCTCAGGCAAGGCGTCACTTAAGTCTTCTTGTAGTTGCATTCCGCGAGCAAATAGGAGTGTCTCTGAGGGGTGTGCAAACCCATCTCCCATTACAAGCAAATTCTCCTTAAAATATTCACACCCTCTTCCACCCTTCATCGATCTTTGCAAGGCATTCTGTTCTCAATACGTGAAAATTTAAATGCTCAAGAACACAGTTTAATTATCTGTATTTATTTCTCATTACTTCTACTAGACTTTGATATTTCTTACAAGTTTATGCATTAAAGGGATTCATAGGTTGTGTTTCGTAATTAATAGTGTTTAAAACTGTCTACCGGGAAACATACGAGTCAGTTGGAGAATTTAATGTCATATCGGCATGTTGGCCATAGTAGCTCAGTGGTTTAACTATGAAGCCTGGGACTTAAGTATTTACAGCATAGTAAGTCGTCACAAAAGGTGTGTGTCTCATAGCATGTGAGAACTCCCAGTGGTTTACCGGGAAATATACGAGTCAGTTGGAGAATTTAATGTCCAGTCGGCATGTTGGTCATAGTAGCTCAGTGGTTTAACTATGAAGTCTGGGACTTAAGTACTTACAGCATAGTAAGTCGTCACAAAAGGTGCGTGTCTCATAGCATGTGAGAACTCCTAGTGGTCTACCGCGAAACATACGAGTCAGTTGGAGAATTTAATGTCCTGTCGGCATGTTGGTCATAGTAGCTCAGTGGTTTAACTATGAAGTCTGGGACTTAAGTACTTACAGCATAGTAAGTCGTCACAAAAGGTGCGTGTCTCATAGCATGTGAGAACTCCTAGTGGTCTACCGCGAAACATACGAGTCAGTTGGAGAATTTAATGTCCTGTCGGCATGTTGGTCATAGTAGCTCAGTGGTTTAACTATGAAGCCTGAGACTTAAGTACGTACAGCATAGTAAGTCGCCACAAAAGGTGCGTGTCTCATTGCATATGAGAACCCCTAGTAGTTTACCGGGAAACATATGAGTCAGCTGGACAATTTAATGTCATGCCGGCATGTTGGCCATAGTAGCTCAGTGGTTTAACTATGAAGCCTGGGACTTATGAACTTACAGCATAGTAAGTCGCCACAAAAGGTGCGTGTCTCATAGCATATGAGAACTCCTCGCGGTCTACCGGGAAACATATGAGTCAGTTGGACAATTTAATGTCATGTCGGCATGTTGGTCATAGTAGCTCAGTGGTTTAACTATGAAGCCTGGGGCTTAAGTACTTACAGCATAGTAAGTCGTCACAAAAGCTGCGTGTGTCATAGCATATGAGAACCCCTAGTGGTTTACCGGGAAACACACGAGTCAGTTGGAGAATTTAATGTCATGTCGGCATGTTGGCCATAGTAACTCAGTGGTTTAACTATGAAGTCTGGGACTTAAGTACTTACAGCATAGTAGTCGACACAAAGGGTGCGTGTCTCATAGCATATGAGAACCCCTAGTGGTTTACCGGGAAATATACGAGTCAGTTGGAGAATTTAATGTCATGTCGGCATGTTGGCCATAGTAACTCAGTGGTTTAGCTATGAAGTCTGGGACTTAAGTACTTACAGCATAGTAAGTCGACACAAAGGGTGCGTGTCTCATAGCATATGAGAACTCCTAGTGGTCTACCGGGAAACATATAAGTCAGTTGGAGAATTTAATATCATGTCGGCATGTTGGCCATAGTAACTCAGTGGTTTAGCTATGAAGTCTGGGACTTAAGTACTTACAGCATAGTAAGTCGACACAAAGGGTGCGTGTCTCATAGCATATGAGAACTCCTAGTGGTTTACCGGGAAATATACGAGTCAGTTGGAGAATTTAATGTCATGTCGGCATGTTGGCCATAGTAACTCAGTGGTTTAACTATGAAGTCTGGGAATTAAGTACTTACAGCATGGTAAGGTGGGAGTCTCGTAGCATATGAGAACACCTAGTAGTTTATCGGGGAATATATGGGTCGGTTGGAGAATTTAATGTCATGTTGGCACGTTGGTCATAGTAGCTCAGTGGTTAGAGCAACCGCACGGAGAGTGGGAGTTTCGTGGTTCAAATCCCGGCTATGTCATTGCATTTTTTAGTCTGGCTCCACTCATACAATGCTGTTCAAGTTTAACAGAGAATTAACTTGTAGGTACGGGCAATAAGCGAGAAACCTGCACTATACTCTTTGCTATACTATACTAGTTGAACCAATAACTACAGAGGAAATATGACGGTAGGCTGATTAAATCCCGTGTCTCATAAAAAATACTTTATTTCTGAACATTATCTGCAGAAAGGCTAATACATTTGTCATATCTTTTCATCTCATCACTCAAACGTTGCAGTAAGCTTGCTTAGTAGTCACCAGTGATAAAGACATCTAGTCAACGCGAGTGCAGTTGCATTTCAAAGGAAACGAACCCCACCGCCCACTAATGACCGTCATAAATCTATCTCCACACTTCAGAAATGGAACACTGTCGTTGAGGACCAATAGCAATGACAGTTTCATGTTTACTCCACGTGGAGTTTCAGTTGCCAAAGTTCCAACTTCCTGTTGATCTGTTTCATTACGTGCAGAAATTCGTTGTGTGTCACGATGTGGAGACCGTGGCAGTGGTAAATACAAATGAAGTAGTAGTTAACTTTCAGTCAAGTGAAAATAATCAAAGTGATGACAATAATGTGAATAACTGGGCCAAGTTATATTACTGGAGAAGCCTCAAAAAACAAAGACATGACGGGAACTGTTTCTAAGCAAATTCAAGCGCTTGTTTTGAACACGTATAAATATTTGCTGACAAATAATCTTGGTAAGGGGTCATGCAATGAACCTGATGATAAATTCTGGGTATTCACAGAAATACAGTAAGAAATATTGTGATGAAAGGAATAACAAAGACGTCGATCAAGTGTGAAAACAAAAGAAAGCGTTTCTCTAACATGCGATTTAATTCTCCAAGAAATTTATAGATTCTATGCAAAAGGGAGAGCGCCCACCTTAGACGAATTGGTTGCACATTTGCAAGAAATTTGTGATTTCCTTATGGGCACTGCACTTTGCGAGGTCTCTTAAATGAGTTGGGTTTCAAATACCGCACTTTGAATAAGATAAGGGTTATTATGGAATCCAGTAGAATTGTATTTGTCAAAACTGAGGAAGTTTCGCAGTAATGGATATATATAAGCTCGAGGGTATCTAGCAGGGCATATTCTCACGGAGTGAAGATTGACCTCACCCCCTCTAATGACCAGGGAGCTACTGAGCTGTCCCCGAAGGGCGCCCGGCGCCTCCATGGGGCCTACCATAGGGCAATACCTAGAGACTAACAAGCCCCCCCCCCCCATCTGGTCCTATGGACTCAAGACAGGATGGAAGTGGATACGCCACTTACGGGCGCCAACACCAAAATGGGAAGGCTACTGATTAGACTCGGTAGGGCCGCATGATGATCTACCACACCTACTAGCTATCCAGGCTAGTAAAGTCTGTCTACCCAACGTAAGTGCACGGCGGCCGCTTTCTTTGACAAACCCTCATAATCGTTTTACAACATGGACCCTCCTCCTGACGGTCCTTTCTACAATGTTGCAACATTTTAACATCACCGTCTTGCACCTAATGAAACAGAACAACTGGAAGTTGGAAATTTGGCAACTGAGACTCCACGCGGAGTAGACATGCAACTGTCATTTTCAACAAATGGGGGCTGCTATTGGTCCCCAACGTCAGTGTTCCATTTCTGAAGTGTGGAGATAGATTTATGACGGTCATTAGTGGGCGGGGAGGTCCCGTCCTTTGAGGTCCCTTTGACTGGGAACTGCACACACGTTGGCTAAACAGACTTTACGCGGGAATATATGGCTTCCCTCAACCCCATCCGGAGATTTTTTATCTTGTAATTTACATCCTGCAACGTTAGGTGATATCGGACGATGAATGAAATGGGTGAAATGATGCTCAAATGGGCCCAGGGTCCGTAGAGCTTAGAGTTACCCGACATTCGTCTTTTAGGATAAGGGAAAACCCCGGAAAAACCTCATCCAGGTAACTCACCGTGATCGACATTCGAACCTGGGACCTCTTGAACGTGAGGCAGACGTGCTACCATCTACGCTACCGAGGCGGGCACCCCGTCCGGAGATGTACATGATCTACGGGTATCGGGAACCACTGCCCCCTGGAGCACAACCCAATCCGAACAACTACCAATCAGGAAGCGGCTCAGATGTTCGGTCCGAGGTTCCTCTAGTAACGTCAGAGGTACTACGAGCGCTGGGGTCCGCAGCGCCCGCACCACGGCAGCTGAAGGGGACGGATATCCTCTCTTAAGGGGAGTAATGGACGTAAGATTATTTACACGATACTTCATACGATACCCATGACGTTAATACCAGAGGTTTTACTCACATCAGTCCAGGATCCGTAGGACCAAGGACCCGGGCCTCCTTCAACCAGGGAGTTACCGAGCTGTCCCCGAAGAGCGCCCAGCGCCTCCGTGGGCTTTCCATAGGGCTGATACCGAAATTAAAGGATTTCCATAAGTAAAGAATCATGATGGATTTCAAAGGAATGTTGGTTCTTTGTTAGAACACGTGCAGGTGCCGTGGAGTCAAATAGTTGAATAGTTGTTTTAACAAAAGAAACAGTGTCCTTAGCAGAGTTCTAAAGGGTAGCACTTGACTTTGTTTGAATAGGTATTCTTCGGATTATTGAAGTAGAAACCTCAGGTTCCAAGAGGGAAAAGACAACTAGAAATTAATACAACAGTAGAGATCATAAATAAGCATAATGGAAATAAAAAGGGAATAAATGATATAAGAAATAAGGTTAAAAAGAATATTCGAAGTAGCAATATAGTGCAAATGAAGGAAAAATCGGGCAGGAGTTGCTTCTGAGCACAGAGACAAGGCAGGAAACAGAACAATAGAACAAAAACCCTCGAAGGTTACTCGACATCGAGACGCCAGTAAGGCATGCGAAGCTTAAGGGAAATTCAGCCAAGCATGATAGAATACCGTTATGATGCTGAGAGGTCATACAACCCAATGGAGTGGAAATGTTACTGCTGCATAGGAAAGACAGATGAGAGTGACCAATAAGAGAAAATTAAAGAAATAAACCCTGCCATTAAAATGTAGAGTAAACCACGTGATAGGCGTAAAACAGTAAAGGAATGGAAAATGGACAGTGATAGACGAGAAAGGCTGGAAGAGAAGCTGGGAATACGACGGGGGAAATGCGTCACTCTGGTACTTCATACGACGGGAAGAAGGCGTGTTATTGGGAGAGAAGTAGGATCCGATGTCGCAGTCCGAAGTAGAGTTATGGTCTTGAAGATAGTGCAAAATAGGGAATAAAGGGAGTTAGCAAAGCAGCGTAAAAACGTTAAGGGGAAAGGAAAACTAGGAAGGCAACGAAAGTGTTAGCAAGAGAGTAAAGAGAGCCAGGTTAAAGAAAATAAAGGAATTGAGAGACGGTCAGCACGACTTTTCATAACCGAACCCTGAGAAAGAGATCCCAGCTCACCGACAATTAGACAAAACACCAACCTTTCCATCTCACCGTCAAACTCCTTCATAATCCATCACTAACCAAGCACTCAAAAGGACAACGAACCGAAAAGAACCCACACCAATATTCACAATCACAATAGACAAAGACAGTCACAAAGGGAATCTTTGTGTGAAAAGAGGGTTTCGAGAAAGTGAAAGTCACAGACATTCGCGCGCAGTTGTGGAGGGCAGTTCGTGGCTTGGAGCCGATTAGGGTAGTCATCTTCTTCTCTCTTGGTCGAGGGCAGACCAGAAGCGATGAGAGAAGATATTTGTCGGTTCATGTATACGTGAAGAACAAATTAAGTTTTATCGAATAATAAGCATTTCACATATAGAAACTTTAAACAGTAACCCTTGGTAACCCTTGGTCGGCAACTTCAAGTTCGATGTTCTGATAAAAAGAAGCAGTCATTAAACAAGTTTGAAACGGGCATTGCAGTGTCATTAAAACTATCCTTCTCATACATGCTCACGCATACCCTGGGAGAAACCTCATTGCTTTATCTTGAGCTAAACACCATTTGCTTCAAACTGTAGCGTGAACGTGGAAACGTGCGCCAACCATTATAAATTGTATCAGGGCAATACCTAGAGACTAACAGGCGCCCCCCCCCGTCTGGTCCTTTGGACTCTAAACGGGATGGAAGTAGATACGCCACTTACGCGCGCCAACTCCAAAATGGGAAGGCTACCGATCAACCTCGGTAGGGCCGCCTGATGATCTAGCACACCTTCTACTAGCTACGCTGGCTAGTACGCGGGAATATATGGCTTCCCTCAACCCCGTCCAGAGACGTAACCGATCTCTCACGGGTATCTGGAACAACTGCCCCCTCGAGTCCAACCCAATCCGAAGAACTCCCAGTCAGGGAGGGGCTCAGCAGTTCGGCCCGAGGTTCCTCTAGTAACGTCAGAGGTACCACCAGAGCTAGGGGTCCACAGCGCCCACACCACGGCAGCTGAAGGGGAGGGATCCTCTCCCCTACGGGCAGTAATGGACGTAAGATTATTTAGACGGAATTTGGTTCGATGCCCATAACGTTAACGCCAGAGATTCTACTCCCATTAGTCCTGGACCGTAGGACCAAGGACCCGGGCCTCCTTCGACCAGGGAGTTACCATGCTGTCCCAAAAATGCGCCAGCGCCTCCGTGGGGCTTTACATAGGGCAAGACCTAGAGACCAACAAGGGCCCCCATCTGGTCCTGTGGACTTAAGACGCGATAGAAGTGGATACGTCACCTACGCGCGCCGACTGCAAAGGGGAAGGCTACCGATATGACCTCGGTAAGGCCGCCTAGTGATCTAGCACACCTTCTACTAGCTATTCTGGCTAGTACGCGGGAATATATGACTTCCCTCAACTGTTCGAAGACGTACCCGATCACCCATGGGTATCTGGAACCACTGACCCCTCGAGTCCAACCCAATCCGAACAACTTCCAGTCAGGGAGCGGCTCAGCAGTACGGCCCGAGGCTCCTCTAGTAACGTCAGAGGTACCACAGCAGCTGGAGGGGATGGATCCCCTACCCTACGGGCAGTAATGGACGTAAGATTACTTACACTCCTCCACAGGAGAGTAAGTTTCCGAGGGACGAGACGCAGAGGGGTTGTCGAAGGTCCCCACACCCTCCCTGGACAGGTTTATGATACCCCATGTCAGTACAGTTAGACCATTCAAAAACATTCTGACGGCTTCTACTTTTGTGAATGAATCCTCTCGGTTTTAATGTACAGAGTGAATAGGGCGCATGTTTTTTAACGGTCTGCTCCTTGTATAGCACACACATTCGCTGTCCTTGTCCCACAGCACATTCCTTACAGGGATTTTCTTTGCGTTGCTATACTATAGACGAAACCTCGTACGATACCCATGACGTATCGAGAAAGGCGGCGACCTTGCAGAAAGGACTGGGAGAAGGAGGGCCGGTGTTGTAAAACGATTATAAAGTTATTATTCGTCAAAAGAGGCGGCCGAACCGCACACGCCTTAACTAAACAGACTTTAAGCGAAGTTGTGTGACTGTTACACGTCTTTATCCAAGTAAGTACGCTTCATGTCCTTTTGAAACTCAATGGAAATGTGAAGGCACTAAAACATTTAGGATTTAATTTAATTTCGTTGTAACATGAGATATGGGATTTGTACACCCCTGTAACAAAGGCTAGCTGTCATATCTGGGATGAGATGGTCGACGAAAAAAAAAAAAAAAAAAAAAAAGGCATAAAGCGTAGGAAGCACAGCATAAAAATGAGAAACGAGTCGAAAAATTTAAAGTTGAGGCGTGTAAAGGGAGAAAGATGGAGCATGCGCAATAGCGTGAAATGACGGTATGTTTCGGATGACAAGCAAGACAGCGTATGGTTCGCATTTCATGCCCACATCGCGCCACGCTGAGGCAAATACTTTTAATTTCAACTAAAAGCCTGGGACCTGAGCGAAAATGGCTCTATTTCCATTGGGAAGGGACGACAATAGCTTCCTCAAAACATTACGAGGATCTTACACAACTGTTTAGTACTAAAGTACGTCATTTCCTTCACTAAAGAGTGGAAAAACCATTTCGTGTAGAGCTACACAAACCACCTACAGTCTCTTCTATTTGTCTTTGAACCACATTACCTTAATGTTGTATGTCATTCTAGTATTTTATGTCCCGAATATTTCTAAGCTATTGGTAAAACAAAACTGTATTTAATAATAATAATAATAATAATAATAATAATAATAATAATAATAATAATAATAATAATAATAATAATAATAATAATAATAATAATAATAATAATAATAATAATAATAATAATAATAATAATAATAATAATAATAATAATAATAATAATAATAATAATAATAATAATAATAATAATAATAATAATAATAATAATAATAATAATAATAATAATAATAATAATAATAATAATAATAATAATAATATAAATGACAAAGACGATAACAATAATCCCTAGAGCATCTGCTTACAGAATACCCTAAGTACCCTTACCGCCTAGCCACTGCGTCCTCCAGCAAAGACCGCGGAGGAGTGCAGAATGAGGCTGACAGAGGTCAACACGACGGCTTCCACGATCATAGGGCTTTAGAGAGGCTACCTTTCCATTAGAATAGCTATTCAAATGCCATTATCAGGTTGAGCGCACCTCGAACCAGACCTCTGAGCGAGGAAACTTCTCCACATCTGTACTGGGGATCGAAAAATGAAATGTGTAGTGTTTAACGCCCGCTTTTACTACATACGGCACCGCAGGCGGTGACACTGATGATGCATGAGATGAAGATGGAGTACCGGTGGAATGAGATGGCGGGGGAAACCGGAGGTCCCGGAGAAAACCCGCCCCAACGGCGTGTTGTCCACCAAAACTCTCACTTTGCGGTCGCCTGGGTTCGAACCCGGGCCACCTTGGTGAGAGCCAAGCGGTCTAACCACTGAGCCACGGCGTGGCCACATTGGGGATCGAACCTGGGTAGGCCCGCCACCTTGAGCTAACTACTGCATGGCAAAGCTTTGCCGTTCAGTGACAAAGCTGTATTCGCTTGTTATCTTGTTTACTAATCCTTGTTTCACGTAAGCTTGCCCCGTATCTCTTAACGGTCACGTGACCTTATCACATCTCATTGGCTGCTGTTGTGGTGCAGACTGTTGTGCGGTAAAAGCTAGTTCGTTATTTAACATGGTGATATATCTTTATATGTTGGAAGAGAATTGTCAAATTTATATTTTCGTAACTGTTTTAATTAAATATATTACGCAATAGAGTTGATTTAACTGAAATGCATGTTAATTCTTAAACGAAGTAAAGAGGAGGTTCCTTTGCTCTCAAGCACATGGCACGATAGCACGTGTTTTAGCTGTAGTGATGACATTTTTGTTTATATGACTTTTATCACTCACCTTGTTTTGAACTGGATTAGTCATATATCGCCATTCGAAGGTGTGCTATGACAAATGCGAGAGCTAAATTATTCTATTGATCGTTTACTGCGTGTGTACTTATCACATTGTTACACAATCGGCAAACTTGCGGTCGGCTACGCAAGGGGGAGGTCGGTGGAGGGGGCCGTGTGGCATCGGTACCGCACACTCGCCGGTCAGCTGCCGCCTGCGGAGGCATGACAGAGTGGAGGGAGGGGAAACCACAGGGGTGGCTAAATCTTCGTTTCCCCCTCCTCCTGCCGCCTGAAAGAACGCGAAATCTCCGGAATATTTTCTCCCTCCATGGTAAAGAATTCTCTAGAAGCATTTAGCCACCTATAAATAGAGGGACGATGCGACCGAGAGTGCAGAAGAGTTCTTGGCGAGCAATCGCGAGGAGCGCCCAGTGAGGGACTGGAAGACTGTGTACGTGCATCGGAGGAGTGTACGTAACTGTGAGCGTGCAGTGGACCTGTGACAGACGGACTGGTGCATTACGTAATTCTGTGTAATCGGCAAGTGTTCCAACAGTAATTCGGTGGAAATAAAGAACATTTTGAGTCTGTGCAATTGGACTTTTAATTTCACGAACCCACAAAGTCACAACTACGAAGATTCAGCCACTCCTGTGGTTTCCCCTCCCTCCACTCTGTCACGCCTCCGCAGGCGGCAGCTGACCGGCGAGCCACAAGCCCCCCTCCACCGTCCTTCCCCTCGCGAAGCCGACTGTAAGTTTGCCGAGTGGGTAACAATATGTATAATGGCAGAGTCTAGCACCAGTTTTTCGCTGAAGCATCGCAAGGGAAAACCTTTACAAAGCGGTGAAAAAATAATTGTGGTGCATGTTTGTAATGCACTCACAGAGAAGAATTCGTCTTTGTCAGTGAGAGAAGTCGAACAGCTGAGCTCTGAAGTTACAGGTGTGTGTGTTAGGTCCGTAGGAACATCGCGACGTGAAATTGAGACAACAGGAAAACTTATCACTCCAGGGGCGATATTGCTGTGTGGCGAAATCGTTATTTAAGGTCAATCAGACTGTACTGGGATACAAGTCGCAAAATATACTACCTTGACGGGACTTGGGTGAATGAAGGACACACGACAAGTATGGCGTGACACGACTTTTAAGACTGAAAGACAAACATTTTTGCAAGGTATGTGTGCTGGTCTTAAAAAATCCCAGTGTAAAAGGCCGAAGGCCTTTCATTATAAACTTGTTTCAGTTTCATTGCTCATTCATTCAGTTTCAACTTGCTCAGTTTCATTATAAACTTCATTATTTTTGCATACTTATCAAAGATAGGCAAAATAGGACTCTCAGCACCGATCCTCAACCAACTGTATAAGACAATAGTAAGACCATACTTCACCTACGCCGCTATCGTCACCTTCCCAACAACGACAACATATATCAAAACCAGGCTTCTACAGATGGAGAGAAAGTGCTTAAGAATCGCCAATAAACTCGTACCCTGGCACAGAAACGAAGAAGTGTACATCTGTAAGGTAACCCCACTAGAACAGCACATACAAGACGGAATGTACAAGTACATCGCGAACGCGTACGAAAGACCGTACACAAAAAAATAAAAAAAAATAAAAAAATAAAAAAAAAAATAAAAAAATAATAAAAAATAAAAAAATAAAAAAATAAAAAAAAAATAATAAAAAAAATAAAAATAATAAAAAAATAAAAAAATAAATTCTGCCTAACTTTTATCCAGGCATCTAGAGTCAAAACCTGGACTATTTCTCAATAAATCTAATTGATATTTTATTATCATATTTATTTTCCTTTGATATTTTTGCAGATACAATCCTAATTGTAATTTGTAGTTTATATCCTCATTCAAAACTTCTATTTCTCAGCCTTCCTGAACGCCTAGTTGTCTCTACGCCGGCAATCCTTCTCCTGCCTTCTCGTGTCTCTCTTTGTTCGGTCTGGTACTGTTCCATCGCTCTAGTCGATATTAGGGCTACCATTTCTTCTAGGATATTAAAGTTGTCTTCCCGTCTTACTATGTCCCATATAAATTTCCCTCCTAGACTTCTACGCTGTTCTCCTACCAAATCTTCATATAATTTACATTCAAATGTGACGTGTTCTGGCGTATCTATTACATTACATTGTTCACATAAGTCGCTCTCTGTTCTTTTTATTCTTTTGAGATATGTTTTGAAAGGGCCATGACCGGATATATATTGAACACCGAATCTACGTGGTTGTATACTTCTTAATTTAAGTCTTTCTCGAATGTTCGGGAAAATTTCATGAACTCTCCTTCCTGTTTTCTCCGCATCCCATTCTTTTTGCCATTGTTTGATCAGCTGCTGTTTTATCTCATCTTTGGTGTTGCATTCTGTTCCAACTATTTCTTTGATCGCTTGTAGATTTCCTCTTTTGAGCCAAAATCTCGCTCCTCGGAGTTTAATCAGTAGATCTACAGGCCAGATTCCCAGAATGACTAGTAATGCTAATGTAGAGGTAGTCTTCACTATTCCGCAAATTCTAACTATCGCCTGCCTCTGAGTTCTTCTTAACAAGGTTATGTTTTTCAGCAGGTTTACTCGATGGCTCCATACGCTGGCTCCATATGACACTATTCCCACGAATAAGCTCATGTGATAGGTTTTCACAGATGGTAGTGATAGTTTGAACTTTCGTGTCGCCAAGGAGTATAATTTTTGCATAATGTTTCCCGCCTTTGTCCTTACGTTTGCAATATGAGTATCGTAATTCAGCTTTTCATCTACATATATTCCTAGATATTTAGCTGCTTTTGATCTCTTAACGTTCTTACCATCCATTTTAAATATAGGATCCCTTTTGAACGTACCCTTGAACAAGACGTATGTAGATTTATGCGGAGCTACTTTCAGTTTAACTTTCTTACACCAAGTGCCTAGTAACTCTAATGATGTATTTGCTCTAGTTTCAAGATTGCTTCTGTTATCGGACTCTATAAGCAGCAATACATCGTCTGCATATGCAATAACATTTAACACATACTGGGTATTTGATAGCTCTTCCAGTAGTGGTTCAATGAGTATGTCCCAGAAAAGGGGGCCTAATACTGAACCCTGTGGGCATCCTTTGGTTATTTCCTTTGTGATCATCTTATTTACGCCTCTGACATGTACCCGTCTATCTTTGCAGTAGTCTTTCAAAGATTCATATAGACATTTGGGGTAGTTCTTCTCCCGCAGGATTCTGAAGAGCTCGGGCCACCAAAGGTTGTCGAATGCTCCAGATATATCCACGAAGATTCCTGCCACATATTTTCTACTGCTGTTTTTCACGTTTTTCACAACGAAAGACCGTACAGGAGGCAGCTGATTGCAGCAGCAGAGAACTACAAGAAGACGGAGACCACAGCCCCACCAATCGTCACCCTGATACAAACACTACGCCAGGACCAAGGAAGCCAAGGAAGACGAGATACGTGAGCACCTCCAAATACTTCTAGCCTGAAAAATGACGATTGCGTACATACCATAACTATACACATAACACATTTTATATATATATATATATATATATATATATATATATATAATACAAAAATAAAAAAATAAAAAACAAAAAAACTACTACTAAAAACGAAACGAAACTATATATGGAAAAAAAACTTAAAAAAATAATGATAATTTTAAAAAATATATAATAAAATAGAGAAAAGAATATATTAAAGAAAAAATATATATCATATTAAATAAATAAAATAAAGATATGATAAATACTGTGACTTTGGGGATTCGTAAAATTAAAAAGTTCAATTACACCACTGAAAATGATCTTTATTTCCACCTTATTCTAATGTTGCAATTACAATTTCGTAATGTACACAATTACAACTAAGCCAGTTCGTCTTTCCACGTACACTCGGCGCACCTCACCTACTGCTTGCCCGGCTCACTCAACTCAACTAACCGTCGCCTCGCTTATATCGATCGGCGGCCCGAAGTTTCTCGACTCTCCTTTTTTTGGAGGGGGAAAATATTCTCGAAGTTTCGTGCAGGAGGAGGGGGAAACAAAGACTCAGCTACCCCTGTGGTCTCCCCTCCCTCCGACCGGTCTTCATTTATTGATCGGCATCGTGAGTTTACCGCTTGGGTAACAATACTAACAGTATTGCAATTAGCCAATACCGACATGTGACAAATTGTTAACACATGCATACATAACCTAATAAAGCAAACAAAAAAAAGCCGTCCTCCCTCAACTCCAAATAAAGTCAAGGCTGAAGAGGGTACACCCCTGAAGCAGCCATAGGGCGAAATTAGCCAGGGTGAAATAAACCCACGGGTGAAATAAGCACTAAAACCCCCCAGTAGTAGCATACCTTCATATTCTTATTTGTATGATTTTATCTATCTTCCTGGCAATTATGGCGTTTACTGCAGGTTTAAATGTGACGGGAAGGCACCGCCTATGGCCTATGGCGCGAAAGCATTAGCCAATTAGGACGAGGGGGAGGCAGTTGCACGCGGAGTGTTACATGTCAGCGGGGCAAAGTTATATGAAACAGAGATTAGAGGAGCAAAATATTAGTAAACTAAGTTACGAGCACTTTGATGCGGAAACTTCCGTCCAGCCCGGTAATAATTATTATGTAATCATATATATATATATATTGTGATTTTGTGGGTTCGTGAAATGAAAAGTCCAATTGCCACTCAAAAATGTTCTTTATTTCCACCGACTTACAGTTGCACACTTGCCAATTACACAGAATTACGTAATGCACAAAATTACGATTCACCAGTTCGTCCGTTAAAGTTCCACTTGCACTCGCGATTACGTAAACTCCTCCAACGCACGTACGCAGTCTTCTCGTCCGTTCACTAGCTCGTCAAGCACTGACTGCTTCCTCCAGCCCGACGTGTTGCTTATATAGGGTCAGCTGGCCAATCTGGAAGTTTCTGGATTAGATGAAGCATCCCGTAAGTTCGAGAACTCAGGTGGAAGAGAAAGAGACGGCGCAGTGATGTTTTTTTTTCAGCCACCCCTCGTTACCGCTATAAGACAAACGAGGGGGCGTGGCGAACGCCGACCGTCTCCTGCTGCTGCTGCCGGTTCTATATATAGTCTGTACATTACTTACATTTATTAAGTCTTATGTATGGTTTAGTTACATATACCATTTTTCAGATATGTGTACACATGTGAAATGTTCTCGGCTTGTTGGCAGTTGAAGTTCTGTAAATGGGAGTTTTATGACTCTGTTTACTGGCAACCATTGTCAGCCGACCCTAACGGGAGCATCTTTTGTATATGCTAGGGTTCAAGGACCCAGAGCCACGTCTGTTTTGGAAGAAAGTGTGAGAAACCGAGAAACAAATAGGCATCAGCCGATGTTTGGCAGCCTATCAGAAGGCAGAACACCCCCAACGCTATATGTAGCGCGAAAACTCAGCCAATGGTGTTTTAGATGAGCTGACGCCACGGGGAGGCTTAGTTCAGTATAAATATTTCAGAAAACGTACAGAAACCCCCGCTTGTCGACTGACCATAACAGGCAAAATCTGCGCTAGTCGAGTTTAGATCCTCGCGTTTAAAATGGCCGTAGATTCCGCGTGTGAGAAACACGAGAAAGTGAAATCCGACCGCGAGGGCTAAAAAAAGGTATTATTCGTTCCTGCGAAATCCAGCAAGCCGAGGACATTAGCCGCCAGATATCCACAGTATCTGGTGATCATGTACGTGTGGCAACAATAAAATGCATTTATGACTGTGTCTCCGACGTCTACTTTGAGCTTCCCACCTGTCCACTTGGCCCTGGATCTCCGACCCGGCACAGATGAGTCCTTGCTCATGTGTGTTCGTAAGTTCCTGATGCAGACGAGGCACACATCGTCACAAAAAATCATCAAGTAGCGTCGGAGAAAGCAGCAGAAGCAGAAGCCAGCAGCCGCCATTTTGAGGGAGGACCTCAAAACGTGTCCTGTGACTTGGCGGACTCAGCTGAGACCAGCTGACTGTCTCAACTTTTAAGCTGTGTGTCTGATATGAAAGGTTAATCGATTACCATTGCACCTGCTCATCACAAAGAGATTTTAATTCCTTCTTTTGTTTTTCTCTTTGTTACACTATTCAATCACGTTATATATGATTTCTCGCGCCTCACGATGTATGATACAGACTCGTCGTGTATGTGCGATAATCTTGCGTAAATAACTCTGTTGTTACACATTTTCCGATATGCCTTGACACTTCACCGTGTAATAATATAAACGTAATTATGAACGATGATAATATAGCAATTCTGACGTAAAATAAGTTACAAAACTTAAGGAGAATGATGCATTTACCTGAGGAGTGCTTTTGGAGTCGATGTTGTCATTTCAAGAGAATGAATCCATACCCTTCCACCTGTTTATTACATTTTCTTTTACAGAAATATAATGGCGCAAGGACAACGAGCATGCTACTGCGCATGCGCGACTGCCAGCCTAAGCGAAATCCGCTGAACTGGCGAGATTGTCATTTTTCTTGTTCGCTTCCGGATCATATAAAGAGAAATGCTGAAGGTGTATTAAAGCAAGGCAAGTGCTTGGAAACCCTTTCCCCCCGGGCTTGCGGGGTTTATCAACAGAGATCCCACGGCGACATCACTCAACTGAATCATTGCTATTCTTATAAAAATATCTTTAGACTTATCCTGAATCCCTGATTAAGATGAATCTCCAAAATGCATGAGCAACTGGAGGATGACATCTGTAGGGTAAAGTCTGTTTAGTTAACGCATCTGCAGTTCGGAGTCAAAGGAACCTGACCCCACCGCCCTCTAATGACCGTCATAAATCTATCTCCACACTTCAGAAATGGAACACTGTCGTTGAGGACCAATAGCAAACCTGATTTTCTCGAAATGACAGCCGCATGTCTACTCCATGTGGAGTCTCAGTTGCCAAGTTCCAACTTCCAGTTGATCTGTTTCATTACGTGCAGAAATTCGTTGTGTGTCACGAAGTGGAGACTGTGGCAGTGGTAAATGCAAATGAAGTAGTAGATAACTTTCAGTCAAGTGAAGCAAATTCAAGCGTTTGTTTAGAACATATATAAATATTTGCTGACAAATAATCTTGGTAAGGGGTCATACAATGAATCTGATGATAAATTCTGGGTATTCACAGAAATACAGAAAGAAATATTGTGACGAAAGGAATACCAAAGACGCCGATCAAGTGCGAAAACAAAAGGAAACGTTTCTCTAAAGTAGATAATTTCATATGCGATTTAATTCGTCGAGAAATTTATAGATTCTATGCACCTTAGATGAAATGATTGCACATTTGCAAGAAATTTGTGATTTTCCTTATGGGCGCTTCACTTTGCGCGGTCTCCTAAAGGAGCTGGGTTTCAAATACCGCATTTTGAATAAGATAACTTTTTTTTTAATTTACATCCGCCCCAACGTTAAGTTATGTCGAACGGTGAATGAATTGGGTGAAATGCTCAAATGAGTCCAGGGTCCATGGAGCTTAGAGTTACCCGACATTCGTCTTGGAGGATAAGGGAAACCCCCGAAAAAACCTTATCTAGGTAATTCACCCTAACCGAGATTCGAACTCGGGACCTCTTGAACGTGAGGCAGACACGCTACCGTCTACGCAACCGAGGCGGGCAAGATAAGGGTTATTACGGAATCCAGTAGAATTGTAGCTTGGTGATATATATCGTCAAAGCTAAGGAAGTTTTGCAGTAATGGACATAAGATAATTTATTTACACGAAACCTCGTACGATAACCATGACGTATCCAGAAAGGTGGCAACCTTGCAGAAAGATATGGGAGAAGGAGGTTCGGGGGTTGTAAAACGATTATAAGGGTTCGTGAAAGGCAGAGGCCGACGTGCACACGCGTTAACTAAACAGACTTTAACAAAAAATGAAATGCATAAGATACATGCAATGGAGATGGAGCATCGGTGGAATGAGATGCTGGGGGAAACCGGAGGTCCCGGAGAAAACCCGCCCCAGCGCCATGTTGTCCACCACAAAGCGGTAACCTGGGTTCGAAACGAGCTGTCTAACCATTCAGCCACGGCGCGGCCTAGTAGGGAAACGGTGAAATCATTTTTATTATTCTTATTGTTTTAGTTATATTGTTATCATTATTGTTATCATTGTTCTCGTCAGTGTATATTTGTAAAATTAAATATGAATTATTGTGTTTAGTTTCAGAATTTGGTAAAACGTATATTAATAGTTAATATTAAAAGAATGTATTGTTGTTTAATTATATTTAATCATCATCTAAATTAGAGATGTAATATATAAATTTCTTTTTGAATTATATGTTTAATTAGGAAGATTAACATAAGAAAAGAAAAGAACAAATAAATTTATTATTCTTGTGGTTAATTTAAAAATAAGTGCTGGTTACCAGTACTTTTAAATATATGTTATAAATAAAATAAATTTAGCTGAGATTTTTCCAGTTCAAATTAGAATTGCTGGCTTCCAGCAGTTATCAGTAGCTTTTTGTGGTTTTGTATAGTTTTTGTTATTTAAATTTATCTTTAATGTTTGGTTAAGTATTTAAAAGAATATTAGTATTGTGTTTAGTAGAGATTTGCTGGTTACCAGTAAATTTTGTAGTATTATAGGCAGTAGTAGTTTTTGTTTTGTTTTGTTATTTATCAATTTTGTTTTTGTAGTTTTTGTAGTTGTAGAAAATCTGAAACAATTATGTTTTATTAATAATGTAATGTTTTATTAAGAAATAATAAATGTAAAATTTGAATGTGTGTCCCGATATAGTTTCAAGGAGCCGGGGTATGATATTCAGATTTTATTTTATTTTGTTCTCGTCACTGTTTTTGTTATTATTGTTGTCACCGATGACATTGTTGTGCTTGCCGCGACAAGCAGGAGCCGGGCGCGTGGGTAGGAGAGCTGGACGCTTGCTAAGAGAAAGGAAGACACACAGAGAGGCTCCGGAACTTCTGTCTTTCTGTTACGTGCTCCGTGGTTTCTCCCTGTAAATTAATTTCCGAGTATCATTTCTTCTCCATTGAGCCGCAGGACCTTCCTGCCGACGTCGACCGTCGACTCGTGGCTCCTGAGGGCATCCAATCCCAGTATCACCTCAGCCAGCCACCATCGCGACGAACACCCACAGACGTACGGCACTCCTTCCCAAGGTCAACTTTAGCAGGGCCTCCTTCTCCACAGCAAAGGTGTCACCCGATGACGTGACAAGTTGGTATGGTCGGCTCGGCTTCCTCGTCGGCAAACCCTTCGCCACGTCAGGTCTGATGATGGTCACGGCTGTCCCGGTGTCCACCAGCACGTGGCACGGCTTCCCTTTCACCCAACCGTCCGCGATGAGGCTGTCATCCATACGCCGGCTGACGGCGCGGATTGTCACTCGAGGGGATGGTGGTAATGGCGCCGACGTACCCCTCTCCACGACGGCCCTTTACTCGTTTTCCGGCTGCTCTTCCTGGTGTGGGCAGTCTCTCCGCAGGTGTCCGGGCTGTCCACACCCCCAACACAGGCCACTAGGTGTTCGCCGGCGTCCCTCAGCTGGTCTTCTGTCTCCGGCGTAGCGGACACTCCTCGTTCTCGACGTCGGGATAGATGCTACCTTGCCCGCCTCCATCCTTAATGCCGCTGTCAGCGCCTCGTGGATGGTTTTATAATCGCCGAGCATTAGGCGCTGACGAATCTCCGTGTCCCGTACCCCGTCGACAAAGTTGTAGGCGGCTTCCCGGGATACGAACTCCAGTGGCAGGTCAACCAAGGCCTTGCTAGCGAGCTGCTCGATCGCTATGGCGAACTCCTGCAGCATCTCCCCCGGCTGCTGCGACCTTGCCTTTAGCTGGCTGCGGTATGCTGCGGCTAAGCGGTGGTTCCCGAAGCGATTCTCCAGGGCCTCCCAGATGTCCTTGGGCGCCGCCGTTGTCTGCACCGCGTTTAGTCCTTCCGCGGCCCGTCCCTGGAGGCTGGCTATTAGCTGTGTGGCCTCCTCCTCCAGTGACCATCTGTTGTGCTTGGCCACTGTGTCGAACTGGTGGCGGAAGACCTCAAATGTTGACGCGCCGTCATACTTGGGAGGTTTGACGCGCGCAAATGTTGTGTCGCGTCCCGGCGCGTTGGCCTTCAAGTCCTTCAGCTTCCTGCCGACGACGTCCTCCACCATGGCGTTCAGGGACTTGACGCTGCTGTCGGCCTTTTCCTCTAAGTCATTGAAGCGGTTCGCCAGGTCCTCGACGCGCTCGTCCACTTGGCCCATCCGCTTGCCCAGCTCCGTCACGTCATCCTTCACGCCGGCCAACTGTTCCTCAAATTTGGCGGCGAGGACCTCGTTCGCCTCCTTCATTTCCGTGGCCAGACTGTCGTTCGCTGCCTTCATTTCTGTGGTCAATTCGGTCTTTATTTCTTTCAAATCTGCGGCCAGGTTGTTATTTGTCGCTTCTGTTTTTGTTGTTAACTCGTTCATCTTCGCCGCCAAGTTGTTATTTGTCGCTTTCGACTTCGCTGTTAATTCGTTCATCTTCTGCAAAAGCATTTCCAATGCCGATTCCATGGCCATAATGTTCGGTGATGTTGTTGTCCCGCTTCCTGACACCAGTTGTGACTTTGTGGGTTCGTGAAATAATAAAACGAGGTTACGAAACACAAAAACTACACTTTATTCTCCTCGAAATACACTGTTCAACCTTACAGTTTACTAGCTAACCTTGAAACTGTTTATTTTCTCTCTACATTCAACTGTCTCTCACTTCCGGTAACGATCGGCCATCATTTTTCATCGGCTTCGCGAGTCTACCACCAGGGTGACAGTATCTGTACACAATTTAATTTTATTACGAAACAGAACTTACTTTCTGGACGTACCTCGTGGATATGACATATGTAGGACGGCAGACCTGTGGCAGACCTGACCCTGACCCCTGACCCTGGGCTTTTTTTAAAATAATCTGTGATTAAAAGTTCATATCGTGTCGGGAGAAAACTTCAGAACTGATATTTCTTAACAGGATTTAACAGGCAGTGACAGTGTTTTTCAAATATGCATCTATAACATCTGTGGAAGTGGAGAGAACGTTCTCAAAGTATAAAGCAGTTTTAGCTGACAACTGCCGTTCCTTTACTGTTGATAACTTGAGGATGACCAACGCTAAGTAAGGTATGTTTTGGCTAATGGCTACAATAACTTATTTTCTTATTTTATAAAATTGAAAATGACATGATGAATTTTGAATTTATCTAGTAGCAATAATTGCATTAATTACAAAGAAAGTTAATTTTAAAATGTGGTTATTCGAACCATAATTCATTATTTGTCTGTGAAAGTTACTCATTTGTTATGGAACAAATTGTTAATTTTTGTTAGGTCAATTTTTTACTTTTTATGTGCATTTTTTTACATTTTAAGGGCATAATACAGCTCATTTTAGAGAAGTTGGAGGTCAACAACTTCCAGGCCCTAATTATTACTGTTAATTATATCATGATCATTACTGTTACTGGACCTTTTAGGTTCTAAACATCCGAACAGTCTAAATCACTGCTCAATTGTTTCACAGGTGGAAGTGGATGATAAATGACTGCAAACGTTAGAGGTATATAAAGCGATTCATATTAGCTATCAGTAAGTTGCAACATAAATTCCAATAATACCAATAAATATGTCGATAATTTAAAATACCCCCACCACTCGAACGAAGAAAGAACAGCTGCATCTTTTAGAAAATTTCCCTGCGCTTTCTTAAAGGGTCCTCACAGAACATAGCTTAAGTACTAAATATTGGCTTATATAGCTCGTAAATTTTGGGGCTTGCATGTGTGGTAATAATAAGGCTTCAAAACCTTTTCCCCTTGACGGCTATATCACGGCAACTTCTCTAACACAACGGTATTGCGTGTCATCTATATAAATAACTTCAGGCGAAATGCATAAACGAGTGAGTTAATAAGACAAAAGCAAATGTTATCTCGACTTGATTGCTTAACTTGCTGTTTGTTTATGGGCTTGCTTTGTTTAGCACAGGTTATTTGTTTCTGACCAATGCTAGATCGTCTGATATTAGGAGGGCTGTTCAATAAAGAATTACCTTTACTCATCCTCATAATTTTGATGGTCCTTCTCAAAATAGTCTCCCCTGAATGCGATGTACTTGTCCCAGAGTTTCTGTCAGTCTACAAAGACAGGCTGGAAACCGTTTTTGAGAGATCCTTCAAAATCGTCTCCGCAGCCTTCACCACTGCATCTGATAATGGATAATGTCTTCCACGAAGGCGTTTCTTCAAGTTAGGGAATAGATAAAGTCAGATCGAGCTAAATCCGGACTATAGGGAGGGTGAGGGATGCACTTCACGTTGATTTTTGCAAGATATTCAGCAACAACATTGGCAATATGCGGCCGCGCATTATCGTGGTGTAGCATCCAGCCTGCTTCACGGAAATGTGGTCTTTTGCGCCTGGTATGGACTTGCAATGTTTTCAGGACATCCCTGTAGTATTGTCCAGTTACTGATGTGTGTGCAGGTACAACATGCTGATAAACTATTCCAGGAATATCAAAGAATGAGATGACCATAACTTTTCCCAGCAGAAGCAACCACTTTTGCTTTTTTGGGGGTTGGTGATGAAGGAGATTTCCACACTGAGCTTTGCTGTTTGCTCTCAGGATCAAAATGATGTAGCCAAGTTTCATCAACAGTGATTACATTTGAAAGAAACTCCGGATCTTCCTCTAACATCAACTTTAGCTGCATGCAGACTTGCAGGCGAATGTTCTTTTGTTCGGGAATCAACAGTCTTGGAACCCATCGCGCACAAACACGTCTCATGTGTAATGTTTCTGTCACCAACGTGTGGGTGGCACCCAATGAAATGTTCAGTATTTCAGAAAGTGGACATCAGAAAGAAGACAGAAAGAGAATACCAGGAGAGAGAAGATATATATTGTCACTCGAACGTCGGAACTCCCTATAGAACTGGCAAGCAGGAGGGTCGGACGTGAAGTATTCAGGGCCGCACCCACCCATTAATCTCAGTCACTAACTGAGGGGATGATTAGGGAAGTGTCACTTGTCGCTGGCCGCCTCTTCCCTCTTCCCCTGCCGTCTGGAACCTTCGCGGTGATTCACTGAAGCCAGAGACTTCTAGAAAAGTGATTTTCCTATAAAAAGGGGTGCAATGAGTGAGGACGGTCAGTTCTTGGCGAGCTGTGAGGAGCGCCCAGTGAGGGGACGGACTGCGTACGTGCGTCGGAGGAGTTTACGTAATTACGCGTGCAAGTGGAACTGTAACGGACGAACTGGTGAATCGTAATTGTGTGCATTACGTAATTCTGTGTAATTGGCAAGTGTTTAACTGTAAGTCGGTGGAAATAAAGAACATTTTTGAGTGGTGCAATTGGACTTTTCATTTCACGAACCCACTAAGTCACAATATGGAGAGTATCAGAGCGGAAAGATATGCAGAAGAGGATAGATGACTACCCGGATGTCTGGAACTGACGAACCAGCTCCATCTACTGATGCCAGTTCCTTTAGGAGATGGGTACCAGTAGGAGGAAGCTTTGGATACCAGTTGCAGAAGAGGAAATTTTAAAACTATAGGAAACAGTCTTTTAGCTTGTTATAAGAATTAAAGCTGTAGTAGAAATGTAGATTTGATTTATATTGTTGGAATAGAAGTAAACTAGAAAAAAGATTGTTTTAGATAAATATCATTTCGCCACCAACAAAATAAAAATGTTGGCAAACCTGACATCAAGTTGTATGGTGCGTGTGTTTCTTATGTGACAGAAGCAAATTTTCTGGGAGTATGGGTAGATCAGCATTTAGACTGGGAAGCACACATAAAAAAATCTAGTAATAAAGTTAAATAAATTCTACTTCTCGTTAAGAGTAATAAAAAATGAGTTGAATGCAAGTGGCATGAGAACCTTATATTTTGCATATGCAGAAAGTCTAATGAGGTATGGCATTATGTTTTGGGGGGATAGTAAAGACAGTCACTTGGTTTTTAAAGTTTTTAAAGTTTTAAAAGGATTGTTAGATGCCTAATGTCAGGGAAAAAATATGACACCTGCAGGAACTTCTTTAAGGAATTGAAAATCTTGACTCTGCCCAGTCTGTATATATACTGTTTGCTATGTTATACAAAACAAAACCTTGAAAATTTCACCACAAATAATCAAATACATCATCATAACACCAGAGGTAAAACAGACTTAAGAACAATAACACATAGAACTACACTTTATTCCAAAAGAGTTAGATATTCAGCAGTCACTCTGTATAATAAACTACCGGCCAATCTGAAAAAAACATAAAATCCATGAGGTGTTTCAAACTATCGTTGAAAAAAAAATTTATTAAGTGATTCATATTACGATATAAGTGAATTTCTAGATACTGTGTAGCTGGCCATATAATTGTATATATTTGTGATGCATTTTAAATGCTGTGTAGTTGTAGAGCCATGCAACTATATATGAGTTCATGCTTAGAACTTATTAATTACACTTGATGCAACTTATTTTTTATACTTATATTATTTGTATTGTTCTAAATATTTGTATTGACGTATCCAATGTCATTGCATTGACCTAACGGATGAATAAAACCACTACTACATTAGATGAATATATTTGTAAGCTTACTGGAATTCAGTAATCTGTACTTTAAGTTAGTCCGTTAAGGTAGCAAGAGGATTATATCTGCAAAATTTATAAATTGTTTTGTGTAATTTGATTTAGCAATTAATAAAGTTAAAAATGAAGTTTGCATGATAAGGCCTGGTGTAGATTCCAGAAACAGGGCTATTAGATATCTAGACTTTTTTAAAGTTTTCTTTCTGCCTACAGTTACTTGGAGGAACGGATGAGGTTGAAGAACCGCAGGTAACTCAACAGAGACGCTAATTATGTCAAGCTTGCTGAGCTGTTGACACAGTCAGTGCCTCAGAGAAATGTTCCCTCTGGCCGAACCGGGGAACATTCGCTCAGATGGCTCAGATAAGGCTGCCGATAATTATTCAAGCAGCAAGCATTTCTGCCATCATTCGGACACAGCGCTTAAACCAGCCTGGAAGGTGAAAGACAATTGAAATGATACGAAATGCGCGAAAGGAAATGCGTGGTGGAAGATAAAAGAAAAGCAGGGGAAAAAGAACGACAGATCGAACCAGGACCACCCAGATGCGAATCTCTAAGTGGAGGCACATGGCTCGGTAGAGACATTAAAGTGGTTTCTCAGCAAGTGAGAAATAACCACAAAATTGCTTGACGGTTGAACCGCAAAACAAGAGAGTAAATCAACAGAACAATGAAGGACAAGTGTGTCATCACAGCCGAACTGTGGGAATGCATTCTCAGACATTCCTTGTCTTAAGGTTCTTGTACCAATTTACATACATTTCCTTCTCAACAAACACAATTTTACAGGTTACTCCCAAACAATTGAACTTGCACATTTACCATAAACTTTTCCTAACGCTATTTTTATCAGAATGAAAATTACCAAGAATGTTCCATGTAAGGGTAGCTCGCGGGGTAATAATTTGGTATTTAGGTTCAATACCTCCCAATTATGCAACACAAACTTTTAAAGAAAGCCCCCCCCCCTCATGAACTTTGCTGTATAAGATAAAGTTAGAACTTTTTACCTCCTCGAAAAATGCTCCACGGTTATTTATTAAAATGCTGAATGTTGAACATTTGATCGTAATATATGAAATGTATATCTCGCATTATCTGGATATAGCTTCTAAAATATTTTCATTCTTAATAACTTTTGTATAACTGATAAACTGTAGAGATATTCAAAACTTCACTGAATAAAAATGTAGATCTTAAAGCTTATACACATACATACAAGGGGTGTCCAGAAAGTAAGTTCTGTTTCAATTTATCTCCACTGAAGCGCTGCGATCGCAGTTCCACACATGCGCGGTAGACGCTCTAAATCAAGGAGAAGAAACGTGCACCATTGTGAGATCGCTGTCAGCCACGTACGCTTTGTTGTGCTTGTTTACAATGTTGGTGTTGATTGAAGATCCCACCACTTGTGAAATCAGATCTGTGATTCGTTTTCTGAATGCTAGGATTGCACCGCGCAATACAGAATAAGCGCCGAGGAATGCTGTCAAAAGGTGTTTTGTTTCTTGACGACAACGCACGACCACGCACTGCAAATGCGACGAAAAACATCCTACAGGGATTTGGCTGGGACGTGTTTGAACAACACCAGTACAGCCCTGACCTCGCTTCTAGCGACTTTCATCTGTTTTTGCATCTCAAATCTTTCCTTGGCGGTCTTTTTTTGTGTGTAATTTACGTCCTCCAACGCTAAGTCATATCGGACGATGAATGGAATGGCTGAAATGATGCTCAAATGAGCCCGGGGTCCCTAGAGCTTAGTTACCCGACATTCGTCTTTCAGGATAAGGGAAAATCCCGGAAAAGCCTTATCCAGGTAACTCATTCTGACCGAGATTCGAACTTGGGACCTCTTGAACGTGAGGCAGACATGCTACCACCACGCTACCGAGGCGGGCCCTTGCCGATCGGTCAACAGTTCAACAATAACGAAGAGCTGAAAGAAAATGTTTCCAACTGGTTGAAGACACAGGCGGCAAACTTCTATGAAGTAGGTATAGAAAAACTTGTGTCTCGCTATGACAAATGCCTGCAAAATTTCGGTAGTTATGTGGAAAGGTAGTTTAAGAGTTGTAGAGTTCTTTGCAATAATTTTTTTTTTTTTTTTGTATATGTACACAATTTAATTTTATTACCAAACAGAACTTACTTTCTGGATGTACCTTGTAGATATATAGAGTTCGAGGGTATCTACCACGGCAGCCTTATGTAACCGCAGTATCAGACAGCGATTAGGAGGTGGCGAATTAATCGAAATCACGAGAATTAAAAAAGAAGATAAATTAATAAAAATACTTTGCTAAACTAATATAAAATATTGTTCTATTAATATGAAATTAGAATGAAATTAGAGTAATGATTAAAATAGCGGTTTAATTAAGAATAAGATGGGAAGAATATAATTTAAGACAACTAACATGCTAGAATCCATGTAAGGGAGAGAAAATATTTCTGTAAAATCTGAACACAAGTCGGAGAGACAGGAAGAGGTGACCGTTAGCCTCCTTGTTTAAGGAAAGTTTCAATGTCTGAGAACTATAGCCACGAATGTGTAGGAACAATAAGGTTTTCAAGATGCGGTCAAGCATAAGACCTAAAAGGATTTACTTTGCTGAGGTGATAACGATGTATACCGTTACAAAGAGCCCAGGGTAGGCGTGACCCAACTCACGGTGGGATGTAACGTCAATGAGTTCGATGAGTTTTGCTAACCAATAAAGAAAAATCGAAATAAAATGAGAAACCAATAATAATGTAAGATTTGAGAAATGGGGAGAAGGGTGAGTTATTTTGGTCATGTGATAAGAGTTAGAGTGGGGATCAGAATAAGGTACGAACTGAATCGCAGAGTAGACGAAAACTTCACTTCAACAGTCATATTACGAGGGGAAAGATGTGTTAGTGCGCGTGAAGAAGTAGTAAAGATTTCTAAGTCCGAAATGTAGGGAAGTCAAGAATAACGCAACCAGCGTGAGAGAAGCAGCAGAAGAAGTTTATAATAGCAAAGTATTCGCCGTATAAAGAAGTAAGAGAATTCTGTTAGGAAGTTTAGTAACAGGTGGTCACCGCTACAAATCAATCTAAATCAACGAACTTAGTGAGAATTAAATAAAATCATTTTTTGCAACGAACCAGTGTATTATTGAGACAACTGAGCAGCCAACAAACAACAAATCCATTTCCTACAACCATTCACCTGAGGATAAGAGATCTCATAGCTCCAATTAGAACCCAAATCAAAAGTAAACACCAACCAATTGAAATCTGACATGCGGGTATGCCGCACTTCACAAAGTGAGACCGAACCCCCCCCCCCTCTTACGGCCAGGGAGTTACCGAGCTGTCCCCGAAGGGCGCCAGGCGCCTCCGTGGGACTTTCCATAGCCCAAGACCTAGAGACTAACAAGCCCCCCCCCTCTGGTCCAAAAACACAAGACGGGATGGAAGTGAATACGCCACTTAGACGCGCCAACTCCAAAATGGGAAGGCTGCCGATATAACCTCGGTAGGGCCGCCTGATGATCTAGCACACCTACTAGCTATGCTGGCTAGTACGCGGGAATATATGACATCCCTCAACCCCGTCCGGAGACGTACCCGATCTCCCACGGGTATAAGGAACAACTGCCCTCTCGAGTCCAACCCAATCCGAACTCCCCTATGGGAGGAGCTCGTCAGTTCGGCCCGAGGTTCCTCTAGTAACGTCAGAGGTACCACGAGTACTAAGGGTTCGCAGCGCTTGCACCACGGCAGCTGAAGGGGACAGATCCCCTCCCCTACGGGGATTCTATTGATACAGTAGTTAATGTGACTGGCGCATGCGCAGAACCTTTCTACGGCGTGTAACATTTGCTCCATGTTGGCCCGCGGCTTCACTTGGTCCGAATTCTCCGATATTTCCACTTTCCTCAAATGGAAAAGTCCTTCTTCAATACATTCTGCACTTTAGCCAAGATAACTTTACCTACGAATATGTACAAAACAAATGTAAATGTAACGGGGGATTTTTTTCTAAAACAGCAATTTGGGTGACAATTCCGGGAGTTTAGAAACATGAATTGTTAGCAAAATCTCGACTCGAGACTTTGGTGTAATGCAATGCTTTACTTTGTTTATATAGAAAAAGTAATAAGGGAAGCTTAGAGGATGTCATGAGAATGCCTTCATATTTTTTCTTTGTATTGTACTGTGTTGCTGTTTTGCATTTATAACAAAAGAGAAGCGAGGGAAGCAGCGTGTTGCATGTGGCGGTAATGCAATGATAATTCGGAGCACTTAGAAATCGGGGCAAGGGCTTCTTGGATAGCTGCCCTGGATGCAATTCATTTCATCCGACACACAAGAGATGCTGATGTAGCAATATCGATTTTACTTCGAGATAGTAATAATGCTGATCGGCAAAGGAAACTGCTTACGCAATCGATGCACAAAGTAGCGTGGCTTAGTCCTGCAATCAACAGTCGCTACCACATGACTTTCTCTACTCAATATCCTATGTACCTACTTCTTGGTAACAGAGAGAGATTTGCAGTACAAATTGTGGATATCAAATACCTATACACTAAAGCAGATATGTTGTGACGGCGTTCAGTTCCATGCTTTATACATGACGAGAGAAAAAGTGAATAGCGACTTACCACTTGAAAAGAGTAAAAGAATTCGAAATTTCAGGATAATAAGGGTATTGGTTAATGCCCAAAATAGTATTTCACATATGTTCTGTGCCCGCCTCGGTAGCGTACATGGTAGCGTGTCTGCCTCACGTTCAAGAGGTGTCGAGTTCCAATCTCGGTCAGGGTGAGTTACCTGGTTTTATCCGAGGTTTTCCCTTATGCTAAAAGACGAATTTCTGGTAACTCTAAGCTCCATAAAGTAGGCTACTACAGATTAACTGTGCATACTTTTGTTAAGGTGAGATAACTCCAACCCTTGTTTATGTTTGGAATGTTGAGCAGGGGCGGTTCCTCCATAAGATTACAGCTTTGCGCTACACCGACTGATTCTGAATATACAACAGGTGCATTTTGCACATTAAAGCTGTACTTGTTGGCATTGTTTTATATACAAACATGTTTCAATTACGCTTATCGTTTGTAGCTGCCCATGACCGCAGAAGTCGAAATAAACAGTGATTAGCTGTAGGAGACGCAGGTTTGCAGCGAAGTGTTAACCTCAGATTTCGCCCAAATGTGGGCTCTCTGAGGGGGTTGCGGGAAGGTGAAGAGATGGGAGTGGCTTCTTATACATTGCTTAAATGGAGGTTTATAAACCTAGCTCCTCCTACTCTTAGCAACGGCTATAGCGTGACCTTCAGGCTTCGCTTGTTCTGTGGTGTGGTTTCGTGCTCGCAGAACTTTGAGAAAGCTTTAAGGTTAAACTGAGTATTCTAACATTTTATTTATAGTGCTTATTGTGAGGTGTTGTTTTTGTATATTTTTAAAATTCTGATAGAATGAATACCGTGCAAATTTTACTGGAAAATCCATTTTCGCAACGGAGTGCTGAAGAAAGATCTGAAGTGAAACGAATGGTTAGGCCCACGCCAAACATTTCTATAACTCAAACGATTAAGACAAAAGCTAGAACATTCAATAGGAAGTTCAACCCTGACATGTACAAGAAGCACGACTGGATATGTGGATGTGCAGTTAATAACTCCTTATACTGGTTCCCATGCCTGCTCTTTGGAGGAGATGATTCCTCGGTGAAGCGAGGAATGAAAGACATACAACGCGTGCACGACCGTGTTAAAAAGCATGAGTCCTCTTCGTCTCATATAAAAAATGCATTAAGTTTAGCAATCTATGGCAATATTAATATTGCTGCATAAATGGACAATGCATACAGAAGGAACATACAGCTGCATAACGATAAAGGTACGTAGAATAGATATGTCCTAAATATCATAATAAAATGTATACCTACAGTGTTGCGGCTCATTTGAGCTGGCTTTTAGAGGTCATGATGAATCTGATATATCACAAAACCCTGGTATCTTTCGAGGCCTAATAGATTTCAGCGCTGATCTCGATAGTGTCCTGAAGGGCCATCTGGAAAAAGCAACTGTTTTTAAGGGCACTTCAAAAACTATTCAAAACGAAATTCTTCAGTGTATATTAGAGGTATGCCAAGACGAAATAATAAAGGAGATTAAGGATGCAGAATTCCTTGCTGTCATAGCAGATGAAACCACTGATGTTTCCTCAGTGTATCAGATGGTTATTATTTACAGATATCTTGTGAATGACAAGCCTGTAGAACGATTTTGGAGTTTTGTTCGACCTGCTGGTCATGATGCAGACTCTCTTGCCACAGTCATTAAATCTAAACTTGATCTGCAACTGTCAGGGTGCCCGAATAAACTTATAGCACAGACCTATGATGGTGCATCCGTCATGGGAGGTAGGAAACACGGTGTTCAGGCAATAGTGAAAGAGAAGTATCCTTGTGCCTCTTATATACACTGCCATGCACATCAACTTGATTTAATAATGCTGAATGCAGCCTCAATAAACACCAGTGTGAGGATATTTTTTGCCAATTTACAAGGAAAATGCACATTTTTTCAAATTCTCCTCAAAGAGCAGCTGTGCTTGATAAAGTTGTGCAGAAACGATTGCCACGTTCTGTTCCGACACGATGGAATTTTCATTCACGGACCGTCAATACCATTTTCGAACACAGGGAGAATTTAATTAAATGCATGGAGGTTATTCAGAAGAGAGCTCTATTAAACAACAACGCCACATTTTTTCAGGCTTCTGGGTTTATGGCCACTTTGAAAGATGATAATTTTGTATTCTAGCTGTCTTTCATCCACAAGATCATGCCCCATGTGGACATTTTGTACAATCAGCTGCAGAAACGAGACTGCAATGCAACATTTGCCCTCGCCCAGCACTTGAAAGGGAAGTGCAAAAAGAAAGAAATAGCGTGGATATTGAGGAACACGAAGAAACTGCAATTAAGAGGAGAAGAATAGAAGATCACGATGTGAAAAGAAGAGAAACTCTTGAAGTCTGTGACATTCTTAGAGAAGCAAAGGACAGATTTAGCTTCACGGGGCATCTGGTAGCCTCGACTTTGTTTCATCAAGAAAATTTCTAAGACATTTCCAGAGGATTTCCCTTAGAGAAACAATAAGGTTCTATCCTTTTATCATTGGAACAAAAATTCGTAGAGAACTGACTGTAATTTACAGTCAAGAGGAATTTCGTGGAATGTCCGGCGCTTTGTGTTTGATGGACTTCAATAAGGAAAACAATTTATGTGCTACATTCAGCGAATATGTCAAACTCCTGCGAGTACTGTTAACTATGCCAATGTCTACCGCTGAAGCAGAATGCTGTTTCTCAACTTTAAAAAGAGTAAAAACTTTCCTTAGGAACACAATGTCACAGGACCGATTGTCAGCATTAGCAATGCTTTCAACTGAGAGAGATTTTGTTATGAAGATCAGCGACTTCAACGCAAAAGTTATCGATAGATTCGTCAGGTCTAAGGAGCGTAGAGCAGAGAATCTGTATAAATAGGTGAGTCACTACTATGTATTTTATTTTTCATTTGTGCACCACCAATAATTTAACCCACCAGCCGCCACTGTTGTTGAGAGGATAAAGTAAGGGCAACATTGCACTACCCACGTGGAGAAACATATGACCTTCACGTATCTTCTTTTAAAACTCAGAGTGTAATGATGCTCTGTACATTACCTCGTTCATGACGTGCTTAAGCGTCGCGAAGTGTCTATACCTCACACCGAATGATCATTCCATGTTCGGAGCACTCAAAGAGATAAGAGGAGGAAAGTTCTTATGAAGAATTGCACCTGGTACGCACGCTGGAGGAAGTATTGAACAACAGAGAGGCTATACCGAAAACATTCAACAGATTAAAACATATTTGCTACTTTCATTTGACTTGTCGTATTACAGAATGTCACTTTGTCTCGTATTTTCACTCTATTCCTGGTTTCGGCTTATACAGTTATCACTCTTAAATCGCCTTAAGGAGCCCAAACTGTCTGCTCAACGAGACAAATAAACATCTATTGTTGAATACTACCAGGTACACACGCCACGGGGAGAACAACGGACCCCTAGCAACGTAACTTGAGAACAAACTCTGTAGCGGAAATGTTCGCACATAGACAACAATACGCATTGTCATACATGCGGAGGGGGTCGCTTCACTTCCCTACAGCAAATTATCTGCCAGGTTGACAGACATGAAAAAACCCTCCACGGCACCTTTCTGTTTTGACGGAGTGTGGGCATCATGCGCTGTATTCACATCACATTCTTCATTTACTGCTTTACAAACGATTCCTTCTGTCTATCCTCTTAATCGAGAAACTTTCATTGTACATCTAATTTCGTTGTAAGTATAAAGAAACTAAAACTACGGATTTTTATTCTTTAAATCACTATTTGTGGTCTTTGAAATTCCATATTCCTTGCATAACTTCCAGGAAAAAATGGCAATTTACTTCCTGAAAGAGATATAAGTATGTGCAGTCATAACAGCAACATGCAGTACTCACTACGAGAGTGTTTACATTTTGAAAACCTATTTCTTGGTAACAACAGAACGGGAATTTCAAAGAGAATTTAATGTACGCGATGTTCCGACAAAGACAACAATTTTATTGCTTGTAAGAAAGCTGGAGACAACTGAGAGTGGAAAACATAGACCGTCATCTGTTACAGATGTTCGCAGAAGGCTATTGAATTCTCCAAACAAATCGTTGTGTCGATTGAGCCAGGAATATGGAACATGTCAAAGAGCCGCGACCTTACAGAGTTCATATGGTGTAACAACTGAAAGTAGCAGATTATGATAAATGAATCAGTTACTGTCGATGGTTTAAGGGTACTCTTATTCCACGTCCTTAACGTGGTTTACAGATGAGGCATGATTACATAAACACACAAAACACCAGATATGGGCTGCTGTGATCCACGAAACTGCACTGCATGGTGCGCGGTGTCAGCTTCCAGGATCGTTGGTCCCATTTTCATTGATACGACTGTAGACACTCAAGTTTATATGGGTATCTTCAAGACATTTGTGGAGCAGCTGGATGATATCGAATTGAGAGCAAGATGGAGCAACGTGCCATACATCTAATGACACCATGGAACTTGTAACCAGTTTCTTTGATACGACTGTAGACACTCAAGTTTATATGAGTATCTTCAAGACATTTGTGTAGCAGCTGGATGATACCGAATTGAGAGCAAGATGGAGCAACGTACCATACACCTAATGACACCATGGAACATGTAACCAGTTTCTTTGATACGACTGTAGACACTCAAGTTTATATGTGTATCTTCAAGACATTTGTGTAGCAGCTGGATGATACCGAATTGAGAGCAAGATGGAGCAACGTACCATACATCTAATGACACCATGGAACATGTAACCAGTTTCTTTGATACGACTGTACACACTCAAGTTTATATGGGTATCTTCAAGACATTTGTGGAGCAGCTGGATGATATCGAATTGAGAGCAAGATGGAGCAACGTACCATACATCTAATGACACCATGGAACTTGTAACCAGTTTCTTTGATACGACTGTAGACACTCAAGTTTATATGAGTATCTTCAAGACATTTGTGGAGCAGCTGGATGATATCGAATTGAGAGCAAGATGGAGCAACGTGCCATACATCTAACGACACCATGGAACTTGTAACCAGTTTCTTTGATACGACTGTAGACACTCAAGTTTATATGTGTATCTTCAAGACATTTGTAGAGCCGCTGGATGATATCGAATTGAGAGCAAGATGGAGCAACGTGTCATACATCTAATGACACCATGGAACTTGTAACCAGTTTCTTTGATACGACTGTAGACACTGAAATTTATATGGGTATCTTTAAGATACTTGTGGAGCAGCTGGATGATATCGAATTGAGAACAAGATGGTGCAACGTACCATACATCTAATGACACCATGGAACTTATAAACAGTTTCTTTGATACGACTGTAGACACTGAAATTTATATGGGTATCTTTAAGATACTTGTGTAGCAGCTGGATGATATCGAATTGAGAGCAAGATGGTGCAACGTGCCATACATCTAATGACACCATGTAACTTATAAACAGTTTCTTTGATACGACTGTAGACACTGAAGTTTATATGGGTATCTTCAAGACATTTGTGGAGCAGCTGAATGATATCGAATTGAGAGCAAGATGAAGCAACGTACCATACATCTAATGACACCATGGAACTTGTAACCAGTTTCTTTGATACGACTGTAGACACTCAAGTTTATATGGGTATCTTCAAGACATTTGTGTAGCAGCTGGATGATATCGAATTGAGAGCAAGATGAAGCAACGTACCATACATCTAATGACACCATGGAACTTGTAACCAGTTTCTTTGATACGACTGTAGACACTCAAGTTTATATGAGCATCTTCAAGACATTTGTGGAGCAGCTGAATGATATCGAATTGAGAGCAAGATGAAGCAACGTACCATACATCTAATGACACCATGGAACTTGTAACCAGTTTCTTTGATAATCAAATAATCTCAAAAGGTCTGTGGACCCCCAGATACCCTGACCTAACCTCACCGAATTTTTTTCTTGTATGGGTATCTAAAATAGAGTGTACAAGAACAGGCCACGGACAATTGATGTTTTCAAGGAATCCATTCGAACCGAAATAAGTAATATTGGCGAGGATACTCTCTGTAAAACTTGAGAGAATATGGTGGGACGAGTACAAACATGTATAGATGCTGGTAGAGGACACTTCCAACATTTTCTCTGAGATGTAAATAGTGTAATGTAATCTCCCAGTTGTGTATTATATTCTCCCAAAGTTGTACGTGTGTCCTATTATTGGTTCAAAAGTGATGGTCTATTGAAATGGTTCAGGTCTATATGGATCACACTGTACGTTTAGGATAAGCAGGAACGTACAGGAGGTTTACACTGTTTTACTTTGCTTTAAGGATTATACTTTGTAATATTAATGGCCATGTGCGCCATTCTTGTTTAAATCCTTGTTGAACGACGCTCAGTGATCAAACTTTGTAGTAGTTTGGTGAATCATTGTTAATTCTGGTTCAAACAACTGCAGTCAGCTGACCACGTACCATAGTTCGGTTAATCTCATGATTCTACGAGTTTTTCTCAAAAGAAAGCAGCCAATCAAATTTTATCAAAGAGGTTATAGTGTGGTTATAAGCTCCTTGACTGTGTCGCTTCATTTTTGTTTTTATTTTAAATTGCGATTGGATATTCTTTTGTTGATAAACGAAAATGGAAAACAAAAGGCGAGCTACCAATTTTTTCACTATAGATGTTCATTTAAAATAGAATAAATTTAGGACATTTGCAAAGATTTGTATTATATTCTCCCAAAGTTGTACTGTCCTATTATTAGTTCAAACCCTATTAAAATGGTTCAGGTTTATATGGATCGCAGTGTATGTATTCCCCGAATGCTATAAGCACGTTCCAGTATATTCTGTTGCCAACTTTTGATCTAGTTTGTACTGGAGTGTCATGTTTTAATAAGTCCACATAGTTTGTAGGTGCTGTGTGGGAATTAGTGGCTTCGTGCCTCGTTGTTTGATGCTCTGACAGGGAAGTAATTACGGACCTTTGTGAACCAACCTTCATTACATATTCGATAAGTTGCCTCACCACTGAAACCAATAGCTTCCGCTTCATGCCTCACACCTAGCGCTTCTCCTAAACATTCTCATAACAATACATTTACTGACATGTAAGAGAACTTCCGACACGCCGGGGGCGCGCAAGTTCCTGGTAATTGACAATCTCGTAACAAACACGATATTTATTTTACGCACATGGACATAATCTCTTTGCTAATCATACTTCTAGTTTCTGAGAATGCTGTATAATCCCCGTTAAACAAATGCTCTCTACTTCACCCGAAATATAGCCAGGTACCAAAAGTGCAGAAGTTTATACACATGATCTAGAGCAAAGAACAATCTATTTATCAATTCGCAAAGAAGCAAATTGTATGAAAGTAGCTTCACATATGCTGGTCTACATTTATTCAATAAACTACCACAGAGTATAAAGAATATTGAGCCCAAACCAAAAATTAAAAAGGCTCTATTTAATTTCTTAATGGAGAGAAACTTTTATAGTGTAGAGGATTTCCTAAATCATGAAATAGAGTAAACTCCACATTTGTGAACAATTAGTTTTATATAGCATTTCTCTATGGTCTTTATATATTTTGTTTTTATTTCCTTTTCTACTTTACACTTTTGTTGAATCCTGAATCTGTTACAGTTTTTAGTCTTATGTAACGTTTTATATTTATCTTTATATGTTGAACTGACGTATCCTATAACATATGTATTATGTTCCAAAGGATGATATAAATACAATACCAGACCACGGACACATTCATACTTCATTTTCAACAATGCTTTCACCCATCAGTTACTTGTAAACATGTAAACTGTACTTTAATTTAACTGTAGTTTTAACATTTAGTAATGAACTGCACAGCTACAACTCGTATTCATTCAGTAATTAACAAATATTTTCCTATATGTTCACATTCTACTGACAATGCATTCGTCAATGTAGCTTTCTGAAATGAAAATCAAATTAACCTAGAAACGACTAGCCAACATCGATTGTCTCATATTAGCAGCCGGCCTTGGTCTAAATAACTCTATATTCCAGAAAATAACATTACAAATAATTTTACAATTTTATTATAGTTTAATTAAAATGTAGTAAGTCTTTTTAATGATTAGGGTAAGTGTTGGATAAAATATTGTATGGTACAAGACTTATTTATACACTCGCTTATAAATATAAGCTATTATATATATATATATATATATACTCGCTATTTATACTTATTTATACTTATTTTTCCATTTTTAGCTCGTGTAGGGCCTCACTACATGGAAATTTCAAAGGAGTAATGAATAATTGGATATTTGTCACAAATTTCTTTATATCTTCAAACTGCAAAGGGAATGTGTCATGTAGTTGCTTTAGAAGTTCCGCATACTTTTCCAGAAGATATTTAATTATAAACGCCCCTCAGAAATACGAGGGCTGTTCCATAAAAACGATCTTTACTTTTTTACGGTCATAATATTTCGCACTAAAATTCAATCTTATTATATTCTGTTAGCTTAATGTGGAACAAACACGACGTAGTAGTTTCATTGTTAGTACTCCTGGTTCCCGCCTGTGAGAATCAGGCAAGTTCAGACATGTTCAGTATCGCCTACCACTGTAATGGAGGTAACATGCAGTTTAAGTTGATGTTAGAGGAAGATCCAGAGTTTCTTTCAAACGCAATCACTGCTGATGAAACTTGGCTACATCATTTTAATCCTGAGAGCAAACAGCAAAGCTCAGTGTGGAAATCTCCTTCATCACCAACCCCCAAAAAAGCAAAGGTGGTTGCCTCTGCTGGTAAAGCTATGGTCATCTCTTTCTTTGATATTCATGGAATGGTTTATTAGCATGTTGTACCTGCACACGCATCAGTAACTGGACAATACTACAGGGATGTCCTGAAAACATTGTAAGTCCATTACAGGTGCAAAAGAACACATTTCCGTGAAGCAGGCTGGATGCTGCACCAGGATAATGCGCGGCCGCATATTGCCAATGTTGTTGCTGAATATCTTGCAAAAATCAACGTGAAGTGCATCCCTCACCCTCCCTATAGTCCGGATTTAGCCTCATGTGACTTTTTTCTATTCCATAACTTGAAGAAACGCCTTCGTGTGAGGCATTAGCCATCATCAGAAGCAGTGGTGAAGGCTGCGGAGGCGATTTTGAAGGATCTCTCAAAAATGGTTTCCAGCATGTCTTTGAGACTGGCAGAAACGCTGGGACAAGTGCATCGCATTCAGGGGAGACTATTTTGAGAAGTACCATCAAAATTATGAAGATGAGTAAAGGTACGTTGTGATTGTGATCATTCCTTATTGAACAGCCCTCGTACAATTAACCGCATCTAGTCAGATCTGTCCACCGATTTGTGCAGGCCTAGAGAAAAACATGTTAATGACCTTATTTTGTCCTTTAATTGCCTTTCCAAATCACATCACAATTCTTCTATGCGTTCCGTTACCTCGAGAGAGACTAACTGATGCAAATAAGTCAACTAAATCGGAACAAAATTCCTTTGCAGCAAATAGCAAGCTTTGCTTAATAAATTCGCCTTCACTTTATGCGTTTTAAATTTTTTGCAATAAGTTCCGCCAGTTTATAAGGAAACAGTACCAAATGTTCAACGGTAAGGTCATATTTAACAGGTGCTTTCATTTCTTCCAGTTTTTGTGATCTGGCTTTACGCTAAACGTTAGTAGCAGCGCCTCTGACTGCTGCCTGGGTAACTGGTGTGGGAAAACATGTGTAGGGGAAAGGAAGCGTGTGCTGTACAATTGAACACGCCTGAGATATACATTTAGTAAGTACAAAAATATACGTCGTGTTACGCACGCTGCGCTGAATGTAATGTGTAGTGTTTAACGCTCGCTTTTACTACATACGGCACCGCAGGCGGTGACACTAATGATACATGAGATGAAGATGGAGCAGCGGTGGAATGAGATGGCGGGGGAAACCGGAGGTCCCGGAGCGAACCCGCCGCAGCGCCGTGTTGTCCACCACAAATCTCACTTTGCGGTCGCCTGGGATCGAACCCGGGCCGCCTTGGTGAGAGCCAAGTGGTCTAACCACTGAGCCACGGCGCGGCCTACGCTGTTCTGATGTTTTGACGGTCAGGCTGTACTGTATTCCCGCCTTCTCTGAACTCTCTGAACCGAGCCGTGCTACATCCACGGCCTCCCATAACTGCATTCATTTGTCAGGCAGATAATACGTTATAGCTCGGCTTGTGTCTGTTTTGATTGTATATATCTGTGGTAAATAATGAACGACCTTGACGATGCCAAAGGTTGTGATGGATGTGAAAGTTAATTTAATGTTAGCGATTAGGTAATATCTAATAACACGGAATACCGATTAACCTACTGTCTCGGGAACGCTGGCCCTCTATGGAGAGAATAATACCCGCATCGTTACCTCCACTTCTCCGTGACAAGAAATGATTGATCTCCGTTTTTGAGAATTCATTCGCTTGGAAATAAATCAACGTTGAATAGCCTTCTGCTTCAGTTGTTAACAATTGACTGTAATCCATTTCACAAAGCAATAGTCCTTCAATTGTTTTGGCAGTCGTGTGTGCAAGTCAAACAAAAGGCGAGTAACGAAGTTGCAGACAATAGTGTCTAGCCCAAGTTAGTTTCTTGAGAGCTCTTGCAACTTAATGACGGTTTTGTACCGACAATAAAGCTAATCAATGCTTCAATTAGCGAGTTTTTGTCAAGTACTCCGTGACTCAGTGAAATATATGTCATGGAACGAGAGACTATACTCGTGATCTGATTTTTATTACATATTATACGAGGGCTGTCCAATAAAGAATGATCACAATTTCTCTTTGACAACGTACCTTTACACGTCCTCATAATTTTGATGGTCCTTCTCAAAATAGTCTCCCCTGAATGCGATGTACTTGTCCCAGCGTTTCTGCCAGTCTTCAAAGACATGCTGGAAACCAGCCTTCACCACTGCTTCTGACGATGGATAATGTCTCCCACGAAGACGTTTCTTCAAGTTAGGGAATAGAAAAAAGTCACATGGGGCTAAATCCGGACTATAGGGAGGGTGAGGGATGCACTTCACGTTGATTTTTGCAAGATATTCAGCAACAACATTGGCAATATGCGGCCGCGCATTATCATGGTGCAGCATCCAGCCTGCTTCACGGAAATGTGGTCTTTTGCGCCTGATATGGACTTGCAATGTTTTCAGGACATTCCTGTAGTATTGTTCAGTTACTGATGTGTGTGCAGGTACAACATGCTGATAAACCATTCCATGAATATCAAAGAATGAGATGACCATAACTTTCCCAGCAGAAGCAACCACTTTTCCTATTTTGGGAATTGCTGACGAAGGAGATTTCCACACTGAGCTTTGCTGTTTGCTCTCAGGATCAAAATGATGTAGCCAAGTTTCATAAGCAGTGATTACGTTTGAAATAAATTCGGGATCTTCCTCTAACATCAACTTTAACTGCATGCAGACCTGCAAGTTCACCAAATGGTGCTAGACGACCGCCGAATTAAAGTGAGGGAGACAGCATAGGCTATGGACATGTCAAAAGAACGTGTTTGTCATATATTAGATCAACATTTAGATATGAGAAAGCTGCCCACGCGTTGGGTGTCGCGTTTGCTCACGTTAGACCAAAAACGTGTTCGAATGAACATTTCCAACGCTCTGTTGGCGCAGTTTAGGCGCAATAAATCCGAGTTTTGGCGCCGATTAATTACTGTATATGAAACTTGGATACACTATTATAGGCCTGAATCAAAAATACAGTCGAAACAGTAGACTTACAGCATAGTAAGTCGCCATTAAGGTAGTTGTCTAATGTGTTTATGAGAACTCCTAGTGGTTTACCCGGAAAACCACGAGTCAGTTGGAGAATTTAATGTCATATCGGCACGTTGGCTATGGTAGCTCAATGGTTTAGAGCGGCTGGACGGAAACCAGAAGATCCGTGGTTCAAATTCCGACTATGGCATTGGAGTTTTCAGTCCGGCTCTATTTTTCCATACTTTAGCCTACACACGGCCAGTGTGAAAGAACCGTTAATTTCCAATGATTAAATGAATTTAAGAAAAGTCATTAAAACGTTTCACGTGTTTATTTTACAAACAGTAATAAGTCTCCTTTTTCCTAACGTAAAGTTTCCCGAAGCTGCAAATTCCGCTACGGCGTGTTTGTGGAGTTATCGGTCAAAAGAGACAAAACAACATCGAGCTCGTCGGTAACCACAAAGCTATGCTGTGAAATCGATACAGTGATTAAATAGCGACGTAACACTTACCAAATAATGTACTCAATTTCTCCCTTTCGGCATACATTCACATACATTTCCCTACTCACTCTTCGACAAACTGTTATTGCAAAAACTTTTCTTCCTAAATCGTTACAAATAAGGAAGGTATAGTACAGCAGGCATAGCCAAACATTTCATAATATGCAATATATTAATTCGTCAAAGAGGAAATGCGGGAGAAGCTATAAAGATTTAAATGGACTGAGCATTTATCAATTTTACTTCACGTAACAAAACAAAAATTCTGAAATATATATGTAATTGACAACACTAACTTTTTCACCGCACAATCAGAAGGACGTACGATTTATTTTGGGTGTACTTCGCGGTTCTATCATAGTTACTTGTTAAAAATAAAATAAAAATATTTTCCAAAAATAATCACAGCTTAAATACGTATTCCTCGAAAACAATATGCAATAAAGAACTGCAAAAATCAACGTTTAATTGCTTGGGAAATAGCATCATTAAAATAGGCAAATTGGTTTGCTCTAAAAAGTACCGATTTCAAAACATTTATGCTACATTTATCTAAATTTAGGACAACTTCTACAGATGCTTAATAAATGCAGAACACCTAAAAAATATGCTTCAAGCTCATCAGCGAAAAAAATGAACACGTCTATGATTAGTTTTGAGAAAAATGGCTCTTTGCTCATACGTGATGTAATTTGGTGACGTTCTGCAGACATACCACGCTTCTGAATTTAAAGAAAAGCACGGTGTGCAGCCCTCCTGCGGGCACCCGAAGTAACACTAGAGCTAATCCGAAAAGCAGCAAAAACTGAGCTCCATATAATCTATCCAAGAGCTGTTTGGCTTATAAATTATGCCAGAACATAGTTCTGAACCTTTAAACAAAAATATGGTTTTGCATCCTGTACAAAATTTAGAGGACTGTCACAGTTACCTCATAGCCCTCTTCCATCAGAAATCCAAATGCCATCCTGCAACATTCCAATAGAAACCCCTATGTGCCGCAAAAACCCAAAAACTCGTTGGGCATGCAGCAAAAACCCTCATGCTTGAACAACTGTCAGAACCACGTAGACTGTTTAGTTAACTCGTGTGCACGTCGGCCGCTTCCTTTGACGAACCCTTATAATCGTTGTACAACCCCGGCCCTCCTCCCAGTCATTTCTGCACGGTTGCCACCTTTCTCAATACGTCATGGGTATCGTACGAGGTTTCGTCTAAATAAATTTGGCGGTATTATAGTCTATTTAGAGGAATATCTGTTACGTAATCGATATATATCGCCAAGGTACACTTCTAATAGATTCCATAATAACCCTTATCTTATTCAAAATGCGGTATTTGAAACCCAGCTCCTTTAGGAGACCGCGCAAAGTGCAGTGTCCATAAGGAAAATCACAAATTCCTCGCAAATGTGCAACCAATTCGTCTAAGGTGGGCGCTCTTCCTTTTGCATAGAATTTATAAATTTCTCGACGAATGAAATCGCATGTATTATCTACTTTAAAGATTTACTTTCACAGTTGTTCGGCGTCTTTGGTATTCCTTTTGTCACAATATTTCTTACTGTATTTCTGTGAATACCAGAATTTATCACCAGGTTCATTGCATGACTTCTTACCAAGATTATTTTTCAGCAAATATTTATATGTGTTCAAAACAAACGCTTGAATTTGCTTAGAAACAGTTCCCACTGTAACTTTGTTTTTTCAGGCTTTTCTAGTAATATAACTCGGCCCAGTTATTCACACTATTGTCATCACTTTGATTATTTTCACTTGACTGAAAGTTATCTATTTACCACTGCCACGGTCTCCACATCGTGACACACAACGAATTTCTGAACGTAATGAAACAGATAAGCTGAAAGTTGGAACTTTGGCAACTGAGACTCCACGTGGAGTAAACATGCAACTGTCATTTCAAGAAAATCAGGGTTGCTATTGGTCTTCAACGACAGTGTTCTATTTCTGAAGTGTGGAGATAGATTTATGACGGTCATTAGTGGGCGGGAGGGTAGTTTCCTTTGAGGGGCCAACTGCACTCGCGTTCACTAGACAGACTGTAGCGTAGGTGCTATCGTGTCTGCTTCACGTTCCAGAGATTCCGATTTCGAATTTCTGTCGGGCTGACAAACCTCTTTTCCGTAATTTTCCCTTATCCTAAAAGATAAATGTCTGATAAGTTTAAGATGTATGGACCCTCGACATATGTATCCTTTACGTTGAAAATTATTTTCTAGAAATGTATCCAAGAATTTTGATTAAAAGTGTCATAATTATTTAAGGTACTCTTATGAGTAATGAAATCTATATTTTAAATTTTCTGTGAAAATCCTCGGAAGTGCTCTTTATACTGGGAGACTTTTGTATAGCTGTAAATTGTAAGACATAAACAAATTCAATTACAGCAAAAGTTGTATGTCAAATGTTTTTAGGTAATATTTGACGTTATTCAAATATGTATACCTCTTAAAATACCTGACTATCACTTTACTTTCTTTGCGTACAAAAAAGTGTGTAACTGTCAGTTGAAACTTTACCCGGATTGACAAGAAGGGGCGTGTAGAATAATAAGAATACCTTACAGAACAGAAGGGAGAAAATCATGTGAATAATACAAAATATTTCTTTTATTAACTCGAAAACGAGATGTACTTCTTTAGACTTATATAACAAAAGGCTGGTTAACAAAGACCTATGGTCAACCTCACCCAGGCCCTTCGAACAACAGAAAAGAGGGAAGCTGGCAAACTGTTTCCTTTTAGGCCAAGGTCACAGAAGTGGGGGAAAAAAAAAAGTTTATGTAGAACCTATAAGGGAAAATGGGCACTGAATTAACACACAATAACCTCGTTCATACCTTCAAATGTCACTTCATTATCTCTACTCTTATTGGCTTATCATTTCCTGAAAGGAATCGAGTAGTTATGGCCGACAACAATGCACATATGAAACTACTAGTGACTATAAACCTATTTCAATGAAAGCTGTTACTGACAAACCACTGTCATAACCCAGCTGTTTATCCGCTTTATACCTGTAATACTCATTATTGTTTACTACTTTCTCAAAAAAATGCCTCTGTAGATTTTTATTACAATAAGATGCTCAATTTCTGCATCTGTAGCCTCCCGTTCAAGAGTCCCGAGTTCGAACCTCGACCCGGGGTTTTCCGTTATCCTGAAACATGAATGTCTGGTAACTCTAAGCTCTATGTACCCTGTACTCATTAGAACATCATTTCATTCACCGTCCGATATGATTTAATGTTTAATGTTTAATCCTGAAAGATGAATGGCTGTTAACTCTAACCTCTATGTACCCTGTACTCATTTGAACATCATTTCATTCATCGTCCGATATGACTTAACGTTGGAGGTTTTCTCTTATCCTGAAAGATGAATGTCTGGTAACTCTAAGCTCTATGTACCCTGTACTTATTTGAACATCATTTCATTCATCGTCCGATATGACTTAACGTTGGAGGTTTTCTCTTATCCTGAAAGATGAATGTCTGATAACTCTAAGCTCTATGTACCCTGTACTTATTTGAACATCATTTCATTTCATCGTCCGATATGACTTAACGTTGGAGGTTTTCTGTTATCCTGAAAGATGAATGTCTGGTAACTCTAAGTTCTATGTACCCTGTACTTATTTGAACATCATTTCATTTCATCGTCCGATATGACTTAACGTAGGAGGTTTTCTCTTATCCTGAAAGATGAATGTCTGGTAACTCTAAGCTCTATGTACCCTGTACTTATTTGAACATCATTTCATTCATCGTCCGATATGACTTAACGTTGGAGGTTTTCTCTTATCCTGAAAGATGAATGTCTGGTAACTCTAAGCTCTATGTACGCTGTACTCATTTGAACATCATTTCATTTCATCGTCCGATATGACAACGTTGTGGGTTTTCTCTTATCCAGAAAGATGAATGTCTGGTAAGTCTAAGCTCTATGTATCCTGTACTCATTTGAACATCATTTCACTCATCGTCCCATATGACTTAACGTTGGAGGTTTTGTCTTATGCTGAAAGATGAATGTCTGATAACTCTAAGCTCTATGTACCCTGTACTTACTTGAATATCATTTCATTCATCGTCCGATATGACTTAACGTTGGAGGTTTTCTCTTATCCTGAAAGATGAATGTGTGGTAAGTCTAAGCTCTATGTATCCTGTACTCATTTGAACATCATTTCACTCATCGTCCGATATGACTTAACGTGAGGTTTTGTCTTATCCTGAAAGATGAATGTCTGGTAACTCTAAGCTCTATGTACCCTGTACTCATTTGAACATCATTTCATTCATCGTCCGATATGACTTAACGTTGGAGGTTTTCTCTTATCCTGAAACATGAATGTCTTAACTCTAAGCTTTATGTACCCTGTACTTATTTGAACATCATTTCATTCATCGTCCGATATGACTTAACGTTGGAGGTTTTGTCTTATCCTGAAAGATGAATGTCTGGTAAGTCTAAGCTCTATGTATCCTGTACTCATTTGAACATCATTTCACTCATCGTCCGATATGACTTAACGTTGGAGGTTTTGTCTTATCCTGAAAGATGAATGTCTGGTAACTCTAAGCTCTATGTACCCTGTACTCATTTGAACATCATTTCATTCATCGTCCGATATGACTTAACGTTGCAGGTTTTCTCTTATCCTGAAACATGAATGTCTTAACTCTAAGCTTTATGTACCCTGTACTTATTTGAACATCATTTCATTCATCGTCCGATATGACTTAACGTTGGAGCTTTTCTCTTATCCTGAAAGATGAATGTCTGGTAACTCTAAGCTCTATGTACCCTGTACTTATTTGAACATCATTTCATTCATCGTCCGATATGACTTAACGTTGGAGGTTTTCTCTTATCCTGAAAGATGAACGTCTGGTAACTCTAAGCTCTATGTAGCCTGTACTCATTTGAACATCATTTCATTCGTCGTCCGATATGACTTAACGTTGGAGGTTTTCTCTTATCCTGAAAGATGAACGTCTGGTAACTCTAAGCTCTATGTACCCTGTACTCATTTGAACATCATTTCACCGATATGACTTAACGTTGGAGGTTTTCTCTTATCCTGAAAGATGAATGTCTGATAACTCTAAGCTCTATGTACCCTGTACTTATTTGAACATCATTTCATTCATCGTCCGATATGACTTAACGTTGGAGGTTTTCTCTTATCCTGAAAGATGAACGTCTGGTAACTCTAAGCTCTATGTACCCTGTACTCATTTGAACATCATTTCACCGATATGACTTAACGTTGGAGGTTTTCTCTTATCCTGAAAGAGGAATGTCTGGTAACTCTAAGCTCTATGCACCCTTTACTCATTTGAACATCATTTCATTCATCGTCCGATATGACTTAACGTTGGAGGAGGTTAAATAATAATAAATAAAATGTTCAATTGGGTGATTCAGTTGGAAAGGCGTAGGCCTATTGATCATAGGAACCTGGTTCAAACCCGGCGCAGACGATGGTTAAGTGCGTATAAAAGCGAAATAGTCATCTCAGTAAATGTTAAAAACTCCTGCGGGATGAAATTCCGGCATAACTTGGGCGCTGATATGATACTTTAACCTCACAGCATTGTTAACAAACAAAATATTTTGACGGAGTGGGACACCGGGTGCATACGCTAGATCCATTGTGGTTATTATACCCTAAGGTGGAAGGGATGATGGAGGTTACAGGCCGCATGCACATAGGCTACAAGACGCGCGGAAGTCGTTACACTTCTAGTTTCGAGTATCGGTTCACCTGTAGAGATACCGTAAACAAGCAGCTCTCCTGTGTCCACCGTTTTCTTTGTCCAGCCTCGCCACACGCCAGGAAACCTAGAAACACTTCTGAAGGATAAGACGGGAACGGAAAAAACTTACTATATTAAAATTTTAGATCCCGCTAACACAAGAAAGATGTCAATTTTCTGTCACATTATTTCCAGGTATCCTTTATTATGGATTTGAAGTTTTCAACTGTAATATTCAGTGTTGAGCCGCCACTCGTTTGTTTCCCGGGATGTCATGCATATGATATGAAGTTCCAAAGCCGGCATTCAACGACCCACTCTTTATATAAAACATTTGACTATCACTTAAAGTCTACTGTATTCTCTTTTAACTACAATAACATAATGTTTATCTTGAAGTAGATAGAGCAATAAGTGTTTGTGCAAGAGTAGAGAAAGTCATGTATATAAAACATTTGACTATCACTTAAAGTCTACTGTATTCCCTTGTAACTACAATAAGATAATGTTTATCTTGAAGTAGATAGAGCAATAAGTGTTTGTGCAAGAGTAGAGAAAGTCATGTATATAAAACATTTGACTATCACTTATAGTCTACTGCATTCCCTTGTAACTACAATAAGATAATGTTTATCTTGAAGTAGATAGAGCAATAAGCGTTTGTACAAGAGTAGAGAAAGTCATGTATATAAAACATTTGACTATCACTTAAAGTCTACTGTATTCCCTTGTAACTACAATAAGATAATGTTTATCTTGAAGTACACAGAGCAATAAGTGTTTGTACAAGAGTAGAGAAAGTCATCTATATAAAACATTTGACTATCACTTAAAGTCTACTGTATTCTCTTTTAACTACAATAACAATGTTTATCTTGAAGTAGATAGAGCAATAAGTGTTTGTGCAAGAGTAGAGAAAGTCATGTATATAAAGCATTTGACTATCACTTATAGTCTACTGCATTCCCTTGTAACTACAATAAGATAATGTTTATCTTGAAGTAGATAGAGCAATAAGTGTTGGTACAAGAGCAGAGAAAGTCATGTATATAAAACATTTGACTAACACTTAAAGTCTACTGTATTTACTTGTAACTACAATAAGATAATGTTTATCTGAAGTACATAGAGCAATAAGTGTTTGTACAAGAGTAGAGAAAGTCATCTATATAAAACTTTTGACTATCACTTAAAGTCTACTGTATTCTCTTTTAACTACAATAACATAATGTTTATCTTGAAGTAGATAGAGCAATAAGTGTTTATACAACAGTAGAGAAAGTCATGTATATAAAACATTTGACTATCACTTAAAGTCTACTGTATTCTCTTTTAACTACAATAACATAATGTTTATCTCGATGTAGATAGAGCAATAAGTGTTTGTACAAGAGTAGAGAAATGCATGTATATAAAACATTTGACTATCACTTAAAGTCTACTGTATTCTCTTGTAACTACAATAACATAATGTATATCTTGAAGTTGATAGAGCAATAAGTGTTTGTACAAGAGTAGAGAAAGTCATGTATATAAAACATTTGACTATCACTTAAAGTCTACTGTATTCCCTTGTAACTACAATAAGAAATGTTTATCTTGAAGTTGATAGAGCAATAAGTGTTTGTACAAGAGTAGAGAAAGTCATGTATATAAAACATTTGACTATCACTTAAAGTCTACTGTATTCCCTTGTAACTACAATAAGAAATGTTTATCTTGAAGTTGATAGAGCAATAAGTGTTTGTAAGAATATTTTGTCCAGGAGCAGAATACAGGACATGAAATTTAATATCTAAACACCGCCTTCGTTGAATTTTGTAACAAGGAAAATGGAACATAATATAAAATGTTACTGATGGAGAAATGTGAATCCTAAAAAATACTCAAATCTTTTTCGTATCGGTATCCCCTTTCCAAATTTTCTGCTTTTCAATTATTGTTTGTTTTCTCCTTTCTTCAAGTGTTTCTTTGCATGAATAAACCATTTAATTTGAAACAACTGCTAGTTAAAGTGTATCAAAACATATGAATGGTGTAATACACACGCGACTTAGCCATTGATAAAGTAAGTCGTTAGAACCTATCACAATCCTCTCTTTCTCTCCCCCTCCCTGCTCCCGGTTTCATCTCGTAAATAATGAAATGGAAGTGCACGCCACTGAAGATGATAATGAGGGTAAAGTAGGTTTGACACAAGAGGAAGGTTGCTGGTGTAACACCATAAATACAGAACTCCTTGTGGCACCAGATAAACAAAAAAAAAAAATAAACAAGCTCCCTCCCCAAAGAGAATGAGTCATGGGTGGATAAAATGAGTCACGCCCACAACCCTTAAAAGTAGGGGCTGCTCCGCTGGAAACAGGACAGCTGCCTGTCGAGCTACAGGCTTGTAGCCAGTTTCGAACTACTGACCACAGAGGTCGACGCAGGCTTCTTAACTATTTTCATTCATATTTCGTTGTACATGCAGCTGGGACAAAGGTGAGTAAACGCGTTAGACAAATCCTAAGTCTGCCTGCCGTGCTAGGGGTCCCGGGTTCGATTCCCGGCGGTGGGGGTGGGGATTTTTCTCCGACCAAGATAATTCCCCATCTTCCACAGAGTCTGGAAGTATGAATGAGAGCGTGAATGTGTGCGTGATCTAATGATTAAAAAACAAAGATAACGAGTTAACACCTTCGGTATGTCCCAAAGGAGAACGGCCGCCGATATGACCATAGCAGAAACAAAAAAACAAATCCTAAGTGACTAATTAGAGGAAGTCATATGCAAGCAATAGATATACGACTTTTTTCTAAAATGTATTGTTTTAAATTAACGCTTATTCTTTTTCTTTTTCTATTTGCTTTACGTGGCTTGTGGTTCAGCAGGTCTCATCCCTGTACTCTATGCTGTATCGGGCAGCGATTGGGAGGCGGCGACTTAATCCAAGTCAAATAATTAAAAAAAGAAGATAAATTAATAGAAATGCTTTGCTAAACTAATATAAAAGTCTTGTTATAATAATATGAAAATAGAATGGATAGAGTAATGATTAAAATAGCAGTTGACTTAAAGAATAAGAAGGGAAGAATATAATTTAATATAACGTAGTGTCACGGTAACGGGCATTAAAGTTTCGGCACAAATAGATAATAGATGGATAGGTTTCACGTAGATAACGAACTTGTGTAAACAGATAACGCCGGCAAGCAAGATAACTGAGGCAAAGGCCTCGCCGGGTAGATTAAGTTACGTTTCTCGAAGGTGATAGAATGTTTGAATTATGTAACTAGATGCCTTGTTTGCCAGAAACGTCTAGTGATTGACAGAACAGTCTGGTAATCATGAATGGAGATATAAAAGGGATTGTGACAGGCCAGCAGGACAGTTGTAGTTGTGAAACAGTTGTAGTTGTGAAACAGTTGTAGTTGTGAAACCAGACAGCTGGAACTGTTATTGTCATCGACCTTGGTAGACTGATGGTGTATGTAACGTAATGCTGCTGTAATCTATAAGAGTATTTCTACGAAAATAAAGGAGATTTTTAATTTCTGCAACTCGGCCTTTTAATTCTACGAACCCACAAAGTTACAATATACACACTAGCATCCGGGCAAGAAAGAGAAAATATTCTTGTAAAAATCTGTACACGTCGCAGAGACAGGAAGGGAGGACCGTTACCTTCTTTGTGCTAGTAAAAGTTCAATGTCTGAAGACTATTGTATTCTTCCAGCCAGGAATGTTTTGGGACAAAGGAATTTCAAAATGCAGTTGAGCGTGAACGCTAAAGGGATTTACTTCGCTGATTTGATAACGATGTATGCCGTTACAAACAACTCAGGGTGGGCTGAACGTCATGGAGTTAAATGAGTTCTGCAAACCAAAGCAAAAATTCGAAATAAAATGAGAAACCAATAATAATGTAACATTTGAGAAGAGTGAGATAGTTTGGTCACGTGATAAAGTTAGAGAGGGGATCAAAATAAGGTTCGAACTGAATGGTGAAGTAAGAAAAACTTTACTTACAAGTTGATACTACGACAGGAAGGACGTGTTCATGTGCATTAAGAAGAGAAGCGAAGATTTTGAAGTCTGAAATGTTAGGAATTTTACTAACACGTGATCACCGATCCATGTCGATAAGCAAACATAGATTCAAGATGGATCGAGTCGACATGAAAAATTCAATGCCATGGCCGGGATTTGAACCACAGATCTCGTGGTTTCCGTGCAGTCGCTCTTAACCTTTGAGCTACCATGGCCAACGTGCCGACCTGACATTAAATTCTCCATTTCACTCATATTTCCCCGGTAGACCACTAGGGGCTCTCGCATGAGAGATACACCGTTTGTGGCGACTCACTATCGTAAGTACTTGAGTCCCAGGCTTCATCATTTAACTTTTATTATTTTAGTTAATTGATGGAAATTAATCATTTCTCCACACTAGCTGTTTATAGGCTAAACTTTCTGACTGATAGAGTCGACATGAAAAATTAAAAAATTCAATGCCATGGTCGGGATTTGAACCACAGATCTCCTGGTTTCCGTCCAGTCGCTCTTAGCCTTTGAGCTACCATGGCCAACGTGCCGTCCTGACACTAAATTCTCTAGGGGCTAGTGAGGAGAAATGATTAATTTCCATCAATTAACTAAAATAATAAGAGTTAAATGATGAAGCCTGGGACTCAAATACTTACGATAGTGAGTCGTCACAAACGGTGTATCTCTGATGCGAGAGCCTCTGGTGGTTTACCGGGGAAATATACGAGTCAACTGGAGAATTTAATGTCAGGACGGCACGTTGGCCATGGTAGCTCAAAGGTTAAGAGCGACTGGACGGAAACCAGGAGATCTGTGGTTCAAATCCCGGCCATGGCATTGAATTTTTCATGTTGACTATCAAAAACCTTAGCCTATAAACAGCTAGTGTGGAGAAATGATTAATTTCCATCAATTAACTAAAATAACAGATTCAATAATTAAACCAAATAATTCTACAACAAACCAAGTATTAATAATACGACTGAGCAGCCAACAACAACCACCAAAATCCATTTCCTACAACCATTCACCTGAGGATAACAGAACTCATAGCTCCAATTATAACCCAATTAATTTAACAATGGTATGCGGGTTTGCCGCAATGCCCACGACAAGAAGGCTAGAGGGGTATGAAGGACCGAGGAGTTTGAACTGTATCTGCTCCGGTAGCAGATCTGTTTTCTGGGAAAGTAGTGAATGAGAGTGCATGCGTCACCTATGCTGCCAGATCTAATGTTTATTGCAGCGATAGGTATTATGTATATTTGAGCTATGTGACAACACTTGTGTATTTTAAACGAGCCTTCCATCCTTGTCATACTCGAAAGTAGAGCATACACCCCGAGGAGACAGCAAAAAAGATTATCTTGAACATTCCTCTAGCTTGCCTTCTTCTCCTGTGCAATCAGTACCATACCATCTAAAGTCTGTTTACTGAACGCGTGCGCAGTTTGCACCCCAAAGGGAACTCACCCTCCCGCCCACTAATGACCGTCATAAATCTATCTCCACACTTCAGAAATAAAACACTGTCGTTGAGGACCAATAGCAACCCTGATTTTCTGGAAATGACAGTCGCATGTCTACTCCACGTGGAGTCTCAGTTGCCAAAGTTCCAACTTCCAGTTGATCTGTTTCATTACGTGCAGAAATTCGTTGTGTCACGATGTGGAGACCGTGGCAGTGCTAAATGCAAATGAAGTAGTAGATAACTTTCAGTCACGTGAAAATAATCAAAGGGGAGACAATAGTGTGAATAACTGGGCCGAGTTATATTACTGGAGAAGCCTCAAAAAACAAAGTTATAACGGGAACTGTTTCTAAGCAAATTCAAGTGTTTGTTTTGAACACATATAAATATTTGCTGACAAATAATCTTGGTAAGTGGTCATGCAATGAACCTGATGATAAATTCTAGGTATTCACAGAAATACAGTAAGAAATATTGTGACGAAAGCAATACCAAAGACGCCGATCAAGTGTGAAAACAAAAGGAAACGTTTCTCTAAAGTAGATAATTTCACATGCGATTTAATTCGTCGAGAAATTTATAGATTCTATGCAAAAGGGAGAACGCCCACCTTAGATGAATTGGTTGCACATTTGCAAGAAATTTGTGATTTTCCTTAACGGCACTGCACTTTGCGCGGTCTCCTAAAGGAGCTGGGTTTCAAATACCGCACTAAGAATAAGATAAGGTTTATTATGGAATCCAGTAGAATTGTAGCTTGGCGATATATATGTCAAAACTAAGAAAGTTTTGCAATAATGGACATAAGATAATTTGTTTAGACGAAACCTCGTACGATGCCCATGACGTATCGAGAAAGGTGGCAACCTTGCAGAAAGTTCTGGGGGGAGGAGGGTCGGGGGTTGTAAAACGATTATGAGGGTTCGTCAACGGCAGCGGCCGACTACACATGAGTTAACTAAACAGACTCTACGATCTACGCTACCGAGGCGGGCAGGACCAGGAATGATGACGTAATAGCACCTTATCGTTTCTACAAGATCATACACTGTTGGCCGTTGCATTCATTCTTCAGTCAGGTTGTACCTACTTCGTTTTCAGTTGTTTTGCTCTCCTGCCTGCTCACCTTCTCTATCTCTCTTACACAGACGGGTTAGAGTTGTCAAAGCATATATTATCGGTAAGATGTATATTTCGAATTGTTGGAGGAATGGCTAAATTGTCATCAAAACAAAATGCAGGAACAGTTGAGAACACAGGTAGGAGTGAAAGTAATGGTGAGTGCCATTCATGAGTACGTATCCGGTTTGGGTGTTTCATTTGCCTCTCGGCAAGGTTGAGAGCATTCCACGGCGCTTGTCTCACACCTCAGTGATCTGGTCCACATCTGACTCAACCGTGCTCACACCTCTGACGTCATCACACCGGGTCTATCTCTCACACATTTACCTACATATTACTGAATGGGCCAAAGCATCTTTAATATAAGATGTTTAGGGTAGGTTCAATTGATTTGTTTAAAAGAATTGTGTATCTTATATTTACCTAACGTTTTCTATGCAGTATCGTTTATTTAAGATGTTTAAAACCCATACTGTAGTATTGCGACAAACAATGACAATCCACACCATCAAATCTTTCTCAGAACCAGCTATATCGCACAGTCACTTCCGGAGAAGAGATACAGACCTCGTTGCGAGAGAGCTGCCTGGTATAGGAATGCAAGTGTCCTTTAGTAATTGTTAAACAAAATGTAGCTTAATGTAACATAATAAGTTAATAGTGTGTATAATTTCACCTGTCTTCTGTCTAATCTGTATAGAGTATACAGAACACATCTATGTGATATGTGAAGCAGGAAGATGAAACAAGTGACTATTACGTTTATAAGAATCGAAACATTTGAATACTTTTCTCTCTCAGAAATTAGCTCGCACAGAGCAGTGATCAGAAAACTACTTACAGTACTGTACTTAAAGGAGCGTTTATCGTACGTATGCAAATAAAACAAAAGAAAACGCTCAGGGATGCAACACCGATAACCCCAAATCCAGCAATTTTCAACCAATCTTGCTGAAATGTTGACCACTTCTGATGCATAGTGGACACAGAATTCAAAATTTGGTTCTTATATCTTCAATAGTTTTTGTGTAATTAATTTGTGAAATTCAAAATGTGGGCAAAATGCGATGAAAATTATCAAAATTTTAATTTTTCTGTTTCTAAAAATATTCCGATGGTTATGAAGAAAATATCCATCATATGAATTTCTTATACTGCTTTTAGTTCCAGAGGGAAAAAAAATAGGTATGGAGCAAACAAAAACGCCCAAAATGACGAAACCTTTGACTTTTTATATCAATAACTTTAAAAATATAATGAATATTAAAAATTCATATAATAGAAACCTTTGTTTGCTTTCTAAGAACATGTGTTGAAAATTTTATAGGTAGTGAATCAAAACTACATCGTGTGGAACATTTTGAAGGAGAAAAAATCTATAACTGAGTAAATCAAATTTTAAAATCCAAAACATTTTCCTCCTCAGCTACATGTCTCTTCCTTCTCTCTTCTGCAGCAGTTTTCTTCAATTTCAGTTTCCTTCTGGATGTTTTAGAAGTTACCTTCGCAGAACGCCGTGGCTCAGTGGTTAGACCGCTTGGCTCTCACCAAGGCGGCCCGGGTTCGATCCCAGGCGACCGCAAAGTGAGATTTGTGGTGGACAACACGGCGCTGGGGCGGGTTTTCTCCGGGATCTCCAGTTTCCCCCGCCATCTCATTCCACCGGTGCTCCATCTTCATTTCATGTATCATCAGTGTCACCGCCTGCGGTGCCGTATGTAGTAAAAGACAAAGACACACACACACACACACACACACACACACACACACACACACACCTTCGCAGAAATTGCTGAAAGAAGTAAGCGTAATTGGTCCCTCCCTTGGCTAATTTTTAGAGATGCTGGAGAAATCTGTGTCCATTATGTCTGACTGAAGCTTGAGTGTGGGAGAAGCAACCAAAATTGAATGCACTGAAGGTTGACGTCACAGAACCTGAAGTCTCTTCTCTGACACAAATATTTCTTTTGGACAATTATGCTATATCATCTCATGTAAACATTCATTTGCATTTTGTGTCTTACCCAATGTACATCTCATTAGGATCTCCTCTGATGTCAGACTTTGGTACACAGACATTACACAGGCCTCAAGTGTGTCCCCATTGTTGTGTTATGTTTAGGTGTTTCTTCCCATGTATCGTTTAGCCTATTCATGATCCTAACTACGTACACAGTCAACAGAAGGTCAGTTGTTTCAAAGAATGTTTTATCTATAACGTATATAACAGTTATATACACGTTTTGATGTGTAAGATACCTTTATAAATGTTAAATGGCACAATAAAACTCATCAATTATACACAAACAGTATGTAGTTTAACGACAAACACAAGAAAATCACGACCAAATTAGAAACTCACACAAAAGCAAAATACAAACATTACTGTTTGCTTTCAATGTTTGTAGCCAGTGCTTTGTTTCCATGATGCCACATATTGTAAGAAATAACCATCATACCAACACACAAAATTCCACCAGAAACTTTGCCCGCTAATTTCAAATGTATTAATTTAGTACATTCAATCGAACTCAAAGTACAGAATTCTGTGAATCCAAGGGCCGGCATGCACGTGCACTCTGGCATTTAAATTGTCATGTGAAGGAATTTAAATGCCTCAAAATCATACATTTAGTTGGATTATGATACCATACTGTTCAAAGTATTTTATTAGCTCAAAAAAAAGTATTTTTCCCATATTTTTAGCCAATTTCGGTGCTGCATTTCCTTTAGTAATTTGGAATGTGGATTTTTTTTTTAACTTTTAAGCTATGCGAATAAGAGGCAGACCTTTTCTTAAAAATATGGACATTAAAGAACAAACCAACAACCCGAAAGTTTATAGTCATTTTTTTCCATGTTCTGTATTAAATTTGATATAGTTCAAGATTTGATCTGTTAAAATATAAGGATCTTCAACAAGAGGTACTGTTTTGAAGGATCATTTCCAATGAAATGTCTGTATCTAATATTCCAAAATGGGATTTTCGCTACAACATATTTCTGAGCTACGCCACGTGCTCTGAAACAACTGCCTAACGTGAAACCAAACAAAAGCTTTTCCAGAGTTTGGTGGTAGAGTAATGCATTTATCTCTAGCCGTAAGAGATACACAAAATATTGTTTTGTTTCCCCTCTAAAAGCATTTTTCCCCTTGATGCTGTACCTTCAAACACATCGCATTCCGTCAGCAGTGTATCACATTTTAATCTAATTCTTCTCTTTATTTTCAACATGTATTGATTTTCATTCCTTCATTTGTTTCAATATTCCCTGGCAACCTCTTAGTTCCCACATTCCCAACTACCGAATCAAGCCTTTGATGTGCTCCACCTCCCCATCCAAACGTTTGCTTTGATGTCTCTTGGAGATTTTTCCCAACAAGGTAGTTAAAATAATGATATTGGTGGTAGATGCTGCTTTCAGACGATATAATTACAGAATACAGGGAAGCTAAGAATCGCATTAATGACTTCCGATGTATAACTTTTCTTCATCACCATAAATGTGAATGATGACTATTTCATTATTACAGAATGCTTCAAAGAGAACTGAGTAATTAATGCATTCGTCTCAAGAACTTAAGCCATTGTTTTCTGGCATGCTGCAGTAAAGGGACAATTTTTTTGGCTATCAGTACCACGTGTTTGTAAGACTAAACTCTACACTGCTGTTTGTGAAAATTGCAACACCAAGAAGGAGTTATCCGAATAACTCCAAACTTGGTGGAAGTGTAGAAGAGTGTGTGAGCAATAAGTGATTAGGTTTGCAGAGAGATGGGGTACATGTCAGTCCGACAAGGTCAGTGTTGCCCCAGTATAGTCAGAAACAAAGTGAGTGCCTCGTCGACGTCAAAGGGGGCCATATTGGCATGTGGCCGAGTTCGAACGGGGCAGAATGATCAGTCTCCGGGAAGCGGGTTTGTATACCGTGACATCAGTGATGCGGTGTGGAAGCATTGAATAGATGAAGGTCGTACGCAGCGAAGAGCAGGAACTGGACCACAAAAAATGATGACCGAGAAGGCCATAACGGACCTATTATGTGTTTCAAATGCGAAGATGTTTGTCCTTGAGCGCTGTTAGGCGAGCAACCAATCGGAGTACTGCGGTGTTGAATTGCATTCCCCCTAAGTGACGTGTGACGAGCGCCAAACTAATCAGTATCTAATAAATACTGTGACTTTGTGGGTTCGTGAAAAGAAAAGTCCAATTGCACCACTCAACAATGTTCTTTATTTCCACCGACTTACAGTTGAACACTTGCCAATTACACAGAATTACGTAATACACACAATTACGATTAACCAGTTCGTCCGTTACAGTTCCACTTGCACTCGCAATTACGTAAACTCCTCCGACGCACGTACACAGTCTTCTCGTCCGTACACTAGCACGGCGCTGCTTCGCTGCTCGCCAAGAACTAACTGACCTCACTCATTGCAGCCCTTTTTATAGGAATATCACTGTTTTCTAGAAGTCTCTGGTTTCAGTGAATCACCGCGAAGGTTCCAGATGGCAGGCGAAGGGGAAGAGGCGGCCAGCGACAAGTGACACTTCCCTAATCATCCCCTCAGTTAGTGACTGAGATTAATGGGAGGGTATGGCTCGAATGCCTCCGGTGCCCTTCTCGGCTGTCGTTGGCCGGGCTTTCCGATAATTGGGTGACGATACTATTCGCGCTAAGACACAAATTCATATTTTGCAAAAACTGACCCATGAGGAAGGAGAGAGTAATGTATCTAACATAACCGTAAAAAACCCATATTTTTAGCTCAAATAGTTTTCCTAATACAAATAAATAAAGTAGATACCATTATACTATAACAATGCATTGTGACGTAAGCACTGTAATGAATATCATTATTGGTTGGTATGTATGCGTGAACGTATATTTGAAATTACTCAGAACTGAAAAGTAAACATTTGACATGATGTGACAAAAGAAACATGTACTTTGAATAAGGCAAGGTGTTTGTTAAATTCGATGAGAGGAAACGATACACTTCTTGCTAGTCTGACAGAACGTGTCTGGTCACATTATATCTTTGTTTATGAATGGTTCGTAATCTCTATTTACTCTAGAGAGTTCAAAGCAGCATTATTCAGTTACTCTTCCATGAAAAAGTATATCAGCTGGATCAATGAGACACGATCCACCTTCCCCCTTACTACTGCTAGAACAATGCAATAGAGTTAATGTGGGCTCAAATTATGTTGCAAACAGAAATAATATTTTTAAACTGACTGACGCTGAGCAACTTATTCACGAATAAATTAACAAGGAACACAACAAGACTGGGAAAACTGCGTGAGACATCAGATAAACTACAAGAAGACGACTTTTGTAAAGAAATAGCACGTAAAGAGATTTTGGAACCTATCATCATAAATTTGCAGTACTCAGACGTTGAAGACAATGACAATGACGAATTATCTCTTAACGTAACATTCACAGCTATACGGATGTACCGCTGGTACAGATGTATTATTTTATCTTGACAGGAATCCTGCGCGGTAGGGATGAGTAGCAACTGTGGTGGGGATGGTGCACCTATCGCCACAATGCGTCACTCGCGTAAGATTACGAGAGGGGAGGGGGGTGCATAAGGTGTCTAAAAACAAATTTCATTCTCGAAGCCAGTTTTGCAGCTCTTATAAACTAAGTTGTAACTCTTACTATGGTAGTAATCTCCACGCTTTTGTTGGATCTTAACTAGTACATAGACATTTGGAACAAAACCCTGTTCTCCTCCAGCAGGCATGATAAACAACTGTCGGCCTTTCAATATCGCTGCAGAGTCCCTGTAACGTATTTCACTCCAGGCATATGGTCCAGTATGTGCTGTATTTATATAAGTTTCATCCATATAAACTATATAAACTTCACTTCGATATCTCCGAATATTTCGTAAATATTTAAGCCTTTTTGCACGTATGGTGCGATGTTCGATTAAAATTTGTCTGTCACGCTTAGTGTTTTGTTTTTTCAAATAATCCTAGCTTCAAAAGAACTCTTCTTAATGTTCAGACACTGCCTTGAAAGTCAGTAGAATTTTTAAGCTTCATAAGCACTTTCTTCAAAGTTGGTCTTAGTTTTTCTGTGTTTTAAAAATTATTCACAGTTCTCCTAACTATTTCTGAATAAAAACAACCAAATTAGATTTTGTGCATGTTCTTAATCTTTGTTTACTGGGCATAGAGAAGGACGTTGTTGCACTAGCACCAATGGCTTTTCTTTCCTTAATAACTCTCCTAAACTGCTTTCAGACACAACTGTTGCCTCAGATAACCTTTCCCAGATTTTTATAGCTGACCCAGACCATTGTTCCTTTTTTATAAATCTATGGATATTGGTTATTACTTTTCAAGTTTTTAAATGTAGCACTTTATTTCCTAATGTGCTGCTAGGAGGCGTCATTTATAAATGCTCTCTTGGAACCAGGAGACAAGCACATTTTGAAACAAGCTGTAGTGTTACCGAGTAACTCTGCACGTGTTTAGTTGCTCGCAACTGATACGCAACTGACTTGCCCTCCCCTCCAGGTGCAACCGTTCTGAATTGGACTCGTCCAGATACCACTGCGCATCGCTCTGCACTTTTCAAGATAAAAAAGATACATCTGTATGTCTAGCGCCACGAACACTCGCAAGTCTGTGAGAGAGAGGGAAATATAAAAAGAGTGGGGATAACGAGGTGGCAACGCTGAAGGCCCTAACGCATCTGATTTGCTACAGGCGAGAACTCTTCCCATTTGAAACACATAATACAGCTTCTTCGTCAGTGTTGGCTCGACGCTGGAGCACTGCAACAGGTGTGAACTTGTCTGCATCATCGGTTCGTCGCCATCTGCTGCAGGTTCGACTGATTGCACGCTTGTCATTACGTCGGCTTCCGTTGTCCAGTAACCACAAGCTCCTACAACTGCAATGGGCACGTGAACACCATCACTGGGTGCTGAGTATAACATGTAGTCTTTTCGGATGAGTCCCGCTTCAACGTGTCCTATTGTAATGGCCTGTGTCCGACGGCACCATGGTGAGAGCAACCTGGAGGGCTGCATTGTTAAGCGGCATAGCAGACAAACCCCAGGTGTGATGGTTTGGGGCCGCATTGGTTACAACAACCGATCTCGCCTCCTACGAATTGAGGGTAATTTGAACAGCAACCGGTACCTAACGCTAGTTGTAGAGCCTGAGATACTCCCCTGCTTCAGGCATCTCCTCAGGCCATATTTCAACAGCACAATACCCGACTACATATTGCGAGAAATGTACAAACCTTCTTGGAAGAGTATCGGGTACCATTGCTTCCCTGACCTGTACGTTCGCCTGATATGTCGCCCATCGAACATGTCTGGGATAAGGTTGGTCGGCGCCTGGTGCGTCACAGTACTCCAATAACTAGTGCTACAGAGTTGTGGGCACGAATACAAACTGCGTGGAGGGAAGTGCCTCCGGAACGAATTCAGAACCTTTTTGATGCAATGCCACAGCTCTAACTGCAGCGCATGGAGGCCACACGAAATACTGAACTTTAGGACTCAAAGGTGTAACGATATGTTTTAGTTAAAACTTTTTACATGAATGTTGTTTTCTGATATGACTTAGAAGACCATGTAATGACAATATTAAAAACAAATATATGTGTAATTTTGTGATTGGCCGTAGTAATAATTGTAATACGTAATACGGTGACGTAGCAGTACATCGGAGAATCACAAAATTAATAGAGAAGTAAGGATAGTTACGGAAAATCAATAATCTTGAGATAGATATGTCCTTCAGTCTTGTTTGATGGGGATGAAAAATGTCGCGGTGAATATAATTGTAAAGGAAAGTTAATAACCTTCAAAAAGTGTTATTCGAAATTAGTAATAGTAACGAGTGGATTATACAATTAAATATATTACGAAATAGAAGATATATAACATTTTATTTCTGTCACCAAAATTCCACACCTGAGAAAAGATCTCATGACTCTTTATTTAATGAAATCTCGACCTGGATCTTCAAAACAGTCGGCGTGCTTCCTATCTGCTGCGAGTGGAGAATCATTTTCACCACAAAGGTTATGTACAGATTTGAAAAGTTAATCATTTGCTACTTAAAAATAAGACCTGAAGCTTTCCTGGCGACGAATATGTTAAAGTTCCTTTCAGAAAGCAAGCCAGCTGAAAAAAAAAAAAGAAGAGAGAAATGGACATTCCGGGAGCGTAGATCTCTCCAATCAACAGGATATTTATTAAATGTTGTAACTACAAATGCATCGCTGGATATAATACAAATATAAACAAAGACAAAACACTATCAATACCGCATCACTGAACAAAACACTGTTTTCGGTAAATTAAATGTCAGGTCAGGAGATGGCGTGAGTATACAAAATTAACTGGATCAAACAAACGTAACTACTTAACTTGATGATTAAGCTGTATATATCTGTGCTTCTGTGCTCCTCCAGATTTTCATTTTTAAAATTCCATTTTAAAATTTTATCCAACACTTACCCTAATCATTAAAAAGACTTATAACTTTTTAAATTAAACTATAATAAAATAGTAAAATTATTTGCAATGTTATTTTCTGGAATATAGAGTTATTTAGACCAAGGCCGGCTGCTAATATGAGACAATCGATGTTGGCTAGTCGTTTCTAGGTTAATTTGATTTTCATTTCAGAAAGCTACATTGACGAATGTATTGTCAGTAGAATGTGAACATATAGGAAAATATTTGTTAATTACTGAATGAATACAAGTTGTAGCTGTACATTTCGTTACTAAATGTTAAAACTACAATATATATTATAATTGAAATGTAGACCTAGTGATTGCATTTTATTGATACAGTAGTTAAAGTGGAAATTTATTCATGCTTAATACCAAAGTGTTGCTTTATTATATTAATTTGTTATTTAAGTATAATATTACAAGTAAGTGTTGAAAAACCTGCATTTATCTCCATTTTTTCCATTCCTTCCTTGAAAACACGTTTAATCTTTCCGCGTTTTCATTCCCTTTCGTCTGGCCTACTATAGAATTCAAACGCTGGCTACTACACAGGACTGTGACCTCCCTTTTGTTTACGTACTAGACTCGAGGGTCGAAGCCCTGCTACTCTGCGTCTCGAGATGTAGTCAACGTTTCCTGCCGGTTTGTAGCATGTTAAGGATTCTGTATTTCCCTTAGAGTATATGAAAATGCAAGGTAATGGCACGAAGAATGTTATTATATGGCAAGAAACCACCCTCTTGTTGGCTTGTAGCTTGGGGCGGTTTTCACCGCTCCCTTCTGGATCATGTTTCTGAGGAACCCAAAATGGGCCGGATTAACGTGATTGCTTCTCCACAATGAAGATACAGTGAATAGCGGGAGGTTGGCACTATTGATTTCCACATCCGGACCTTTGAGAGGTCCTTCAAACTGCGTGACAGGTCTTCAGGTGTGGAGTAACGAGTGAGTGGTGATGTATCTATCAATTGGACAGCTGACAATGTAGAAAATGTTACATTTACCTCAAGGCGGAACAAAACAAGCGAATGCACTATTTCGAATAAACAGTCCTGAGCTAGACTCATGTTAACATTTTGTCAACATACAAAAAGAAGAATGATAACTCTAAGCTCTATGTACCCTGTACTTATTTGAACATTATTTCATTCAACGTCCGATATGACTTAACGTTGGAGGTTTTCTCTTATCCTGAAAGATGAATGTCTGGTAACTCTAAGCTCTATGTACCCTGTACTCATTTGAACATCATTTCATTCATCGTCCGATGTGGCTTAACGTTGGAGGTTGTCTCTTATCCTGAAAGATGAATGTCCGGTAACTCTAAGCTCTATGTACCCTGTACTTATTTGAACATTATTTCATTCAACGTCCGATATGACTTAACGTTGGAGGTTTTCTCTTATCCTGAAAGATGAATGTCTGGTAACTCTAAGCTCTATGTACCCTGTACTTATTTGAACATCATTTCATTCATCGTCCGATATGACTTAACGTTGGAGGTTTTCTCTTATCCTAAAAGATGAATGTCTGGTAACTCTAAGCTCTATGTACCCTGTACTCATTTGAACATAATTTCATTCATCGTCCGATATGACTTAACGTTGGAGGTTTTCTCTTATCCTGAAAGATGAATGTCTAATAACTCTAAGCTCTATGTATCCTGTACTTACCTGAACATCATTTCATTCATCGTCCGATATGGCTTAACGTTGGAGGTTTTCTCTTATCCTGAAAGATGAATGTCTGATAACTCTAAGCTCTATGTATCCTGTACTTGAACATCATTTCATTCATCGTCCGATATGGCTTAACGTTGGAGGTTTTCTCTTATCCTGAAAGATGAATGTCTTTCATTCATCGTCCGATATGACTTAACGTTGGAGGTTTTCTCTTATCCTGAAAGATGAATGGTAACTCTAAAGCTCTATGTACCCTGTACTTATTTGAACATCATTTCATTCATCGTCCGATATGACTTAACGCTGGAGGTTTTCTCTTATCCTGAAAGATGAATGTCAGGTAACTCTAAGCACTATGTACCCTGTACTTATTTGAGCATCATTTCATTCATCGACCGATATGACTTAACGTTGGAGGTTTTCTCTTATCCTGAAAGATGAATATCTGATAACTCTAAGCTCTATGTACCCTGTACTTATTTGAACATCATTTCATTCATCGACCGATATGACTTAACGTTGGAGGTTTTCCCTTATCCTGAAATATGAATGTCTGGTAACTCTAAGCTCTATGTACCCTGTACTTATTTGAGCTTCATTTCATTCATCGTCCGATATGACTTAACGTTGGAGGTTTTCTCGTATCCTGAAAGATGAATGTCTGGTAACTCTAAGCTCTATGTACCCTATACTTATTTGAACATCATTTCTCTCATCGTCCGATATGACTTAACGTTGGACTTTTTCTCTTATCCTGAAATATGAATGTCTGGTAACTCTAAGCTCTATGTATCCTGTACTTATTTGAACATCATTTCATTCATCGTCCGATATGACTTAACGTTGGAGGTTTTCTCTTATCCTGAAATATGAATGTCTGGTAACTCTAAGCTCTATGTACCCTGTACTCATTTGAACATCATTTCATTCATCGTCCGATATGACTTAACGTTGGAGGTTTTCTCTTATCCTGAAAGATGAATGTCTGTTAACTCTAAGCTCTATGTACCCTGTACTTATTTGAACATCGTTTCATTTATCGTCCGATATGACCATTTTGGAGGAAGCTAATTAAAAAAAAACACGGCTTTTGAAAGTGAGTTTTAAGAAGTGCAGGTTCAGACAAAATTAGATAAGAAAAAGAATGTAGACATTGTGAAAAATTAAAAACTGATTCTGTTACGGAAAGAATTCACAAGAACTACCATTCAAAGGAAAAGGTAATTTGGGCCGTAGAAACCGTAACAGGCCTAATATGTTACAGGAAGAAAGTGAAAAGATTAAAATAAATTTACCTTAAAAATGCAAGTAAGTAGCGTAATTTGCAAACTGCTGAGTTATTGTGCTTATTAAGAAAATAGTCAACATAATACATGAGAAGTGGAGAGTATTTCGAATTATATGGAAGTAATAAGAGAGTGACGTGTAAAATATGTAGATAAAGGATTTTCCACGGTGATTAGTCACGCAATAGAAGCAGTACATGATACAGTAAATATCGAGAAAGCAGCACACAGTTGGCCTCTTAAACAGTCGAGCATCATTACACCTGCAGGCTTAACAAGCTCCTTCTCTTTCACTGGCTTTTCATAAACAACAATTTCCTTGTATATCCGGCAAATCGCTAAGGAGGAGGGTGAAGAACCATCTTAACATTTTCTTAGGCTAGTGACCCGAGAGAGAGAGAGAGAGAGAGAGAGAGAGAGAGAGAGAGAGAGAGAGAGAGAGAGAGAGAGAGAGAGAGAGAGAGAGAGAGAGACAAGGACACTCAGCTGGTGGCCCGCGGGCCTCACATGGCTTTCTCTACTCACTAGCCCGTCTCCGTGAACGTCTCACATTCGCGACATCCTAATGATAGTCAAACCTTTTAAGAACTGGTTGCTATTGATGGCTTTGTAATACAATTCTCATCACAGACTCGGGATGAGGAGAAAGCTGTGAGTATTCGAACATTTAAACCAATAACAATTTAAAAAATTCTCAGAAATGGTTAACTGAACAAACAAGTTGTACTAGGTGAGTCAGCTACCCCTTACTGTCGATTTTTATGCAATCCGGATTTTATACTCCAACATGAAAACATGGACCCCATTACTAGGTTCTACCGGCGATGTTAAACACTCAAAGAAATTAGTACTAATATAGATTAGGACGGTTTCTCGGGTTTGCAGCCAAATGATGTTTCCTTCTACCAAGCTTTCAGCTATCCGAACTCTTCAGGGCAACCTAGTTCCTATTTTATAACCTAAAATATGCCTTATGATTGGTTCGGTCGGTGCGACCAATCAGGTGTCTTTATGGCTGTATGACATAGATACAGTGTATTTGGCGGGGCCGGACGGGCTGACTCCCCTAATGCTCCGCCATCTTCCCTTCAATCTTGTCCCCAATATTGGTAGACATTCAAGCCATTCCTGACCACCAGTTTGGTTTTCGTCCTGGCCACTCGACAGTTCAGCAGTTGCTGCGTGTGGTGGAGACCGCCGCCCTGGGTTTCCAGGAAGGCGCCTTCACGGCCGCAGTTTCGCTGGATGTCGAGAAGGCCTTCTCTAAGACATGGCATGCCGGACTCCTACACAAAATGATCCACCTGGGGCTCCCAACACAAATTATCAACATCCTACACAGCTTCTTGCGACATCGCTCATTCAAAGTCTCAGTCGCGGGGAAAACATCAACACTGAGGCCAGTGAGAGGCGGAGTCCCCGAAGGCTCTGTGCTATCCCCCACCCTCTTCAACGTCTTTATGGCAGATTTCCCCACAGAACCACGAGTCGTAATGGCACAATACGCTGACGACGTGCTTCTGTTCTGCAAAGACAAACACATCCTCAGAGCTTTCAACCCCATTCAAAGACATCTCCGCCTAACACAACAGTGGTGCCGGCGTTGGCGGATGTCCATTAATCCGGACAAAAGCCACGCCATACTTTTTACAAAGCGCCACACCACCGCAGACTGCCCCAACTTCAGCTACCGAGGTCGAAGGATAGAGTGGACCAACTCTATTCAGTACCTAGGAGTAAACTTGGACAGAGGTCTAACTTTTCGCTGACACATCAGGGACCATTCGGCGAAGGTACATGGAGCAATCGCTTCCCTGTACCCAATGCTGGGGTCGACCTCGATGCCAGTCCGCATGAAGTTGTACCTCTTCCGAGCGCTGGTAATCCCGGTGATGCTATATGCCTGCGAGATCTGGGGCATGGCAGCAGACAGCTGGATAGCATGGCTTCAACGTGCACAGAATAGAGGACTCAGGTCTATCTATTCTGTGGGACGTTATTTCCCTACCAGGTTGCTCCACGAAGCATCGGGTCTTCCATACGTGGAGGATGAAATTAGGCGCCGGGCTTCAAAATTATACGCAAGTTTACCATCACACAGAAGCGCCCTTGTCAGATCATTGGGAAATTATGACCCCACTAGACGCCGATCTAGACTGCATCGGGTCCCCCGTATGGCATGCGGGCACCCTAGATAACCCAGGAGCTAACCCTATCAGCAGCTAAAGCTGAGCTCCTCATAATTCTTCCAAGCTGTCTGGCATCTAAATTTCTCCCCAACTAAATAAAAAAACACAAAAAATAAATAAAAAATAAACAAACAAAATATTTGGGTGCAAAGTACTGCATCCTCCCCTTCAACCCGAAGGTACTTCGGTAACCTCTAAATTAACTCCCAACTAAAAGACCCACACCACCTTCATCCTACAAATTTCAATTCAAATCCTACCTGCGGTAAAACCCTTAATGGGTGGGCACGCAGCAAAAACCTTCTGGCTGAATACAGCCAGCCAGCACGAGCGAGCGAACCGTGTATTTGCCCCCCCCCCCAAGAAAATAAGGCAGATGCTGCGACCAGTTAAGGATGACATTGGTCTAAAAACACCTGGAATTTATGAAATACCATGCCCATGTGGTTTGGTGTACGTCAGACAAACGGGGAGATTCGAAGAACATCGGCGGCAACCCGAGAAGTTCGCAGTAGCCGAACACTGCATACACAAGATTATGTTTGACGAAACGAAGACAATTAGTAAAACATTAGGCTACTGGGATCGTGTGATCCAAGAGGCCATTGAAAAAAGGATTCGTGACAACACTTTTAACAAAGACAATGGTCTTCAGCTCGGCGAAGCATGGGCACCAGCAATTGAAATTTTAAAACAGAAGAAGAGAGAGCAAGAACAGAAGATGACAGCATGGAAAGCCGAGAACCCAACAGTGGCCGGTCTGTCCAAGTCGATACTGACAGGCTGTTAACTGCCAGAAGGTTTTGGCTGCGTACCCACCCAGGTTTTGGGTCTGACCGCAGGTTGAAAATATTGATGATTACAGGATGAGGTGGAATTATTTTAATGAGGAAATTTTGATGAGGTAGCTTTTTGCTCCTCTTTATTTTGTACAGGATGTCAAACCGCTTTTCTGTTTACACCCTGGTGTTTTATTTTGATATAAAGAACGGTAAATTTTGTAGCCAAACAGCTCGTTTGGAGATTTTTGAAATTTAGCTTATAGCTGCTGTTCGGATTAACTCCTTTGTTACCTCGGGTGTCCGCATGCCATACGGGGTACCCGGTAAAGCCTGAAGCGGCGTCTCGTAGCGTCTTAGTCTCCTAGAGACCGAACCAGGGCGCTTCTGTGAGCTGGAATTTGACCGTAGAATTTTGTCGCCCGGCGCCTAATTTCGTCCTCCACGTATGGGAGAAGAGAAGCTTCGTGAAGCAACCTCACGGGGAAAGAACGGCCCACAGAATAGATAGATCGGAGTCCTCTATTCTGTGCACGCTGAAGGCATGCTATCCAGCTATCTGCAGCCATGCCCCAGATTTCACAGGTGTACAACATAAGTGGGATTATCAGCGCTCGAAAGAGGTGTAGCTTGAAGCGGACTGGCATCGAGCCTGACCCCAGCATTGGGTACAGAGAGGCAATAGCCACCTGCACCCGTGCCGATAGTTCCCTGATGTGTCCGCGGAAAGTTAGGCCTCTATCAAGTTTAACGCCCAGGTACTTGATGGAATTAGTCCACTCTATACTTCGGCCTCTAAGGTGGTAGTTGGGACAGTCAGCGCGGGTGTGGCGCTTTGTAAAAAGAATGGCGTGGCTTTTGTCCGGATTTACGGACATCCGCCAACGCCAGTACCACTCTTGTGTGAGACGGAGGTGTCTCTGAATTGGGTTGAAGGCTCTGAGTATGTGTTTTCATGTACCAACAGAGAAGCCTACGCAACACGGACCCCTGAGAAAACAGTCCCTCTCACAACTTACGCTGGGCCAATGACAAGAGCTCGGGCCTAGGGAAGATTTAAAGACACTTGATTGATCGCGCCAACCGAACCAATCATAAGGCATATTTTATGTTATAAAATAGGAACTAATCCTTGTTTCACGTAAGCTTGCCCCGTATCTCTTAACCGTCACGTGACCTTATCACCTCTCATTAGCTGCTATTGTAGAATGGACTGTTGTGCGGTAAAAATTAGTTCGTTATTTAACATGGTGATATATCTTTATATGTTTGAATTAAGTATTTTACGCAAGGGAGTTGATTTATCTGAAATGCATGTTAATTCTTAAACGAAGTAAAGAGGAGGTTCCTTTGTTCTCAAGCACATGACACGATATCACGTGATTTAGCGGTAGTGATGACATATTTGTTTATATGACTTTTATCACTGACCTTGTTTTGAACTGGATTAGTCATATATCGCCATTCGAGAGTGTGACAGCTAAATTATTTTATTGATCGTTTATTGCGCGTGTACTTATTATATGTATAATGGCAAAGTCTAGCGCCAGTTTTTCGCTGTAGCATCGCAAGGGAAAACCTTCATAAAGCGGAGAAAAAAGAATTGTGGTGCATGTGTTAATGCACTCACAGATAAGAATCCGTCTTTGTCAGTGAGAGAAGTCGAACAGCTGTGCTCTGAACATACAGGTGTGAGTGTTAGGTGCATAGGAACATCGCGACGTGAAATTGAGACAGCAGGAAAACTTACCACTCCAGAGGCGATATTGCTGTGTGGCGAAGACGTTATTTAAGTACAATCAGACTGTACCGTGATACAAATCGCAAAATATACTACCTTGACGAGACTTGGGTGAAGGTTCCCAAAAATACACTACACAGAAATATATGTTCAGATCTCTTTGAAACAAAGTTGATTCAAATAGATTCATTTTCCCCCCAGTGTGACTATTTAAATCTTAGAGGAGAGGGACTGCCAACCTTCAGGTGTTTATTGCGATGCTATTGAAAGAGCGATCAGTTCTTTAACGTTCCATGTACGTATAACGAAGAGAAACAAGATTTACAAACTTCACTATACCTCAATTATCTTTTTGCAAGAAGTTACGTAGAACAAACCAACAGCATTGAATATAACAAGTTATTTTCTTATTGTTTGTTGTGTTAATCGCGTGGTTTGGTAAAGCAGGTTCAGTTTATTTCCGCGTGGATGCAAAAGCATTTGTTTTAGGGAATACCCAAGCCTTACGGTTGGAAAGGGGTTCCCAGTTATTTGAACAGGCTGTTTCTCTAAGAACCAAAGATCCGGCATTGCTGCCGGAAACAGGAAAACGGAAGCAGAATCCAATATCCTGAGATAGCACAGTGCTAATATCATACTCGCCTACTTATGATCGGAACAGAACAAGCTCTTGCGAACAAACTGTGTTCCAATAACTTTCCATTTTAACCAAAATAACATTTTTAAAATTTGGAACACAGTCTGTGTGTCTCGCATGACATCTGAATCACTTTACCCTAAAGGTACACAACTTACCACAGTCTACAAACTGTTCCGTATTTTCTGTTGGGTTCAGTTAGCCCCAAAACCAATTCCTTGAGTGAAACAAAAGAATGAACAGCGGAAGCTTGCGTAAAAACAGATGAGCGCATTCCCTGTCCAGTAGTTGAGTCTCTCACAGCACACGGGTTCGAATCAAGTCAAAATGTTAACACTGTCATACGCTCACAACTTAGTATTCAAAGTGTTACAGTTTTATGAAGAAGACAAACGTAAAGGTCTAATTCCAAGGCTGTTCAATAAAGAATGATCATATTTTTTACGGTCATCATTTTTCGCACTAACATTCAATATTATTATATTCTGTTAGCTTAATGTGAAACAAACACGCCGTAGTAGTTTCATTGTTGGTACTCCTAGTTCCCGCCTGTGAGAACCAGGTAAGTTCACACATGTTCAGTATCACCTACCGCTGTAATGGAGGTAACATGTGAAGAACAATATGCGGCTTTGAAATTCTGCTTTCGTCTCAACAAATCTTCAGTTGAGGCCTATACAATGTTACAGGAGGCCTATGGAGAGTCTGTTCTTCCCTAAGGCACAGCTCGAAGGTGGTTTAAAATGAAGGAAGGTGGACCCGGTGCTCCAGTTACTGCTCTTACGGAAGAAAACATCAACACTGCTGCTGCCATTGTGAGAGAAGATCGACGAATTAACTTAAGATCACTTTCTGAAATACTGTCAATTCATTGGTTGCCACCCACACGTTGGTGACTGAAACATTACACATGAGACGTGTTTCTGCGCAATGGGTTCCAAGACTGTTGATTCCCGAACAAAAGGACATTCGCATGCAGGTCTGTATGCAGTTAAAGTTGATGTTAGAGGAAGATCCGGAGTTTCTTTCAAACGTAATCATTGCTGATGAAACTTGGCTACATCATTGTGATCCTGAGAGCAAACAGCAAAGCTTAGTGTGGAAATCTCCTTCATCACCAACCCTCAAAAAGCAAAAGTGGTTACTTCTGCTGGGAAAGTTATGGTCATCTCATTCTTTGATATTCATGGAATGGTTTATCAGCATGTTGTACATGCACACACATCAGTAACTGGACAATACTACAGGGATGTTCTGAAAACATTGCAAGTCCATATCAGGCGCAAAAGAACACATTTCCGTGAAGCAGGCTGGATGCTGTAACACGATAATGCGCAGCTGCATATTGCCAATGTTGTTACTGAATATCTTGCAAAAATCAACGTGAAGTGCATCCCTAACCCTCCCTATAGTCCAGATTTAGCTAATTGTGACTTTTTTCTATTCCGTAACTTGAAGAAACGCCTTCGTGGGAGACATTATCCATCATCAGAAGCAGTGGTGAAGGCTGCGGAGGCGATTTTGAAGGATCTCTCAAAACATGGTTTCCAGTATGTCTTTGAAGACTGGCAGAAACACTGGGACAAGTGCATCACATTCAGGGGAGACTATTTTGAGAAGGACCATCAAAATTTTGAGGATCAGTAAAGGTACGTTGTCAAAAAAAAAAAAAAAAAAAAAAAAAAAAATAATAATAATAATAATAATAATAATAATAATAATAATAATAATAATAATAATAATAATAATAATAATAATAATAATAATAATAATAATAATAATAATAATAATAAGAATAATAATAAGAATAATAATAAGAATAAGAAGAATAAGAAGAAGAAGAAGAAGAAGAAGAAGAAGAAGAAGAAGAAGAAGAAGAAGAAGAAGAAGAAGAAGAAGAAGAAGAAGAAGAAGAAGAAGAAGAAGAAGAAGAAGAAGAAGAAGAAGAAGAAGAAGAAGAAGAAGAAGAAGAAGAAGAAGAAGAAGAAGAAGAAGAAGAAGAAGAAGAAGAAGAAGAAGAAGAAGAAGAAGAAGAAGAAGAAGAAGAAGAAGAAGAAGAAGAAGAAGAAGAAGAAGAAGAAGAAGAAGAAGAAGAAGAAGAAGAAGAAGAAGAAGAAGAAGAAGAAGAAGAAGAAGAAGAAGAAGAAGAAGAAGAAGAAGAAGAAGAAGAAGAAGAAGAAGAAGAAGAAGAAGAAGAAGAAGAAGAAGAAGAAGAAGAAGAAGAAGAAGAAGAAGAAGAAGAAGAAGAAGAAGAAGAAGAAGAAGAAGAAGAAGAAGAAGAAGAAGAAGAAGAAGAAGAAGAAGAAGAAGAAGAAGAAGAAGAAGAAGAAGAAGAAGAAGAAGAAGAAGAAGAAGAAGAAGAAGAAGAAGAAGAAGAAGAAGAAGAAGAAAGAAGAAGAAGAAGAAGAAGAAGAAGAAGAAGAAGAAGAAGAAGAAGAAGAAGAAGAAGAATTCTCATAATAATAACTGTGATCATTCTTTATTGAACAGCCCTGGTAGTAGGCCCTCTAATTCCTCTTTATAATAGTTTATATTCTCCTTGGTATGGATTTCACAAAACATTGTGTTGTTTCCACTGTAATTTTACGTCATTCCTCTAGTAGACCGCTCTTTAGATCCTTTATATTAGATATCTGATGATTCCTAATATTTTTGTCCACAAATGCTCTATTGATTTATGTCTGGAGATTGTGGTGATGTCGACATACATCGTGGAGTACTATACAACAAACATAACCTTACATCTAGAGCTGTGTGTTTTGGATCATTATCTTGTGTGAAAATATAATCCTCAGAAACAACCATATTATTCACACTTCTGGACAGATGTGTTTCTAGGATGTTTATATAAACCTTATGGTTCATAATTCCATCAGTAAAACACAAGTCCCCCACACGATTTGCACTCATGCAGCCCCATGAACCGCCTACATGTTTAACTGAAGCTGTTATATTTTTCTCTTCAAGTTAACTATTCTTTTGTCCCCACACTATTACTCGTCCTTTTGACTTAAAGAGCTCAAATTGACTCTCGTCAGTAAATAGAACCTTCTTCCAGAAATCAAACTTTCTTTTGTTTATTTGCAAAAGCACCTCGCTTCTTTCTGTTGATTTTACTGATGTATGGTTTTCTACGGACTGTTCCGTCTCCATACTCAGCTTCATAAAGCACGTTTCTTATAGTTTGTGCTGAAACGGACTTTCCTGTCTGTGTTTGAACTGCAATAGCAAGTTTTGGAGCATTTAGTTTAGGATTTTTCTTGACTTCTCTAAGTAACTGTTACTCCATCTCGGATAGAACTGCAGGACGACCGCTTCTTGATAGATTTTCGTAAGTTTTGTTTCTGATCAAACCTGTATATGATAGTCTTTACTGTACTGGTAGCTCTTCCAATGGTTTCTCCAATTTCTTGAAAAGATTTTCCTTTATCTAGATAACCTGTTGGAGATTTCTCTCTCTTGTTTTGTAGTCTCACGACTTTTCGACCCATATTACTTAAATGGCAGTCAACGACTGAAAACAGAAATGGAACTGTCAACGACAGTGGATGAAACACAACTACATAAGAATAAATGGGGAAATAATTTTAAACAACGTAGAGCTGTTCACTAATTAAGCAATATATGAATCTAAATTGTGTTTTATTTTTAAATCTAGATATCAACCGATGTATGCAACCATAGTCCAACTTGGAGCGGATGAGAGTGCGGTAGAGGCGCAGCAACACCGTGCGATCGGCTCCCCAGGACATCCCACTAAGTACCCACAGAATATTTAGGGAACGGTCACAGCTGGCCTTCAGTTGTGCTATATGCGAGGACCAGCTGAGCTTTCTATCAAGCAACAAACCAAGGAATCTCGTCTCATCTGCAAACGGCAGGTTGTGAGGACCCAATCGGAGTGTAGGTGGTAATCGACTCCGATGACGCCAAAAGTTCACGCAAATGGTTTTCTCAGCTGAGAACGGAAAACTGTTTCTTAAGCTCCATTCGCGAAGGTTGTCTAAGCATCGCTGCAGACCGTTATAGGAACACCTCCCGTTTTCCAAAGCCACCTGGTTTTCGTTTTCGGGAGCTTATTAACAGGCTTCACCTCCATTTGCCTAAAATGTTCCTTAAGAGCGAGAGAGTGCACCCACCTTGGCTGCGTGGATCTGGGCATGACACGCTGCAAGAAGTCACTGATGGCACCCAGTAGTATTCGTACGTGTTTTTTGGAATTTTTATCCGGTTTTAGTGATCGAGTTTTAATTTATTCTGATGGCTCCAAGAGCTCAGAAGGTGTTGGGTGTGCCTTTGTCTGTGGAACCGAACCCTATACATTCGGTTTCCATAGCTACACCGCAATTTTTAGCGCCGAAATTTATGCGATCTACCGAGGCATTTTACATGTTCGACGACACCAGATAGGTGACTGCGTCATTTTTACAGATTCCCTTAGTGCACTTCAGAGCCTTCGGCACCTGTACAGCTACCATCCTATTGTACAGCGGATCCAGTATACCCTTCACGTTTTAGACACCTCTGGTGTTAGCGTGGTGTGTGCGTGGGTTCCTGGACACGTTGGCTTATCAGGAAATGAACAGGCGGATTCGGCGGCGAAGTCGGCAACCATTCAGCCTTAGGTCACCATACCGTTCGTCTGTTCGGAGGACTTCCGTCTAGCGATGCCAAGAGCTGTGCTGTCCTCTTGGCGCGCAGAGTGGTCCGCGGAAATAAGCTACGCTCTGTGAAGAACGAGCCAGTTGCTTGGGTGACCTCCTGCCGTTCATCCCGTCGAGAAGAAGTGCAGTTAGCTCGGTTGCGCATTGGTCACTGCTTTTTTACTCATAGCTATCGTTTTAAGAAGGACTCTGCTCCAGTTTGCCCTCTTTGCGGGAATCACCTCTCGATCCGGCATGTTTTAATAAACTTCGCCAGTCCCTGCAGCTGCCGACCACATTGGCAGAGATATTGGCGGACGACCAAAAAGCAGTGGCCAAAGTTTTTAAGTTCTTTTTAACCCTCAATTTTAGAATTTAGCTTTTAACCTTTTATCCGTTTTATCTGTTTTATGTTTTTAAGTTCGTTGTAGTTTTGGCACGAGCTGTGATTTTATTTAGGATGGACGACACTTAGTTCTTTTTAATCTAGCTTTAGCGGGCTTTGTTGTTTTTAAGGTCGCTGATGACCGCGCTGTTGAGCGCCCTAAACCCCAATCTACCATCAAACCGATGTATCGAAATAATTATTATTCTTTTCTTATCTGCATTTTTCTCATTGTGCTTGTTATATCTATTCTATGTGCTATGATTAGACGAATACTTTTTTGAGTAACTGTACGCTGTATTGATGTTTAGATGGTCACACTGTGACCTCCCATAAGTACTGTACTCATACGTCAGATTTGTCAGACAAGTAAAATAATAAGAATGCCGGGATATACATCTCCTCCTTCAAATGTTACTGGAGCGACAAACAGATGCATGCTGTTTACGGCGCTATGCAACTTTTTCTCGGATCAATGCAGTACATCCGGCCATTTTCAAAGTTGGCCAAATCACTTCCCTCACTCCCTCCCGGAAAACAAAGTCCGGCAGGGAGTGATTATTGTGAGACGGAGGGGCCCACATGAAACGAGCTGCGGGCCCGCTGGTCCATGATCTCCCCCGCAGCACTTAACAAACTCGCTTCAAACTCTCAGGCATAAAAACTCCAAGCGTTATCCACGTAATTTCCTATTTTTTTACTTTCTCTGCCACTCGAGTACTGCAAAAACACGTCAATCCAAGCAACCTGGTCAGCAGCTTCCAGTCTTCACTTTGCATAGAAAATATTTTATTTATTTTTGAAAATTTCACACTAAGCATGTGTAGGGAAATGTTTGGAAAGGTAGAGTCAGACTGCAAAAATAGTTTTCCAGCCTTGAGGTTCTTTTAAACGCCATAAAGCTACGACATGGTGCCAGACACCGACTTTACTTCTCTTCCGAAGGGTTGGAACGAATTTTAACCTCGAAACAAATCCATCGCTCACCGAATTTAGTAATTATACATTCTGGTATATTCGTTGCTATTTGTTTATATATTCAACTATTTTAAAATGCCAGAAGTAGCATTCTTTTGCGTCTCTGGATATCCATACGTAACATATAGAATTTCCAAATCAGCCTGCAGCAATCTGCTGTTAAAAAATTTGTATATAAACAAATGAAGAACGACTTTGTTAAAGACGCTGTCACTTACCACAATTTAGTGCCACCAATATTTTTTTTTAAATTTACGTCCTCCAACGTTGTCATATCGGACGATGGGTGAAATGATGTTCAAATGAGTACAGGGTACATAGAGCTTAGAGTTACCAGATATTCATCTTTCAGGATAAGGGAAAACCCGGGAAAAAACTTATCCAGTTAAGTCACCCTGACGTAGATTCCAACTCAGGACCTCTTGAACGTGAGGCAGACATGCTACCATCACGTTACCGAGGCGGGCTTGCTTTGCTCATGTTGGTGGTTCGGTGATAATGGTGGAACTGGTTCTAGTGGTAAAAATACTGACTCGTATTTTTTCCCAGTAAACCACTAGTTGCAGAATTGTTGGAGAATTTAATGTCATGTCGGCACGTTGGCCATAGTAGCTCAAGGGTTAGAGCGGCTGGACGGCAACCAGAAGATCCGTGGTTCAAATCCCGGCTATGGCACTGAATTTTTCAGTCTGGCTCTACTCTTTCCAGTGCGTCCTACACACGGCCAGTGAGAGAGAAGAATTAATTTCCATTAATTGTACCTAATAGTGGTCCGAAATAAAGCCCGGACCTTAAGACGTCATTACGGTAGTTGTCTCATATTTTTATGAGAACTCCTAGTGGTTTACCGGGAAAAACACGAGTCAGTTGGAGAATTTAATGTTATGTTGGCACGTTGGCCATAGTTGCTCAATGGTTAGAGCGGCTGGACGGCAACCAGAAGATCCGTGGTTCAAATCCCGGCTATGGCATTGAATTTTTTATTCTGGCTCAACCCTTTCATGAAATAATTGGTATTATTGCCCAAAAATAACGATCTTGCCAGATTAGCTGCTCCAGCAATAACTGAAAGCAGTAGCGTGTGAAATACCACACCCATGTAGAAACACCTTGCTCCTGCAGAGGTCATACAGGCCCCTAGAGATAAAAATATCATACATGCGAGACTGACATTCTAGGCTTCGCTCTTAAAATGTCACCCTAATTACAAGGCTGCCAGAAAAATTTTCCCCTTCTCACTGTATTCCCTAGAGCACTGCTTTTCGAGTCCAGGTCGAGTCAAAGTTTCATGACTCACTGCAGTCGAGCAGACTCATTACAAGGCCTGTGATGAAGGAACATTTCAGTCCTTTTTTAAAACTATTTCTGAATGCTGAAACATACATAAGTACTTCTCGTAAAAACATCACAGGAAGTGCTATCATCTCTGCCATGATAACACTCCATAACTTATAAAACCTTATTTTTTACCTCTTACTTCATTTTAATATAAACATTACATTAGATATTTAGTTAAAGGAAATTACTACAGTCAGATGTTTTAACAAATGACAGTCATATGCTGCAATTGGAATTCATACCCTTTGCATAGAATCCGCAGAAACAGATGAAGATAGGAGCGTAAGAATGACAATAATTATAAAGTCTTTCACAAAAGCTATTTTTGTCACGTAAATATGAAAGTTTTTGCCTTATAATGAAGCCTGGACATTCTAGATTATGTTAAAAGCTAAGTTTTTCGATGAAGAACTTTTTGTATACTACAGTTTTCATTTTTATTCTGAGCGAAAACTAAACCTAATCGCGGAGGACTGCCATAGCGGACGAGTCGGAATACAAACATATATACTCATCGGGCATAATGAACCTATTTCTGCAATACAGAAAGAAAATTAACATTTCTTAGGAATACTTAATAGTAGCTGTATGGATATATACGATAGTAGGTGAACAAAAATGCATGTCAATGTAAAACTATATGAGGGAACTGTTTATGGATCTTGGTAACTGAATGACCCAGGTAAGGAGTACACGAGGACCGCCCCAGGTCTGCAAGGAGACCTCCGCCACGCGATGTATCGACCTTGAAATGTTCTGGGAGAGGACAAACGCAGCCTGGGTTCGGGGTCAGCAAATTCCGAATCAATATTATGAACTCTTCCCGGGCAGCCACGTGTATAAGTGTACACATGTACCCCTCGTTCAAATTACCACAAATATGCACTCGTCGTAAAAACAGTTCAATGTTGTTTCGACAACTCACCTCTACTCCACGCCTTATTTCAAATAATCACGCCCCAAACACTAGTGGCAAGTAAAAATAATATAATATCCACCCCACGTGACTTTCTCTAGTCTTTGTAACAAACGTCTATCTCCTTTACGTTAATCGAGGTGGATATTTACAGAAATGTCTTGTTATAGGTTTCCTTGAGATCACCAAGAGTGTAGGAGAATAAGGCATAGTGAGGGCTTTGATAGTCCATAAACAAAAGCCGGTAAAGGTCATTGTTTTCATTCTCTGAAACACAAAATTTACATTTTCAGTCACATATGACAATTTTGGGTAGAAGTAAATAGTTACTTCCTATAGCTACCATAAGTAGGTACCAATAAAAGTCATGTAATATTACGTAAAATTGTAATTCATTCAGTTACTAATCTGCCCAATTATGAACAATTTTAGACCAAACTGAACTTGTATTCCATTTCTTAAAACAGTAACTTCAGATATAAACCAAATTTTACATCTTTACGTCTGGAGAGATGTTTTCGACAACACTGGACTAAATCTAAAAATCAAATTTCTGTACAAAAAAGCGTTGGATGAACCTTAAGAACACCGCATATTTAATGTTACATATTCCCCACCCACAACAGCTACTTGAAGAATTCTTCGTCCCTCATGTTAGCTTTAAAACCCTTTCCTCAAAAGTACAAACTTGTAGGTTTTCTCTTATCCTGAAAGAAGAATGTCTGGTAACTCTAAGCTCTATGTACCCTGTACTCATTTGAACATCATTTCATTCATCGTCCGATATGACTTAACGTTGGAGGTTTTCTCTTATCCTGAAAGATGAATGTCTGGTAACTCTAAGCTCTATGTACCCTGTACTCATTTGAACATCATTTCAATCATCGTCCGATATGACTTAACGTTGAAGGTTTTCTCTTATCCTGAAAGATGAATGTCTGGTAACTCTAAGCTCTATGTACCCTGTACTTATTTGAACATCATTTCATTCGTCGTCCGATAATACTTAACGTTGGAGGTTTTCTCTTATCCTGAAAGATGAATGTCTGGTAACTCTAAGCTCTATGTATCCTGTACTCATTTGAACATCATTTCATTCATCGTCCGATATGACTTAACGTTTGGGGTTTTCTCTTATCCTGAAAGATGAATGTCTGGTAACTCTAAGCTCTATGTACCCTGTACTCATTTGAACATCATTTCATTCATCGTCCGATATGACTTAACGTTGGAGGTTTTCTCTTATCCTGAAAGATGAATGTCTGGTAACTCTAAGCTCTATGTACCCTGTACTTATTTGAACATCATTTCATTCATCGTCCGATATGACTTAACGTTGGAGGTTTTCTCTTATCCTGAAAGATGAATGTCTGGTAACTCTAAGCTCTATGTACCCTGTACTCATTTGAACATCATTTCATTCATCGTCCGATATGACTTAACGTTGGAGGTTTTCTCTTATCCTGAAAGATGAATGTCTGGTAACTCTAAGCTCTATGTACCCTGTACTTATTTGAACATCATTTCATTCATCGTCCGATATGACTTAACGTTGCAGGTTTTCTCTTATCCTGAAAGATGAACGTCTGGTAACTCTAAGCTCTATGTACCCTGTACTTATTTGAACATAATTTCATTCATCGTCCGATGACTTAACGTTGCAGGTTTTCTCTTATCCTGAAAGATGAATGTCTGGTAACTCTAAGCTCTATGTACCCTGTACTTATTTGAACATAATTTCATTCATCGTCCGATGACTTAACGTTGCAGGTTTTCTCTTATCCTGAAAGATGAACGTCTGGTAACTCTAAGCTCTATGTACCCTGTACTTATTTGAACATCATTTCATTCATCGTCCAATATGACTTAACGTTGGAGGTTTTCTCTTATCCTGAAAGATGAACGTCTGGTAACTCTAAGCTCTATGTACTCTGTACTCATTTGAACATCATTTCATTCATCGTCCGATATGACTTAACGTTGGAGGTTTTCTCTTATCCTGAAAGATGAATGTCTGGTAACTCTAAGCTCTATGTACCCTGTACTTATTTGAACATCATTTCATTCATCGTCCGATATGACTTAACGTTGGAGGTTTTCTCTTATCCTGAAAGATGAATGTCTGGTAACTCTAAGCTCTATGTACCCTGTACTTATTTGAACATCATTTCATTCATCGTCGGATATGACTTAACGTTGGAGGTTTTCTCTTATCCTGAAAGATGAATGTCTGGTAACTCTAAGCTCTATGTACCCTGTACTCATTTGAACATCATTTCATTCATCGTCCGATATGACTTAACGTTGGAGGTTTTCTCTTATCCTGAAAGATGAATGTCTGGTAACTCTAAGCTCTATGTACCCTGTAGCCTGTAAAAGCAAACTGTTGAGCTTTTCTGAAATGTTGAAATAACATATAAGAGAACATTTTATCTCAAACGATAAGAAGGAATGTGTCCGGTCCACGTGTGAACTAAGGAAATGTCAGTGAACGTTGGTCTGGGCTGTAGCGTGTTCGACAGCGTGTTTGTTGTTCGTTACATCGTACAAGGAATGCGGTAGCAGAGTGCCTTCTTGTGTTCCTGGTCTGGTTCCTACTTACACAAATCAGCAGCCTTTTAAATCATATGGCTTGGACCGCAAACGATGTACCCAAGATTTTAAGAAAAAGCTCATAAGACCTTGCCTCTTCATATTCTACAACCTATAGCACCTAAACGAAGTTTATCCTTCTGTCTGCTTGTTAACAGAGGTAAACATGCCTTCCTATTTAAGAAAAGTATATTACCAATAACAAGAAATACAGTGCGATCCATATAAACGTGAACCATTTGAACAGACCATAACATTTGAACCAATAATAGGACACACGTACAACTTTGGGAGAATATAATACACAACTGGGAGATTACATTACACTATTTACATCTCAGAAAATGTTGCAAGTGTCCTCCACCAGCATCTATACATGTTTGCACTCGTCTCACCATATTCGCTCAAGTTTTACGCAGAGTATCCTCGCCAATGTTACTTATTTCGGTTCGAATGGATTCCTTGAAAACATCAATTGTCCGTGGCCTATTCCTTTACACTCTATTTTTAGATATCCCCACAAGAAAAAATCCGGTGATGCTAGATCAGGGGATCTGGGGGGCCACAGACATTTTGAGATTATTCGATTATCAAAGAAACTGGTTACAAGTTACATGGTGTCATTAGATGTATCGCACGTTGCTCCATCTTGCTCTCAATTCGATATCATCCAGCTGCTCCACAAATGTCTTGAAGATACCCATATAAACTTGAGTGTCTACAGTCGTATCAAAGAAACTGGTTACAAGTTCCATGATGTCATTAGATGTATGCTACGTTGCTTCATCTTGCTCTCAATTCGATATCATCCAGCTGCTCCACAAATGTCTTGAAGATACTCATATAAACTTGAGTGTCTACAGTCGTATCAAAGAAACTGGTTACAAGTTCCATGATGTCATTAGATGTATGGTACGTTGCTTCATCTTGCTCTCAATTCGATATCATCCAGCTGCTCCACAAATGTCTTGAAGATACTCATATAAACTTGAGTGTTTACAGTCGTATCAAAGAAACTGGTTACAAGTTCCATGGTGTCATTAGATGTATGGTACGTTGCTTCATCTTGTTCTCAATTCGATATCATCCAGCTGCTACACAAATGTCTTGAAGATACTCATATAAACTTGAGTGTCTACAGTCGTATCAAAGAAACTGGTTACAAGTTCCATGGTGTCATTAGATGTATGGTACGTTACTCCATCTTGCTCTCAATTCGATATCATCCAGCTGCTACACAAATGTCTTGAAGATACCCATATAAACTTGAGTGTTTACAGTCGTATCAAAGAAACTGGTTACAAGTTACATGGTGTCATTAGATGTATGGCACGTTGCTTCATCTTGTTCTCAATTCGATATCATCCAGCTGCTACACAAATGTCTTGAAGATACCCATATAAAGTTGAGTGTTTACAGTCGTATCAAAGAAACTGGTTACAAGTTACATGGTGTCATTAGATGTATGGTACGTTGCTTCATCTTGTTCTCAATTCGATATCATCCAGCTGCTCCACAAATGTCTTGAAGATACTCATATAAACTTTAGTGTCTACAGTCGTATCAAAGAAACTGGTTACAAGTTACATGGTGTCATTCGATGTATGGCACGTTGCTTCATCTTGTTCTCAATTCGATATCATCCAGCTGCTCCACAAATGTCTTGAAGATACTCATATAAACTTTAGTGTCTACAGTCGTATCAAAGAAACTGGTTACAAGTTACATGGTGTCATTAGATGTATGGCACGTTGCTTCATCTTGTTCTCAATTCGATATCATCCAGCTGCTACACAAATGTCTTGAAGATACCCATATAAACTTGAGTGTTTACAGTCGTATCAAAGAAACTGGTTACAAGTTACATGGTGTCATTAGATGTATGGCACGTTGCTTCATCTTGTTCTCAATTCGATATCATCCAGCTGCTACACAAATGTCTTGAAGATACCCATATAAACTTGAGTGTTTACAGTCGTATCAAAGAAACTGGTTACAAGTTCCATGGTGTCATTAGATGTATGGCACGTTGCTCCATCTTGCTCTCAATTCGATATCATCCAGCTGCTCCACAAATGTGGATGACATTGGCCGTGTCCTGAAAGTTCGGAATCAGTTGTTTCAGAATCACCCATTGTGTTTTAAAATTAAATATTCGTTTTCTGGCTTTCTTACAAAAAGTGACTTGTCTGCTTCTTTACCTTCAATTGACATCACAGATCAAAACCTTTTCACAGGGTGCCAGTGATCGAACCCGCACTCCGGAGGAAGCACCATACAAGGAAATAACGCACCACCCCCACACTCATATAGCAATATAGGTATCACTTTCAAAACTATGCTTTGTGTTTTAATCTCGAGATGTCTCCCTTTATACTCTACCTTACTCAATTACTACCTCTCAGGAACGTTGCCTTAAATTACAATGTAGAAAGGTTTGAACCGTGAATCAGCAGCATTGAAATCGATGACATAATGTAAAACGCCCGCTCTGACATTTAAGATATATGTTAACATCTGCTCTGACGTAGAACATCCTTGTGTCTTTAACACAACCGTTCATCATTTTCGACGGCCGTCATCTCTGTGATAAACCTTCTACATGCTGCCCGGATTTCTAATTTACAAAATTATATACCTGTCTTATTCTATTTAAGATAATGGTCGACAAAGTCTAAGAGAAATATGATTCGGAAATACGTACTCTGTTACGTGAACATAACCGAATATTATCCAACAAGTTTGGGGAAAATCAACAGTAACTAAAACAAAATATTTCTATAACAAAAGAAGGCTATATCAGTAATTTATAACCCCCGTAACAAACATTTGCATAGCGGAATATGCATACCTTTTTTTTTATTTTAGTTTTACATCCTCTAACGTTGTCGTATGAAACGATGAATGAAATGATGTTCAAATGATTACAGAGTACATAGAGCTTAGAGCTACCACACTAAAGTGAAAACCCCAGGAAAAACTTATCTACATAACTCACCCTAATCGAGATTCGAACTCGGTACTTTTTGGACATGAGACAGACATGTTTCAGAGACAACCAAAAGCTATTTAAAAGAATGCCAAAGAATTGAACGGTTTGAACATCAATAACGGATATCTGAGAAATGATTTATAACAGGAAAAGTTAATTTAAATAAATTGTATTTTAAAAAGATGTACATTTTTGGTGAGATGCATTTTTGTCTACGGATTAACGTTTATCTGTTATACAAAAATATACAGAACTCCTTCCGAATAAAGGGAACTTTACAAAATATCCCAGAAAACTCAAGATATATATTTCATTTGTCACTTCAGCATATTTTACGGAATTTTAATAAAAATAGTAAGCGTGATTTTGGAGAAAAAATATATTCTGAAAAATTCCATGTAGGTAAAAGGTTGTTTGAGGTGGGACATTTTCGTGTCACAACTTTGGATAATGTTGAACATAAGTACTCTTGATTTTTGAATTACGATGTTCAGACATAGAAATATACAGTACATTTTTCTAAAATAAATAAATAGATAGATGATGGATGGATGGATGGATGGATGGATGGATGGATGGATGGATGGATGGATGGATGGATGGATGGATGGATGGATGGATGGATGGATGGATGGATGGATGGATGGATGGATGGATGGATGGATGGATGGATGGATGGATGGATGGATGGATGGATGGATGGATGGATGGATGGATGGATGGATGGATGGATGGATGGATGGATGGATGGATGGATGGATGGATGGATGGATGGATGGATGGATGGATGGATGGATGGATGGATGGATGGATGGATGGATGGATGGATGGATGGATGGATGGATGGATGGATGGATGGATGGATGGATGGATGGATGGATGGATGGATGGATGGATGGATGGATGGATGGATGGATGGATGGATGGATGGATGGATGGATGGATGGATGGATGGATGGATGGATGGATGGATGGATGGATGGATGGATGGATGGATGGATGGATGGATGGATGGATGGATGGATGGATGGATGGATGGATGGATGGATAGATAGATAGATAAATAAATAAATAAAATAAAAATAATTGTTTATTCAACATGAATTTCTGGTGACATATGGATATAAAATTGCTGGACGAAGTTCTGTACCTTCTCTATCTTCTGTTGTGTGCCTGATAGAAAATGGTAATTCTACTTCTAACTCTCTGCCTGCTGTACAAGGGTTCAATTCTCGGTTTGGGAAGGGATTATTCTCTATCTTACGCCGAGTCTGGAATGAGAGTGTTCGATCTAATGTGCAAAATCTAACAACACACCATTGCGGATATGACCATTACAGTTAGACAAGGTATAAATCTAACATTTTCTTCTCATTTGCATTAATGAATTAAGTTAACCTTGATTTTGGCCTCAAACATTCTTCCACTGTGATACAGAAACCTTAGAGCGAAATCTGGTAAGGAATCTAGAGAAAATGTGTTGACATTTAAGTAAATACTTTATCTCGCAAAGGAATGCTGAGAGTAACAGTTTCTTTTGGAGATCAAGGTTCATATTGTACGTAATACGGCTGAGGCACTTTGTGGTTAAGAAGCATGGCTATGTTAGTCTTTCTAATTCATTACTGTCAATTTACAACAATAGGCGAGGACTTGTTAAAACAGCCATCATCACCTGGCCGTGCTGCAATGACACAGCTGACTGAAAAATACACCTTCGTAAAGGATTTATTTATATTATACAACACTTTCTTGTGAAGTTGTACTTTAATAATATAAATTAACCTATTAAAGTAACACTCTATTAAGAATGGATAAAATTTCACTTTAACTACTGTATTAATAAAATACAGTCACTAGGTCTACATTTCAAGTGTAATATTTATTGTAGTTTTAACATTTAGTAATGAAATGTACAGCTACAACTTGTATTCATTCAGTAATTAACAAATATTTTCCTATATGTTCACATTCTACTGACAATACATTCGTCAATGTAGCTTTCTGAAATGAAAATCAAATTAACGTAGAAACGACTAGCCAACATCGATTGTCTCATATTAGCAGCCGGCCTTGGTCTACATAGCTCTATATTCCAGAAAATAACATTACAAATAATTTTACTATTTTATGATAGTTTAATTAAAAAGTAGTAAGTCTTTTTAATGATTAGGGTAAGTGTTGGATAAAACATTGTATGGTACAAGACTTATTTGTACACTCGCGGAAATTAACAAACCTTCAACTCTTGATTCACTAACAGAGGTAACTATTATTGGGTAAAAGTTATGCAGTTTGAATGTGATTAAAAAGTCAAAACTTGCACAACTGCAAGGTGCAGAAATGGCTGAGTAGGTAAAATTTGATTGAAAATCATTAAATATCTGATGAGCCACAGTTGAACAATTAGAATGGGTGAAAGTGTGAATTAACTGATCTGTAGGCGACACTAGCGCCGTTGTGAACTCTGTGCAGCAATAAACGAAACAAATGACTGAAGGTTTGCTTCGTGCACCAAAATACATTCCAGGAGAATTAGGAAGGAAATGTTCTCGCATTCAACAAGATCAATGCATGCACATTATATTGTTGTTGCCATTGAGGGGTTTGCGTGCGTATTCAAAGGTAGTCACGCTAACCCGCAGGGTGCTTCATTGGTCAATATCACCCGGCAATATTCGTCCGTAGGGTATGCTCAGAGAAGAGTACCTACTTCGTGCCACCCTAAAATTGGCATACTCAATCCAAAGCAAACATATTTATAATTAAATATCCCTCCCATATTGTACAGGCTCCTTCTATATCTCACGGAATTTCAGCATGTTCATCTCTACTCCTTCACTGCGAGTTACACAGATTTATTGCGGCTAACGCATACAGAAGGAACGGATGAAGCAAAGAAACTACACGTTACTCGTAATTGTAGGCTTGAAGACCTACTGGAGCTGTCTAGAGAAACGATCAATAACCTGTCGATCAACCTGCAGTACTCTTTCCTTTGAGCAAGCAACCGCGCAATCTGTCCAGCATTACCATCCACCATGTAAACGAAATGGAATAAAAGGGAAATAATGAAAACAAAATCTGAGATATCAAAAAACAAGCGAAACCATGAAAAACAAAATGTCAGATTGGGCGGTTGGCAGAAATCGAACCTCAGTAGCGTAGCTGGTAGCGTGTACTCTATATTCATTTGAACGTTATTTCATTCATCGTCCGATATGACTTAACGTTGGAGGTTTTCTCTTATCCTGAAAGATAAATGTCTGGTAACTCTAAGCTCTATGTACACTGTACTCATTTGTACAACATTTCATTCATCGTCCGATATGACTTAACGTTAGAGGTTTTCCCTTATCCTGAAAGATAAATGTCTGGTAACTCTAAGCTCTATGTACCCTGTACTTATTTGAACATCATTTCATTCATCGTCCGATATGACTTAACGTTGGAGGTTTTCTCTTATCCTGAAAGATGAATGTCTGGTAACTCTAAGCTCTATGTACCCTGTACTTATTTGAACATCATTTCATTCATCGTCCGATATGACTTAACGTTGGAGGTTTTCTCTTATCCTGAAAGATGAATGTCTGGTAACTCTAAGCTCTATGTACCCTGTACTTATTTGAACATCATTTCATTCATCGTCCGATATGACTTAACGTTGGAGGTTTTCTCTTATCCTGAAAGATGCATGTCTGGTAACTCTAAGCTCCATGCACGCTGTACTCATTTGAACATCATTTCATTCATCGTCCGATATGACTTAACGTTGGAGGTTTTCTCTTATCCTGAAAGATGAATGTCTGGGAACTCTAAGCTCTAAGTACCCTGTACTCATTTGAACATCATTTCATTCATCGTTCGGTATGACTTAACGTTGGAGATTTTCTCTTATCCTGAAAGATGAATGTCTGGTAACTCTAAGCTCTATGTACCCTGTACTCATCTGAACATCATTTCATTCATCGTCCGATATGACTTAACGTTGGAGGTTTTCTCTTATCCTGAAAGATGAATGTCTGGGAACTCTAAGCTCTAAGTACCCTGTACTCATTTGAACATCATTTCATTCATCGTTCGGTATGACTTAACGTTGGAGATTTTCTCTTATCCTGAAAGATGAATGTCTGGTAACTCTAAGCTCTATGTACCCTGTACTCATCTGAACATCATTTCATTCATCGTCCGATATGACTTAACGTTGGAGGTTTTCTCTTATCCTGAAAGATGAATGTCTGGTAACTCTAAGCTCTATGTACCCTGTACTTATTTTTTCATTTAATTGTTTAGGAGTATATTAATAAACAAATCAACACAACGGTTAGTTAAGTGTTACAATAAAAATATGACAATGTTGGCATTATCAAAACAAAGTGATACATGTTTTAAACCAACTGCCTTTATTACAAAGAGCTATTTATAAGTTTATTTTTGTTAGTAATGAGATCAGGCGAGGAAGACAGAATGAAGAAAACATTGATGCTACGTTAAAAAAAATTGAGCCAAGATGCATAATTTTATAGTTGCATATATTTTAAAAATATATTTTATCTAAATCTACCGATTTCTGGACTAATAGAAATTTACAAAAAGTGAATATCTATATCGTAACACCAGAACATAAATTGTAGTGACACTTTCAAAGAATAATAAAAAATATCAATAACTTTTGTACGTAAGGATGGACAGATTTGCTAGTCTTACTCAAATATGAGCCTTTCGTTTTGGGGCTATGCTCTATACTAGTGAACACGTAAGGGGATATAGGGAGGTTCAGGGGCCCGATGTGGTGTGCCCTTTTTGAAATGTGCAAAATACGTAGGCAGTATGCACTTTTTGGTTTGCCAATAAAACGACATGAGCCCAGAGAAGTGCCCCACCCTTACTGCACCGGGGTAGAGGCGGGGACTGGGCTGCATGCGGAGTGTGACGTCACGGCACATCGAACCGTGGGGCATCGATTATCTCGAGAAGAGAGTAGGTGCGTACAGCACAAGGGTAGACACACCCACAATTTGGCCAAAATATAGATAAAAACTACTTTTTTGTGTGTAACCATGTGCGCTGCACGGCGTGATGCATTTGTTTTGACTTTATATCTGGCAGGGAATGTTCGGTGTTATCGCTCCAACCTCGCGTTCTACTTGGGTATCTCTAGTAAAGATTATGATTATACTAATTGTAATGCTGTATACAGACACTGTTTTCCTTAATTATATCATGTCTAGTAAAGTCACATTCTTTTGTTATTTAGAACTGTAGCAGTTATTTTAGATATTTCATGTTTTGTTAGGAATAGTAAAAGAGATTAGTATTTGTAATAAAATAAAGAAGTAATGTAAAGTAGGTAATAGAGTAACCATGACAACATAACATAAGAAGTTGTTGAATGATTTAAAACGATTTTGTTCTTCTATTTCTGAAAGTCTTTGGGGGTAAGACGTGTATTTGTCTATGCAAGTGTGTGCAGAAACAATTTTGTGTGTACATCAAAGATGTATAAGTAGCGTGTGCGCAAGAAAAATAGTTCATCATGATATCTACCGCTGTTTGTAAAAAGACTACATTAATAATATTTAGAATTATATCAAAGAGTTTAAAAATGTTTATGAGGAATTAAATTTCCATCTTTGAACAACAACGTTCTTCAAAAGTTATAATATTAACTTTCTCAGCCCCGTTACCGCGACCTTGGGAAACAAAAAGAAGCTCAAGAATTACAGATACACGCCTACTTCTCTTCAAGATCGTCACCAAAGGTGAGAAATGCATCGTCACAGCATCTTCAAATATCATCTTTGCGCATAAAATTTCGCTTCAGAACTCAATGCTTGGTACTGAAGCCGTTCATTTTCATTTATTTTCCACTTTGTCAAATTTGTTTACATAATTATAAAATAAATTAATTGCTTTGGCCCTCAATATATATATATATATATATATATATATATATATATATTTCTTCTTTTGCTATTTATACTCATCGCATGGAGGATTTATACCGTTCCCAGTTCTTACAAGTGAGCGCCGAGGGGTTCTAGATCCGAGAGCACATCCAAGATGGGTAATCAGCCCGAAGGGTTAAGAGAGGTCTATGAAATATCAGTGCAATGAATGACGGAGGAACCCGCCTTGACCCCGAAAACCTTGGGATCGAAAATAATTTAAAAACATTTAAAATCAAGTGTGCGAAATTCCCCACGTGTTGACAATTTGGAAAATTTTAAATGGTGAATGTTACTCCTCTAACTGCATTTTTTACATTAAAATATTAAATTTTGTGTACATAACTTTACCTGAAAAATAATAATTTTTTTCTAAAAAACCAGTCATGTGTATTTGAACATCAACTCATGAACTTTCAAAGATGTTTATTGTAATTTTAAAAGAAACCAAGCAAAATTTGCTTCTTAAAGAAAATTTTAAAAAGGAAAAAAAATATTTTAAAAACAACATATTTACAGAAAATAAAATTTTACATTACACCCAATTTTCACACGTCTATGTATATTTAAATAATGAGCTTTGACATTTAAATGGCCAGAAAGGGAAAAAGCACAAATGGATCTTAATTCTACAAGTTTTAGTGTTTTTTCACCAAAATTTTAAACACTGTATAAGAAATTTTGTCGAAAACGTGGCAACCATCAACACGATTAAAATTTCAATAGATATCTATAGATATCTGCACATATAGGTTATGTTTGGTCCACGTGCTACACCATACAAACCGTTAGTGGGAGAGGGACGTTGGGACAAAAATCAAATATCTAGAGCCAATGAAAAACTCTGAAGTAATGCTGCAAAATCTGATGGTAGCAAAGGATTTAATTGCGCTGCGTTACATTTGTGTTGAAAATAATGTGACAACCTTGTAATCCTTTTAATGAATGTATTTGGAAATAATCCTACAGCTATTGCGTTCATTTTCTCATAAGAGCTTCACATTTCCACGTAACTTTACATATTCTACTATAACTTCTTATAGAGATACATTCGTGAAATTGTTTGAATAAACAAGCCTAAAGTTACAATGAAGATCCTTGAAAAGCAGCTGGCTTTGAAATTCCACTACGAGCAAAAACCTGATGAGTTACATTAATATAAGAAGCACACAATTTACGTTAACTTGAGGTAAACAATCATAGAAATACATTCATTACATATTTCTTCGCAGCTCAGTTGGTTAGAAACAAGCCAAGCTCAGACCGAAGGTTTCAACTGTTTTTAAGTGACAGTCTTGTGTCAACAAGATCAACTTCTACACGTGGTGGCGCAGATATCACACTTCAATTTTATGCCTTAACATTGTTTTATCTATACATTTACAAATCATTCGATTTCTTAAATGTTAGAGTTGCTGCTTACTTTCTGAACTGCTTATTTTTTATATTATTAACAAACTTTGATCGTATTTGAAGTTTCAAATATTAAAAAACAACGAAGAATTATAATTTAATGAATAAACGATTACCATTTAGACTTTCTGGTAATTTCTTCTCATATTCATCGAGTTATTTTAGTAAGCAAAAACCCTGCCATCTTAACTTAATAAAAGACAAGATTGTAACAATGTTTGCTGAAAATAGACCTTTCCATGCAAAAATTTGATATTGACGTCACTTTCTCTAGCTAGTATTGTTTATTTTAATACAGCTAATACAAACTATTCTGACTTAATCGAGGTAAACCTTTGTAGAAACAGATATATTAAACATTTTCTTGTTAAGTACAAGGCAGATACAGGAAGCCGAATTTATAAGCGAGATGTTAAAAACTCCTTGTATGACATCGTCAGAAACAACTAATTAGCGACAGCATCTTTAAAAACGACGAAATTATTGAACACTTAAAATCAATAATAACGGATAAAAATAAATATAAAAATCAAAATTTTGCAACAAAAAAGTAATACATTATTTTTAAAGATATCTAACTTTTGTGAAAAGTAGCTTTTTTGCTTACGTCAGAGGCTATTCCTAGAAAAATGCAAGGTATACATTTTTGGAGTGTTTTATATTCAACTTTAATCAAAATTGCTAAATCAACAATTTTGAAAAAATTGAAAGATATTCTAATGAAAACGTGGTTTGGGCCTGCAAGGTTCTTTTGAAAACCTTGTGTCTCATCTTTGGAAGATAATCAATTTCCTTGTCAGGAATATTGTCAACTGCCAGGATCTTATAAGCACTGGCGGTTTGTCCCCCCTCTGGAGGACGATCAACCAACATTCGATTTTCGTTTTACTTTTTCTGCCATGCAGGTAGAGGATGCAATGCTTTCTACTCTAAAAATCTTATATCAAGATTTCACAGGGAATACATGTTTAAAGGTCCCCTATGTGAAAGAGCATTTAAGGTCCCTGTATGTGCGTACGAGAGAGAGAGAGAGGGAGAGAAAAAAAAACAATTTGAAAATGAATTTAAGTGACGCAGGAGGATACCCACAGCCAAACTACCTTTTACACGGAACTCTTTTTTTTAGAAAAATGGCTGTAGTGATTTTAAATAATTCTGTATTTAAGATATTTTCATACCAGATGACACGCATATCTCTTGAATTTTTTGTGAACCGCCTCTGAAGTCATTCATTCTAAATGAAAAAGTAAGAGATAGACAAAATGTTACTACAAAAACTACAGATCTTGTTTAACTGCACAATTCAAGTAGAACACAACTACTTCTAACAATACCTATATAAATATAAGACCTGAAGCTTTCCTGGCGACTAATATGTTGGAGATGTTCTGGGGAAGCAAGCCAGGTGAAAAGACGATTAGAGCGTACATGTCTCCCATCATCAGGGTATTTTAATAAATTTTATAACCCCAAATGTATCACTGAACAAAGTAAATTAAATGCCAGGTCAGGAGATGTGAAAATTAAGTCTTATCTTGTTATTTATAGAAAAAAAGCAGTCTTTTGTTCAGTGATGCGAGTACTGATAGTGTTTTGTCTTTGTTTATATTTGTCTTATATCCAAAGATACACTTGTGGTTATAACATTTATTAAAACATCTTTGAAACAGTTATGATTATGTCAAGTGGCAAAGCAATGTTGGGTTGATATATTTATGATTAATATTCATATGTTTGGAATAATAACAGTTTTGTTTTTTAATTGGTATGAGTTATAGGTGGCCATGGCCGAATAAAGGGGGTCGCAAAGGTCAAAGAAAATGTTAATATCATATTTAGATAAATGATAAATAGAAATGTAAAACAGAAAACAAAATTGTTTTTAAGATTTTATATTTGGAAAATTAGAAATTTATATAATTCAAAATTAATATATTGGCCACAAGAAAAAGTGATATAGATCATAATTAGTGACCATGGTAATAGGAAAAATTAATAAGGATGAGAAGATAGCGTTTTTTGAGGGGAGGGGATCCGTCCCCTTCAGCTGCCGTGGTGCGGGCGCTGCGGACCCTTAGGACTCGTGGTACCTCGAGTCCCTCCCCCTGGGAGTTGGGATTGGGTTGATTTCGAGGGGCAGTGGTTCCCGATATCCGCAGGAGATCGGGTACGTCTCCGGACGGGGTTGAGGGAAGCCTTAATATTCCCGCGCACTAGCCAGCATTGCTAGTAGAAGGTATGCTAGATCACCAGGAGGTCCTACCGAGGTCATATCGGTAGCCTTCCTATTTTGGAGTTGGCGTGCGTAAGTGGCGTATCCACTTCCATCCCGTCTTGAGTTCACAGGACCAGATGGGGGGGGGGCTTGTTAGTCTCTAGGTCTTGCCCTATGAAAAGCCACACGGAGGCACCAGGCGCCCTTTCGGGACAGCTCGGTAACTCCCTGGTAGAAAGAGGCCCGGGTCCAGGACTAATGGGAATAGAACCTCTGGCGTTAACGTGTCCCGGGTACTAGCCTCTAGGCGGCCCAACCGAGGTTTTCGGTAGTCTTCCCTGCGGGTTGACGCGCGTAAGTGGCGTATCCACTTCCATCCCGTCTTGACCTTGTCGATGGGGGGCTTTTTAGACTCAAGGTATGGCCTCACGGAAAGACCCCCGGAGTTTACCATCGCTCCCGGGTAACACAGGGAGCGATTATTTCCTTAAGGGTATGTATGACTGAAATTTTCAAATTCTGAACTAATATTGCTAGCTTTTTCAAATTTACACCATAGGTGTAGTATAATGTAAACATGTTACAACCTAAATTTAAACCATTTTTCTCCAGCAGTTTAGAAATTATGATAAATTATGTATGTTTTTTGTTACGTCACTAGAAAGGTCCCTTGCGACAAAATATTTTGAATTTTGGTCTAATATTTTAACCCTATGTTCATAATACACATACTTTTTGAAACTGCTCTGGGTTTTTCCGTGTCTCCTTTAGTTTAGGTCACAAAAATTTTTTAATTTACAAATATTCCTTTTTGTCTAAAAAACTAAGTTTTGTGTTTGAAAATTAAAAATATATGCTTATATACATTTCACAATAAAACCTAGGGCAATTTCCATTCCTCATGATATTCTGAACCTGTGTAGGAATTGTCATGAATGTAGTACAAAAACTGCATCGCAAGGAGCATTTTACAGGAAGAAAAATGCTGAAAATATGAACATTGAGAAAACAGCGATTAAAGATTTAATTGCATAACTCACATTAAAATCCACCAGGCTGATAGGTTGGACCCTCAGATTTCTTTTTCCTCTCCTCTGTTGCTGCTTTTCCATCTTTTTCTTCTTTAGATGTTGCTTTTCTTCTGCACAACTTCGCTTCTTGCTTTGCAGGAGACGAGTCTGATCTCGCTGCACTGAAGTTTTCCTTGCTGAGTCTACTACACTTTCACCTCTGATATTTCGCTGCAGCTCCAATGACTTAAGACTACCCATGTTAAACTCACTGATGCTTTTAATAACAGCAAGATCCAATTTTTGTTTTGATATGAAAACTTCCTTTGGGCACTTATTCCATATGACATGATGCAAAGATTCATTGGCATTCTGTGTTTTTCCTGTTTTGCACCTCTCTAGTAATGTTGTAGAAGCCAGCCTCTGATATATTGGCAACATTTTAGGAACTATTTTGTCTGAAAGCCTTATTTTTCTTTTCTTGAATTGAAAATTTAAGAACGGAAAACAGACAAAGAATGTGGATGTAGGCAAAAGAGGGCGTGACTCTGACAGAGTTTAAAGGCCACCGACATTTAAATAAGCATTTAAAAATGGCGTTCGGAGGCAAATTATGCAATTTTCACATTCGGGAATGTCTAAATTATTTTATAGAATTAAAATAAAAAAGTCGTTATTTTCACGATTTTCATGAAATTTCAGTCATACATACCCTTAACATTGAATTACATAATCCAACTATTCGAGATCACGATTCAGAGAAGATTTCATGCAAACCAGAGCTACAAGGACACCACAACGAGAGCATTATCACTCCGAGTAAATCTTCATTCCTCGCCATCAATATATTTGTAGTAATACTGTTACAAATAGAACATCATCCCACCCTCTTCCCACTGTCGGTCTTAATTCCGATTGCATCTTGGTGATGGGAGAGATGTACGCTCTAATCGTCTTTTCACGTGCCTTGTTTACCAAGAAGATGTGGAATATAGAACTCGCATTCGTTTACTTTGAACCGTCATGAAAAAAGAACAGAATTTCACAGCCGTCACATAGCCAGCAACTCTTAAACCTGATGTTAACACGAAGTAGATAGAATAAGCTTTTGTAAGAATGGTTTGTTTATATAGTAAAACACAATCGTACTACCTGCATCTAAAATATTTTTATTTATTTATTCAGGAGAGTTATCAGTTACGTATATCGAAATAAAATCCTCTGCATACTTGATATATGACACCGATAGAAAAAAACTGTATCCAGAATTAAATCCATGGAATTGTTAAGTGACGTAGGTAAATTAAACTAACAATCAGAGAGCGTCATTTGCAACCCCTCCCCTCTCGCCTGTATGAGCTTATCATGAACATTAGGGTAAAGCGCTGCTTTCCATTAGAAACAAGGTAAGCTCGCTCCTGCAACCTCAATCAATTATTGTATATCGTTTTACTTTGAAAAGCTTCAAGGGGATTACAGAAGGCTTTGTGTGATTGAAATTTCATCAACATTTTCAAAAAAATCACCTTTTCCTCTTTTTAGTCTATAAAATAGTGTAACACTTCCTGAATACAAAGAATGCTTAGATAACACCCGTAAGCCATTTTAAATGCTCTAATCTACTTTGAAAGTTACGTGAATGCTAGTGTTAGATATGAATTCTAATTACGAGGGTGGGTCAAAACGTAAATATATATCATGCACTTAAAGTTGATGTTAGAGGAAGATCCGGAGTTTCTTTCAAACGTAATCACTGCTGATGAAACTTGGCTACATCATTTTGATCCTGAGAGCAAACAGCAAAGCTCAGTGTGGAAATCTCCTTCATCACCAACCCACAAAAAAGCAAAAGTGGTTGCTGCTGCTTGGAAAGTTATGGTCATCTCATTCTTTGATATTCATGGAGTGGTTTATCAGAATGTTGTACCTGCACACACATCAGTAACTGGACAATACTACAGGGTTGTTCTGAAAACATTGTAAGTCCATATCAGGCGCAAAAGACCACATTTCCGTGAAGTAGGCTGGATGCTGCACCACGATAATGTGCGGCCGCATATTGCCAATGTTGTTGCTGAATATCTTGCAAAAATCAACATGAAGTGCACCCCTCACCCTCCTTATAGTCCGGATTATTCCCAGGTAACTTTTGTCTATTCCCTAACTTGAAGAAACGCCTTCGTGGGAGGCATTATCCATCATCAGAAGCAGTGGCGAAGGCTGCGGAGGTGATTTTGAAGGATCTCTCAAAAATGGTTTTCAGCATGTCTTTGAAGGCTGACAGAAACGCTGGGACAAGTGCATCGAATTCAGGAGAGACTATTTTGAGAAGTACCATCAAAATTATGATGATGAGTAAAGGTACGTTCTCACAAAAAATGATAATATTCTTTATTGAACAGCCCTGTTTATATATACGAGGGCTATCCAGAAAGTAGATTACGTTATCGTCTGTTTCCGCTAGGGGCGGGGCTAGCGCGGCCATCTTGGGGTCAGAGCGTTGCGCAGCTCAGTCGGCATCTAGCCGTGCTAGTGAGAGGTTCGTGCTGTGCTCCGTTCAGATTCTGTGACGGTTTGAAATGTCTGCGTTAATTGAAAATCCCGCGAGGTGCGTGCAGTAATAAGGTTTCTGACTGCAAAAAACTGTAAACCGATAGAAATCTATCGGCAGCTTTGTGAAGTGTATGGGGACAACATTATCACTGAAGGTGGAGTGCGTCAGTGGGTCATCAGATTTAAAAATGGCCGAACCAATGTTCACGACGAAGATCGAAGTGGGAGACCCAGCATAGTGACTGCCGAACTTGTCGAAAAAGTCGATGCTAAAGTCCGTGAAAATCGAAGGTTCACAATAACGGAACTTTCTTTGAGTTTTCCACAAATTTCGCGAAGTTTGTTGCACGAAATCATCAGCGAAAAGCTTGGTTACCACAAGTTTTGTGCAAGATGGATTCCAAAAATCTTGACAGAGGACCACAAAAATCAGCGAATGGCTGCAGCGTTGAACTTTTTGGACGTTTACCATAAGGATGGTGACTCTTTACTCGATCGCATCGTTACTGGTGACGAAACATGGGTGAAACACGTGAACTGTGAAACGAAATTGCAATCAATGCAGTGGGGGCACACAAGTTCTCCCCAAAAACCCAAGAAATGCATGCAAACAATGTCGGCAAGGAAGATGATGGCGACTGTTTTTTGGGACAGAAAAGGTGTGATTTTGGTGGACTTCCTGGAAAGAGGCACTACAATAAACTCTCAAAGGTATTGCCAAACTCTCCAAAAACTCAGAAGAGCCATTCAAAACAAGCGCAGAGGAATGTTGAGCTCTAAGATCTTGTTGATTCACGACAACGCCCGGCCCCACACGGCAAATGTCACTCGTGAAGTTCTTGAATCTTTTAAGTGGGAGTTGTTTCCTCATCCGCCGCACAGTCCCGACCTGGCACCGAGCGACTTCCACCTATTCCCAGCAATGAAGAAGTGGCTGGCTATGCAGCGTTTTGATGACGACGCACAGCTGCAAGAAGAGGTAACGAAGTGGTTGAAGGCGCAGGCGGCCGAATTTTTCGACGAAGGAATTTCCAAGCTCGTACATCGCTACGATAAATGCCTTGTCGAAAAGTAGTATTTGAGTGTGGCTTTCATCTGTATATAATAAAATTTGTTTCCTATACTTTGTTTACTTTTTATTCCAAAACGTAATCTACTTTCTGGATAGCCCTCGTATATATAATTTAATGCATTTAAAAGCCGTTTAGTTATGAAACCACCTAAATACACACGTCGACTGCAAACCGGAGATATTCGAATAGTAATTCATGGATCGGTAGTAAATGTTTGTAAAATTTATCAAAAGGGAGGTCATGGTCACTACATGGGTTAATGCCAATTTGTACACCTTGGCCTAGTGTCGCATTTCGCGCCAGCTCTTATTCTGCATCAATCATATCAGATTTAGTACAAGCTCCTAAGAGCGACCCTGTAGCCTCGGACCTCCCCGCTAAGTTGCCATGCCAGCCGTTCTTATATACTACATGAGATGTCCACTTTGCACCCGTGAGAGTTTACACATTCTATGTTCCCTTCCTATAAATTAACGCCTATGTAGTTTTAAAAAAGATTTACATTTAATAATAACAGTTATAATTATTAAACGTTTTATAGCATTTTCACATTCTAGAGATGTTTGTATAAGGAGTTCAAAACCAAGCATTTTACAAATAGCAGAAGAATTATACTGAGAACAGACACCTAAGATCTATTTTGGGCAAACGCATTTCTTTGATAATAGATTATTTCCATGTATCCAGCAGTATAACATAAATAGTTGCCTATCGTTTCTTTTCTCGCATTTGTTCTTACACAATTATCTAATGATGTAGTTAAAGGCAGATGGAGGCCGGCCGTACAGCAGACTACAGCCAATCCTAAGTTTGTCCCTTCTAGCAGAACTGCCAAATTTGATACACTTAACTCACTTACGTCCTTCAATGTTAAGTCAAATTGGTCGATGAATAAAATTTGTTAAATGATGCTCCAATGTGTCCGGGGTCCATGGAGCTTAGAGTTACCCGACATTCGTCTTTCAGGATAAGGGAAACCCGCGAAAAACCTTATCCAAGTAGCTCACCCTGACGGAGATTCGAACTCGGGACCTCTTGAACGTGAGGCAGACACGCTACCATCTACGCTACCGAGGCGGGCTGAGAACATTATATTCATTAACTACCCTTGGAAAATTTTTTGAAAAATGACATGTCAAACTTAAAATAAGAAATAATTTGATTTTGTGATCATATCTGTACAAAAATCCTGTCTCTACGATACTTAGAACACGAGCGATGCACTTTTTATCTTCAATGGTTAAATGTTACGGATAAATTTTTGGAAATAACAACTACCAATCTTATAATAAGGAAGGACTTTTTGTTTTCTGATCATAACCGTAAAAAATCCTGTCTCTACGATACTTAGAACACGAGCGATGCACTTTTTGTCTTCACGTGGTTAATGGTTACCCAACATCCATCCATTCAACCCGATAAGCCTGAAAAACAACAACATTATTTCCTCACAATATCTCAAACATAAATAATGAAAATAGCACCTACTATGAAAACAGAAGTCACGCAGTTTGTAAGACAGTTAATTTTCAGTTTGTTTTCAGAGCAGTGATGCTGTTTTATTAAAATGAATGGCATTGTTAAGCGTTGTAAAGAACTGGAGCTACAATATTGCTAATATTACATTAAATTATATATGGTTTCATAACATTGAGTATAAACAAACTGATAAATCGGCCGTAGCAGATCATTTTGGTTCATTTAACCATGAAATAAATCCAGAAGTTAAATTATTAAAACAAATGGTCCGATAGATTCAATAGTTTGGGAAAATATATTTGTTTTAAAAAATAAACATCGCGTAATGAATTTTGAAATACCGGCAGTCGATTCTGTTTTTAGGTTTGTTTCGTATTCCGATTTTGGTCGTACTGGAAAAACGTAAGAACATGGCAACACCAACTCCAATACTCAGACCATAATACGAGAATCGATTGTAGGAAAAATGGCGGCGCTCGTGGCCCAGCTTGTTATGTTGTGGTAATATCTACAGAGTAAAGTTTGTGTTTGTTTACTTTGATTGTGTGTTTGAAGAATTAATGTAATTCATATTACAGTTGCAATTAGTGACTAACGAGCTAGTTTATAGTTAAGTATTTCAACATAAAGTGATAACGTTTACCTAAATATATACTGTGAAGTATTGTCGAAATGCATCGTTGTTGTGTTCCCAGCTACAATCTAATTATGGTAGTATACCTCAAACAACATAGGTAAAATCGAATGGGATAAGTGGACCAGGAACATACATCGTAAAGATTTTAAAGTAAATGACAAAACTGTAGTTTGTATTCTTCATTTTGAACAGTGCTTTGAGGTTAAGGAAGACATATTTCCTGTAAATGATGGTGAACCAATTCGTGCCCTTCGAAAAGTACCAAAATTAATAGATGGTGCCTACCCCACGATTTTTAAGCCATCCTATCACACATTAAAGCTCAACCAGAAAATACGAAATCCTGAAGAATGCATCCAAGACATTTTACAGAGAGTAAAGATAATTTTAATATTTGGTGTGCACAAGATGTTATTGACAGTTTTGAGTCCTTAAAAACCGAAGTGGTGAGGAGATTTTAACCCATTGATAGGCATTATTAAAGACGATTAGTTACGTTCTTTTCAATAACATTCAAGATCCCAGCTTCACTGATGTTCCTTCACTTAATAAGTTTCAAAGTATTTCATAACCTAGAAGAAATATTATGAGCCTACCAGTGGAAAATTGTAAATGGATCTTGCAGTGTGAGGGAACTTGACACCTTCAAACGTGACAATTGGAGTAAACTGGACAATCTGGTGAGTTCTCTTAAATATTATAGTATAAGCAGTATATCCTTGCCAGAAAAGGTTACCATGTAAACAATGTAAAAGAAACTTTAGTATTGCTACAGACGATAGGATGATACAGTCCAATAAGATAAAGTTTGCTGTGTTTAATGCTTATGAGTTGTCATGCCTTATAAATTAAATTTTGATTGGAAGTATAAGGTGGAAAATGCATAGTATTGGTCGTGCTATTATATAATGTTATAAGCTCTTAGAATTTGTCATGATGTTCTTTATTTATGTTATTACACGTTTTAGTGGAAAGTATAAAGTGATAAATGCTTAGGAGTTACCTCGCTGCTCCGTAATATGGATTATATTATGTCCATTGAGTATAGTTTCCTATTCTGCGTAACCAGAGTCGCTGGGCTTCGACGGGCGCCATCTTGGAATCTGTATTATGGTCTGAGTATTGGAGTTGGTGTTGAACATGGTAAGCGGAATTATGGACTGAAGATACAAACTGTTTGTGAAATCGATCTCCATTAGAAAGAATAATTAACACCAATTTCTTAAGATAAGCGAAGCCTTTGTTACAAATATTTATATTTGTGTAATGAATTCTAAACCTTTATTCTTGTTTTCTCGCTATTGAACATTTGAGCATTTTTCATCATTTAAGATGCTCATTGTGTCGCAGTTTTAGTGTTAGACTAATGAAACTTGCTACACAAGTTCCTAGAGATACAGTGAATAGAACTGCCCTGGGTTTTATTGTGAAGTGTACTTAAGTACACTTTCTTTACTTCAAAACGCAAAAATGTCGAATTTTGGGCAAAAAAAGGTCATATTCATAACTTTAAAAAAATTCTGGAGCCTAAAGTTATTAAGACACAGAGAAACCTAGGGCAAGTTCAAAAACTGAATGTATGGGAAACCTATTGTCAAAATATTAGACCAAAGCTTAAGTTATTTTGTCCCAAGAGACTTTTTAGATGACGTAACCAAAAATAAATAAATTTGACTATCTTTTCCAAACAATCAACGTGAAATTGAGAAAATCTGGGCTGTATCATATTGGCACTAAGTTACATCTATGATATAAATCTTAAAAAGCTAGCCTTATTAGTTCAGCATTTCAAACTTTTAGTCATAGATATCCTTCAGCGATTCTCAAATCTTTTAAAAACTGCTCACTATGTGATGACTTTGAAATTTCGCTCTCTTCGCACTGCCAAAGTAGCAAACAAAAATAGCCATTTGAGTTGGCAAAGTATGAAGTATTTTAAAATAAACCAATAACAAAATAGTATCTCCAGAAAAATTTAACGTAATAATAATAATCATAATAATAATAATAATAATAATAATAATAATAATAATAATAATAATAATAATAATAATAATAATAATAATAATAATAATAATAATAATAATAATAATAATAATAATAATAATAATAATAATAATAATAATAATAATAATAATAATAATAATAATAATAATAATAATAATAATAATAATAATAATAATAATAATAATAATAATAACAATAACAATAGTAATAACAATAATAACAAAAATGAAATGTGTAGTGTTTAACTCCCGCTTTTACTACATGCGGCACCGCAGGCGGTGACACTGATGATAGATGAGATGAAGATGGAGCACCGGTGGAATGAGATGGCGGGGGAAACCGGAGGTCCCGGAGAAAACCCGCCCCAACGCCGTGTTGTCCACCACAAATCTCACTTTGCGGTCGCCTGGGATCGAACCCGGGCCGCCTTGGTGAGAGCCAAGCGGTCTAACCACTGAGCCACGGCGTGGCCAACAATAATAATAATAATAATAATAATAATAATAATAATAATAATAATAATAATAATAATAATAATAATAATAATAATAATAATAATAATAATAATAATAATAATAATAATAATAATAATAATAATAATAATAATAATAATAATAATAATAATAATAATAATAATAATAATAATAACAATAACAATAGTAATAACAATAATAACAAAAATGAAATGTGTAGTGTTTAACTCCCGCTTTTACTACATGCGGCACCGCAGGCGGTGACACTGATGATAGATGAGATGAAGATGGAGCACCGGTGGAATGAGATGGCGGGGGAAACCGGAGGTCCCGGAGAAAACCCGCCCCAACGCCGTGTTGTCCACCACAAATCTCACTTTGCGGTCGCCTGGGATCGAACCCGGGCCGCCTTGGTGAGAGCCAAGCGGTCTAACCACTGAGCCACGGCGTGGCCAACAATAATAATAATAATAATAATAATAATAATAATAATAATAATAATAATAATAATAATAATAATAATAATAATAATAATAATAATAATAATAATAATAATAATAATAATAATAATAATAATAATAATAATAATAATAATAATAATAATAATAATAATAATAATAATAATAATAATAATAATAATAATAATAATAATAATAATAATAATAATAATAATAATAATAATAATAATAATTGTTCTGTCAAAATATATATTAGACAGTCGATAGCAAAAGTAGATGAGTGTTAAAAGTAGAAAATTCCTTCACTTAGTGGTCAAAAGCTTTCAACAAGACGGTAATGCCAACCTTGGTTTGTTGTGACAATCGCCTCATTCTAGAAGGCCGTGAATCTGAGTTAAATCCAAGCAATAACTATTTCAAATGGTAATAATTGCACAATCAACATTTCTGTTTTCTTAAAAGATGAATAAGTTTGGAAAAAAAAGTTGTAATCTATTTTATAAACGTTATTTTCATCGTTTTATTATTTCCACTGCCTCCCTCATGTAGAATGATGTTATGTTGTCAACACACAAGACAAATGAATATCACATATTTATACATAATCTATAATATATCTATAAATATTCACGATTGTCTACAAATAGTGTATGATGTACGAGTTAAAAGGATTTTATTTTGTTTCTAGGTCTCGGCGTGCGTCCTCGTTTAGCAATCACATCTACTCACAAAATAAAATGTTACTTCTGTATTGCCTGTCTCATAAGTCATTGAGAATGAAGATCACTAAACAGGTTACTCACAGAAGATATAAAATACCTACGTCATTCATTTGTTATGCTAATATGTATAATGTGAGCCGTTTTAGAGAATATAAAATGCAATGACTTCTTTCAACGTAAAGGGGATTTGTGATGAGAGCATTTCCTACGCTAGTCCTTGGAAGATGCTGAAATTAAACACAAATATAAAACTTTTTTGTTTTATAGTTATGCTATTTACACTCACGCGCACGATCTATTTATTTTAATTCTGGGGTAAGTGGATTAGTTCAGAAAGAACTCGGCACGGAAACCACACCTAGTCTACTGTACCTATGTCACAAGCGAGACATCCCCGGGAGGAAGGAGAGAGAGCGACCGTCCCCTAGGAGCCACCACAGTGCAGAGGGCAGGGTCGGAACATTTCACTTAGAAATTTCCTCCGGGTAGGCCAGCACAACGGACATAACACCGTACTGTGGTTCAGAACTATTCAGTTCATGCTAGAGGATCTACTCCCAGTAGTCCTGGACCCGTAGGACCAAGGACCCGGGCCTCTTTCGACCAGGGACTTACCGAGCTGTCCCGAAAGAGTGCACGGCGCCTCCGTGGGGCTGTCCATAGGGCAAGACCTAGAGACTAACAAGCCCCCCCCCCCCCCATCTGGTCCGATGGACTCAAGACGGGATGAAAGTGGATACGCCACTTACGCGCGCCAGCACCAAAGAGGAAGGCTACCGATATGAGGCTGCCTGCTGATCTAGCACACCTTCTACTAGCTATGCAGGCTAGTACCCGGGAGAATTAATGGCTTCCCTCAACCCCGTCCGGAGACGTACCCGATCTCCCACGGGTATCGGGAACCACTGCCCCTCGAGTCCAACCCAATGCATGTTCGGCCCGAGGTTCCTCTAGTAACATCAGAGGTAAAGTCTGTTTAGTTAACGCGTGTGCACGTCGGCCTCTGCCTTTGACGAACCCTTATAATCGTTTTACAAGACAGACCCCCCCCCCCCCTTCTCGCAGACCTTTCTGCAAGGTTGCCACCTTTCTCGATACGTCATGAGTATCGTACGAGGTTTCGTCTAAATAAATTATCTTATGTCCATTATTGCGAAACTTTCCTAGTTATATATATCGCCAAGCTACAATTCTACTGGTTTCCATAATAACCCTTATCTTACTCAAAGTGCGGTATTTGAAACACAGTTCCTTTAGGAGACCGCGCAAAGTGAAGCGCCCATAAGGAAAATCATAAATTTCTTGCAAGTGTGCAACCAATTCGTCTAAGATGGGTGCTCTCCCTTTTGCATAGAATTTATAAATTTCTCGACGAATTAAATCTCATGTGAAATTGTCTACTTTAGAGAAACGTTTTCTTTTGTTTTCACACTTGATCGGCGTCTTTGGTATTCCTTTCGTCACAATATTTCTTACTGTATTTCTGTGAATACCCAGCATTTATCATCAGGTTCATTGCACGTCCCCATACCAAGATTATTTTTCAGCACATATTTGTGTGTTCAAAACAAGCGCTTGAATTTGCTTAGAAACAGTTCCCGTTATAGCTTTTTTATAGGCTTTTACAGTAATATAACTCGGCCCAGTTATTCACACTGTTGTCTTCACTTTGATTATTTTCACGTGACTGAATGTTATCTACTACTTCATTTGCTTACCACTGCATTTCCCTCCTCCTACGGTCTCCACATCGTGACATACAACGAATTTCTGCACGTAATGAAACAGATCAACTGGAAGTTGGAACTTTGGCAACTGAGACTCCACGTGGAGTAGACATGTGACTGTCATCCTCAACGACAGTGTTCCATTTCTGAAGTGTGGAGATAGATTTATGACGGTCATTAGTGGACGGTCGGGTCAGGTTCCTTTGACTCCGAACAGCACACCCGTTAACTAGACAGAAATTTACCACGAGTGCCACGGGTCCGCAGCGCCCGCACCACAGCAGCTGAAGGGGATGGATCCCCTCCCCTACGCGGTGTGGTTCAGAAATAGTCCCACCGGACGATGAATTGGTTTACTCAACCCATATCATCTTGCCATGCAACGCCGAGACATCCGCTAGACCTCCAGATCAGATGTGATAATGGAGGTGAAATGGAGAGACAAGAAATTCGAGGAATGTAATCCTCCGCGCTTTGAAAAAATGTAATTGAAGTACCCAGCATTCGTCTAGCGACCCAGGAAAACCCCGGACAAAACCCATGGATCAGGTCCAGTACGTCGGTCACGGGAATCGAATCCGGCCGTCCCGAATGCGGGACAGCTGAGCCATCCCAGCCGATTTGATTCGGGGAGTGTATACCTGTTAAATTTCTAATGTGACATTTTTGGATGGAATACAATACTATAACGACATTTCATTGGAAATATGGACTTTAAATTCCCCTAAACCAAAAAATAAAATTAAAAAATGGCTGGCGCCGTAGCTCAGTCGGTAGAGCACCTGCCTGCCGTGCTAGGGGTCCTGGTTCGATTCCCGGCGGTGGGGGTGGGGCTTTTTCTCCGACCAAGATAATTCCTCATCTTCCCCAGAGTCTGGAAGTATGAATGAGAGTGTGAATGTGTGCGTGATGTAATGATTAAAACCTAACGTTTACGAGTCAACACCTTCTAGTTGTTCCAAAGGAGAACAGCCGCCGATATGACCATTGCAGTTAAAGGCGGGGTATAAATGGAACAAATAAAAAAAAAAAATTAAAAAATGAAGAAATGAACTTTGAAAGCAGTTTTGGGATATTTATCTTCAGCAACATCCGTATCTCGAGAGTTTTTGTTAAAATATAGGATTTTTGAATGATACAGACATGAGGAATTAAAAAGTTCATCTTGCATTTGTTTTAACTTCATTCTGTGTAAATGTTGTATAACTGGCAAAACGCTGCAAACGAAGGTATGTGGTTCTAATCCAACCAGGACCAGCACACGCTCCATACTAAATGACAAATACCAGAATGTACCCGAAATTAATGCCATGAAACTGTATTTACCACACCCGCCGCCTCCGCAAACTGCCAGTATCCACCGCCTGAATCAACAGCCGGCATAAAACGAACTTGATTACGACAAATATAATAATAAAATATTATAGGAATAATAAATGTAACCAACTGTGTATAACTTCCTTTGAAATCATTTTCCAAAGCAAACATTTTACATACTTAAGATAGAAGAATAAGTTACTAATAATAGTGACATAAGATTTCTGTAAAACGGTGGAGAAAGCGAGTCTATCCTGTTGTTTTGCTATCGGCTCCTCATATAAACAGCCTGAGCTTTCACTGTACACCCAAAAATAACCTTTGCCTATCTCATTGACTTATTAAATGTCCATACACCAAAGTACAAATCCCTAATTTAAACAGAATTTATATGCACGGGCCGAAACTCAAATTAAGTTACCGTAACTTAACTTTGGAGGTTTTCTCTTATCCTGAAAGATGAATGTCTGGTAACTCTAAGCTCTATGTACCCTGTACTCATTTGAACATCATTTCATTCATCGTCCGATATGACTTAACGTTGGAGGTTTTCTCTTATCCTGAAAGATGAATGTCTGGTAACTTTAAGCTCTATGTACCCTGTACTTATTTGAACATCATTTCATTCATCGTCCGATATGACTTAACGTTGGAGGTTTTCTCTTATCCTGAAAGACGAATGTCTGGTAACTCTAAGCTCTATGTACCCTGTACTCATTTGAACATCATTTCATTCATCGTCTGATATGACTTAACGTTGGAGGTTTTCTCTTATCCTGAAAGATAAATGTCTGATAACTTTAAGCTCTATGTACCCTGTACTCACTTGAACATCATTTCATTCATCGTCTGATATGACTTAACGTTGGAGGTTTTCTCTTATCCTGAAAGATAAATGTCTGGTAACTCTAAGCTCTATGTACCCTGTACTCATTTGAACATCATTTCATTCATCGTCCAATATGACTTAACGTTGGAGGTTTTCTCTTATCCTGAAAGATGAATGTCTGGTAACTCTAAGCTCTATGTACCCTGTACTCATTTGAACATCATTTCATTCATCGTCCAATATGACTTGATGTAGGAGGACGTAAATTTAAAAAAAAAATGGAGAAAAGAATTTATTGCAATGGGTGGAATAGAAATATTTCTATATATGGTATGTAGAGAAGGGTACGAATAGCCACTTAGTCTAAACATTATTGGGACAACTTACCCTAGACAGAGATTCGAACTCGATACCTCTTGAATGTGAAGCAAACACGGCAACCCACAGCACAGAGGTGTCAACTCAAGCAGATACTATGAAGCCGAGTTCAAAATATTACAAAATGTCCGGGTAGGAGAATACTATTTCGTTTGTCAATTGTTAGAATCATTTGTCAGAAGGTCTTCGCACATGTTTTTAACTAAGGCAAAGATATTTATGAAATTATTAAAATTACACAAAAAGTTAAGTCGTTCAGAGGAGAAAAACTATATTGAAATTGGTTTAGCTGACGGCAACAATTAAATAAAATGGATTATCATAGGTCATTCATTCATAAATTATATTACGATGTAAAGATTATTTCACTGTTCAGAAACAAAGATTACAAGCCACAGGCACTTTTGATTTCTTGGACATGCACAGTTATCCAGTATTCTGGCAGGTGGGTGTGTTAACGTAAATAATAGGAACAATGGTGGAAGGAAAATTCTAAAAATATCATTCTAACCTCATTTAGATATATATTCTCTGTATACACCTTACGATATAGTCTCTCCGGATCAGGATTCATTTATTTCGCCTTATAAACCCATTTCGATTTCCGGATTATTCTTTTGTCTTATGGTAACAGCTGTTACACGAAACAGAAATCGTAAATGATGCGGAAGTCGCAACAAATGAACATCTGTGTTTGCTTCAAGATTTGCAGGTGTTATCGATGCACTTTTGTTGCTTTATCAGCGTTTTCCCATCGACTTTATCGCGGTGTTCAACACGTAATGGCGGATAAGTTAACGAAGTGCATTGGCATGCATGTTGAAATAACTGTTATGCAGTCTTTTACGTAACTTAATGCAAAGTTCCCGAGTTCGATTTCCACCCACACGCTCACGACGGAGCAACAGTCTCACGACTTTCTCTCTACACATTAGCATTGCATAGCCATTCTGGGAACCGCGTATCCATGTGAAATGTTATTTGTCTGACATCAAGGTTAATCGTGGTAGCGATTGTTTAACACTATAGACTTTGAAACGAAACCTATCACTATAATAAAATATGGAACCATATTCCTCATAATACATTGTAAACGCAAACATTGTTTTCAACGACTGGTATATGACTGTGACATTGAAATAATGTTAACATTATAACGCTTGTTTTTGCATTTCCCCCAGTTTTCCATTACTACGTCTTGTAGCAAAGATTGTACATGCTACATCTCGCGCAATTTATAGAAATTAATTGTTCTTTAACACTGGCCGTGTGTGAAAAAATTCAATGTCATAGCCGGGATTTGAACTACGGATTTTCTGGTCTCCGTCCAGCCGCTGTAAACCATTGAGTTACTATGACCAACGTACCAACATGACATTAAATTCTCCAACTGACTCGTGTTTTTCCCGGTAAACCACTAGGAATTCTCATAAACACATGAGACAACTACCTTAATGACGACTTACTATGCTGTAAGTACTTTAAGGCCCGGGCTTTATAGTTCGGACCACTATTAGGTACAACTGACTCGTGTTTTTCCCGGTAAACCACTAGGAGTTCTCACAAACACATGAGACAACTACCTTAATGACGACTTACTATGCTGTAAGTATTTTAAGCCCCGGGCTTTATAGTTCGGACCACTATTAGGTACAACTGACTCGTGTTTTTCCCAGTAAACCACTAGGAGTTCTCATAAACACATGACACAACTACCTTAATGACGACTTACTATGCTGTAAGTACTTTAAGGCCCGGGCTTTATAGTTCGGACCACTATTAGGTACAACTGACTCGTGTTTTTCCCGGTAAACCACTAGGAGTTCTCATAAACACATGAGACAACTACCTTAATGACGACTTACTATGCTGTAAGTACTTTAAGGCCCGGGCTTTATAGTTCGGACCACTATTAGGTACAACTGACTCGTGTTTTTCCCGGTAAACCACTAGGAGTTCTCATAAACACATGAGACAACTACCTTAATGACGACTTACTATGCTGTAAGTACTTTAAGGCCCGGACTTTATAGTTCGGACCACTATTAGGTACAACTGACTCGTGTTTTTCCCGGTAAACCACTAGGAGTTCTCACAAACACATGAGACAACTACCTTAATGACAACTTACTATGCTGTAAGTACTTTAAGGCCCGGGCTTTATAGTTCGGACCACTATTAGGTACAACTGACTCGCGTTTTCCCCGGTAAACCACTAGGAGTTCTCATAAACACATGAGACAACTACCTTAACGACGACTTACGATGCTGTAAGTAATTTAAGGCCCGGACTTTATAGTTCGGACCACTATTAGGTACAACTGACTCGTGTTTTTCCCGGTAAACCACTAGGAGTTCTCACAAACACATGAGACAACTACCTTAATGACAACTTACTATGCTGTAAGTACTTTAAGGCCCGGGCTTTATAGTTCGGACCACTATTAGGTACAACTGACTCGCGTTTTCCCCGGTAAACCACTAGGAGTTCTCATAAACACATGAGACAACTACCTTAACGACGACTTACGATGCTGTAAGTAATTTAAGGCCCGGACTTTATAGTTCGGACCACTATTAGGTACAATTAATGGAAATTGTTCTTTCACACTAGCCGTGTGTAGGCTAAAATATGGAAAGGTATGGAAAGTACACGGGTCAGTTGGTTAATGTCATGTCGGCACGTTGGCCATAGTAGCTCAATTGGTTAGAGCGGCTGGACGGAGACCAGAAGATCCGTGGTTCAAATCCCGGTTATAGCATTGACTTTTTTCAGTCTGGCTGTACGTTTCCATATCTCGTGAAATTTATTTAATAAAATAACTAGTCGAAATATATGAAATTTGTTTGAAAACGATATCACTTTTAACTTATACGTGATGCTTTGTGGGGGGGGGGGGGGTAGGACTGTACACTGGAGTCTTAAGCTGATTGAGAGTTAAAATTATTTTTCTACGTAAGCTACTAGTAAACCTAATAACCCCGAGCCTATTTGATTTATTTCCTATTTATACCAGTTCCTAATTCTCAGAAATGTTGTTATAGAAAAGATGGAGGGATTTATATATTTGCGTCAAAACTGTGAGCCAGGTGGAGGCACAGAGGGACATTTGCCCCTCCTTCGAGTAGTTTATGAAACATGTTTTAGTTTTAGAGGTGTAGGTAGAAGTTTCTAGTTGTAGATTATATAAATAATTTAGTTATTGGAAAACACGCAAATGGCAATAGTACCTTATGGAGGTACCGCCCACGCAGAAGCAAGTCTTGTTGGTAAAATGTGTAACCGAGATGCGCAATTTTAATGAGGAATTTACAATTTTTTATTTAATAAAATACATAAGTACAGAATGTTGGAGTACCTGTCTTTTAGTTCAATTTTTATGATCGTCTGCTTCAAAATGTATGTTGCCACTCCCTCAGAAACACCTCGGGAGCGGCCTTGCGTTGCATAAAGTTACTTAATAAACACAGGATCTCCAAACATGCATTTTTGGTTAAAATATCTACATCAGATCTTTGCGTTAGATGTAATACTTTCTACTAATGATAAAGTACAAAGCAGGAAATAAAGTACATCTAAACTAAAAGGCACTAACATGTAATTTAGAGCTTGCACGTGCTGCCAAATTTTCACCGTGAAAACGGCATAATCACAGTTTGCTAACGAAATAATAATTGCTTCAATGAGACCAATTAAACCAAGAGGTTGACAACTGGAGGTTGCCGGCTTTTAAACATCTGCTCGCGAATTCGTGTGGCGGCGGCCAGCTGGAGGGGGTGGAGACCCCCTGGAGAACAACGATCCCCAGGCCAGCAAGCCAACCAGCACACGCCAAGCAGGGAAGAAATGGGTAAAAAAACATAGCGTTCCAACTACGGATAGGGTTACACTGTAATACAGCTGCTCTGGAGCAGACCTTTAAACTGTCCCATTCAACCTGAACCCTGTATACCAGAAATTAGGTATAAGCGCACGGGTAATGCTCGCTTTTTCCTCCTTTGGACATTAATTTCTGGCTTACAACTTCAAATAAATTTCTATTAATCTCACAATTATTTTATGTAAGCTACTAAAGCTGTTAGTTACTTTCATCGCGATCAATTTTGGGCGTAACTGCAGCTGATAGGTGTCTCTATTTCTAACAAAAACAAGTTAAGAAACGCCGTCAAAACATTCGGTAAAGACATGCATATAACTGTCACTATCTTATTCAGATATGACAATTGTTTTTTGAAGCGATTGTTGCAAGAATGTTGTATCACAAACTCGTTTTACCAATGCAACTACATTCTTTAACTATGTTATTAAAATAGAAAGAATTAGCAGTAAAATAAACGACTATTACTCACCTTGTCCTATCATGTTTACAGCATTAACTTGTATTAACACTTAACACGTGACACAGCCACATTCATACACATTTTCTTTTCTTTTTACACATACACTCACTGCAACACTAGGATAAAAGCCATTTTAACCTAAAAAACATTAGAACCACTTCGCCCGCAATCATTACTTTCTTTTTTTTTCCCGTAATACACACGGAGTAACAAAAGAAGACTTGCCTCGCACCGCAACACTATTTCACAGCAGACGGCCGGCAACTGTCATTGTCAATACACGGCGTGGTTTTCCCCTAGCACGCCACGCGATCGCTAGCTGGATCTCAGCTCGACTGACCTGCCTGCCCCTTGCGGCCCGAGTGCGAATCATGCCCGAAAGAGATGTGCAGAAAACTGCGCAGACGGCAGGAATATTAAAATGCTTAGGGGGTGGAAGCACCCACCAAGTGAATTCCGTCGAGTGGCCTGAAAATTCCTCCGTTTATTCCACTTCATAATCTTAGTTAAAAGGTGGTTGTCGAAAACGCATCTTTGGCGTTTGTTGGAATGTCCAGCCAACCGCTGCATCACGGGCAAAGGTTCAGTGAATGTTTCTTGAGCTATCACAAAGTACTAATGCTGGAATAATTTGATGGTGAAATGGCTCCACTGTACTGCAAATGGGGAGAGTAGACATTGCTCGAACACCATAGAAAAACTGCACTTCATAAGAAATGTTACAGTGCAAGATTTGTTTACTCTAGAACTATTTGATCGAATGTTTATAATGTTCGCTTATAATAATTTCTTCTTACGTAAATTTTCAACAACTGTTTAGAGATAAACAAAAGCGTTTAACATTTTACAACTTAAGGAGAAATTCTACACAAAAATGAATGCATTAACACAAAGCTCATATTACATATTTTGTTTCAGTTTATATAAGAGGATCGGCTGATGAGTCTCTGCCTCATAATGAAAAAAAAAAAATATTGTTTTTTATTTCTCAACATAAATCTCCAGAAAGGCTAATACATTTATCATATCGGTGTTCTAATTTGATTTAAACCATCTCTGTAGTGCCTTTTTTGGAGCTGGTTCATCTGGCACGGTCAACTGTTTTGATTGTGATTTAGTTTCTGGAGTGTAGTGATGTATCCAACTTTCATCCATGCTAATAAGTCCTCTCAAAAATTCACTGGGATTTTACGGAAAATCATGCAAATTCTTAACAGAAACAGTTTTTCTTTTGATCAGATGTCAACAAACGCGGCACCCATCTTGCATCATCTTGTGAAAGCTCAAAACAGTATTTAAAATATTACCTGAACGTTTGTTTGATATGTTTACAGCCTCTGTTATCTCAAACAACTTTAATCTGTAGTTACCAGGATAAGGGAAAACCTCCACCGTTAAGTCATATCGGACGATAAATGAAATGATGTTCAAATGAGTACAGGGTACATAGAGCTTAGAGTTACCAGACATTCATCTTTCAGGATAAGGGACAACCTCCAACGTTAAGTCATATCAGACGATGAATGAAATGATGTTCAAATGAGTACAGGGTACATAGAGCTTAGAGTTACCAGACATTCATCTTTCAGGATAAGAGAAAGCCTCCAACGTTAAGTCATATCGGACGATGAATGGAATGATGTTCAAATGAGTACAGGGTACATAGAGCTTAGAGTTACCAGACATTCATCTTTCAGGATAAGAGAAAACCTCCAACGTTAAGTCATATCGGACGATGAATGAAATGATGTTCAAATGAGTACAGGGTACATAGAGCTTAGAGTTACCAGACATTCATCTTTCAGGATAAGAGAAAACCTCCAATGTTAAGTCATATCGGACGATGAATGGAATGATGTTCAAATGAGTACAGGGTACATAGAGCTTAGAGTTACCAGACATTCATCTTTCAGGATAAGAGAAAACCTCCAACGTTAAGTCATATCGGACGATGAATGGAATGATGTTCAAATGAGTACAGGGTACATAAAGCTACATTTATCTTTCAGGATAAGAGAAAACACAAAAAAAACCTTATTTTGATAACTTACCCTGATAAAGCTTCGAACTCGGGACCTCTCAAACGTGAGACACACGCTACCACCACATCACAGCGGTGTACCATCTACGTAAAATACATTTGTAAATACCTAACTCTAGAGGTTTCCAAAATTGAAGTTATTTTCATAAAAGTAATACCTAAAAATAAAAATGTCGAAAACAAATTCTACATGCCAACTCTGAATTCTTCCCTATTCTTCCTATATTTTTCCTGTAAAAATGAGAATTTTATCTTCACTAATTGGCTGTTAGAGTTGTTTAAATTGAGACAAATATCCCTACAGACATTGTGTGTGTTTCAGGACTAAAATTTGAGCTAATTAATGTTTGGCTTATCCTTTTTGACAAAGGACAGGAATCCAGGAAAGGGGCTGACTCATTGTCATAAACCACAAAGAATTACTCATGTCTTTGCTCCAGTAATGAATGATCTGTCTACTATATATGTAGTAGTTACATTCTGTCTAAATATTGATAGTGAAAGTTTAGTGGAAAAGCACGTTTTGAGATCCTTTGAGTTCAAAAAGTCATTTTAGATACGTGTGTGTTGGCAATAATCTTGTTTAGGTACAAATTCCTATCTCCCTGAGCTCGGAATCGAAGCTGATACCCCTCGCAGATGCTCTACCAACTGACCTTCGATATATGTATGTATGTATATATATATATATATATATATATATATATATATATATATATTTGTTCATGTTTATAAGCAATAGCATAATTATCTCTTCAGGTTAATAAGAAGTACGTTATTGTATTTAAAATCTTTATTGTTTAAGCACTACATTTTGTTTTGTCATTTAAGATATTCTTTACATTTTAATAAATAAGCATTTCTTACTTAAAAAATCACGCTCTACCTCCTTATTCCACGGAAGGAAGATATTCTAATGTTTCTGATTGGCTAAACTCAAATACGAATCTATTCCTATTGGATACAAGCGGCGTAACAACGAACTCTCTGCCTGCCTCCGTAGCGTGGTAGGTAGCGTGTATGCCTCATGCTCAAGAAGTGCCAAGTTTGAATCTCGGTCAGGGTTAATCACCTGGATAAGGTTTTTCTTTTTTTTTTTCCCCCTTATCCTGAAAGATGAATGTATGCTAACTCTAAGCTCTATGTACCATGTACTCATCATTTCATTCATCGTCCAAAATGACTTAACGTTGGAGCTACTCTTTTTATCGGATATTTTTCGAATTGTGTTTTAGGGTCTCTAAAATGAGTCTCATGATTAAAAAAATACCATATTTTAATGATAAATGAAATAAAACAAATGTTATATTTTTTGACTAACCTGTTAAGTATTTTCCATTCTAAATTGCATGTATATCGGTAATTCGTATGCCATAAGAAATACGCAAAATGTATTAAACAATCAATATTGAAATCATGATTGTCAATTGTTTTTCTTGTTAACCTTTGTTTAAAATGTTAAATGTAGAGAAAGAAGTGTGTGTATGTGCGTGAAAGCAAGATTGAGAAAGGAACTGTCGGTTGAATACCTACAATGACTTGCAGGGATGGGACATTTGTAAGAAAATCCGCCATTCAGGATTACTCTTGACATTGTTGATGTTTGGTTCTCGTTTGTTTCAAAAATGACTAACGATTTTGTTTAGAACACGGTATGTATAAAATATTTTCATGAGAAATTAGATGTATATGTCGAATTTTCTGGGAATCTCTCAAGTTCTCTTTATTCTGGATAACTTTCATAAAACTGGTAAACTGTAAGAGATTAACAAAATCTTACTTTTCTGAAACAGGAAGTCATTCGTTTTGTTGTGTCTGGACATGCAACGTCCACATGATGGCAAGTTGTTTAAGGTTTAACTATCACTTAAGCTCACTGCTTGCACTAATTCCTAATGTACCTACAAGGAACTTTTTGAAACTCACTTTTATTTATAACTGTTCGAGATCTTCTTGGGAAACAAGTCAGGTGTAAAGACGATTAGACCGTACATCTCTCCCCTCATTGATCAGGCTATTTTAATAAATGTTATAACTACAAATGTATCACTGGATATAACACAAATATAAACAAAGACAAAACACTATCAATACTCGTATCACTAAACAAAAGACTGTTTTCGGTAAATTAAATGTCAGGCCAGGAGATGGCGTGAGTGTAGAAAATTAATTCGGTCAAAGAAACATAACTACTTAACTTGATGATCAAGCTGTATAGATCTGTACTTCTTAAGTTGTCTTCTCACCTCGCTTGTTTCCCGAGAAAATCTCCAACATATTCGTCGCCAGGAAAGCTTCAGATCTTGCTTTTGAACTGTAAATTGGTTCTAAATACGAGGGCTGTTTAATAAAGAATGATCATAATCTTTTTCGGACATAATTTTACGCACTAAAATTCAATCTTATTATATTCTGTTAGCTTAATGTGAAACAAACACGCCGTAGTAGTTTCATTGTTGGTACTCCTGGTTCCCGCCTGTGAGAACACGGCAAGTTCAGACATGTTCAGTATCGCCTACCACTGTAATGGAGGTAACACGCGAGGGACAATATGCTGCTTTGAAATTCTGCTTTTGTCTCAACAAATCTTCAGTTGAGGCCTATACAATGTTACAGGAGGCCTATGGAGAGCCTGTTCTTCCCTACAGCACAGCTGGAAGGTGGTTTAAAATGTTTAAAGAGGGGAAACAATCAATTTCAAAGGAAGGTGGACCCGGTGCTCCAGTTACTGCTCTTGCGCAAGGAAACATCAACACTGCTGCTGCCATTGTGAGAGAGGATCGACGAATTTCCTTAAGATCACTTTCTGAAATACTGAACATTTCATTGGGTGCCACCCACACGTTGGTGACAGAAACATTACACATGAGACGTGTTTGTGCGCGATGGGTTCCAAGACTGTTGACTCCCGAACAAAAGGTCATTCGCATGCAGTTAAAGTTGATGTTAGAGGAAGATCCGGAGTTTCATCACTGCTAATGAAACTTGGCTACATAATTTTGATCCTGAAAGCAAACAGCAAAGCTCAGTGTGGAAATCTCCTTCATCACCAACACACAAAAAAGCAAAAGTGGTTGCTTCTGCTGGGAAAGCTATGGTCATCTCATTCTTTGATATTCGTGGAATGGTTTATCAGCATGTTGTACCTGCACACACATCAGTAACTGGATAATACTACAGGGATGTCCTGAAAACATTGCAAGTCCATATCAGGCGCAAAAGACTACATTTCCGTGAAGCAGGCTGGATGTGCGGCCGCATATTGCCAATGTTGTTGCTGAATATCTTGCAAAAATCAACGTGAATTGCATCCCTCACCCTCCCTATAGTGCGGATTTAGCCCCATGTGACTTTTTTCTATTCCCTAACTTGAAGAAACGCCTTCGTGGGAGACATTATCCATCATCAGAAGCAGTGGTGAAGGCTGCGGAGGCGATTTTGAAGGATCTCTCAAAAATGGTTTCCAGCATGTCTTTGAAGACTGGCAGAAACGCTGGGACAAGTGCATCGCATTCACGGGAGACTATTTTGAGAAGTGCCATCAAAATTATAAGGATTAGTAAAGGTACGTTGTCAGAAAAAAAAATTGTGAACATTCTTTATTCCACAGCCCTCATATATTTAGCATGACAGATCGCCTCTTTATTACGCTTAGGGTCCCTTTACGTACGGTAAATCCACGAGACCTTGCCACCGACTCCTCTTCCCTTCCGAACGAAGCCATGCTACGGATGTTTACGCCCAAAAAAAATGCATCAACATCCCCCAAGACCTCGCAAAGCAGAATATCTTGCCTCAACCACCTTCGCATATTTGATGTTTATTAAGACCTGGAACTAACTACGGTCAACTGTTGCGCTGAGATGGCGAGTGTTTGTTGCCACGATGTGCCTAGACGCCCTCCAGTTCTTCGACGCCAAGGTGAACAATGGGCGCTGCATGTTGCCACGAGATCCTGGGGACAGGTGGAAGCATTAAGGCTCTTTCCGAATGTTGACCGCAGCCCAGGGGCGGCTGGTGGTTCTGAAAATTGGTGGTTCACAAAGTTATCCATGCAACTTAATTTTTTAAAGTAACAAAATTTCTTTAAGCCTGTCACTACAGACTGCTCTACACACAAGTTAACGGTAATTCACAGCAAATAACCCAACATTCACATTTCATAAACACTCTAGAATATTTATCGCATACATCATTGTTAAAGTTCCTGTTAAAACATCTTGTTTTTGTTTTGACTCTCTGTGTGATGTTTAGTGTCGGCGTGGGTCTTCCAAGTCGCTTTAAGTTCAACTTTTTCTTCTAACGTCATGTTTGAAAAAGGATGTGCTAAAAGACTTTTTATGGAATTCATTGTTTCTTCTTACAACACAAGTTACCTGTATTTATATAAATATTTCTGATGCACTACTCAAAACACGGCAGAGCTAACAAAACACGACACAAACCATGTGACTATGTACTCGTAGATTACATTTAACATAGGGGCAATAGATGCCGCTGCTGTGATGAAAGAACGACCAGGTTAGGCATCCACTATTCTCTGGCAGCTAGGTTAACTAACCACATGCAGCCATACGCCCCGCATCGTCCCCCTACTTGCCTCGGCAAATCCTAGGTTCGTCCTGCCCTATACCTCCCTGTGGTTTGCATCTGGCAGTGAACTACCTGGCACCTGCAAACAATACAGCGCGCTCAGGTCCCCTGCACTAGACAAGGTCGAAATGAACTCCAAATGGAACATGCCATTACATTAAAGGGAGAGCCAGCATTTTGGTTGTAGCGAAAACATGCTACCGCCTTCAGAAGCAGCCCCTGCCGCAGCCTGAAGTGAAAGAATGGCGACGGTTTGGGCAGAAAATTATTATGATTATGAACTGTGTAGCCCGAGACGAGATTTATGTCTCGAGAGCGCTGTTTCCTGCTCGGAATGCCACAGATCGGGACAAGAGCTGCTTAGTGGGCCTGTTTTGAAACATTTTGAGCCATCATTGTACCTGTCAGAGACATCGAGAAGCAAATGATTAATCTGCTTGAGGAACTCCAAAATATTTTAATCTATCAGAAGATAATTATGACTGCAGCGACAGTGATACGTCACATCGACACCAAAGATGCTCACCGATTAGACAACCTATTACCTAGAGAAGTACACATGGAGATCAGAGGCATACAAGAGGAATTCCATAGGCCATGGCAATCAGCGGTAATGCTAGTGATAAACAATGGAGATCCACGAGTTTGTGTTGGTCTAGCAATGAGCATGAACACCAGCAGTTCTTGAAACATACCAAATCGTCTTTATAAACCCTGAAGAACGCCCTATGCATGTCTCCCATTCCAGGTTCGTCACAAACAAACATGCCACTGAGCGGGAGCATCCTGTCGCAAGAGTAGGACGGACACCCACCTCACTAAAACCTTGTCCAAAACGAAACCACTGTGCGGCAGGACCAGAGCTCTTAGCTACGTGCCTCTGCAGAAAGGAACGAATCATTCCATACTAAGATGGTTGTTGGGTTGTTTGGAACGACATAGAGACCGCATCTCGCAAGGGAGGGGATCCGTCACCTTCAGCTGCTGTGGTGCGGGCGCTGCGGACCCTTAGCACTCGTGGTACCCCTGACGTTACTAGAAGAACCTCGGGCCCAACTGCTGAGCCCCTCCCCGATTGGGAGTTGTTCGGATTGGGTTGGACTCGAGGGTCAGTGGTTCCCGATACACGTGAGAGATCGGGTACGTCTTCGGACGTGGTTGAGGGAAACCATTAATATTCCCGCGTACTAGCCTGCATAGCTAGTAGAAGGTGTGCTAGATCACCAGGACGCCTTACCGAGGTCTAATCGGTAGCCTTCCCCTTTGGGGTTGGCGCGTGTAAATGGTGTATCCACTTGCATCCCGACTTGTGTTTTCGGACAAGATGGGCGGGGGGTTGTTAGTCTCTAGGTCTTTCTCTATGGAAAGCTCCACGGAGGCGCCGGGCACCCTTCGGGAACAGCTCGGTAACTCCCTGGTCGTCAGAGTGGGGATCGGTCTTCACTTTGTGTGGACTGCCCTGGTAGAATGTGAAGGTCGAGGTGATATAGCCATACTTCTAAGCACTTACAATCTGTAGTGGCTGCGTTGAGGAGGTCCTGGTGAAGAGCTGTAAGATCTTGATGGATAAAGAATTTGGCGAAAGACCCGGGTCACTCTGTAGGGTCCGACTATAAAGATAACGACGCAGTGGGACTCTCTGTTGGTCAGAAATGCTGTGCTACAGATATAGGAATCCGCAAACGAAAACTAAGGTAAAACAACCATAGTGGTTTAACTCCGGCCAGTCCACTCACGGTCACGTATAGACATTCCCACTCTATGCGTCTCTTTCTACAGTTCCTGCACGCTGTTGCTCCCTCACTGCTTGAAACTGAAAAACTAAAGACTGAGAGGACGATGCGACCTTGAATGGACTAGTGAAAACAAAACTACTAGAACATTCCCAAGGAGAAAGGTAAAAAAAGTGCCCTCAAAAAGATTCACAGTGATACTACAAGGGGAGCGGCATCTCAACGGAAAAGCTACGTCCGCAATTTGAAGCGATGTAGAGAGGTGCAGGACAAGTATTGCGTTGGAGTGCCGTTCGTAAGAATTGCCAGGTCCTTTCCCGAAAACAGACACAGAACTACTTGCTGTTGGATGTGAATTATTTCAGCAAATGTTTTAGAATTTACACCATTCCCATTCAAGAGGCTTCGACCAAGGCTAATGCATCGGCGAACTTCTTTTGCAGATTTGGGTTCACCCGGAGCTCCAGTGATCAGAGAATGAATTTTTAATCCAAACCTATGCGAGAGCTCCTCTACTGCCTTGGGATCCTCAGTGAGGTGTTAGGGGAAAGTAGCGTAATATGGGGCGGTGCGCAATTTGGGGTACCGTGGTATCTCAGCTGCTTAGTGCTGAACCTTGCTAAAAATAAAAATTATCAAAGCATTCCATATATTCTCCATATATCTAACCCATATAACCTATAACACCTATAACGTTGTGTCTAACTAAACGAACTATAATAATAAATATACAAAAACTATGCTAAACCTCATTACGAATGAACTATTAATGAAAATATCACGAGAATATACAGAAAACAGCTAATAAAAAGTTAAAACAAGACGCCTGATACTACTACATATTCTAAACACAAGATAGCGTTGCAAAGTAAAATCCTAGTGGAAAATATTGCCAACCGTTCATATCCCACCATAATGCACAGGGTAACAAACCTACAGGTAAATAGAGTTTGTAATACGAGACACTGAACCTAACCAATAGTTATTGGTAACTGAAAGGTAACAAACCTCGGCTAGTAACCGGAGATCGTAATACAGGCCCTTAGACAGTTTTGGGGACTAAGCATCCTGCGGTTACGTCATGGCATTCCTGCTTGAGATCGTGTCACGGTGAGCTGACGAAAGAAGTTTGCTCCTTGAAGTTATTTGCTGCTGTTTACATCTGTGTTTACAAATATCATAAGGTATTTATTGTTTTAAACACACATTTGCTGAAGTTATAGTATTAAGATCAAACTATCGTTCTATGCCCAGTCCTTTGGCTTAGTTTAATTACAAAAGGAGCTGGAAGAACTAATAAATTAAAACTGTTGAGTTCCCTATTATGGGGTACAATGGAGAGCTTAATTAGGGGTAGAACCTACTACTGTACTTTTAATATTCATGCTAGAAACTAAACTTCTACTACCAGGAAATCGAAACATGGCTGAAAAATCATATTGGTCGAACGGTTACAGTTTATCAGATAGGGAATCTCTTTGGAAAAGCCTAGTTACCTGCAGCTACTGCAGAAACAGCTAGTAGTGGGTTCCGCAAAACGGGAACATATCAATTCAATCCCAACATTTTCACGCCACAAGATTTTACAATTCCACGAACATGAAACATGCAATGAACACGATGAAGCTTGTGAATCTGAAAATGTGGCTGGCACAAGGACTGATCCACCTACTGCCCAGAGGAGATTGATCCTGGCGGCAGACTTCAGCCCAATCCCAACACTGAAGCAGAAGAACGAGCCAATCCATCTCGAACTGGGACATCTTGTGTAATTGCTAGCTCGCCATACCAAGCTCAGCTCACTGAAACGTCAAAGAACGCCGCAGGACTCCACCAAAAGCCAAAAGGACCTTAGCATTGCAGAACAAAGCGACAAAGAAAACCAGAAACGGAACTGCACTGCTGAATCTTCGTCCTCCGAAGAGGAAGAGACTTTGTGCCTCTGGAATCGGAAGAAGAGTGGGGAAACGAGAGTGACGATGATGACGATGATGATGCGGAGTGCCTGTATTGTGCAGGCCTTTTCTTGGAGGACCGAGAGGGAAAAACATGGATAAGGTGCTGCAAATGTTTCAATTGCGCAAACACCCTTTGTGCAGGTGATATTCCAATACGTTCTGTTGTGAAGTGTGAGAAAAAGAAATAAAAAAAGAGACCTGTCTAATAATTAAACACTAAAGTAGGATAACAAGTCGGGATATGAACCTTGAACTGTCACATCGGGTATCAGAAAGTCATGTTTAATACAGACATTGTGAACTTTTGTACTTATAATGCTCTGACTTAAAACTAGAAAATGTAGCCCATATTAGGAATCACATTTTTGTATTTTAGAGAATTGCATTTTATTTGCATAAGTGTATTTAAGCTCGAGTATTACTTTCTATATGAGAGGTAAAGAGTTGGAGTATACAAACGTATTATTTAGAGACACTAAACTATGTTATTGTTGGTCATAAATATTGCCCCATATTAGGCAACTTTCCCCTATAATAAGAGGGTCGAGGTTGTATCCATCCATCGACGAGACTGGGATGTTCACGAGTGCATTGACAAATGAACGAGAGCTACAGCTGCGTTGTCATTGGATTATGTTGGGGCGCTATGGGAAAGGCTAGACGCATCAACCATCTTGTCAGGGAACACCTGAAACTGGGGAGTGACAGAAGCCAAGCGAACAGCGACCTCACATAGCTCTACCATCAAAGGAGAAAAGCGAAGTCACCGAAACTGCAACTTATACCGTATCGTGTCAACCCCGAGGAAAGCTGATAGGGGTCCATCTTGATCGACTTGCTTCATATCGCGGAGCTGAGCTATGTGCCGGGCAGTACATATAGGAAGCGATATCGCCAAATAACTAGCATCTTCTGATGTTTCTTCTCCAACATTCTGGAGCTGTGTGAAAATGTTTAATGGCCATATAAGTGAACGTCCTCACAACGAGAAAGTAATCGATTGAATGTTTATGGTATAATGAAGGACGCTGTCCTCTGAGCAGTATGTGCCTGCTGTGGTAATGTGCAGCAACTGATGTCACTGCAAGGGATTAGAGAGGTCTTGCGTTCGATTCCCCATATTTCACTATGTTGCGAGAAAAGTGAAGTTACACTGACATATGAGCTAAATGAAGTGTCAGTTACAGTTGACCCAGATGAAGTAGCAATTGAAAAGTGGACAAAGCCACTCGGTGAAAGAAGGTGGACTACTCACATGCCACCCTGGCCAAAGATGGTACCGAACATGAGAAGTCAGCTAAACAGAGCATACTGAAATGCTAGAAGCCGGCTATCACTGGTAAGTGAAGGTAGCACATATTTTTAGTATTCATTGCAAACAAAGGAAGGTCCATGTAGAGGCAGCTGTGTGCACGAGACTGAAATTTGTTTTTCAGTATACGTATAATAATTACACATAAGTAATTTATGTACAATAAAATTAACTATATATCATTCAGTTCCTGAAGAAGGCCATGGAATACAGAATGGCCGAAAGCTCGACCTTCATAACCTTGACATGTCTGATTAACCGCGAAGACTTGATGGATAATGCTTGCCGTGGCGCGACAGCCCTAAAAGGGCCAAGGACTACCAACCCTAATTAACAGTAGAGATCTACGTAGGGCAGCTGTCGCTGACCTCCATCTCAAACCAGGGAGTTACCAAGCTGTCCGAAGGGCACCCGGCGCCTCCGTGGGGCTTTCCGTAGCCAAGACCTAGAGACTAACAAGCCCCCATCTGGTCCTGTGAACTCAAGACGGAATGGAAGTGGATACGCCACTTACGCGCGTCAACCCCGCAGAGGAAGGCTACCGATTAGACCTCGGTAGAGCCGCCTGCTCATCTAGCACACCTTCTACTAGCTATGCAGGCTAGTACGCGGGAATAAATGGCTTCCCTTAACCCCGTCCGGAGTCGTACCCTATCTCCCACGGGTATCGGGAACCACTGCCCTCTCTAGTCCGAATCAATCCGAACAACTCCCATTCGGGAGGGGTCAGCAGTTCGGCCCGGGGTTCCTCTAGTAACGTCAGAGGTACCACGAGTGCATGGGTTCCGCAGCGTTCGCACCACAGCAGCTGAAGGGGACGGATCCCCCTCCAACCCGACTGACTGCCTCACGCCCACTTAGCACGGCAAAAGTGGACGATCATCCAACCGATACGTGGAGATGTGTTCAGCATCTCGGCCAGAACATTGGTTTTCGTAGCCAGGGTCGCTTACCTAGCGTAATCTCACTTTCCTCACGATGCTGAGTGGGCACCGGTTCTTTATCTGGGACTTAAAATCCGCACTCCAGGGGTGGGATCAGACCCGGGGCGCATGCATGCTGCCTTAGCCCACTACGCCACGACGCAGGACACAAATGCATCTACCGTTAAATAAAAACTACCTATTGCTGTCACCAATGGGCTCTTAAACCCCACACTTCACTCACTCGATAGCACAATCCATAAATGAGCCATCTAGAGCCACAATTCCATTTCTGAAAGATTATAGCACATGCAGTGAAGAGTGGTTACGTTTCAACATTCAACATGCAAAATTTATATTGAAGTCTGATGCTGAAAACACCATATAAAGCAAAAACCGCTTAACCCACTAGCCTAAAATATAGGTTTGAAATTTCCTTACATCACATATAACAATAAATGCCTGATTAAACTATCCTCAATTGTTTTGCCTTTCCAACTTTAAGTATTAAACATTCCAGTGGGAAAAGACCATGGAAAAAAACAAGATAAGAGGCACTTAAAAATGGGGGAGTGAGGGAAACTGTAGCTTAATAAATAATTACACCAGTATTTACACAGAGTAACTCTGCAACTACTATGGCTGCTCCTCTGCTGGTGTAAATTTTGGTGAACAAAATAAGTTGAGTTATTTTGAAATGTGATACTTTCAGTGGAAAGCGCTGGTAACACCGCTACCATAAAAATTTCAGGAGGAAAGGAAGAAAAACAAGAAAATTCATGTCACACAATATTTTATTTGTTCTAGATATGTTTTCAAAATTTATTCGCAAACATCTGCAGTGCTGCAATTTGACAGGTGCTTAGCTTTGTGTGATCAGTTTCGCGAGCTCATTCAATACCATATTTACACATTCATAACCTTGAATACCATGCTTCGTAGGTTTCCTGAAGCAATCACGACTCTTCGAGAGTTAGGAGGCACTGAGTTTTTGTCACGAAGTCTCTGTAGCGTGTGAAAAAGTTTCTTTTCTTATGTGGCACTTTTACATACAACTATATTTCAACAGCATTAACAATACATACTTGTTCCATTTTAGGCTAACAGTTCACGTGGTGTGGGCCAACTCAAGGAAACTTGGAACATCTGAATGGAGAAGGGAAACAGGAATGTTTGAGTGTAGTGTGAGTAGTCTTGCAATGCAAGAAGGGCCAACATGTAACTATAATAGAATAAGTACTGAAGAGTAGCTTTAGTTCTTTAAGGCATTTTCTCTTATTTTAATCAAAGTTATTTGGAGCTTCCCTCGTTTTGGAAGTCATGTCTTACCACTGCATACTTTCATTTATGGGCAGGAGGCTGGCTTAATGTCAGTGTTATCAGGGGTGCCCACAGGCCACGCTAACATACTTGAAGCTGACAAGTATATCCCAGAAATCTTACAAGATCATTCTCATGAATTAACAATGTGACATGCACCATGTATGGAAGTGTTTAAGGTTCTGGAAACAGGTTCACTGGGAAATACTGCCATACACAATTCTGCCCCAAATTTCATATGCATAAAAATTAATATAAGGAGTAGTTTTTGATGTAATAAAAGACAAAATGTAAGGAAGTTATGCCACTTATGCAATACTTCATTCCCTGAACATGTTATGGGTTTTTACGGTTATGTTAAATACATTACTCTCTACCTTCTCATGGATCAGTTTTTGCAAAATTTGAATTTTTGTCTTAGCATGAATAGTATTTATTAGAGATTGATTAGTTTGGCGCTCGTCACACACTACTTAGCGGGAATGCAATACAACACTGCAAGACTCCGATTCTTTACTCGTCTAGTTGCGCTCAAGGACAAACATCATCCCATTTGAAACACACAATAAGTTTATTTTTTTGTTTCAGTTTTTTTTTTTGGGGGGGGGGCATGAATAATGAGTGTTAATGCAAATTATGTTGAAAGATGTGAGTGACATTTTCCAACATCTTCTATGACAAGGGATATGCAACTGTTGTAATTACAATTTGCATTTTGAATTTAAAGCGCCTGGAATATCTGACACAAAATGATATACTTCCTGGTGCCAAGAAAATTCCAGTTAAGACAGCACAAATCCAGATGAAACCTCTATGTTGTAATAGTGTCAACCTGAATTTTTCATGTCAACTCTTATCTATGGAAACCTTACCCTATGTATGCCTACTGTAAATAAATGATTAATTTCCATCAATTAACTTAAACTCTTATGTTACGAAGGCAGTTCAATATAGAATGATCATAATTTTTTGCACTAAAATTCAATCTTATTATATTCTGTTAACCTAATGTGAAACAAACACGCCGTAGTAGTTTCACTGTTGGTACTCCTGGTTCTCGCCTGTGAGAACCAGGCAAGTTCAGACATGTTCAGAATCGCATACCATTGGAATGGAGGTAACATGCAGTTAAAGTTGATGTTAGAGGAAGATTTGCTTTAATTTTTTTAAGAGAATATTCGAGAATTTTATTTATAAGCATATTAATATGTGTTATTTTTTTGGTTCTGATTTAAATTCATTTCATTTTTATTTAAAATTAATTTTTATTGCTAATTTGAATTTTCTTTCAAACGTAATCACTGCTGATGAAATTGGCTACATCATTTTGATCCTGAGAGCAAACAGCAAAGCTCAGTGTGGAAATCTCCTTCATCACCAACCCCCAAAAAGCAAAAGTGGTTGCTTCTGCTGGAAAAGTTATGGTCATCTATTTATTTAATATTCATGGAATGGTTTATCAGCATGTTGTACTTGCACACACATCAGTAACTGGACAATACTACAGGAATGTCCTGAAAACATTGCAAGTCCATATCAGATGCAAAAGACCACATTTCCGTGAAGCAGGCTAGATGCTGCACCACGATAATGTGCAGCCGCATATTGCCAATGTTGTTGCTGAATGTCTTGCAAAAATCAACGTGAAGTACACCCCTCACCCTCCCTATAGTCCAGATTTAGCGCCATGTGACTTTTTCTATTCCGTAACTTGAAAAAACGCCTCCGTGGGAGACATTATCCGTCATCAGAAGCAGTGATGAAGGCTGTGCAGACGATTTTGAAGGATCTCTCAAAAAATGGTTTCCAGCATGTCTTTGAAGACTGGCAGAAACGCTGGGACAAGTGCATCGCATTCAGAGGAGACTATTTTGAGAAGGGCCATCAAAATTATGAGGATGAGTAAAGGTACGTTGTTCAAAAAAATTGCTATCATTTTTTATTGAACAGCCCTCGTATAATTTTATTTGTTAAATTTCCTTCATTTCCTATCCAAAAAGGTTGCTCATTGTAATATTGCAGAAAAGAAGAAAAAGCATAAAAAGTAATCCACAAAGATTCAGATCTGCATAAATAAGTAGCGATTATCTGCTTGCAGTGATTGGATAAAATAAATAAAATTAAATGTTTTGTTTCTACCATTATTTAATGATTGTGTTAGAGCATATTTATAAAATAGTGAATGCTTGTAATTATTGCATACCTAAACATAATTCATTTAAAAATAAATGCACAAACTGAGAATTTCCATATAGATTATTTATTACTTAAAACAATCATTAAGGATGGGATGCACACAAATTAAAACTTTTGATTTATTTCACAATAAAAGAAATAATAAACTCCAGGGCGACAGCAGCACTGAGCTCAAAAAAATGATACAATCTGAGGAGGACATTGCAGAAACTCTTGGAAAACTTGGTTCTATTATGGCTTTTTTATTTTGGCACAGTCTGTAGCATTTCAGTTGAGGATGGATGTTTGTAAACTCAACGTAAAAAAGCTTTTGTTTTCTAAAAGGCAATGTCCTCTCTGCAACAGTAAAACAGTATAAATAAAAAAATAAATACAAAAACCACTTGCTAAATACTAGCACAGTTACATATTTGATCATAATCTCATGGACAACAAAAGCATCTTCATTAGTAGGTAGATAGACACCATTCTAATTTGGCTTGTGCATTTGGAGCTTTGGGAAAAATAAAAGCATACATCTGTGTCGCTTCTATTCACAGTAATAATAAAAACAACACTTACAGAATATTTGTTCTTTTAACATAATCATTAGTGCACATTACTCTATGGCAGAAATAGTATTTAAAATGATTGGTTTGCTAATCAGTCATAAGGATGTTTTGCTATCACTTCTTGTTGAGAATCACAAGATCATAACCTCTTAGACATCATTTAAATGCAAAATGTAATGCTTCTGTTCTTACATAATTTAACACTTAGTGTTCATATAATATATTATATACATAACTAATTCTCTCTAACATAAGATCTGAAATTTAAATTGCACTAAGAGACATCTGTATATCCTTGTAGTTGAAATGAGCATTAGTCTTTGGCTATAAAAATCTCGTTCCCAATGTTTTCCCACAACACACACATGCGCTATGGAAAACCAGCCTGCAGAGGGATACGGGACTTTGACCATGTGTCGGCTCATTTCAACTACAAGGAGCAACACGTCCCTTTTAACACTTCTTTGGTAAAATACTGCACACTGACAATAAAGTATAAAATAATTCAACATATTTGTGAAAAACTGTTAGATAAAATACTTGCTTACCCAAGAATATTGCTGAGCATATTTTCCATTTTTCTGTGTATGCTCTGGTGACAGCAAATACTGTATATTTTTCAAAATACTTTTAGAAAGTGCTTAAGTACATGTGCATTATTCAACTAAATTAATTGGACAGCAATCGGACACTTAGTTGGTCTTGAGTTTAAAGTAATGTCCTTGTGTTTGTGCAGGGAAAACTGCTGGTTGCTTCATTGCCCCCACATCAAATTTATAAGAAAACTCAAAGCTAAACATCCCCTAAACTTGTCTGCTTCTAAATAAAACATTAATAAACACAACAAGCTTTGTGCAAGTTAAACTTGAGTTCCTTTAAAGAAATTACAATGTCTCAACAATATCAGTGAACATAAAATAAATTTTCTGTTAAAAAAGAATAAAACTAAATGTTATAAAAATCCAATACAAAATAAATATAACATTTAATGCACCGATTAAAAAAAATCAACAAAATTCAAATGCACACATGAGATATTTGGGTTTTCATGCAACTACTTCTACAGAGATTACGTTTTGTTCTACGGTCAATATGACATTGGAGCAGAACGTATTCTCTTGGTTAGTCTTCATTAGCTTACCTTCCTCTCAGCAATTAACAACTCCTCCTCAACCACAAAAATATTGAATACACATAAGCAGTTTGGGCAAGCTCTAATATCTAATTTTCTAGATTCTTACAACATACATTTCTTAAGAGATTGAACCATCTGAATAAAACTAAAGGAAAAACCTAACCATATTTCAGATTTCATTGTGCGATGACAACAAATATTCATGACTAGTTTCTGATTCACTTGCTTTTTTCAACAAACAACACTTAAAATGTTTATTTTTTTTTTAATCCCACATTGACATACAGAAGTTAATGGAGCGAGCGAGGACGGCTAAAAAGGTTTTGGTTTCCTTGCAAGGTGCAGTACTAAGCAGGTCAACAAAGCAAATTGAAAACATTTGACCACCAAACAAAACCCACAAAAAGCGTAAAAACTGACACTTCTAACATGGAGGAGCACTCGCTGCAGCAGAATTCCATTCAACTGCGGACGGTGGGAGGCGAGGCGCAGGCTGCAGGAGGATCCACCATGATTGTGGGTCCATATTCACTAGTCACCCTTCAGAAGCTGCATCAATAACAATGTCTCAAAGTTCTCCAGCACTGACAAGGAAAGGCCATTTTCTACTCTAAACATAGAACTACCAATAGTTACTTACTAAGATTGCTTACTATTTCAATATCTTGTTAAAAAAAATCTGGGATAATCCTCCATTTTTTGACTATCATTCCATGAATGGCTGTTAATAGCTTTAATCAACAGCCCCGACCAATATTCTGGTTTCTTTGGAAATGGTACAGCATTCTGACCACCAATTTCAAAGACACCAGAGAGCTTCAACTTTTGTCTTTGCTTTCTGTTATTTTTCTTCTTCCTTAACATGATCACAGGATAAATCTGTCCATTTATGAATGCAATTATTTACTTACTCACTTCTACAAATATTTAGTAACATTTTAGTGCAGCAAGCAAGCTTCTTCTCTTTCAGCTTACATGTAAAAGCCATGCTTAAACCTACAAATTTCTTCTTGCTGTTTTTTGCTATGACCATCCTAAACATTTTTCCATTTTGCTCATTATGCTCCATGCCTTCCAATGTGCTATGTGGCAACAGTCGATAATCAGCGTATAGTCAAAGTATAGGCCAGAAAACACTGTCTGCTTGCTCATTGTTTACATGAACAATGTGTGGTTTAGTGCAGTGTTTTTGTGTCCTCAAGCCAGGAAATCTGCTTCAAGGAAATTTCATTTCACTTCAAACAGATGTTACTGTTAATGCAATTAGTGACTAGACAGTAACAGTGAGATATAAGGCTTATCGAGTTGGAGATCTTGTAACGTCTTTAGTTATCTCAAACTTTGGTAGTACGACTCTCTTATGTTACGGGCAGCTCTTGTACAAGAGAAGTGTGCATGAGTTAGAAATTCTCTCTTCTACTTTACAATTATATAGCACAGTAGTTATAATCTAGTTAAAAATTCAATTACACTTTAAAATTTTAAGATTCATACATACGTAGTACAAACATCTAAAACTCATGTTTGTTTCCACATTTACAATGCTTTCTGTATAATCATATTTCTCTCGCTCTCTCTCTCTCTTTCTCTATATATATATTTTATATATAATTTGTGAAACATTTAAGGTTTTACCTTAACTATAGTATTCTGAAAACACAGCTAAATAGTATGGCGGTCATTGTTCCAACAACTGCGACAACAATGTAAACAACAACAATGACAACAACAAACACCCGTAAATATCTCCAGACTCTAACACGACACACACACATATACACACGTGCACACACATACTTTTACAACAAAACAGAGGACATACTTTAAGGTACTGTACATACATATCTTTCTAGTCACCTCATGCCATGAGCGACAATAGGCCTTGGCAAAACAGTTTTGCCGCGTAAATTGGAAGCTTAGAACCGTGCATGATACGTAATAACAACTTCTTTAATTTCATTCTAAAACACATTATTCACACAATCATACTCAAGTGCTCAAGAAACTCATTTCTGGTGAGCACCATAATTCATCTGCGTCGTATACATGGTGACTTCCCAGTTTACATCCTATGGACAATACAAGAGTTTGAGAGGCCACCGTGCATTCCTTTATAATCCTCCCCTTTTTAAGTACACAAATTGTTTAGTTTTTTATGTGTTGGGCCCATAATATGCCTTTGAAATCTATCACAAGATGTTAGTGCATCAACAGAAATGTCATTATTAAAAAAAAAGGTGTTAGTGAAGCAGATAATACAGAAACAACTCTGTAATACTGCAGATAAATATTTATGTTTGTTATGTGTATATAAAAATGCATACATTGACTGCACTAGATCTGACATACACTGCTTTTAGATGTAACACTCAAGGGCTAGACAGATTTTTTTGGACTTTTTCTTTGTTTTACAGAGGAAGTTGTTTTAACAACACTCTATTCCTAATGTTAGAGCTAACATACTATGTTAGGCGCCATTATATTTACAGGCATTAGGCAGCCATCTTGTCATGGTTGTGGCATCTTGCAGCCATGTTGCTGCAGCAGCGGTGGGGCTTCTTACCATGACAAATTTTAAAACTTTAGGCTGTACTCTGTTTGGTGTGGCAGCGAAAGCACGCCATAGTGGCCATGGGAACACACCACTGCTACTATAATGTGCAAACAATCATCTTTCAAAATGAGCTAGTGATAGTAATACACTTAATTTAGGACCAGCCTATTTGCAGGATCTTTTATGCTGAGACTTTCTCTGTTTGGTACCGTCCTGGGTTGAAGTCTGGATTAACAAATGAAAATCCTTTGAACTCATCCTGATTAATAACTTTCACTACGTCTGCATTCACAGGGGTTAAAACAGGCTCCTCTTTTGTAAACTCTGCATCAAAATTCAAGGCATCCTTTTTGCTCTTCTGTAAACAGAAACAAAACAAAAATTGGATAATTATTGCTACTAATAGATTTAAATAATAAACAATGTGTACATTAAATTAACAGCTACAATAACCAAAGTTGTTCTATTATAATCAGAGCTAGGAAGTTCGTACCAATTTCCTTTAGCAGTGTAAGAGCGGCCAGCCATGGCTATAACACGCAGCACTACTAGCATGGACAAGGTTCATTGTAGAATGCAACTCATTACTACAAAATAGGTGTAACTGCATGACGTAGAGCTAGGAAGTTCGTACCGATTTCCTTGAGCAGTGTAAGAGCGGCAAGGCATGGGTATACCACGCAGCACTACTAGCAAGGGCAAGGTTCATTGTAGAATACAACTCATTACTACAAAACAGGTGTAACTGCATGACACAGAGCTAGGAAGTTCGTACCGATTTCCTTGAGCAGTGTAAGAGCGGCCAGGCATGGCTATACAATGCAGCGCTACTAGCAAGGGCAAGGTTCGTTATAGAAAGCAACTCATTACTACAAAACAGGTGTAACTGCATGACACAGAGCATGTTGGTTGGAAGGAAGACATTCGAATAACATTTTTGTTGTGCTTCAAAGAGGAGCAACTAAATTTGCTGTACAACCATTGTACGTTTTCTAGAACTGCACTTATTCATGTCCTTATTTACTTCATTATTTACATTTCAGTGGGATACTTCAGCAAACATGGAAAAAAGAGAAGCCAGATCGAGAAACTAAATTAGCTGAAATCATTAACGATTTTGCAAGATTATCAATCAACTACATCTTGTTTCACGGGACATAGAATGAGTTTTTCATTTGAAAGGCTTCAGAGGTACATTATTGTTTTTAGTAATATGGCCGCAGATGAGTAAATATGTAGTAAAATTCATGCTTTGGCATTTTCTCTGGTAAGAGTCTTCAGATATTTAAGAAATTAATTTTATTTGGATATTATTTTACATTCGATCAGAAAATGTTACAATCCATGTTATAACTGCTTGGGTGTTGTCACAATGTGGCTATTTAAATGAAATCAGTCACAGACAAACCCATATGTGCTATATAAGTATTTGTATGTTGTACATGATCTAAATAGATGTGCACTTACAAATGTCTCATTGGTAATTTTTGTTCTCTGGGCTAACGGTTTCAATGCCCCTCTGCCGTGTGCTCTTATCTATGACTTGTTTGGATGCTGGGAGAGGGGCGGTCGCAACCTGCATAGGGAACGGCGAGTGGTACAAACTTTCTAGCCCTGATTATAATCTGTCCAATTGTTTAAAATCTTCAGGGAGTAAAAGTGAAGTATTATGTTAATCTTATACAGGAGTTTATATATATATTTTTTTTGTTAATATAATTTTGAGTCAAATTAATACTTAATGCTCCAATTATTACTAGTATTTACCTAGAATACGTTTCATTTACTAGCAATAACTGGAGCATTAAGTATTAGTTCGACTTAAAATTATATTAATTTTGTGCTTCATTGTATCATAGTCCTTGCACATTGGAACCTATTTTTGTTTTTGTTGTAAGTTTTGGTCAACAGAACACAACATTAAATGGGAAATAAAGCTTCTAAAACAGGACAGAACATCACTAAACTCAAAATGAAAAAATCTACATAAAATAAAATGCACACTGAATACTGAATTCTGAAATTCTGCCAGTTGATGACATTGTGAAGTTCTCCACTAGACTGCTAAATGCAGTACAACCAACAGTAAAGTATGGGATTCCATTAGGAGACCTCTGATGCATAAATGTGAGGTGTGTTTGTCTAGGTTTTTAATTTGGGCAGCAAGGAAAAATCCGAGAGGATAAGATTTTTAATGAATGATTTGTTATCATACAAGGGTGGTCTGAGAAGTTTCCGACCTAATAAAGATACCAGACATTTTTCCAGAAATTTTTTATTTTTTTATTTTTCAACATAGTCTCCTTGTAACGCTACACACTTCTCCCAGTGATGCTCCCATCTCTGTAACCTGTCCAAATAGTACTCAGCATTTTTCTCTACAAAATAATTGTTTACAAAGGTGATTGCCTCTTCATTTCACGAAAATCTCTGTCCTCCGAGGGCAATATACAGATGAGGGAACAAAAACAAGTTGCTTGGAGCTAGATCCTGTAATGGTTTTTCCTTTTTGAAGATAGTTGATTAAAATAACTCCATGGCTATCCTAAAAAACAGCCGCCATCACTTTTCCAGCCGAAAAAACAGTTTTTGCTCCTTTTGGAGCCGGTTCCCCCATTGTAGTCCACTGTGGGAACTGTATTTTTGTTTCGGGCATATAATGATGTATCCAAGTTTCATCTACAGTAATTAATCGGCACCCAAACTCGGATTTATTGCGCCTAAACTGCACCAACAGAGCGTTGGAAATGTTCATTCGAACACGTTTTTGGTCTAACGTGAGCAAACGCGGCACCCAACGCGCGGACAGCTTTCTCATGTCTATATGTTGATTTAATATGTACAAACACGTTCTTTTGACATGTTCATAGCCTCTGCTATCTCTCTCTCTCTCTCTCTCTCTCTCTCTCTCTCTCTCTCTCTCTCTCTCTCTCTCTCTCTCTCTCACTTGAATTCAGCAGTCGTCTAGTACCATTTGATGAACTTTGGCGATATTTTTGTCAGTAGTTGTAGTTTTTGTACATTGCGAACGTTCATTGTCTCCCAAACTCTTACGGACACGTTTAAATTCAGCTGCCCAAAATTTCACTGTGGTAAATAATGGTGCAGAGTCCACATACACAGAATCCAACTCATCTTTGATTTGTGTAAGCATATTGCCTTTCAAAAACAAATATTTAATGACAGCTGGATACTCAATTTTGTCTATTTTCATAAAAAACACTCACATCAACTCATTCAAATGACTGTTACATAAGAACTAAGCATCCAAAATGGCTGAAACTTTGGTGAGTAACTTTCAACAGATGAACCACGAAATTCACCAGCTTTCATTTACGTGTGCTGCCATCTTAATGTTGAGGTCAGAAACTTTTCAGACCACCCTTGTACTTATGATTCAATAGCGAATTTACTAGAGTTGTGCTTTATATTACATTTACAGGTTGTCACATTGTTGGGAATAAACTACAGCTAATACTTAACCCCACTGCTACCAAAAGATAGCAAATAATACAGGAGTTATGCAATGAGGAAAATGCATTGATGCACAATTCTATAGATGTTCAAGAAGAAAATGGTTTGGTGTTACAAAACCTATGGATAATGTATCATAATCAATTTATACAAAAATCAAAAAAAGGAAATGAAGACATATTTAACAAAAAGAAACAAAGGAAAGGGATTAGAATACTGATAAAGATGAGTTGCAACTTAAAGTAGATAAGTCATTCTGAAATATCACTGACAACAATGTGATGAAACTAAGGAAATTCATTACATATTGCTTAATCAAGATTCAAATGCAAGTACAAAGAATGCAATGATCAAATTTCAGAAAACTAATGATGGTAGGATATAGAAAAATACGCAGTGAAATACTATTGATCTTGAAATGCTGCTAAAAAGTACTAAATAATACCTTCCTGAAGCCAAAGGAATCTGAAGTCTGGATCCCTTGGGAATATATAAATTGAAAAAGTGTTATTCGTTATATTACTCTTAATTGACCATTAGAAGAATCAACAATGGAGTTGAACCTATATCTGAAAGTTGTGGATGCCATCACAATGAAACAGAAGATCAAAATAACATTTGAAAATTATTCTCAGTGTGCATCACAGTAAAAACTGCAGAGCTTTCAGTTTCAGTGAGAGCATGGAGAGCAAAATTAGAACTCTTTCCATTTCTACCAACTCTGAAACAATGTTCTCATGTAATACATTTGGGCATGTAAGCAAGACGAACAGAAACATGAACAATCTAATTGTATCATCTGCAAGAATATACATAGTGCAGCAGATAGAAAGTGACAAAATTAACAGAAGCAAAATAACTATTTGTAGTTGGTGTTTTGACACTTTGTCACTTACATTTTATATTTTTGAGGGACTAGTTTCAGAAGCCATTGCCTTCATTATCAACCTCTTTCCAAGTCTATTGCCATCTGCTCTCCTCTCTCTGGCAGCAGAAGTTCACAGTTCATAGTTTCACAGCCAGAGAGAGGAGAGCAGATGGCAATAGACTTGGAAAGAGGTTGATAATGGAGGCGATGTCTTCCAAAACTAGTCCCTCAAAAATATAAAATGTAAGTGACAAAGTGTCAAAACACCAACTACAAATAGTTTTTTCAATTAATTTTGACGTTAATGTTACTAAATTCCTCCAATCATGCATAACAGAAGCAAAAGAGATTAACAATATTTTGTTTCAAGAAAACCTGAAGCATAACCTGAACTTCAGTGAACCTTCAAGAATGTTTCTCTTCTTACAAATAATGCGACATCTGTAAACCAAAATAAAACAAACCTGTGGCTTATAGTGTGCTAACTGCATAGACGCTAAACAATAAGCTGAATGTTGAAGAGATAATTTGTTTTCTAGATGTACCATCATTTACAAACAATGAATTGGAATTTGATATTTCAAAATTGTAAATTAACTCTTCCCCAGGATTGGATGAAACATATAACAGGATAATATGTGAATTTCTAGAAGAGCAGGATAGGTACTTCCCATAGAATTGGAAACAATAACAATGGGCAACAATGTAAATGTTTCGGGCTTAAAAATATTGAATTTACATGTATTTCCATTTGCTGAATTAAAAAATCACCATAAAAATGATAGATTAGCTCTTGTTTTGAAGATAAAGTGACATTTCATTTTTAGAGTGAAGATTTTAAATTTGGGGAAATATTTTTTGGGAGTTGGCACACCTGTCAAATAACAAAACATAATCAGAGAGAAATTTTGGAAATTAAGTGATGCAAAAGTTAGGGTAGGCATTTTTGTCGGACCACAAATAAGAGAACTTGTAAAGAATCCTGCATTTGACCAAATTTTAGAGGGGAAAGAAAAGGAAGCTCGGGAAGTCTTCAAGGGCGTTATTCGTGGATTTTTAGACAGCAAAAGAGATGACAACTACAAGCATTTGGTGACAGTACTCCTTGGATACAACATGTCCCTTAAGATCCATTTTCTCCACTCCCACCTAGACATTTTCCCTCCTAGTTGTGGAGCTGTTAGTGATGAACATGGGGAGAGATTCCATTAGGACATTTCTGTTATGGAACAAAGATATCAGGGCCGTTGCAATGAAGTAATGCTTGCGGATTACTGTTGGTCTGCGGAACTCCATCACAAGAGGCAAGCTAAAAGACGACGAAGTCATGATTTTCTTCAGACATGACTATCTGCTAAGTATTTCTCCAGCAATTTAGAACTCTTAGCATGTAATTATCAGTTTTAAAAATCAAATGCACTTTCACTGTTGTTAACATGTAGGTAATTAAAATGTATCCTTTTCTCTCAATCCGGTAATATGTAATACTTCCACATTACGTATATCATAGAAACTAGAGCTAATAAAAATTGTTCATTGTCATATTTGTTTTTCTCAACCAAAAATTAGTAGGAATTGCCTCATGAAGTGCTCGAAACATTCAAAAATTATTTTTTGTTGCATTTTTTATACTAAAAGCTAATGGTAATAAATTCATATGAACTTCTTTGTCATCATCTCCTGAAAATCTTAGAAACAATGACAAATTTTAGACTATTTTGGTGGCAGAATACCACAAGAAAATTATCTCCACTAAGAGTTCAGTTTCCGAAAGCAAAGATCTTGCCTACATAAAATTGCATTATTAAATGCACAAATAATAAGAGCTTGAAGAAAATTAAGTATTAAGTCACTTACAATTACTTTCTTGGAAGTGTTGAAAACAGTGTTGTTATGATAAATTAACTTTATAACTACACCAATGAGAATCAGTCGAGAGCCGGCCGATGATGGAGGCAAAGCCTCTGAAACTAGTTCCGGAAAAATTTAAAATTAAAGTTAATTAAGTCACTTGTTGATAAATGTTTTAACTAATGCATTAACTGAGAGACTTAAACCTCTGGAGATTCCATCACTAATTTTAACACACTAAGTAATATACTAGAAAAAGCACTAGTAACATTAGAAGAAACTCATCTGCAAATGATCCACACGGCTAGTGTGGAAGAATAATTAATTTCTATTAATTGACCTAAAAGTGGATTGCAGTTACCTATAGAAAAATTACAAACTTTGTTTTCAACAATAAAAGAAGCATATTCAATTAATCATGGTCAGTTTTCTTCAGATATAGAATCATCAAATCAGTGTTGTACACTTCTGGGCATACATTTTGAAGCTGCATTAAAATAGGATGTAATTATTGAGCACATCAGAAAAAAAAAGTGTATTCGTCCAATGGCAATTATTAGCTATCTTTGACTTACTTGGTTAGGAGCAGACCCTCATATTCCTCTCATGTTATAGAAATCTCGCCTTAAGATCAAGAATTAAACATGGTCCCTTCAACTTTTATCTATGCTAAAAGACAGCTTCAAATAAATCTGTTTAGGGTATATGAAATCCACCCCAAAGAATGTACTTTTAGTGGAATCAAAGTTAAACATGGATTCAAATATGAGGGTTGGAACTTTAAAGTGGCAACACTGCTGTAGAGATGCTATGCACAGAATATAATGTTGTCGCTGACAACACACGTTTTAGTTACATACCTGTCTTATCTCGGACAAAATTAACACACATCACCTGTACGCACACAATGAGCTAGCAGGCTAATAAAGTATTGTCACAATGTTTTCAAAACAGCAGCAATGGAGTTGGATCAAGATTGAATGTGCCAGAGGTCACACAGCATGACAGTGTCGTCAGGGTCTTCAAAAGGCTTAAGGGGAATTGCATTACCTTACAGAACAGTGGGATGTTGGGTAAGTCTTCAACAAAGGATGCCAAATTGTGCAGACAATGACCACGTTGTCCTAGTGACAGTGAAGAAAAACGGCATGCTTTTGCTAATTGCTGGACATTGATCAATGCCATACAATTCGTGAGCTCGTCCAAGAAATCAAAGTAGTGCAAATGATTGTGCTCATATTCTGAAGGAATGCTTGGGCATGAGAAAAATTGTATCACGATGGGATCTGCATAATTTGATGGAAATGTACAAATGGTTATGATACAATGCTGCACTTAGAGCACTATGAGTGCAAAGAAGAGGCTTTCTTACACCATATCCTTACGATGGATAAGATATGGGCCAAATCGAATGGTGGGATTTTGAAGTTCGGGACAAACTTTTTTTTTGTGCGACGCGAGAATATTTTCTAAGTCCAAAGGTGCACGTACACACATGTGCAAGCAGACGACTAGCTGGTTCTCGAGTTACAGCAAACACAAGAAAGATATAGTATGTCAACCACAGAACTGACGATAGGGAAGAGGTTCCCAGAAACTAGTCTTCATCAAAAAACTTGTAAGTGGAGAAAAGTATATACAAGGTTGACTCATTTGCCTAATTTTAGTAACGAGAAAGATATTTAAAACTTGTAGCCAACCTCTGCAAAAATGCTCCCAGAAATAAGTGATACAGTCCGTGTGCAAAGGAACATGGTTTGAGCAGGTTAAGTTATCACCCAGTCAAATTTCGTTACTCATGCACTGCTTTGCACATGAACACGACAATAATGGGGTGCTCCATAGGAAATGCATGTATGAGCTCACCGACTGTATCGGACTAGTTCGGCTACTGCCGCAAAGTGTGCATGATGTCAAATGACACCAAGTAAACTGCAAGGGGGAAAATTGGCGGTCCTGGTCACGTCGTTCAAATCGATGAATGCAAAATAGGATGACACAAGTTTCACCGTGGGCACGTCATAGAGGGCAACTGGATCTTGGGAATGATCGACATGGAAATGAATGAGGTGCGGATTACGATATGCCCCAACAACAGAAGAGATGCAAATATGCTCTACAGTCTAATTGCAGCACCCACAATGAAACTTTGCATTCGTTGATTTGAATGACGTGACCCTTGCAGTATACTTGGTGTCATTTGACATCATGCACACTTCGTGACAGTAGCCGAACCAGTCTGATACAGTCTGTGAGCTCATACATGTATTTCCTATGGAGCACTCCATTATCATTGTGTCATAGGATTATTCATGTGCAAAGCAGTGTATGAGTAACGAAATTTGAATGGAGATATAGTGTAATTTCAGGAGAAGTAAAACTGTTGACAGCATTGCTTTCAGTAGAGAAACAAGCATACTTTGGCTGCACTGAATTCTTCAATATGGCTACATTATGCAGTAAGTAAATAGACAAACAATTAATAACGTTAAAACAACGCCCTCCAACATGAAACTGGACTAAAAAGTAAAGAAATTATTTTAAAAATTATGGTTCTATATAAGAACTTCAAAAAGTGTAAAGGAATTAGAAAAAAATTGCCGCATCGCATATTAGAAAGAAGAAAACCAAAATAAACTGACAACATGGCAGAACATATTCATATGGAAAAATAAGGACCGAGTAATGAACTTTGAAATAATTAGGTATTTTGACTAAGAAGTTCATAGTTCCACCACCAGAGAGAGGGGAGCAGACGACAACAGATGCTAATTGGAGAGAGGTTGAAAATGGAGACAATGACTTCCAAAACTAGTCTCTTGATAATATAAAAACGTAAGTGATGAAGTGTCAATAAACCGACTCAAATAGTTTTTTCCGATTACATGTTCATGTGCTTAGCAGAGGAAACAGTAAATCACACATTTAGGCAATACCAACAATTCCTTTCTTGGAAGCATTGAAAACAGTGTTGTTATGATAATTAAATTTAAAGGGAGTCGATTAATGACACTAAACAACACTCCCTTTAAATTTAAATACCAACAATTTGGAATAAAAGAAATAAATATAATTTTTAGCCGAACTAGTACTCCATGCTCCATATATTGCCAGTGCTTACCTAGAACGTGTTAATTTTGTGCTTCATTTTATCATAGTCCTTAGGAATATCTTATGCGAAGGTTTCTTCAAACTTAAAATTTATGGCCCCTAAACTTTTTGCATTTAATGGAACCTCAGTCTAAATTTATTAAAGATATAAAAGTACAAATTTGAATTTATGCATTTTGATAGCATAGTAAGCTAATGGGTTAGGTTTTTCAGTTTTACTGCATTATAATGAACTAACGTTAAATGTGATAATTGAGCTGATAGCAGAATGACTTAGAACTCATGCAAATTAATGTATATTTTGGGGGAGGATGTAAAAAATAAGAAAGGCAGGATTCCATTTCGTATGTCACTGGATATACAGCTGAAATGTTTAGCCTTCAAAACATGTTCTGACTGAAAACTCAATAAGCAAAACTACAATGTCATCAATCCACTCACAATTTCAATTACATTAAAAAGTTTCACAACCTATATTCACTTCCAATAGCTTAGCATGTATGTATCTCTGTTATTGTTTTATGCTGCTACAGTTGCTTAACACAATATACCTAGTCATTGTTATATCTCAGTTTCACTTCTAACTTCATATGAGTAACTAGCAAAACAAATGACACAGGAATAACTAATCATATACTGTTCCATACCATTGAAACAAACTTTCGTTTTTTTCCTTTTGCATGTTACAGTTTGACACATGAATTCAAGTTAATTGATGGAAATGAATCATTTCTTCATACTAGCCGTAGATAGGCTAAGGTTTTTCATTGAGCCAACATGAAAAATTCAATGCCATGGTCAGAATTTGAACCACAGATCTCCTGGTTTCCATCCAGTCACTAAGTGGTCTACCAGAGAAATATATGAGTCAAATAGAGAATTTAATGTCGTGATGACAGGTTGGCCATGGTAGCTCAATGGGTTAGAGTGACTGGACAGAAACCATGAGATCCATGGTTCAAACTAGGGCCATGGCATTGAATTTTTCATGTTGATTCTATCTAACATGAATTCAATTTTGCGTTGATTTCTACAATCATGGATCTGACAACAGAAGAGAAGCTGCTTACATGGAACATTATTATTTCTGCTCATACGAAGAACGCTGTCAAAATGGACAGTTTGCTTCCCATTAAACAACCGTATGAATGTTAGCTGTTGTTGGCAAGTTCTGTCATATGGGATCAGTCCTATGTCAACAAAACTGGACAACACACTGTACAAGAACAATTACCACAAACAAGGATCAAGGACTACTCCAACAACTACAGATATCATTGAAAAAATTCATTGTTTAGTACTTGAAGACTGCAGATTAAAGTTGTTTGAGATAACAGAGGCTGTAAACATATGAGGTAATCAAAGTATAAACTTGAAAGAAGCGTAGGGACAGTGAAGCACAAATTAATACAAAATTGAATCGAGAATATATTGACACATTGCTTCACTCACACTGTTTATTCAAAGTGTGGTATCGCTATGTTGACGACATTTTTGCAATAGTACCTAAAAAACTCATACAAGATGGTCTTAAACTTTTGAATATACAAAATCCAGCTATAAAATTTACATTGGAAACAGAAGAGGATGGTGTTCTCCCCTTTTTGGACATCAAGATCAAAAAAATGAACAACAAACTCACTTTTGGTATTTACAGGCAACCGACACACACAGATAATTACATTAAGAACAACAGTTTCAACCCAAAACAACACCAACATGCCATTTTCAACAGTTTAATCTTTCGGATGATCAACTTTCCACTAAACAGAGAAGATTATCAAGAAGAATACCTACACATAAAAAAAGTAGCTATATCCAACGGTTTCAACCCAAATTTAGTAGACAAAACTGTTAACAGACTCAACAAAGCTAAGAAAATAAAAGAAACCACCACCCTAGAACCTACAGGAGAAAAAGAGAAAAAACTTTTTAAAAAATTCACCTTCCACCCATCAGCCTATAACAAATTCCAAAAAATCTTCTCAAAACACAACATAACTCTTGCACCTCAAAATAGGTTTAATATCAGAAATTTGTTAAAAGGCCCTCCCAAAAATTCAATCACTACCAAAGAAAAACCAGGAATCTATGAGATCAAATGTGAAACTTGCCCTAAAATTTATATAGGAAAAACAAAAAGAAATATTAACATCAGAACTAAAGAACATATGAGAAACATTAAAAATGGTGAAACAGAAAAATCAGCAGTGGCTTTTCATTTTTTGAATACTAGACACGACATCAATTTGGAAACATCTCTAATAAAATACGTTAGTCACCCCATAGACCTTTCCGTATGGGAAAAAATCTTCATTAACAAAAATCGTCATAGAATCATGAATTTTGAAACTCCACCACCGGACATCTTTGACAAGTACATCACGCCATCTATTGACAATACGGAGAAAGAGGAAACCACTACAACCTGCACTAGTCGAGTATCAGCTGAGGATAAGAGCAAGAGCTCTTGAAACATGTCCTGTGAATAAACAGTGTGAGTGAAGCAATGTGTCAATATATTCTCGATTCAATTTTGTATTTATATGAGGTAATATTTTAAGTAATGCTTTGGGCTTTTACAAGGTCTGTGCAAGAAGGGTGCTGGATTTGTTGACACCTGATCAAAAGTTGCAAAGAAAAACGGTTTCTGATAATAATTTGGAGTTCTACTGTAAAAATCCCTGTGAATTTTTGAGACAGCTTATTACCATGGATGAAACTTGGATACATCAGTGCATTCCAGAAAGTAAATCACAATCAAAATGGTGGATTGTACCAGGTGAACCAACTCCGAAAAAGGCAAAGTCAATTTTGTCAGCTAACAAGGTTACGGTGAATGTTTTTTGGAATGCACAGGGATTTATGTTTGATTACTTGGAAAAGGGTAAAAGTATCACTGGTGACTACTACACAAGCTTACTGCAACGTTTGAGAGATGTGAACAGAGAAAGACCTCATTTGGCAAAGAAACAAATGTTTTCTTCATGACAATGTTGCGGCCCATCAATGGGAAAAATGTGTGAATTAAAATTAGATTTGCTTGAACATTCACCCTATTCACCAGATCTAGCCCCCAGTGACTACCACCTGTTCTGGAACTTTAAAAAATGTCTTAGAGGATGAAGATTTATATCATTGATGCGGTAAACAGCTATTTTGAGAGCCATGATAAATCAAACTACAGAGATGATTTAATTAAATTAGAACACCGATATGAGAAATGTATTAGCCTTTCTGGGGATTATGTTGAGAAACAACATGTAAGACCCAGGACTTATCTGCCAATGCCCATATAATCCATACATTATTAACACATTCACTACGCTTGACAAATGCTATGAACAATATGTGGCACCATGTCAGTGTCATTTGTTTTGCTCCATACTATAATGCAAGCTTTTGGCAAGTGCTACTAAAGCACAGAGGAAATTGACATTCATATCAACACTAGTGCAGGGACAATACATTAACACATCAAGTACATCTTTGCGCATGCACAATGACAATTAATATACATGCCAAAAGTTTCATTCAAAAAATAACAAATAAAAGTAACAAATTAAAACAACAAGAAACTCCAGCGGGGAGCAGTCTCTGTATAAATATAGCGGCACTGACAGTCAACCCTTCAGATGAAGCGCAATCTTCGCTGAGAAGACCTCTACCCCGCCGCTGGAGATATCCACCATAGTTGTGGACGAAACGGCTGGACCTTCTACCTCCAGCAGAATGCGGTATAACAGCCTGGAAATAACTTCCAGTTATATTGATTCCGGCCGTCAATCAAGTTTTGCTTTGAATGTTATAAGTTAATTTTGTCTTGAAATTTGTTATGTGACTAATTCTAGACTTCCATTTCCAATACTTCATATGTTTACATTTCCTTTTGCTGGATAATAAAATTTATCCAAGCTATTCTGCACAGTGAAATATTAATTCCTTGTCTTATTACATAACTTTTTGGAATTTATTCAGTTCCCACTTCACATATTAAAATTCTGTTTTAACAAGTACTTAAACTTTTATAGATAGTCAACATTAAAAATTCAATGCCATGGCCGGAATTTGAAACACGGATCTCCTGGTTTCCGTCCAGTCGCTCTAACCCTTTGCGCTACCATGGCCAACGTGCCGTCCTGACATCAGATTTTCCAGTTGACTCATATATTTCCCTGGTAAACAACTAGGGGCTCTTGCATTCAAGATATACCGTTTGTGGTGACTTACTATCGTAAGTACTTGAGTCCCAGGCTTCATCATTTAACTCTTATTATTTTAGTTAATTGATGGAAATTAATCATTTCTTCACTTCACATCAATTAACTAAAGTAATAAGAGTTAAATGATGAAGCCTGGGACTCAAGTACTTACGATAGTAAGTCAGCACCAACGGTGTATCTCAGATGCGAGAGCCCCTTGTGGTCTTCCGGGGTAATATATGAGTCAACTGGAGAATCTGATGTCAGGACGGCACGTTGGCCATGATAGCTCTATGGGTTAGAGCAACTGGACGGAAACCAGGAGATCCGTGGTTCAAATCCAGGCCATGGCATTCAATTTTCATGTTTACTCTATTAAAGATCTTAGCCTATACATGGCTAGTGTGAAGAAATGATTAATTTCCATCAATTAACTAAAATTTAAAACTTTTGTTCACTGTAATTATTGGCAGTGTTAAATTACAATCAATTCCAGTCTTAACAGCAGCATCACATGCCATCTATATCTGATGGTCAGAGAAAAAAAGGGATTGCAAAGATTGGCATAAACCATGGCAATATTGCGCATATTCTAGTTTCAAGCTTTAAACTTGCACCGTGTGCAGCACCAAGATTTGTTTCTGTTTCTGAAATTATAAAGGAACCAGTAAAATGAAAGCTACAGTGTGGGAAGATGGTGATGATAATCATCATCTGGAGTCTGAGCCAAGAAAAGTAGAAGAATGGACACAATCATGTGTAATGTCTGCAGTTTTAAAACTTGTGATAACCTTGTCATAGGAGTTGGACATTGACATTTTTTAATTCAACCCCACCCTACCCAACCCCACCTAAAACTTAATCGGTGGACATACATTTCAAATGTATTTGATTCTGTTTTTTAGTGATTCTAATAATGATAATACTGTTAAACCATAATCACATACATTCTGCTGTAAAATGGATAAATATAAATTAATTTAAATGTATTTGCAGTATGAGTCAGTTTAAATGAAACTTTCAAAAGTGAACATGTAATGTTTCTATTAATACTTTATTCCACCAATGATATCCAAAATACTTTGGACCCAAGATAACGAGCATCCACTGTATTTATACAGAATCATTTCATGAAATTCTAAAAATAAAATATTAAATATTTCGGCCCCCACCAAATAGAGAAAGAAAGGAGGAAAAATAAAGTACATGCAATGATTTTGCCTAATCACTGCAACTGCAATGGATCATTTAATTATTATACCAAAAACTTACAATTTTTGGCTTGAATGGTGGTTTTACACGTCGAGCCTCGAGAGCTTCCCAATCCATATCTCTGAAGAATGCATGGTTCCTGATGGCAGCTTCACCACCATGTGCCACCACACAGCCCAATCGCTTGGCAGAATTCTTTGTCATAAACTGAAAAAACACCACACAAGTAATAAGATTTTCAGTAATAAGATTTGCAGTATAACATTATTCCCATTTAAGAAACAAAAGCAAAGCAAAACCTTTCTATTAATAAGCTAAAGCACATATGGGCGAGTGTACGGCTATGGAGAGGTACAGTAATGTATCCTAGGCACCTACCGTGCACACAAACAATGGTACGGTAAAACCTCGTTACCTGTATGTCTGGATAACCTTGACAAGTTTTGGAAGAAGAAGAAGTTGTTAAATGCAAACTTGTTTTACAGATAATAAATTGCTATTCTTGGTAGGTACATTACTCGAATTCTCTTGCAAGTAGACAAATTCATTGCACTCACCCCACCTGCTTGTGATCTGGTTGGAAGAGAAACTTTCATAAAGTCATGGAAAAAGTTGTGGTCTGGTGTGTATCACTTGCCAGAAAAAAGTTTGAAGAAGAACAAATAAATGTGGAAGAAGATTTTATAGATAATTTTAAAATATTGATAGCTGTTCCAATGCTGAAGTTGCATCATGAAGTGTTAATGAAAATGCAAAGTATCCAGATTTGGACAGCGTTGAATGAATCAACAAAATTATTTCTTAAACTAATTCCACTTTTGGATAGGTAGAGTCAGATGAAAAGTTCAATGCCATAGCTGGGATTTGAATCACAGATCTCTTGGTCCCCATCTGGTTGCTCTTAACCGTTGGGCTACCATGGACTAAAAAAGAAAAATTGAACAATAAAATAGACAATCAAAAAACCCATACATATATGGTTTACCCAAAATACATGAACCTGAAATTACCCTCAGACCAATAATTAACATTGATGCACCCACTTACCAATTATCAAAATGGCTAGTTCAAATCTTCAGATCCTTCACAAAATTTGAAAATTTAAGTATCAAAAACTCGCTTGAATTGATAAATCTTCTGAAGCATACAAAGATAAACTCCACAAATGCTTTAGTTTCTTTTGACGTCATTTCTTTATACCCAAGTATACCTACCAATGAGCACATTCCACTTCTCAAAAAATGGCTGGAATCAATACAAGTAACCTCTGAAGAAATAGAAGAACTTTCACAACTTACAGAAATTTGTATCAATCAGAATTATTTTAGCTTTAATGGATAGATCTGTAAACAAAAAACTGGCCTATCTATGGGCAATCCATTGTCTCTCTTCTTGGCAGATTTCTTATGAGTGCTTTTGAAACACATATCACAAAAACTTTGCCAAGTTATTTCAAAGTTTGGTATTGTTATGTTGACAACATTTTTGCAATAGTACCTAAAAAACTCATACAAGATGGTCTTAAACTTTTGAATATACAAAATCCAGCTATAAAATTTACATTGGAAACAGAAGAGGATGGTGTGCTTCCCTTTTTGGACATCAAGATCAAAAAAGTGAACAACAAACTCACTTTTGGTATTTACACGAAACCGACACACATAGATAATTACACAACATAAATCTTGCACCTCAAAATAGATTTAATATCAGAAATTTGTTAAAAGCCCCCCCCCCCCAAAAAAAATTCAATTACTACCAAAGAAAAACCAGGAATCTATGAGATCAAATGTGAAACTTGTCTTAAAATTGATATGGGAAAAACAAAAGGAAATATTGACATCAGAACTAAAGAACATATAAGAAACATTAAAAATGGTGAAATAGAAAACTCAACAGTAGCTTTTCATTTTTTGAATACTAGACATTACATCAACTTGGAAACATCTTTAATAAAATACGTTAATCACCCCATAGACCTTTCTGTATGGGAAAAAAACTTCATTAACAAAAATTGTCATAGAGTCATGAGTTTTGAAACTGCACCACCAGACATCTTTGACAAGTACATCACGCCATCTACCGACGATACGGAGAAAGAGGAAACCACTACAATTTGCACTAATCGAGTACCAACTGATGATGAGGACAAAAACTCTTGAAACATGTCCTGTGAAAAAACAGTGTGAGTGAAGCAGTGTGTCAATATCTTCTCGATTCACTTTTGTGCTAAGAAGTGTATTGTTTGCTCCCTCTAGAATTTAACAAACACCCCGGCTTATTCAAAGCAATTCTTTTATCATGTCATGTCAAATGTTTACATTTCAGTTCTGAGCAATTACAAATACAGTACATGCAAAAATACCAACTGATAATGATGTTAATTACAGTGCTTCCATTGTTATAGTATATTGGTACTTCATTTATTTGTGTTAGGAAAACTATTTAAGATAAAAATATGGGCTTTTACTGTGATGTTACATTACTCGTCACACACCACTTCAAGGGAAATGCAATATGACAACACTGCAAGACTCGGAGTCAGCATTCTTCACCTAGAAGTGTTCAAGCACAAACATCATCTCATTTGAAACACACAATAAATGTTAAAAGTCTGTTGAAAAAGGTCCTACTCTGCATAAACAAGATGATTTTTAAGTATAACAAATTTACTTATCATCCAAGATCTAATAAAAATTGAACAATAATTCTTTGAGTACTCTTTGTACCATCTTCCCTTCACTCTACAACAGCTTAACTTAATATAGACTAACATCAAGTTTACCAAGTGGGATGGCTCAGACGCTTTCAGTTTGTGGTCCAGGTTCAATTCCCATGGCCAATCTACCTGACCCATGGGTTTTTTGGGGGGTTTCCTGGGTTGCCAAATGCTGGATAGATTAATAACATGCCCCAAATTTCTTTCCCTCCATTATCATTTCACATCATCTCTCATCTGGTGGTCTCTTTCAAGGTAGAAGTGTCGAAGGGAGTCTCGACGCTGCACGGCAAGATGATATTCTTCTTCTTCTTATGGCGCTACAGTGCTTCCTCCATCCATCACGGTCACATGCTGCTCTCCTCCAGTTTCTACATCCCAGATTCCGCAAATCCTCTTCCACTGCATCCAGCCATCTTGTTCGGGGTCGACCACGGCCTCTTTGCCCTCCAGGGTTTCCAAAGAGGAGTTTCTTTGTTACCTTGGACTCCTCCAATCTTGCTAAATGACCAGCCCATCAGATCCTTCCCGATTTTGTGATTCTTGTTACAGGTGCATCACCATATATAGTGTACAGTTCAGCATTGTACCTTTTCCTCCATCGTTCATTATGATACACAGGACCAATTATTCTCCTCAGGACCTTAACTTTCAAATCCATCTAACAGCCTTGCATCCTTATTTGTCAAAGGCCATGTCTCTGATGCATAAATAAGAACTGGCCTGATATGAGTTTTATATATTGTGAGTTTTGTTGGACGGCTTAGGAGTCTTGAGTGAAATAAGTTACTCAAGGCAAAATATGCCTTGTTTGCCACAACCAGTCTGGTCTTTATTTCAGTCAAGACCTCACCAAAACAAGTTACTATGGAGCCAAGATATCTAAAACTATCAACTCTTTAAAATGTATATCCTTCTATACTAAAAGTCATTGGCAAGTTAGATTGGTGAGCTTTCCACAGGACATATATTTTGTCTTGTCTTCATTTATCACTAAATCCATATTCTTGCCTGCTTGATTCAACACTGTAAAGGCATCCTTTAATGCTGGTACTGTTTGTGCTGCAATATCTATGTCGTTCACATATGCCAATATCTGTACAGACTTATATAGTGCCTCAGGTCTGTATTCCCACATCCCTGATCACCTTCTCAAGTGCTAGGTTGAATAGCAAGCATGTCAATGCATCTCCTTGGTGTAATCCATTCTTTATTCCCAATGGTTCCAAATAATTTCCTGCAACTCGAACACAGCTTCTTACATCTGACATCATCATTTTAATCAATCTCAACAACTATCCATGTAACCCCATCTCTTGTAATGCACAGTACAACTGACCTCTATTAATTCTGTCATATGCAGCCCAGAAATCGATAAAGTGATGGTGAAGGCAGGATGATATACTTCCGGTAAACAAATCTTCCTCCGGGCTGGCCTAGTGAGCCGTTTCAGGACTAAGGTGGGTAGGATAACGGCTGTACTGCCCTGCCGGGAAGTTTTCATCTGATAAATTTTATGGACCCTGCCCCATGCACTGTTGCGACTCCTTGCAACGATCACCTTCTATCTCCTCTCACCTCATCTTTCCTCCTGGGGATAGCCCATTTGGGGACATAGGTACAATAGACCAAGACTGATCACAGTGCTGAATCCCCTCCATACAATTCTATTCTATCCTCAAACCTTGCTTACAAATAGCACCTAATCTATGTGAATATAGGTGTTCTAATGTTAATATTCATTAAAAACACTAGGTTTCTAATGACATAAATCATTAATTAGTGTTGCTTACCCCTTTAAGAATGGAAACAGCCTCCTTGCTAAGCCATACTGGATACAACACATCATCATGCAAGATAGATTCAAAGAGATCATCTTCGTTGTCAGCCTCAAATGGGGGTTGTCCTGCCATCATTTCATACATAAGAACTCCCAAGGCCCACCAATCCACACTGGGGCCATACTCTAGTTCCTGAAGAATCTGTAGCAGCAAAGCATTCAGCACATATTAAAATCTTTATAAACATCTAAAGACATTTATTAATTTTTAGATGAGTCGTATTTATTACACATCTGCTTCACTTTCGTACCTATTTTGAGGACATGTTTCTCAAATCATCGTTTGCATCTTCGGCTCTTATGCGACTGAAGTTAGATCCAGCGGTGTGGGTAATTCTGGGGTTGCTGCTGCCATCTGTTGATTTAGTGATGAACTTAAATGTGGGATTCTCTTCTGGTGGGATTTCAAAGTTCATTAGTTGGTTTTTATGTTTTTCTATGTATATTCTCTCCCATATGACGAGTTCACTATGTTTTTGTATGTATTTTAGTAATTCTGTGCTATCTTCAATTTCATGATTTTCAGACCAGAGATGAGCTGCTATTGCAGACTTATCAATATTTTTGTATCTTAAGTGCCTGAAGTGTTCTTTCTTTCTAGTGCCTATGTTTCTTTTTTGTACTCCCTATGTAAATTTTTTCACAGTCACATAGGGAGGACAAAAAGAAACATAGGCACTAGAAAGAAAGAACACTTCAGGCACTTAAGATAAAAAAATATTGATAAGTCCGCAATAGTAGCTCATTTCTGGTCTGAAAATCATGAAATTGAAGATAGCACAGAATTACTAAAATACGTACATAAACATAGTAAACTCGTCATATGGGAGAGAATATACATAGAAAAACATAAAAACCAACTAATGAACTTTGAAATCCCGCCAAAAGAGAATCCCACATTTAAGTTCATCACTAAATCAACAGATGGCAGCAGCAACCCCAGAATTACCCACACCACTGGATCAAGCTTTAGTCACATAAGAGCCGAAGATGCAAACGATGATTTGCGAAACATGTCCTCAAAATAGGTACAAATGCGAAGCAGATGAGTAATAAACACGACTCATCTAAAAATTAATAATTATTTCGCTTCACTGTGGTGTTCCAATACAGTTAAATCTCGATATATCTAAAGACATATTTACAGTAATACACATAATTACAGTACAGTAATTCAGCTAACATCCTGAAATGGAAACCAATAAAACGTTCACTTGTTCAGCAAGTGTAATAATTTTGTGATGACGTGAAATTTAGAATAGGTAAAATGTTCAATGCAGTATATATAAAACAAATGGGAATTTTATTCTGTAATAGCCCTTGAATACCTGGTAATACCGTTTCTTTCTGTCATACATGCTGCGAGCGCTGCGGACCCTCAGCACTCGTGGTACCTCTGATGTTACCAGAGGAACCTCGGGCCGAACATTCGAGCCCCTCCCTGAATGGGAGTTGTTCGGATTGGGTTGGACTCGAGGGGACAGTGTGCTCCCGAAACCCGCGGGAAATTGGGTACCTCCGGCCAGGCTTCGGCCGCCCGGAGGGGGTAGAGAGCTGCCTAAGAAGTCCTGGCTACTAGCCTGCAGAGCTAGTAGAAGGTGTGGTATCAAGGTTTTCGGTAGTCTTCCCTGTGAGCTTGACGCGCTTAAGCAGCGTATCCACTTCCACCCGTCTTGACTTGTTGTCGATGGGGGTGGGGGTGGGGGGGGGCGGCTTTTTAGGCTTTTTAGACTCACGGTATTGCCCCAAGGAAAGACCCTCAGAGTTTTCCATCACTCCCGGGTAACAGAGGCCAGGCGGGGTCTTTGGACTTTCGGGTAGACCTCACTTGACATGTCATACATGTTGATGTTTTTCCTGATACTGCAATAAATACATATTGAAGCAAAGGCCCTTACTTCCAAGATTATAAACAATTTTTTCAATTTTAATCAAACATTTCAATTTTTCATTAAAATTGTAAATCTATGCACTTCTGCTGCAGCCTAAAAAGCTAACTAATCAATATTCAAATAATAGTACAATAAATGAAATATTCTGGGCATTAAACTTGCTACAGAATTTAGGCAAACAATTAGTCCTAAAGTAAATCTCAGCATACGTGGGATTAGGTGCAAATGAACAAGCTGATTTGTAAGGAGAGAAAAAAAAGGTACAGAAAAATTTATCTTTTTACTTGCCAAATTCAAATTAATAAAATAAAATTGTTTCAACCAGAAGAGTTTAAAACTACAAGTGCAGGTAAAAAATGGAATAGTACACAAATATAACTATTTGCAACAAAAACTTCACTTATCTTAAGAAAATTATGTAATTTTTTTATTTATTAATTAATGAGATTGATTTCATATACCCTTGTTAACATTTTTAGCCATCAAACAACTTTAATGTTACTATCGCTAGAGGTCATTACGTTTTTGCAGTATTACCAAAATCTGAAAATGAAATAAGCTTAAAAACAGAACCAACTATTTTAGTTAAATGATGGAAATTAATCATTTCTTCAGACTAGCCATATATAGCTAAGATTTTGGATAGATAGTCAACATGAAAAATAAGTCATTATAAGCTAATTTTCAATCACGTCATTTTCTAGGGAAGGCAACTCAATATTCATGAAGCACCAAAATGAGAAGAGGTATCAAAAAGGATCAGGGTGGTCTAGCATGAAGTTGTTCCAAAATATCCAGGAGTATTCTATTCATTTAAAATTAGGACTTTGCACAAGACAGCTATTAGATTGGATATTGACATAAAAGCAATCTATATGTTAGACCTGCAATATGGATAGTTGGTCTCTAAACTGGCCTTAGGCAGTAGGCAGCATTATAGTAGCTAAAACATCAATGTAAACTTTTACTGTGTACCATTAAAAAAAAGGGGGGGGGTGGGAGAGGCCAAACTCTTCCTGGAGAACATGATGGTACTCAACCATTATGAATTTCACAATTGCTAATACACAGGCAGGTAAACATCATTCCACAGCATTTGCACCACTGAATCACAAACAAACTTGTGATTCCGGCTGACAATGTGGAAGAATTTTCACAAAATTGCGATCCTGTTCAATTTATAAGAAAAGTGGCATCATTTCTTATAAGATAAGTGAAGTTTTAAATTAAAAATTATTTCGTTGTTTAAGGACTATGATACAATGAAGCACACCTAGGTAAATACTAGCAATAAATGGAGCATTGAGTATTAGTTCGACTCAAAATTGTATTAAAAATTATTATATTTGTATAAATCCCATCTTTGTTAATGAAAGTATATCAGAGAACTTAAAGGGCCTGTAAAAATTTCAATCTAATAACTTCTACAGCCCTTGAAATAAGAGACCAGGGGTTAATGGATTTTATACCATTTAGACAGGAGTTTTAATGTTCCTTTAGAGCAAGACACAAAATCTCTTTTTCAATCACTATGTTTTAGGGCACCAATTTTCAACAAGTTTTAAACATAAAAAGTAAGAAAATAAATGTAAAGATTAAAGCAATATTGTATTTTCTAAAGAATTTAATACTCTACCTCAGGGGCAATGTAGTCAGGTGTACCACAGAAGGTAGTGGTTTGGACACCATCAATAATACCTTCCTTACACATGCCAAAGTCAGCCAACTTGCAGTGGCCTTCGTTGTCCAATAGAATATTGTCTAATTTCAGATCTCTGAAACAAAAATGATAACTGAAATATATCAAGTTGTATTTGTGTAAATCATCCACAGGAAAAGCTAGAATACAAACCAATGTACACCTTTTAATAAAACATAACAGCTAGGGCTAATGACCAAGCTAATACATTTGAATTAATTGATGGAAATTAATCATTACTTCACACTAGCCGTATACAGGCTAAGGTTTTGGATAGATAGAGTCAACATGAAAAATTCAATGCCACAGCTAGAATATGAACCACGGATCTCCTGGTTTCCGTGTCATTCTAACCCATTGAGCTACCATGGCCAACTTGCCGTCATGACATTAAATTCTCCATTTGACTCCTATATTTTCCTGGTAAACCACTTGGGACTCCCATATTCGAGATACACCGTTTGTGGCAACTTACTATTGTACGTACTTGAGTCCCAGGCTTCATCATTTAACTCATATCTCGAATACCAGGAGATTCGTGGTTCAAATCCTAGCTGAAGCATTGAATTTTTCAGTTTGACTCTATCCAAAACCATAGCCTATATATGGCTAGTGTGCAGAAATGATTAATATTCATCAATTAACTTAAATTCATAAGGACAATTCAGAATCCACAATAAAGGGGAAAAGCCTCTACACAGAAGTGCAAGACTATCACATTAAGTTTTAGCCTTTCATCCGATGACCTACAGTAGCCACAATAGTTCTGTGCCGGTGACCCACTTTCTTTGTGCACTGGAGAGAGTCTATGACCAAGCGTCACTTGCATCTTCTTATAGCGCTAGAAGATGGAAGACAATGCAGCAAGGCTATATTTCACAGACTCGTCTTTACTAAAAAGCACACCTTAAGATATATGAGCACTTCCTCATTTTAGCCTTTACTTCTTTGCTTTCACAAATGTTTTAATTTACAGGAAAATAAAAATCTGGTGTGATGCCTTTGTGGCTTGTAGCGCATGGAAGTGTGTTAGCCGATTCTCGTATGAAGATATCTTTCATCTTCATTGATAACCGACCGTCCTTTGACTCTTAAGTCTTTTTATAGTACGTAAATATGACACGTGCCAATTTCTCATATACCTTTCCTATAACAAGACCTTGTTGTTCCTTGTTTTCTTCCACTTGAAACCCATGCCACATAAGATAGTCTTTAAACTAGTGCTTCCCCCTTTAAAGTTAATGGAATCTTGATGTTTCAGGAGTCCCAAATTTTAACATTGGGTACAGTTTTTTCCTGAATATACAAATTACAAATTGTTTGCCGAATTACACACCTATCAAAGTCATCAATGACAGTGATTGTTTCTGGTACATGATGTAATTCCCAGATGTTTTAAAGGAGGTCTTTGTGCCTCACATTTCTCCCATTCTTTAATTATTTTACGAAATTTTCTCTCAGATACTTTTGTTGCTACACTCATCCTACCTTGCATTTTATTAGCATATCACCAGAAACTGCTTCCTATTTCAGAATAGATTGACATTATTAATAACTTTGCAGTTTGGCTGGGAAGTGTTTTTCCACCAAGTTTGCTTTGAATTGGAGGGCAATTTAATCTAATCTCTGTTTCATATAACCTTGCCCGGCTGAAATGTATCACTCCGCGTTCAACAACCCTCCCCCTCGCCCTAATTGGCTAATGCTTTCGCGCCATAGGCCATAGGCGGTGCCTTCCCATCACATTTAAAACTGCAGTAAACGTCAAATGCCAGGAGATAGCTAAAATCATGCAAATAAGTATATGAAGGCATGCAAAAATACAAGTTTATAATGAAACTGAACTCACGCGTTATGGAGAATCTGGTAATGGAGTAATCCCCTCCATCTCGGATTCGGATTCTGATTCTGCAGTAACAGTTTCGCTGTCGGAACTCTCCGTAGGGTTTATAATTATGCTCTCTATTACGTTGTCGACGATGCCATCCAGCTCCCACATTTTGTTTTCTTCTTTGAGCACATGATGAATAGCCTTTTTCCATGTTTCGTCGCTGATCTCCGAAAACGCTGTGGTAAGCAATGGCCTGATATCATTCAACTTAAATGTTCTATTGTTTCTCGCTACGAATCCTTTAATTTGGCTCCAAATAAGCTCAATTGGATTTAAAATCCAGTGATATGGTGGAAGCCTGAGTACCTCATGACCAGCTGACCTTGCCATTTCATCGATTATGTATTTATCACAATCGCTGGCATGCTTTACTACAAGTTCCAGTAGTTCTGCCTTAATAAGGGATTCATTTACAACTTCATTTTTTGCACGCAGCCACTCAATAATGTCTTGTTTCTTCCAGGATGTATATGGTTTCTTTTCGACACGAACGCTGTGGTAAGGAGCATTGTCCATCACAATTATGCTGCTTGGTTCCAGTTTTGCTAACACACTCGCAAACCACTGCTGAAACACATGTCCATTCATATCTTCATGGTAATCACCGGTTTTCTTTGACTCAAACAGTAGTAGACCATCTTCCACAAAACCACTATCACTTCCTATATGAGTGACAATCAGTCTTCGGCCTTTTCCACTGGGATTTTTTAAACCAGAAGACATACCTTGCAAAAATGCTTGTCTTTCAGTCTTAATAGTCGAGTCACGCCATAGTTTACTTGTCGTAAGCCCTTCATTCACCCAAGTCTCGTCTAGGTAGTATATTTTGCGATTTGTATCCCGGTATTGTCTGATTGTCCTTAAATAACGTCTTCGCCACACAGCAATATCGCCTCTGTCTCTCAGTACATTTTTCTTGCCCCTTTTTTCATTCACAAACCCCAGCTGTATAAGCAATCTATACAGACTAGATCTGCTGAAATTTGGTAAATCTGCATCCTCATTTACAGCAGACAAAATGTTATTTATGTTAGGGAGTTCGTTTCTAAAGAAAAAACTATGCACATGACGACATACAGCAGTTTTAACGAACTCATCGCATTCTCCGAGCACGCGCTTTTCTTTATTCCTGCGTTTGCCTGGAGTGGTAAGTTTTCCTGTTTTCTCAACTTCACGTCGCGATGTTCCTATGGACCTAACACTCACACCTGTAAGTTCGGAGCACAACTGTTCGACTTCCCTCACTAACAAAGACGGATTCTTCTCTGTGAGTGCATTAAACACATGCAACACAATTCTTTTTTCACCGCTTTGTAATGGCTTACCCTTACGATGCTTCAGCGAAAAACTGGCGGTAGACTCTGCCATTATACATATAATAAGTACATGCGCAATAAACGATGGATAAAATAACGTATCTCTCGAACGCGCACAGTACACCTTCTAATGACAATACATGACTAATCCAGTTCAGAACAAGGTCAGTGATAAAACTCATATAAACAAATATATGTAATTCACTACCGCTAAAGCACGTGCTCTTGTGTAATCAGAAAGGCAGGCCTAGATGCAAAGGAACCTCCTCTTTACTTTGTTTAAGAATTAACATGCATTTCAGATAAATTATCTCTGTTGCGTAATATATTTAATTGAAACAGTTATGAAAGTAAATATTTGACAATTCTCTTTCAACATATAAAGATATATCACCATGTAAATAACGAACTAATTTTTACCGCAAAACAGTCTCTACCAAACAGCAGCCAATGAGAGGAGATGAGGTCACGTGACTGTTAAGAGATTACCGGGCAAGCTTACGTGAAACAAGGTATAAATAATATATACAAGCACACACACATACACAGACAAAACACTCATCACCAGTGCGATTAATAATCACAATTTCTGAAACTTTAAAACCTTAACGTGACAGCACCGAAGCGTTAGAAGTTACCCGGTCACACCTCTCCATGATACTGGCCATTTCAGTGTACTGCGCATGACCGAGAGTTTAGGCTTAGCAACTGGATTCTAAACGACTGCACACACCGTCTCCACCGGCACAGAACCATCGTCTGCACTGTAACGACCACATACCTTGGCTAGCAGCAACATGTACACCAAAGCCAATATGTGAGTAAGTCTTCATTTACGATGGATAAAATATGCTTTCAAAATATTCCAAGCAGATAATTATAAACAGTAAAGTTTTTGAGTGATTGATCCATTTGGATTATTATTGTAATGGGATTAAAGAAGCCAAATTTTTGTAAACAAAGAACATTTATTACACAAGTAAATACAACAAATTTGTGTAACTACAACAATAGTTTTCTTCAGTTATAATCACTTTATCTAATAGTTTAGAATGTTCTTGATATATTATGTTATAATTCTGGGTTTAAAATATTAATTTACATTACCTGTAGACAACACCATGTCTGTGCAGGAACTGCAAGGCTAATGTTACTTCTGCAGCATAGAATCTTGCTCTAGGTTCATCAAATTTACGAGCTCTCTGGATTTGGAACATCAGATCTCCTCCATTTACATACTCCATCACAAAGAAAAGGCGATCCTGGGGGAAAAAAAATTCTATGATATACTTTAACAATCAAACAAAAGTAAGCAAAACATATTTGCTAATGATAAAAGCATTATTGTTGTTTTTTATGTTACTACTTATTTCACCCATGCTTCACTTGCTCCAATTTGAAGGTTGGAACTCATTTGCACTGTATTTCTCTCCCAAATATGAAAGTTCTCCCCAAAAATTTGGTGAAAATATCAGCAATGCAAATGAGTTCAAAATTTTGGAGAACATTTAGATTAACAAACTTGATAAACGAGATATGAATTTTGATATCTCAGAAGGTATTCCAACTTCAAGTTATTTCCAACTCATCTGGATATACACAGGTTGTTACAAAACTAAATGAACGATTATAGCTGTTGCATAGTTTATAATTTAACTAGTCTGAATTTTAGTGTCGCAGCTTTGAAATTCTGTTAAGTATAATTTTATGCAGTATTAAATATTACATGATTTTGTGATTAGGCAGCGCAGGAACCACTGGAGTGCGAACCTCAAAAGTTATTATTGGGACACACCAGCCATGAAAACAAAAGCACTGCTACTAAAATTAGGCAAGTGAGTCAACCTTGTATATACTTTTCTCCACTTACAACTGAACAACTATAACACAAATTTAATCAAAAAACTGATCTATAGACACAAAAGAAACAAATACTTAAAGGACATTACTACGTTAAAAAAACTAGAAAACCCAAACACCAGATATGGAAAATTTACATTTCATCCAAAATACTTCAAAAAATTTGAAAAGATATTTAAGAGCTTCAACATAAAATTAGCCCCTCAAAACAAACACAACATCCGCAACTTACTAAACCACCCTCTAAAAAATAGCACACTGAAAACCCAATTATCAGGCATTTACCAAATGATTTGCCAGGATTGTGACAAGATATACATTGGTAAGACCAAAAGGAATCTAGGAACAAGAATGAAAGAACACTTCAGAAATATTAAATTCAAACAAATGGACAAGTCGGCCGTATCACATCACTTTTGGTCTGAGAATCACAACATAAAACAAGAAACAGAACTGATCAAACAGGCAAAGAAACTTCTGGAACTACAGATTTGGGAAAACATATTTATTACGAAAAAACAGGACCTTTTGATGAATTTTGAAATTCCCGCGGTAGATGACGTCATCAAACTTACCAGGACATTAGATGGCAGCACAACACCAAGCCAGATGCAGACACCGGATGCATCATCAGTCTACCACAGAGCTGAGGATAGGGGAGAAGTCCCCAGAAACTAGTCTTCATAAAAAACTTGTAAGTGGAGAAAAGTATATACAAGGTTGACTCACTTGCCTAATTTTAGTAACAATGGCACTCCACTTTCTGAAATACTTCTTTTTATTCTATATAAAAGCACTGCTCTTTATCACTGACCCTAACCTCGCTTTCAGGTAATGGGGCAAAAGGCAGTTACTTATGAAAAAGTTGATAATGGCTCAGATCTTAATTGTATAGTGCTTTAAACCAGTTACTGTAAAATCAACAGCTTCCTTTTAAGTTACAAATGACTTAAATCCTTTCATGGAAGTGTTGAAAACAGTGTTGTTGCATAAATTAAATTTATTGGGAGTCGATTAATGACACAAAACAACACTTACTTTTAAATTTTCCCGGAACTAGTTTCAGAGGCCTTCCCTCTATTCTCAGCCAGCCGGACATCGACACTAGTTCCAGGAAAATTTAAAAGTGTTGTTTTGTGTCATTAATCGACTCCCAATAAATTTAATTAATACAAATGCCTTATTAAGTATTATTAAACCTTTATCTACAATTCTTAGATATTGTTCTCTGTTCTTTTTATCATTTAATGCCTCCATCCTCAATTTCACTAACATTAACTTCCCTCTAAAAGGTATAAGTTGCATACGAGGGGGGACCCAAAAGAAACCGAACTCCGAGGGCGCTGCCACTCATAGACGTAGTGTAGGGTTCTCACACTAGATGGTGTTAGTAGAGACCTTCATGAAACAGCTGTGCAGATGGCGTCAGTGTAGAGCTGAACGTGCAAGTGAGGTACTGTGTTTCTCTGACTGTTGGCAGGCTACCTCTGCGAAGTCGCTATGGCAACTTTAAAAGAACAAAGAGTATGTGTAAAATTTTGTTTCCTGCTTGAAAAAACTGCAACGGAGACACACCAAATGCTTCAGGAAGCTTTCCAGAAGCACGCTATGAGCCGCACACAGGTTTCGAGTGGTTTGGGCGCTTTAAACATGGTGAGATGTGTGTTGAAGACCAAGCTTGTTCTGGACGCCCTTCAACATTGCGAAATGAGGAGAACATTGAAAAGGTCCACCAAAAGATCAACGAGGATCATCGCTAAACGATCGACCAAACTTCAGCAGTGACAAGAATCAGTTGGAGCTCGTGCCAGCAGATTTTGAGGGAGAATTTGCACATGAGACGTGTTGCTGCTAAATTTGTTCCACGCCTTCTCACACAGGAGCACAAAACCATCTGCATAAATGTGTGTCAGGACTTGAAAACAGAGATTGCGCGTGATCCAAACTTCTTGAACAAAGTCATTACAGGGGATGGGAGTTGGTGTTACAGGTATGACCTAGAAACCAAGCAAGCGTCAAGCCAGCGGAGGACTCCCAACTCTCACAGACCAAAAACAGCAAGGCAAGTGAGGGCAAATGTGAAGACGATCATTGTCTTTTTTGATGTTCGTGGAATTGTGCATGGGGAATTCGTACCCCCTGGCTAGACTGTTAACCAGCACTTTTACTTGGATGTTTTATGGCGTCTGCGAGAGGATGTGAGGAGGAAACGCCCAGAAATTTGGCAATCAGATGACTGGTTTCTGCATCATGACAACGCTCCAGCACACACGGCCTTACGAGTGGCCCACTATTTGGCATCTCAGAGGTGGTCTGTCCATGCTCTGGATTTGCCAGACCTAGCTCCGTGCTACTTTTTCCTATTTCCACGAATGAAAAAAAAAAAAAAAAAAAAAAACAACGCTAAAAGGGGAGCGTTCTGACGATGTGGAGGTGGTAAAAACAGCTTCGCAAAGGGCACTGGATAATATAAAACTTGAGGAGTTCAAACATGCTTCCAACAGTGGGAAAAGAGACTTGACAAGGGCATCGCATGTAATGGAGAGTATTTTGAAGGTGACTGAAGTAATTTTGTAAAAAGGTTCATCAATAAAGTTTTTATGACAACAATCTGGTTTCTTTTGGGTCCCCCGTCGTATGTCCATCAGCTTATTTGCCATCATGGACTGCTATAACAGAAATTTGAAACAAGTTAAACACTCATAAACAATAACTAAGCAATAGCTTCTTTATTGCAGTTTCATAAGCCAAAGAAATTCTTAATAGTAGCAAGCTACCGTAGAGTATGTTGGTATGTTTACAGTTACAGCACGCAGCATGACATGTGACCTATACCCGTGATCTCTGACAGCGTGAGGCACGAGTAATTGCTCCTATCACTGCCTAATCCACACTCATACTGGAGCATTTTTTTATGCGGCTCTATTGGCGGTAAAAACTATCTATATGTGTCACATAGAAGCTGAGCAACTACTTCTATATGTTCATTCAGTGTCGTTTTGAAACATCCTGTAGATCCATCAGTGTACTACTACATAAAGCCTGCTGAAACATGTTCTAGCTAAAACTAAATGTTGTTAACAGTCAGCATCAATGTAGAGAATCTTAATAATTTTGTCCTAAAGTTCCCACACAGTTTAATTTTTAAATTAGGTACTGTTGTTTTCTATGATCCCCATAGGCTCTGCCTTTGGAGGAATCCCATCAATAGATGATTAGCCCTATTTATTAGTTGAAGGCAATGTCCATTACTGGGGATAAGACAAGGAGGATGTGACCTCTTAAACCGTGTTAGGGCTTGGATAGCTATAGCTACATAAGCTTACCGGAAGTGAAGTCCAGGATAGGAACATCTTAAAATAACCATCCCATAGCAACATTGTCAGTTCCTAACAACAACAATAATATAATTACCATCATGAGGAGGAGCAGAAGAAGAAGAAGAGGAGGAGGAGGAGTCTACTCTGCAAAGTGCCTTTTGAGTCAAATTTTGCTTTGCATTGATCACACAGATTTCTTTGAGTTATTCTAACTCAAAATGCAAGTACTGCATTGTCTGCAGTTGATCAAAGCACATACATAACCTTTTATAATTCTCATGTCTATTAACAACCCACTGAACATCATCACTGAACTATCGGGTATCTCATATGATTCTCCACACAAGGGGTAGGCGATGACACGTTTGCTTACATCAGACTGGCAGTGGTCAACGTACTGTCACCCAATTAGCGGAAGGTATAACGGCACAGCTGTGGGGAAACCAAAAGGAGCGGAGCCCCGCCTCCCATTAGTCTCTGTCACTAACTGAGGGGTGGTTAAAGGAATGTCACCCATCCCTGGATGTTTCTCTCCCCTTCTCCCATCACCGGGAATATTCGCCTGAAAACTAGAAAAGCCGAGAATACGGCGAGATGCCTATAAAAAGGGTTTCAGAGAGACAGACAGTCAGTGTTAGTGCTGGACGTGCTAGTGAAGTAGCGCCGTGCAACGGAAGCAACTACGTAATTGTGTACGTGCATCGGAACGATAACGGACGAACTGGTGAATCGTAATTGTGTGCATTACGTAATTTTGTGTAATTGGCAAGTGTTTAACTGTAAGTCGGTGGAAATAAAGAACATTTTTGAGTGGTGAAATTGGACTTTTCATTTCACGAACCCACAAAGTCACATTGGTGTCAGGAAGCGGGAAGACAACAGCACCGAACATTACAGTCATGGACGCGGCATTGGAAAAGATTTTGGAGAAGATGATGGAAATGTGGGCCGAATTAACAGCGAAGACGGAAGAAATGAAGGCCGAATTAACAACAAAAACGGAAGCGGCAAATAACAGCCTGGCCGCGAAGCTGGAGACTACAAATAACAACCTGGCCGCAAAGCTGGAAGAAATGAAGACGGCTAACGATAACCTCACGGAGAAGATGGAAGAAATGAAGGTTGCGAACGAGGCCCTCGCCACGAAATTTGAGGAACAGTTGGCCGGCGTGAGGGAGGACGTCACGGGACTCGGCAAGCGGATCGGCCAGGTGGACGAACGCGTCGGAGACCTCGCGAGCCGCGTTAATGAGCTGGAAGGAAAGGCCGACAACAGCGCCAAGTCCCTGAGCGCCATGGTGGAGGACGTCGTCGGCAGGAGGTTGAAGGATTTGAAGGCCGACGCACCGGGACGCGACATAACATCGCCGCGCGTCAAACCTCCCAAGTATGACGGCGCGTCAACGTTTGAGGTCTTCCGCCGCCAGTTCGACACAGTGGCCAGGCACAACGGATGGTCACTGGAGGAGGAGGCCACACAGTTAATAGCCAGCCCACAGGGAAGAGCCGCGGAAGTCCTAAACGCGGTGCAGACGACGGCGGCGCCCAAGGACATCTGGGAAGCCCTGGAGGATCGCTTCGGGAACCACCGCTTAGCCGCAGCATACCGCAGCCAGCTAAAGGCAAGGTCACAGCAGCCGGGGGAGACGCTGCAGGAGTTCGCCATTGCAATCGAGCAGCTGGCTAGCAAGGCCTTGGTTGACCTGCCACTGGAGTTCGTATCCCGGGAAGCCGCCTACAATTTTGTCGACGGGGTACGGGACACGGAGATTCGTCAGCGCCTAATGCTCGGCGAATATAAAACCATCCACGAGGCGCTGACAGCGGCATTAAGGATGGAGGCGGCCAAAATAACATCCATCCCGACGTCGAGAACGAGGAGTGTCCGCTACGCCGGAGACAGGAGACCAGCTGAGGGACGCCGGCGAACACCTAGTGGCCTGTGTTGGGGGTGTGGACAGCCCGGACACCTGCAGAGAGACTGCCCACACCAGGAAGAGCAGCCGGAAAACGAGTAAGGGCCGTCGTGGAGAGGGGCACGTCGGCGCCATCACCACCATCCCCTCGAGTGACACTGCGCGCCGTCAGCCGGCGTATGGATGACAGCCTCATCGCGGACGGTTGGGTAAGAGGAAAGCCGTGCCGCGTGCTAGTGGACACCGGGGCGGCCGTGACCATCATCAGACCTGACGTGGCGAAGGGTTTACCGACAAGGAAGCCAAGCCGGCCATACCAGCTTGTCACGGCATCGGGCGACACCTTGCCTGTGGAGAAGGAGGCCCTGCTGGAGCTGAACTTGGGACGGAGTGCCGTGCGTCTGTGGGTGTTCGTCGCGAAGGTGGCTGAGGAGGTGATCCTGGGACTGGATGCCCTCAGGAGCCATGAGGCGGCGGTCGACGTCGGCAAGAAGGTCCTGCGGCTTAACGGAGAAGAGGTTATACTCCGTCAACCCGAAGAGCGCCTTGGAATGTGCAGGGTCGTCTTGGACGAAGACGTGGTTGTTCCCGCGAGGAGCGAGGTGGTGGTGACGGCGCGACTGGAGGGCCAGAGAACCAGGAACATGATGCTGGACCAGAAGACGCCTGTACACGGACTATGTGTAGCCAGGACATTGCTGCCGTGCCGAGAGGAGGTGCCAGTGAGACTGCTAAATCCAACGGACACCGATCACGACGTCCAGGCCGGGACGGAGTTGGGAACGTGCGAGCCCGTAGTGAGCGTAACAGCAATCGACAAGACACAGGAGCCGGCGCCGAAGCAACACCTGGGGCCCCGGCTAGAAGGCTTACTGGAGAGGGCGGCCGACCACCTGACCGCAGAACAGCTGGAGAAGGTTCGACAACTACTGAGGCGATACGAGCGCGTCTTCAGCCAAGGCGATAGTGACTACGGCCGCACGGACAAAGTGCTTCACCGCATCGACACCGGAGACGCCCGGCCTATTCGGCAACCACATAGACGCGTTCCGCTGGCGAAGCAAGGGGCGGTACGAGACATGCTGGAGGACATGAGATCCAGGGGAGTGATTGAAGAGTCTGACAGCCCTTGGTGTTCCCCTGTAGTCTTGGTGACAAAGAAGAACGGCGAGCTGCGCTTCTGCGTAGACTACAGAAAATTGAACGCCGTCACCCGGAAGGACTGTTTTCCCTTACCCCGGATTGACGACACCCTGGACACGCTAGCTGGTGCACAGTGGTTCTCGACCCTGGACCTGAAGTCGGGCTACTGGCAGGTAGCTCTAGACCCGAGAGACAAGGAGAAGACTGCATTCTCGACGGGCCAAGGGCTCTGGCAGTTCACGGTTATGCCCTTTGGCCTCTGCAACGCACCAGCTACCTTCCAGCGCCTTATGGAGTCAGTGATGAGAGGGCTGACTTACGATGCCTGCCTGCTATACCTGGACGACATCATCATCGTCGGGAAGACTTTTGAAGATCACCTCGAGAATCTGAGTAAGGTGCTACAGAGACTGCAAGCGACCAACTTGAAGCTGAACGCGAAGAAGTGCCAGCTCTTCCGCAAGGAAGTTAACTACTTGGGCCACATAGTCTCGGCAACCGGAGTGGCCACAGACCCGGAGAAGACACAGGCTGTGAGAGATTGGCCTCGCCCAAAGGATAGGAAAGAGTTGCGCAGTGTCCTGGGGCTGTGCAGTTATTACCGCCGCTTCATAAAGGGGTTCTCCAACATCGCAAAACCCCTCACCCGCCTGACGGAGGAACACCGGCCTTATGTGTGGACCGAGGACGCCGAAAACGCTTTCCAGCACCTAAAGGAGACCCTGTGCAGTGCTCCAATTTTGGGTTTCCCACAACCGGGTGGCGCCTTCATTGTGGACACCGACGCCAGCGACCATTGCATTGGAGGTGTCCTGTCGCAGATCCAGGACGGCCATGAGCGGGTGATAGCCTATTACAGCAAGACGCTATCCAAGGCAGAGAAGAACTACTGCGTCACCCGACGGGAGTTACTGGCGGTAGTAAAGACATTGGAGCACTTCCACAAGTACCTGTACGGTCAGCCATTCCACCTGAGGACTGACCATTCCGCCCTAACCTGGCTATTGACCTTTAAGAACCTGGAAGGCCAGACAGCACGTTGGGTCCAGAGGCTGCAGGAGTACGACTTCACCTCGGAACATCGTAGAGGGAAGAGCCACGGTAACGCAGACGCCATGTCCCGAAGACCCTGTCCAGAAGAGTGCGGCCAGTGCACAAGAGTGGAAGAGAAGGAGCGTGCCGCAGCAGTCCGAGTAGTTGTGGCAGTGCCTGCTGAAGGCTGGGATAGCGCAGGCCTGAGGAGGGAGCAGCTGGCGGACGCAGACTTGGGGCCACTCTTGAGGGAAGTGGAGGCAGGGATGAGACCAACCTGGGAGGACATCGCACCGAGGAGCGCCACCTACAAGTCGTACTGGGCCCAATGGGACTCGTTGAAGACCAGAGAGGGCGTGCTGTTCCGGGTATGGGAATCACCCGATGGGAAGACGCAGAGAGAGCAGTTGGTACTTCCCCGGAGTAAGGTCCCGGAAGTCCTGGAGGAAGTGCACACCGGGACTTCGGGAGGACACCTGGGAGCGAACCGAACGATTGACAAACTACGGCAGCGCTACTACTGGCTGAGGCTCCGAGCAGATGCTGAGAGATGGTGCCGTCAGTGTCACGTGTGCGCGGCGAGTCGTGGCCCCCAGACGAGGAGCCGGGGTCGCATGCAGCAGTACAACGTCGGAGCGCCATTCGAACGGATCGCCGTTGACATTGCTGGACCGTTCCCAGTTTCCGACCGAGGCAACAAGTACCTGATGGTGGTCGTGGACTACTTCACCAAGTGGCCGGAGGTGTATGCCATCCCAAACCAAGAGGCAAAGACAATCACAGACTGCCTCGTGGAACAAGTGTTCTGTCGATTTGGGGTGCCGTTAGAGCTACACAGTGACCAGGGTACCAACTTTGAGTCCAACCTAATGAAGGAGGCACTACAAAGGCTTGGGGTGAACAAGACTCGCACTACGCCTCTACATCCCCAATCGGATGGCATGGTCGAAAGGTACATCAAGACCTTAGAGGAACACCTGAGGAAAGTTGTGGCCAGCCATCAGCGAGACTGGGACGTCAAGGTGCCACTGTTCTTGCTGGCCTATTGCTCGTCTACACACGACACAACTGGGATGACGCCAGCCAGCCTAATGTTCGGCCGAGAGTTACGCCTCCCTTGTGACCTGGCTTTTGGAAGCCCTCCGGAAGCGAAACAGCCAGCGACCGAGTATGTGGAGAACTTGGTGGACCATCTCCACGACATGCACGAGATGGCTCGCCAGAACATCCAGAAGGCGAGCGACCGCATGAAGACCAGGTATGACAGGCAAGCCAACAGCCAAGGGTTCCAGCAAGGTGACCTGGTCTGGTTGTACCGTCCTACCCGGATCAAGGGACGCTGCCCGAAGCTCCAGCAGCCATGGCAAGGACCGTACCGGGTGGTGAAGAGGATTAACGACGTGGTCTACCGCATCCAGAAGGTTCCCCGAGGAAAGATGTTGGTGGTACACCTGGATCGACTAGCCCGCTACGATGGTGCTGTTCGGGACGACCAGCTTTGAGGAGGGAGCAGTGTCACCCAATTAGCGGAAGGTATAACGGCACAGCTGTGGGGAAACCAAAAGGAGCGGAGCCACGCCTGCCATTAGTCTCTGTCACTAACTGAGGGGTGGTTAAAGGAATGTCACCCGTCCCTGGATGTTTCTCTCCCCTTCTCCCATCACCGGGAATATTCGCCTGAAAACTAGAAAAGCCGAGAATACGGCGAGATGCCTATAAAAAGGGTTTCAGAGAGACAGACAGTCAGTGTTAGTGCTGGACGTGCTAGTGAAGTAGCGCCGTGCAACGGAAGCAACTACGTAATTGTGTACGTGCATCGGAACGATAACGGACGAACTGGTGAATCGTAATTGTGTGCATTACGTAATTTTGTGTAATTGGCAAGTGTTTAACTGTAAGTCGGTGGAAATAAAGAACATTTTTGAGTGGTGAAATTGGACTTTTCATTTCACGAACCCACAAAGTCACAATACTGACGTCACTTCACAAACACAACAACACAATATTAATTATTAATTTTTAGATGAGTCGTATTTATTACACATCTGCTTCACTTTCGTACCTATTTTGAGGACATTTTTCGCAAACCATCGTTTGCATCTTTGGCTCTTATGCGACTAAAGCTTGATCCAGTGGTGTGGGTAATTCTGGGGTTGCTGCTGCCATCTGTTGATTTAGTGATGAAAAGATGGCAGCAGCAACCCCAGAATTACCCACACCACTGGATCAAGCTTTAGTCGCATAAGAGCCGAAGATGCAAACGATGATTTGCGAAACAAGTCCTCAAAATAGGTACGAAAGTGAAGCAGATGTGTAATAAATACGATTCATCTAAAAATTAATAATTTTTCGCTTCACTGTGGTGTTCCAATACAGTTAAATCTCAACACAATATTAACTTCATTTTACAAAAGCACCATTCTCACTGTGGTATACAAGAGTAGGAGGAAGGAAGGATAGTCTCTACCTGCTCAAAGGTCAATGCTCCTTCTCGTATTTTCACTACCAACTTAACCACAACCTACTACACTGCAAAGACTCAAATTTGAGACACCCATTAGAATACAACCATCTAATTGCAGATTTTAAAAAGAAAGAAAATTCATCTTACAGGAGCTAAAGCATATTCCCATGGAATCACATTTATAAAGATGGTTTTGTTTACAACCAATAAGATGGAGCAGGAGCTACCTATAAATTCAATGCCATAGCTGGGATTTGAACCACAGATCTCCCAATCTCCATCTGGTTGCTCTTAACAACTGAGTTACCATGGCAATATGCCAGCATGATATGATTTCTCCACTCTATTTTTCCTGCTGAACTACTAGAAGATCTCATATACAGTGATAATGTATACTTTTTGTGGCAACTTACTATGCTCTAAGTACTTAAGTTCCAGGATTCATACTTTAGACCACTACTAGCTCAATTGATGGAAATGAATTGTACTTCCACACTAGCCATAGAAGATTTGGATAGGTAGAGTCACACTAAAAAATTCAATGTCACAACTGGAATTTGAACCACAGATTTTTCACCAATAAGAGTTTTAAGAAGAGTAACTCTTTTTAATAAGAGTTTAACAATGAAGCCTGGGACTCAAGTACATACAACAGTAAGTCGCCACAAACGATGTATCTCGGATACAAGAGCCCCTAGTGGTTTACTGGGAAAATATATATGAGTCAACCTATTTTCAGTCCAAAAGAGTCTTAGCTAAGCTGCTACAATCTGAGTCATGTAGACCATACTTCAAGAAATTCAAACTCTTACCTCTCTTTTGCATAAACATTCGGTGTAAAAAGTGTTCGTACACATAAGAAATTACACTAAAATTCTTGGAGAAATAGGAATGGGATGTTTGGCAAATTTATAAATAAATTAATCATGTCCAGTAAAGCATTCATGTTGCATTTGGTAATATTTTAGATAACAAAACATATAAATAAATTAATTATTTTTTCTTAAAATTAAAAATATGCTATTATTTTGCACAAAAAGTAATGGTACACCTACGATTTCAATAACATTTTTATAATGTATACCATCATTCAGTATTTGATAGGCTTTCCTTTTGCTTTTATAACTATCTCCAGTCTCTGCGGCATTGATTCCACTAGCGCTCTCTTGTTTTCTTTGATTCAATTATGTCCCATTCTATTTGAAGTGCCTGTTTTAATCCTTCTTTATTGGAAATTGAGTGATTTCTGATTTTCCTGTACAAAATAGAACACAGATGTTTTATAGGGTTGATATCTGGTGACTGGGGAGGTGTATGAAGTAGTTCTGGTGTATTGTAAAGCAGCCACAAGTGAGTATTTCCAGCTTTATGTTTGGGGTCATTGTCCTGCTGAAACATAAAATTGTTCTCAAGACCTAGTTTCTGGGCACTAGCATGGAGATTTTCCTTTAAAAGGACCATATACACTTTATGGTCCATAGTTCCATCAATAAAGTTCAGTCGACCCACACCTGAAGTGGTCATACACCTCCACACCATCACGGAGCCACCTCCATGTTTTACTGTAGGCACTACATGTTTGGGACGCAGCTCTGTTTTTTTCTTGCGCCATACCGTACACCTTCCATCGGACCTAAAAATATTCAAATTACTCTCATCGGAAAATATCACTTTATTCCAGAAGTCTATTCCTTCATTTCGGTGCTCTTTTGCAAAATTCAATGGTTTTATTTGATTTTTTTTACTCGCCCAGAACTTTTTCCGGGGTACTCGACCATGATATCCAACTTCTCGATAAATATTGTGAACGATGCTGGCCAAAAAGTTTATACCACTTCGTCCCAGATCCGCAGCTTACTCACAGCACTGATTTTTGGATCCTTCGTTATTTCATGCAGGAAAACTCTTTTATCTTGCTCTGTTAACAACTTTGGTCTACCGATTCTTGGCCTGTTTTGCACCGTTCTTAAAACACAAAACCTCTATTATTGTCTGCATGGTGGAGCGAGGTCTGTCAACAAGATGAGATATTTTTTGTAGTGATTTGAATTATGGAGTTTAACAACCAATTTTCTTGTTTCTTCACTGGTTTCTCTGCACTTGTTCCCCATTTTGACATTCCTGTGTGTTTGTTCGCTGTTGACTGACGTCTGACCCCGCTCTGTTTCATATCACTGATATCTACAGGTAAGCTGCCAGGTGAATGTTGGCTTGTTAAGCCTTTGAGCTTATGTTCTCAAAGCACTAATGCAGGTGTACGATCACTTTTTGTGCTTGTTTTAGACGTCTTTTTGTGCGTTTTATTTAATTTTTACAATTATACACATCACATTGCAGTTCCGTTTGTGTACTTGTGCAAATAAGTGTTTTGTGTTGTTGTCTTGTATATTACATATTTCTCAAAACCCGTACTTTTTGTTTGATGCACATTCTAATGCAAAACAATATAGGTGTACGAACACTTTTTACACTGACTATACGTAAATTATGATGTAAAAAAACATTCAACAATATCCCCTTGCCTAAATAAAGATATACACAAACACCACACTCGCAGACAAAATGACTTTTCTTCAATCATATAGGGGCCAGTTTGGAAATAAAAATATTATTTATGCTGGATCAAAATACTTCAACATATTATCAAACAGACTGAAGTCAGCAATATACAGAAATACTTTTAAAAAAGAGCTCAAAATGTATTTGTTAACCCATTGTTTTTATAATGAAGATGAGTTTCTTATCCGTAATGGAATTTAAATCACATTTTAAGCGTAGTTGAGTTTTTGACATAACAGTATGCACAGATTTACATTATCAATGTTTAGGTTAATTTTATAAACTTGTATTCTTTATCCATGACTGATGTCATAAGAACAATTGTCTATATGTGTATAGTGTTATTTTATATTGTAATTATTTTGTATTATAAACTGACATGGTCTATGTAACACTGTTTATGTGTATACTAGAGGACTGAAAATAAATAAATAATAAATAAATAAATTGGAGAATTTAAGGTCAGGCCATGTTGGCCATGGTAGCTCAATGGGTTAAGAGTGACTGGGTGGAAACCAGGAGATCCGTGGTTCAAATCCTGGCCATGGCATTGAATTTTTCAGTTAAAATCTGTCCAAACCCTTAGACTATACACGGCTAGTGTGAAGAAATGATTAATTTCCATCAATTAACTTAAATAATATGACTCATTTTGCAGATCACTAATTTGAATCTTCAGCTAATTTAAGTTTATCACTATTTATTTTATTTGTGAATATTTTAACAGATTATGGTGATGATTGTATAAAGCATTAGATAGATCGAGTCATAAATGCTCAGTTGGTAAGTAAATTTATCTCACCTCGGGATTCTTGCAGTAGTGTTCACATTCCAATGGCAAAAGGGTTAGCAGATAATAGTAAATATTTGGTAGATAATGATTATCTGGGCTTGTAGGCCGTGGTCTAGCGGAAAATCTTCTTCCAGACGTTTCATTTGAAACTGTGCCGAACATCTTCAGTGGTGTGGCCATAACAGTCTCGTTGTACTCTCGGCTGCGGCTGATATGGAGTCTCTCGATTTCACTGGATTTTTATATGCCTTCTGAGTGGGCAGAGCCATCTTCTGGCTGGTGTGCTCCTTCGTGATAGGTTCGGCCGCTGCGTGGGCTGGACTATGGAGGGGGCTGCTTTTATCAAAAGTGGTTGGTGCCACTGAGTGGTTGTTTATTGTAACTACTGCTGTTGGTGATGTACGAGCCTGGGTTTGTGTCCGGTCGGGTTTCGTACATGTGTTCCTTAAAGCTGGATACCAAGCCTTATTTAACCCCTTGGTTTCTTCTTTCCTGTTGAAGTTATTTTTATGTTTAAAAATAGCTATGGCTTCCCAGCTTAAACGAGCATAGTAATAGATATCAGAGGACAGAACGGTTGTATCAGCGTATTGTATGATGTGTTCCCCTGGAAGAAGATTTTCCAATAGACCACAGCCTACAAGCCCGGGTAATCATTATCTACCAAATGACTCCAGCCGTGAAAGCCTACGCACTACAATAGTAAAATAGTTTACTGATATGGAATGAAAATACTTTCATGCAACTCACCTTTGTTTGAAAACATGAATGCAGTGCAGTTAGAAAGGGGTGCTTTGCAGCAAGGGCAAGAATACGTTTTTCTGTCATAGTACAGTCTACATCGTCATCTTGAATGATGACATCCTTTTTTAGCACCTTGACAGCATACACTTCATCTGTGGAACCTCCACCAGGAGCTTTGCGCTCTGCCAGCATAACTTTACCAAAACTGCCCTTGCCTAAAACTTTAATAAAATGGAAATCTTCTAGTCCTATCTTGCGCTCACGTCTCTCTGTTTGGTCTGAACCTGTACGACCTGAAATAAAAATGTTAACACTCATTTAAAGGCTTGCTTTAACAAGGTACACTTCACTTATGCATGACTGGAGGAATTTACTAACAGTGACATCAAAATTAACTGGAAAAAAAAAAGAAGCTATTTTTAGTCGGTTTTTTGACACTTCCTCATTTACATTTTAATATTTTTGAGGGACTAGTTCCAGAAGCTGTTGCATCCATTTTCAAAACACTATCAAAAGACAAAACACTATCAATACTTGTATCATTGAACAAAAGACTGTTTTCAGTAAATTAAATGCCTGGTCAGGAGATGGTGAGTATAGAAAATTAATTGGTTCAAAGAAACACAACTACTTAACTTGATTATAAAGCTGTATAGATCTGTGCCCTTTAAGTCGGTGGATTTCCATTTCTAAAGCCGGTTTCCAAGAGGAGCTTAACTGATATCCAGTATCACGATTAAGCGTGCTCCTCTCGGAGGAAATGGCCAAAGCCTCTTTAACTCTCCGCTCCCAGTAACTGTTGCATTTTGGTCATCTCCCGAAAGTTGGCTCTATGGTCGTTATCAAACCATACATGTATATCTTTACTGGTTGATTTTATATGATTATTTTAAAAGTATCATGCTTACAATGCCACTGGTAGGATATTTAAATCTGATTGCTTGGCAACTTAAAGGCATTTAAATACAATGCAAATGGGTTAGTAAGTTCCACCTTGTATTAGCTCTTACAGTTTACAAGTTATATAAAAGACATTCAGCATGAAGTGGACTTCAGAGCACTTTCACAGAAAATTCAAGATGTACATTTCATCTGTCATGAAAATATCTTAAACATGTACATTTTAATCAACATCATCAAGAGCCATTTTTGAGGAAAAAATGTGGCACATCATTGGAAGATCAACTTAAATGCCAAATTTGTAATTTAACTTTTCTTTTGGGGTTATACTTCTCTCTCTCCTGCATGCACACACATGCACAGACTTTTTCATTTTGGTTTACAGGAACTGCAAAACATATTTCCAGTTGAATCTTGATATTAAATTAATTGTTCTAATACTTCCCCTACTTATATATAACAGAGAAAGTGATAAGCTTTTATTTGAATAGTTTGTAGAACTATTAAAAATAAATGACAATGGACAGAGAAAGTTATATACTACATGAATTTCTACTACATGTTAATTGAATTATTGTATCCAGAAGGGATAGCACATCTTATTAAAAAAAAGGAGGGGAGGGGGCTGCTATATGCTGACTTTGGTAGTAGCTTGGTACCTCAAAACAATGCCTTAAATACTGGAAAATTCAAAGCAAAAACAAAGAATACCTCTGAAATGTTAAATGCAAAAAAATGAACAAATTGCATGAGATTAGGGAGATTGTGAGACAATATGACATCCATAGTGTTCTGAAACTGTGCAATACTTTAAATATTTTCTTATTTCAAATTCCCATAGTTTGTTTTATTTATAATATTTTACATTCTACAATTTGAGCACAACTAAAAACTGATTACTGTAGTATTTGAATATACTTAGGTAGAATCTAACTATAAAATGCCAAAATTTGATTAAATCAGAAATGATCAAAATATTTTCAGCTGAATTAAACTGTTACTAACTTTTATGATTGGATCAAAATTTATTTAATTCTAAGGCGCTGTTTCAAAACAAAAGATTACTTTGGAATAAATGGGACACATATTGTCACATCAGCAATAGCATGCCTACCGTTGGGTTGCGTCACCATGAGACAGGAAGGACCCACCTTCTCCAAGACAGTAATAGCTGATGTCATAAGGAGGAAGCAAGTCTGCCATGAGAGATTAACTTGTCCTCAAGTATGGTCCTAAGAGACATCACATGGCAGAGGTGGACTGTGCTATTATTACCCAGATACTGTTCATAGCTGTTGCAATACATTCCAGAAGGTAATTTGAGAAGCATATATCACCAGAAGCTTCTGGTTGCACCCGACAGGTATATAAAGCCAATGTGAGGCCTGGCTTACAGTAAAGAATGTTTGATATAGGTTTGGTGTGTGTTTTGAGCTTCAACTGCAGCTCCTGGTAAGGAATCACTACAGCACCTCAAAAATCAATTGGACACTGAGTTGCACACAGAAGTGTGGTATGCTCCAAGCTGCTTGGTGAGGAATCATTGGGCAATGGAACAGGCAGCGAAGCAGTTTACGTGTGAATATCAGAGTTGTGTTCAGAATTGGCATTCAGCTCTGTGTAAGAGGTGGATTTGTATGCATGTCAGAGAGATTTCTAGCAGCATGAGTTGGAGCATGCTAAACAGAAGGTGACTGCAACTTAACATTGGGCTATGGATTTTAGTGACAAACAACCATGGGGTGAACTTTTGTATTTTTTGATTTTGCCACAATACTCCAAATTTCATGTGATTTAGATATATATGTCCACAAAAATATTCACACACTACATTTTTCTGTAAACATTGCATTTTTTTTTTAACAAAGTATCTATAATTTCTTGCACAATTAGACAAGGGAGACTTATATTTTGAAATGATGCTTCTCTTATGTTCACCAACGTTAAGCAAAAGTTTTAAATGATTACATCACAATTATATCCAAAATAAATATTCCTATTGCCATTGTATACCTTCTATAATTTCTGATGAGTCTTTATTTTTATCGAGATTCTTATCATCTTGTCCCTGTGTACTGTCATTGTCTTCTTCACCTTCTTCTGAAGTCTGTCCTGAGGTACCTTCTCTTTCCCTTCTTTCTTCGTCTAAAGTTCCAGTTCCACTATCCTGGTCACCTCCAGACTGTACGCTGGATGAGCCAGATGTCTAAACAAAGAGAAACAACCAAAATATTAACTTCACTTTTGTGTTCAGAAAGGGTTTTAGTTAAAACTTAAAAATAAATATAAAACACCAAAAGCAATGTTTGATCTCTCTTGAACACAGACAACGGCACCTGGTGAGTTTTATAGAGTATATTTTGATTCTAAATATTGACCCAAACGTGTTTAAATAATGCAAATCCTAGATTGTAAGGAAATAGAATATTAGAAAATCATGTCTAATGAATGTATGTTAAGTTATTAGTAATTGTGCATTTAAGCTTTATTAACTGAATGCATTAACTAATAACTGGGAGCAACAACTTTCTCCGAAATGTTCCTGTTGATTTCCGGCATTAAGGTCTGCCCACTTTTAGTTTTACACTTTTCAATTTTACATCACATTTTTGTGATGCACTGCATTTAAACCACAAATAAAACTCTAACTCTTTAGATCTGGTAGAAAAAAATCAAAGATATAAATTTGGACAAAAATGACAGACTGGTTTCATTTGATGTCACATCTTTATTCCCAAGCATACCAACAGAAAAATTATAGACTGTTCCTTTCTTGGAAGTGTTGAAAACAGTGTTGTTATAATAAATTAAATTTAAAGGGAATTGATTAATGACACTAACATTGTTCCGGAAAAATTTAAAAGTAAGTGTTGTTTAGTGTCATTAATCGACTCCCTTTAAATTTAATTATAGACTGTATTAAAAAAAAAGGGCTAACTGCAATAGAAGTAGAAGAATACATTTCACTAACAAAAATATGCATTGAACAAAACTTCTTCAGCTTTAATGCAAAACACTACAAGCAGAAATCAAGGTTATCAATGGGCAACCCACTTTCACCTCTTTTGGCAAATTTATTTATGAGTACATTTGAAACACAAATTAAAAGGGCCTTCTTCCCATTGATCTTCAAAGTTTGGTATAGATATATTGACGACATCTTTGCAATAGTGCCGATTAAACATTTAGATGATGCATTAAAATTACTCAATCTGCAAGAAAGGACTACCAAATTCACAATAGAAAAGGAAATCAGTGGACAACTCTCTTTCTTGGATCTAAATATCATCAGGAATGACACAAAAATAAAATTTGGAATTTACAGGAAACCAACACATTCAGAAAATTACATAAAAAATAATAGCCACAACCCAATTACACATAAACATGCAATAATAAACAGCCTTACACACAGACTAGTCAACATACCCATGGAAAAAGAAGAATATTTCAAAGAACAAAAAACAATACTACACATAGCAGAAGAAAATGGATACAACAAAAGTTTGGTGTTTAAGAAAATTAGAAAAGCTAAACTAAAGAAAACCATTAAGGAAGCAACCACATTTACAAAAGAAAAAGAAAGCAACAGCATATTCAGTTCATTCACATATCACCCAAAAACTTTTAATAAATTTAAAAAGATCTCCGAGGAACAAAATATCACCTTGGCACCTACTAACAGACACTCAATTTTAAAATTGCTAAATTCAAAAACAAAAGATGAAATCCCATCAGTTAACAGATCCGGAATATACCAAATAAGTTGTAAGAATTGTGAAAAATGCTACATAGGTCAAACTAAAAAGAAATCTAAAAACCAGAGTCAAAGAGCACTTTAGAAACCTCGGACTGAAACAAGAAGATAAGTCAGCAGTAGCATTTCAGTTTTGGACATTGATCCAAATCCAAAATTATTAAAAGGAGTGATAAACCAAAATAAACTAACAACATGGGAGAACATATTCATATGGAAAAATAAGGACCAAGTTATGAACTTTGACATCCCACCAGTATATCGAGATTTAAACTATATTGGAACACCACAGTGAAGCGAATTAATTATTCATTTATAGATGAGTCGTATTTATTACACATCTGCTTCACACATTTATTACACATCTTACGTAAGTGAAGCAGATGTGTAATAAATACGGCTCATCTATAAATTAATAATCCCACCAGTAAATAATTTGACAAAGAAGTTCATAGTTCCACCACCAGAGAGAGAGCAGACAACAACAGAAGCTAGTTGGAGAGAGGTTGAAAATGGAGTCAATAACCTTTGAAACTAGTTCCTCAATAATATAAGAAAAGTGACGAGTGTCAATAAACCAACTACAAATGGTATTTACGATTTTAACTTTTTTTGAATTCTAATTAATATTTCTGAAACTTAACAAATAACTTCAGCCCAAGGCCATCTATAAACTATGTTTTCAGTAAAAATGCAATTTTAATGAGCTATGTCAAACCATTAACATATAAACTTTTTATATGCTAACACTACTGTTACGTGTATAGGCTGAATTAGATTTGGAAATTTCGGTATTCTGTAAAGGGTATTGATCCTAACAGAAATGCATGTCAAACGTAAATTCCGCTGACTGGCAGTCTGTTGGCATAAGGAAATAATTCACAGGTGACCCAGGCTGGTTCTGCTGATCAAGAGGAAGTAGGTAACAGGCTTAAACATTTCCTCAATAACGCAAAAATGCATGATTTATAGTTAGTGGGAATCGCTGAATTGACTTTTTGTAGAACCGCTATTTAAGCCTGGTAAAGTTAGCCCTCAGGGTGAAACGTCGTAGGGATGCCAGAGGGGACTCTATGTCGGTTTATCTGACAGTGTTTCTACGAATACCATAACCCCCGCGGGACTCAGCAGATTATACTTCTTCGGACCAGCCATACACCCAACACATCACCAATGGTAAGATCTTATTAAATCATTATGTCACCAAGTACTACCAAAGCACCCCTGGTCTCTTCTAGACCCAGGAAATACTCTGTATAATTACTAGATTTCTTTAAATAGAGTTAGTCGGCTCAGGTTGACTGTTTGATGTTTTATTTTGCTCTACCATCCCTATAGCTACAACCCCAGTTGTAGATTAGGTTTGTAAGTCTTTCCTCCCCCTTACAATCCTGGTGTGCAACATGTGGTGTTCGGCACCGGGTTTCGAATCCTGTACCTTGGTACCTCTCGTAATTCCTATCAACACCCCTACCTTCACACATCATGTGGCGGAGGCTGCCGGTTTCTACCACCCTTAAGGTCAGAAATATGGTTTCGATCCTCGTACCTCCAAACCCCCCTATCTTCATGTAATAGTATGGCAAAGTACCAGGGTGTTCCATTTTGCAATAGTTAAATAATGATTTTCGTACTTAAAATTCTCTTAAGTTTGCTTAAATTTTATAGCTACTTTTATTAAATATATTATTTTCAAGTTTAATCATAATAGTATCTTGACTACCCTCCCAACCCACCCTAACAGAGTTTAGATTATTTTACAAGTGTGAAATCAGTTTTATTGTAATTCACAAATTACTCTTGTTATTATAATTTTGTCACATATAGATTTTCCAATACCAGACATAATAAATAATGTCAAACACTATTTTTATGTTTTCTAACTTGAATAACTTTTTTTTTCTTTCTTTGCAAACTCAAAGATTAGAAATTTAATTCTGTTTGTTCATTGATTTCAGGTTAAAATTGTGATAATGATGCAATCTTTTTGTGTTATGAATACAGATTATTAATGCATAGTTTTTTTCAGGTTTATTGCTTTTGCATTTTCTTGTGTTGTTGTAATGATTGGATGTTTTATATTGGCATATGTGTTGTGTGTATTTGATGTTTTGTGCTGTGGACTGATTTCATTAACTTTTGTAAGCACTCCTAAGTTATTGTATAATTACCCCTATATTGACTTAACTTCCCAGGTCACAAATAATAGAACCACAACTCAGCAAATTTGTAAACTCACACCGGACCAGCAATTCTCTTTTAATAAGTTAGTTTCAACTCATTGCCTTACCTCTGACGACATTAAATATTTTCCCCCTGATGTTCTAGAACCTTGGAGATCTATGCACAAAGTGACAGTTAGAACCTCCCGCCGAGTTCGTAAATTATCACCTGTTTCATACATCCCAGACAAACGAAGAAGTTTAAGTGTAGGAGATTTAACAGAAACGTCCCCTGACATACAAACTCATCCAACCCCCTCAGAAGCATTCTCTAAGTCGATATTTAATGATCAAGTCATGAACGCTTCGGTTCCTCAGAACAGTTCTATAACTAGCAAGGACATAAACATTAAACCTGCATTATCTGTCGAAATGCCGTACGCACGGCCGTTTATTGACCCTGGCGTGTTTGAAGGCAGACTCGGACAGGACATTTTTGCTTACCTCTACAATTTTGATACTATAGCAGCAGCTAATGGCTGGGATGACCACGCAAAAACACAATATTTACCATGTTATTTACGTGGCGCTGCAGCCACTTGGTTTAAAACATTTGCTCCCCGACATACACAGTATACCTGGACAGACTTAAAGTCCGCTTTACAACAAGCTTTTGTGCCAGCAGCATACGAAGATGTAGTAGAATGTCGGCTTAGGCAAAGAATGCAAGATTTGGCCGAGCCTACAGAACAATATATCTATGATGTTCTAGCCCTATGTGATCAAGTGAACCCCAATATGACAGAGAGAGAACGCTTACGTCATGTTACCCGCGGACTTAAACCATCCTTACTGGAGCAAGTGCTCCCTGCAAACCCACAGACTGTAAACGACCTAATCACATTTGTCCGTAGGATAGAAACAGCTAGATATCTGGCAGGACAACGTGTAGACTTAATGCAGAGACCTACATCGAGACCTGTATCAGCCATTAACGATGCCAATGCATCAGACCCCATTGACACGTTGACTGAAGCCGTACAAAAATTACAAAAGCAAATACAAAGACTTCAATTTTCACACAATGACAGACATAGTACATCACCTCGTGGACACGTTCGCGGTGCTAACTTTGGCAATCATTTTACACGTGGTTTTTACAAAAAACGCGGAACTAATTTTTCTGGGAGACCCCCTAATGCTAAACAAGATGTCAGCTGGCAAACAAACAGTAGAACAGCTGATGCACGGCCCGTGTGCGTCGCATGCCACCGACAAGGCCACACAGCGATAAACTGCAAACTTAGGCAAAGTCACCCAAACGGGCAAAGGACGTCACAGGAGTAAAACCTGTGGCGCCCGTAGCAGCTAATATTCCAGATTTTACAATTGCACATATTCGGCCTATGAATGTACTTACGACTCAGGGTATTGCAGCTAACAACCAAGTGATTAGTATATTGTTTGACACCGGCAGTGCCGTTAGCATAGTGCATGAACGTTTCGTAACGTCACTCGTATTTCCAATATCTAATAGTTTACTCCTTCGCACAGCAGACAACAAATTACTAGACGTTGGTCATTCGACCCAGTTTCAGTTTCAACTTGCAGGAGTACAATTTACAGAAGAATTGCTAGTAGCACGAGAGTTCGCTCACGACCTCCTGTTAGGAATGGACTTTTTAAACAAATATCAAGCTCTTATTAATTTAGCTTCTTACGATATAACTCTTAAGACACCTGACGATAGCACAGTAAATATACACTGTGGCGAGAAACAAAACTGTCACTTGGTTCAGATTACAATTGAACCAGAACAGGACCCTGACACTGTAACTAAGGCATATTGTACACAGGACACTCGTATACCTCCTTTCACTTCCATGAACGTACCAGTAAAAATTAATCTTGATAAACCAGGACAAATTTTGTTAGAACCCAGAGATTCGATTATGCAAAAGAAATGTTTACAAATTTCACCTATCTTATTCGATAATGCAGGACAATGTTCACTACCAGTACATAACAATACTGCTGAACCGAAAGTTATTTTTGCTAGAACAACCCTTGCCAATGCTTATGAAGTAGCCCTTATACAGGCTTCTAATTGGTCTTCTACAGATTCCCAACCCATCGAGCTTAAAAACGCTAAATTTAACATTAATTCACAACTCACTTTCGAACAGAAATCTCAAATGACTAGTTTATTACAGAAATACCGTCATGTATTTGCTACAAAGTTGCAAGAATTAGGCCAAACAGATATAGGAGAATTCAAAATAGAAGTCACAGATGAAACACCCATAAAACAAAAACCATATCGTGTATCTCATGCACAAAGAGAAATCATAGATTCTCAAATTAAAGAAATGCTAGATGCCGGGATTATTCGCGGATCCCATAGTCCCTGGAGTTCACCCGTGGTCTTAGTTAAGAAGAAAAGTGGTGAAATGAGATTCTGTATAGATTATCGGAAGCTTAATGCAGTCACAAAAACAACTTCCTACCCCCTACCCCTCATAGATGATTTGCTTAGTTACTTAGGCAACTCAAAATGGTATTGCAGTTTGGATTTGTTAAGCGCATATTTTCAAGTTCCTATTGATGAGAAAAGCAAGAAGTATACAAGCTTCGTTACAAGTTCTTCCCAATATGAGTTTAACAGACTAAGCTTCGGACTTGCTAATGCCCCTAGGTTTTTCTCAGAAATTTCTCGTAAATTATTGGGTGATCTTTGTTATAAAAAAGCTTTAGTCTATTTAGATGACATTGTTGTTTTTGCTCCAACATTTCAGGAGTTATTAACAAATTTAGAAGAAGTCTTTCGTCAACTATGTAAACATAACTTCAAACTAAAACCAGAAAAATGTTTTTTTGGTATGTCAAAAATAAAATTATTAGGCTTTGAAGTATCCGCTAAGGGTATAGAACCAGACAATGATAAAGTACGAGCTATTCAAAATTTGCCAGTCCCTAAGACTACTCGTGACGTTAGAAAAGTGCTTGGTTTATTTAGCTTCTATAGACGTTTTGTCCCGAATTTCGCTTCTATTGCCTCACCTCTCCATGAACTAACTCGGAAAAACAAAGATTTTGAGTGGACAGCAACGCAACAAGACTCATTCGATAAATTAAAACAGTTACTAACAACTGCCCCAGTATTAGCTCACTATCAACCAGGAGCCTATTCAGAAATTCATACTGATGCCTCTACGTCAGGAATTGGTTGCGCTCTATTGCAACGCATAGATGGCGAATTGCATCCAATTGCTTACTGTTCACGTTCTCTAAACAAGCATGAAAAAAATTACAGTATCTCGGAACTAGAATTGCTAGCGATAGTATACGGCCTAACACATTTTAGATCATATATTTATGGTTTCCCCGTCAATGTTGTAAGTGATCATCATTCCCTTTGCTATCTTCGTAACTTAAAAGACATCACAGGAAGACTAGCACGCTGGGCTTTAAAACTCCAGGAATATGATTATTCCATCATTTATAAATCAGGTGCAAAACACACGGACGCAGACGCTCTGTCCCGTTTTCCAGTGGATAAACCCAACCCCTATTTAGTGGAACAATTGGACGACTTGCCAACTTGTCTATTAACACCAGTTCAAGTAGCAAATGAACAAAGAGCTGACCCCAAGCTGCTACCCCTAATAACTACGTTAGAAAATCCCCAATCCGGCTCACCTAGGTTACAACGACAGGCAAAAACCTATACTTTACAATCAGGAGTCCTGTACCGCAAAAATGCAGGAAGTTCAGGACCTTTGCACTTATTGGTCATCCCTGATCAGCTGAAACACGAAATTTTAATATCGTGTCACTCAGATCCCCTGTCAGGACACATGGGATTCCAGAAAACTTTTACAAAAATTAATTCCAGATATTACTGGCTTGGGATGAAGAAAGACATTGAAAAATACGTCCGCACATGCCAATCTTGCCAAGGGCGAAAAGGGCGGACAAATGTTAAACCAGCTGGTCTTTTACAGCCAATTCCCGTTAATAATGTCGCAGAACGCTTTGGCATTGACCTCATCGGTCCGATTCATCGTTCCAAACAGGGTAACACTATGATTGTTCTAGCAACTGAATACTTTACAAAATGGGTAGAAGCTCGTGCTATTCCTAAAGGTTCTGTAGAGCACGTAGCTAAATTTGTGTTAGAGCAAATTATCTGTCGGCACGGTTCCCCTGCCGAGCTCTTATCCGATAGAGGTACTGTGTTTCTAAGTGATGTAATGAAACACCTCTTAAAGATCCTGGGCGTGCACCCGTCATTTACCACAGCCTATCACCCAGCCTGCAACGGACTTACAGAACGTGCTAACCAGACTGTAATCAATATGCTATCACATTATGTGTCAACGGATCAACGAGACTGGGACACAGCACTCCCGCATGTCATTTTCGCATATAATACGAGTAAACAAGAAACTACGGGAAAATCACCCTTCTTCCTCTTGTATGGACGCAATCCCACCCTTCCCAACGAAGTTCAACTAAGATACACCACGGACAACCCCTTTGTCCAAACTACACAAAAGCACATTCAGATAGCTCGTCAACTAGCTAAGGAAAGGATCAGGCAAAAACAAATTAAGTACAAAAAAATATTTGACAGAAAAAGACGCACCATTAAATTTCAACCCGGACAATTAGTGAAAGTATTCACCCCAACGAGAATGAAAGGCAAAACGACCAAATTGCTTCATCGGTATCATGGACCATTTCGCATTGTGGAACAAACAAGTCCCGTAAACTACCGCATTAAAAATGTTACTGGACGAAAGAAATATGATAGTATCATACACGTATCAAGACTACATCCCTATTATGCACCTTAATAATTTATTGATATATCCATTTATAGAGTACCTGTCACAATTGCATTACAATGACTTTAAGATTGAGCATGCAGTATTACTCCCTATATGATTAAGAATGGAAGCAAACCGAAAGAAAGAAACAAACAAATGTTTCCAGGTCTGTCTATCTCTATCTTTCTCCCCTCCAATGTGTTCAAATGTTTTTCTTTCCCTATTTTCTTTCTCCTAGATAGCTTACCACAACAAATCCAATATGGTTTTCCACTACTTTTGCAATATTTCATATAAATTCTCACTCAATAAGATGATTCTACGATTAATCCAAATTCCTAGAATTCATAACAATCCACACAAAAAGTAATCAAATTTCAAAAACTGTCGGTCTCTATCTTCCTTCCTCTTAGATGTTAAATTTTGTTTTGCCTCATCCCTAATGGCCAAGGGCCGTGAAATCAACACAGTGGTACGTTGTTTTCATAAAAAGAGAAAGAAAAAAGATATGCTCTATAGAATTAATAACTATGATCTGATTCTATGACCAATCTAATTTCCCGAAAAAGCCCATAATACTTCAGAAAAAAAAAAAGACAAAGAATACATAAAATTATTAAAAGTGTGCCCTGAATTAATATTTAGTACCTATAATTCTCACTTAATGAATGGCTTTACATGAAATTTAAATTCTGCGTTACGCTCTTGCGAAACAGGAATCAATTCTTTTCGTAGTTACACATATGAATGTTTACCTCACCCACTCATGTTAAGCAATTCCAAACCTTGGGAACGCATTATACCTTCTAACAATTTATAAATAACGAACCACCACACTCAAAATACAGAGAAAAATGTTCGTTTACCCTCACATGTAACTCCATTTACAACTCTCGATGTGCTTAATCTCATTCAAATTTTTTTTCTGTCTCTTGATTATAAATTATCTTTCTAAACCTATAATTACAATGGTTGGTATTTCACTGACCTGATTTGGACCAGCTAGCACGTTATGCCATTCTATACAAACACAATAATTGACATTAAGTTCAATAAAATAGCGCGCGACGTATTAAGATGACATTCACCTATTAAACGATGGAAAACGATTTAACACACTGTTACTTTACTGCATTTTTCTCTTCCAAAATTATAAATATGTAGAACTGACCCACAAATCTAATAATTAACATCTGCACACGCTATTACGCGGTGCTCATGAAAATAGCACGCTGCCGACTTTCATAGGCCAGCAAAAGCTAAAGTACTGACGTTGCGATTACACTGTGAAATATGAAACTTTGCAAGCTAAACGTTGATCGACAGGAAAGACAGACGTGTTCACGCTAAAGAACAAACTTCCATCGTGGATAAGTCCCGTGATTCATATCTGACACATTATTTATATTTTCAAGCAATACAACGTTATAATCATAGTTTCTGAATAGGTATTATTTCTAACACGTATTAATATTATTTTCAGCAAAAAGCCCCTTCCTTCATCCGTTATTATAGACAATTAATTCCTTTCTAAATCATCACTCTTATGAATGATTATTCGGTTATACTCATTACTTCCCGTTACTATAAACTTTTAGCAATGTCTCGGCAAATGGATTCCCCAGCATTCCTCCTCTGGAACATTCGCCGGTATGACAAGGCACACATTCAGCCCTTTTCTTACTCCATCCCTTCCGAGAAATAAAAAAAAATAATAATAACAACTACACCAGCGGTACACCGTGTTTTTTTATTATAAATCATGTCAATGTGACCTTATATTCTCTGTGCTCAGAAGTTATAAGTTATGATCATTGCAACCAAAGGCTTAGGATTTGTGAAGATAACGTATGCCTTTGACCTTAAGAACAACCGCGAGGCGTTCTTATAGGATATTTTAAGTGTTTATAGATTATATTAGTAATGTGTTCTGTTCCGAATCCATCGCAAGATTTTCGGAAACAGTTTTAGTGAATATGTATGCATATACCATGGTATCTTCAAGTTTCAAGCTTTCAAGCTATAAGAGTTTTTTGTATGAGCGACAGAGGGTACATCCTTTGGTGTTCGCGAGACCCTTAGGTTGTGTATGCCTCTCATGGTGATATGATATAGATAGAGCTGTCATAATATAAAATGGGATTTGTCACGCAAGTGTTTTCCCTAGTTAAAGCTATATAATTACTGATCAGTGTAAATAAAGAAGTTTTGAAGACAAAGTTGCATTAATGTTTAAGTATGAATGAGAGCTGCGCAGCGTGAATGTGAAGTTTTTGCTGTGGGGGAGACGTCCCTCAATCAGCTTATAGTAAAGAATGATGCTAGTATGAAAGAGAACAAATCAACGCAAATCCTAAGATTTAATAAATAATTGTATTAACAATGATGATTCACCAGCAAGGAAAATGATTGAAAGAAAAATAAATAAAAAGAAAAGCACAGAATTTTTTTTTAACTAAGGTGTTACCTAAGGTTCTAAGTCATAGAACTCAGCTGTTTCCCCAATTCACCTTTAAGTATTGATAAAGAAATCCATGACTTATATTTATTGTTTATCAAAGCAGACTGATCAACTTGATTAATTATCGTGGTATGCTATTCTAAAGGTACTTCCTCTTACACCAGTCAGTTTCTCTATCATTTATTGAACTTTTGATTCAGTGGCCAGCACATAACTCAAATACAGCCTTTGACAATATTTATTATAAATCTGAGACATGACCAATGACCAAGATTAAACTAATCGTTATATCAAGTTCTGTTTACAGGTCACAGCACGATGAGATCTACAACCTACAAACCCCCTCCCTTTCTTTTGCTATCACTCATAATTACCATGCTATAAAAGCATGCCTAAATTTGTTAGGGATTAATAAACAAGAGAAGATTTAATTATTTCATTTACAAGACAACCCAATGCACTATAATTTAACACTTGTTTTTAACATCCAGTGACAGTAAAGTACATCATAGCTCCGGATAATAAGATCGATATTGTTTATCGATATCTTTGATCACACTTTTTTTGCGAAAAGAAGAAAATAAACATTATACCTCTTGGTTAAACAATCAGTGCTAAACCAGCAAATGTCAGAGTTACTTTTGCTATATTTATGTAAAAACATAAAGTCATAGGATATCCTTATAGATTGTAAGATGATTGTATAAACGTGACCTCAATTAGCATGTATTATGAAGGTATGTTATGTAACTCTAGAAACAATTACTCCAGTATCATCAAGATTTATTGTAACAAAATAGAAAGACATGGTTAACTCTGATATTTGACTGATGTTATGACAACAGTAGACATTTGTTAGGCGTAGGTCTAATCCAGTATATCGACGCTATTATGGCAATTCATTAGACATGATTTTTGTAAATAATGCCCTATAATTTATAACAAGTACTATTCTTTAAACGAACTCCATTTTTCTTTAGCCAAATTGGTATCATTATTGCTACTAATTATGTATAATTCAATTGTATGATGATTTTATGAAGAATACTTGTAATTTATTCCAAGTTTATCGCTAATGTGTGAACAACCATACTTAAGTGGAACATCTATGCAGTTTTTATAGGTTATTTACTTATGTCATTCAGCCATAAGGCAAACATAAAATTTCATTTTTTTTACTCTATAAACTTTAACCAATTTTTTTTCTGCCTTTTACCTCTAAAAATGATTCCACATATATTCCATACATGTTCCATTTATGTTAATTATATATAACCATAATTTGTAAATAGATATAAGAAATATTCATTTGGTAATGTGATACCTGAAAATCCCTTTCATTTAATTATATTCCCGTGGACTTCAACCCATCCTCACCCCATAGAAATATTCTTGTGCATCAATCCTAACTCTGGATCATTTGTTTTTCTGTTGCGGCATGGATGAACAAACACGTCGAAGCATCAGGAAACATCACCACCATAAGGAGAAATCAGAGGAGACACCTGGGTCCCTAGCAGTTACTCTTTCCTGGGAGAACCAAAGAACCCCAGATGACCAAGTATCACATCAGGAGTGGCACCCAAGACTATTCGCGTTTAGAAAGGCACTTAATCTTTCCAGAGGACCTCCTCAACTTCATGGACTCATGGCTTTCGCTGTGAAACCCTGGGTAAAAGCCAAAGCAACTCTACCCAGCAAGCTTTTACAGTGGCTCAAATACAATAACTTATAAGTCACTCTTTCGTGTTCTCACCTGCAAGAACTCAGACCCAGCTGAGGTAGGCGAGTGTAAGCTAAGCGGACTATTTAAAAAAAAAAAAAAACCATAAACTCCACTTTCGAACTTTTCATCGGCTCTTCAGTACAGACTTTTCCAAGCATTACCAAGGAGCACCGGACGCTTGAACACGATATCATATAAACAGTAAGCCACAACCGAGGTTCTTCATCAGCTTCCCTGTTCTAAAAGACTAAGTACAGACTATCAAACTGGAGCAGGAAGCACATTAAACTCTTCTCTCTTTGAAGTTTACATTACTTGTAATAGCTAGGGCCTTGTTAGACAAACTTAAAGTAGTAATTACAACCCTTCAGTGACCAAGTGTTGTGAAGTGTCTCCCAAAACTATAAACTCATAGTGGTGGAACAGTGTGTTTCTATGGAACTATGGACTTCATTCAGCGTGGGATACTTCGAAACCAACCCGCATCTATTCATTCCCATTTTCCTGTCCTCTGATTTTCTTTTTCAGGTGTTACAATTATGACTTTTCAAAAAAAAAAAAAAAAATGTGTACATGTAAATGTTTGTATGCTCTATTGCCTATGTAAGTGTAAATTATTATTGTATGTATTTAAAATTTTTTTTTTGTTACCAGTCGTTTGGATTTGCTGAGGGCAGCAAAATCTAGGCGACGGGGATGTGTTACGTGTATAGGCTGAATTAGATTTGGAAATTTCGGTATTCTGTAAAGGGTATTGATCCTAACAGAAATGCATGTCAAACGTAAATTCCGCTGACTGGCAGTCTGTTGGCATAAGGAAATAATTCACAGGTGACCCAGGCTGGTTCTGCTGATCAAGAGGAAGTAGGTAACAGGCTTAAACATTTCCTCAATAACGCAAAAATGCATGATTTATAGTTAGTGGGAATCGCTGAATTGACTTTTTGTAGAACCGCTATTTAAGCCTGGTAAAGTTAGCCCTCAGGGTGAAACGTCGTAGGGATGCCAGAGGGGACTCTATGTCGGTTTATCTGACAGTGTTTCTACGAATACCATAACCCCCGCGGGACTCAGCAGATTATACTTCTTCGGACCAGCCATACACCCAACACATCACCAATGGTAAGATCTTATTAAATCATTATGTCACCAAGTACTACCAAAGCACCCCTGGTCTCTTCTAGACCCAGGAAATACTCTGTATAATTACTAGATTTCTTTAAATAGAGTTAGTCGGCTCAGGTTGACTGTTTGATGTTTTATTTTGCTCTACCATCCCTATAGCTACAACCCCAGTTGTAGATTAGGTTTGTAAGTCTTTCCTCCCCCTTACAATCCTGGTGTGCAACACTACAATTGAGATTTTATTTATGGACGCTTTTTAAATGTTATGTTTCCTAACATGCCATTTTATATTGGACATGAAAGACTACTTAATTTTGTGAACAGGCCGCTTTATCAGGCTTGATAGTGGATTTGCAAAATAGTTCATTATATTATATAATATCAAAGGTAAATGAAGTTTAGTCATTAATCATAATTTATTGAATAGAGACTAAAGTTCAATGCACTGGTTTATCTAAATGCTACAAGACTTATTAAATATTAATTTGAGGCTTTAAAAGTGACATTAAAAGACAAAATGAATGCCATGAATGTACAAGTATGCAAACAAATTTAAAGGCTTACACATTTTTTAATCAAATTTCACCAAGAAAATATAATAGTGAGTGAGTGAGCAATAAGTTTTAATTTGTGAAAGATAATAAATACAAACTAAACAGAGAGTTTATGAAAAGTGAATTAATCACATTAATTGAACATTAGTTAGGTTTATACTTCCTCACTCACTTCTAAAAAGTTTGAACATGTTTTGGGAAAGTTAGATCCCATCCTCAGCTAACAATTGACTTAGTTGTTCAACTAATGAACACACTGTTCATTTGAAAAACCAAATGACCTATACCTATCACCTCACTGCCACTTTGTAAATGTAACTACCTTACCCAGTACATTCAAACCCAGGTAGGTACCACAGGTTCCTGTCTTATTGGAAATAATGTTCTGCTAAATGACAATACTGTCACGTATGCTTTGGTGAGATGAAGAAACTTAATTTATTTTAAGGTTTTATTTTAAATTTTAACAGCATGAGGTTTACAATTACTTTCTTGGAAGTGTTGAAAACAGTGTTGTTATGATAAATTAACTTTAAAGAGAGTCGATTAAAGACACTAGACAACACTTACTTTTAAATTTTTCCGGAACTAGTTTCAGAGGCTTTGCCTCTATCATCGGCCGGCTCTCGACTGATTCTCGTTGGTGTAGCTGACGATACCTTGTCACAGGTCTCCTCTGGTGGCGGCTCAAGGAACTTGCTGAACAAATCCTTCTGGGGGATGTCGAAATTGAATACTTTGTTCCTATTTTTTGAAATGAAGATTTGTTCCCATGTGGATAGTTCTTGTTTTCCTGATGTATGTTTCAGTAGTTTTGGTTCTGGATTTATGTTGTGGTTTTTTTCCCAAAAATGTGTGGCAACTGCTGATTTTTCTAATTGTTTATATTTTATGTTTCTAAAGTGTTCCTTTGCTCTTGTTTCTAAATTTCTTTTTGTTTTTCCAATATAAATTTGACTACAGTCATTGCATTCAATTTGATATATACCAGATTTTTTGTTTGATGGAATGGCATCTTTGATGTTTGAGCAAATTAGGTTTTTTAAGGAGAAATGGTTGACTGGTGCTAGTTGAATATTTTGTTTTTTGAAGACTTTTTTGAATTTATCAAAGGCCCATGGATGGTAAGTGAATTTTTTGAAAATCAAATTAGTTTCTGTAGATGAGAGAGTTGTGGTTTCCTTTAGTAGCTTCTTCTTTTTTGCTAAGCTCACTTTTTTGTCCACTAATGATTTGGGAAAGTTATTTTTTTGTGCTATTTCAATTATTTTGTTGTATTCTGTTTTGTATTCTTCTGCTGTGAGAGGGATGTTTACCAGTCTGTGTGCTAAACTATTGAAGATTGCCTGTTTGTGGGATCTTGGGTTGTAGCCATTAGCTTTTATGTAGTTGTCTGTCTGTGTTGGTTTTCTGTAAATGCCAAAGTTTAGTCTGTTTTTATTCCTCATTATTTTTAGATCCAAAAATGGTAAATGCTCGTCTTTTTCTATTTCTACAGTGAATTTGATGCTTTTTTCTTGGATATTTAAAAGTTTTAGTGCATCACTGATGTGTTTTTTTGGTACTATTGCAAAGATGTCATCTACATATCGTTGCCAGAGTTTGAACATCCAAGGGAAACCTTTGTTGATCCTTATTTCTAATGCACTCATGTACAGATCGGCCAGGAAGGGTGATAGTGGGTTGCCCATTGCTAACCCTGAAGTTTGGTGATAATATTTTGTTTGAAACTGGAAGAAATTTTGTTCTATGCATAATTTGGTTAGTTCAATGTAGTCTGAAATTTCAGATGATGCCATTCCAAGTGATTTAAGCCATTTTTCTATCAACGGTGGGAGTTGATTAACTGGTATGCTGTGAAACAGTGATTTAACATCAAATGAGACTAGTGTGTCCTCTTCTTTTAGTTCAGTATCCTTAATGTGTTCTATAAGTTCATAGGTGTTTTTGATGCTTAGGCTGTCGAATTTTGGAAATGAATTGAATTTGTTTGTTAGCCACTTTGCAAGTTTGTATGTTGGTGAATTTATACTGCTAACTATAGGTCTCATTGTTATGGATGGTTTGTGTATTTTGGGTAAGCCATAAAGTCTAGGTAAGGTTGGGTTATCCGGTTTAACTGCATATTTGTTTGGTATTATGCTTGATTTTGCTATTGTTTTTTCATATGACTGTATGCAAGTTTTTAGAGGATTTTTGTTAATGGTTTCATATTCGTTGTCAGTTAGCATTTTTTCCATTTTTTCAATATAATCTGATTTTTCCAACTTATTTCCCTATTGAATTTAGCTGTACATGAGTGCATTAGAAATAAGGATCAACAAAGGTTTCCCTTGGATGTTCAAACTCTGGCAACGATATGTAGATGACATCTTTGCAATAGTACCAAAAAAACACATCAGTGATGCACTAAAACTTTTAAATATCCAAGAAAAAAGCATCAAATTCACTGTAGAAATAGAAAAAGACGAGCATTTACCATTTTTGGATCTAAAAATAATGAGGAATAAAAACAGACTAAACTTTGGCATTTACAGAAAACCAACACAGACAGACAACTACATAAAAGCTAATGGCTACAACCCAAGATCCCACAAACAGGCAATCTTCAATAGTTTAGCACACAGACTGGTAAACATCCCTCTCACAGCAGAAGAATACAAAACAGAATACAACAAAATAATTGAAATAGCACAAAAAAATAACTTTCCCAAATCATTAGTGGACAAAAAAGTGAGCTTAGCAAAAAAGAAGAAGCTACTAAAGGAAACCACAACTCTCTCATCTACAGAAACTAATTTGATTTTCAAAAAATTCACTTACCATCCATGGGCCTTTGATAAATTCAAAAAAGTCTTCAAAAAACAAAATATTCAACTAGCACCAGTCAACCATTTCTCCTTAAAAAACCTAATTTGCTCAAACATCAAAGATGCCATTCCATCAAACAAAAAATCTGGTATATATCAAATTGAATGCAATGACTGTAGTCAAATTTATATTGGAAAAACAAAAAGAAATTTAGAAACAAGAGCAAAGGAACACTTTAGAAACATAAAATATAAACAATTAGAAAAATCAGCAGTTGCCACACATTTTTGGGAAAAAAACCACAACATAAATCCAGAACCAAAACTACTGAAACATACATCAGGAAAACAAGAACTATCCACATGGGAACAAATCTTCATTTCAAAAAATAGGAACAAAGTATTCAATTTCGACATCCCCCAGAAGGATTTGTTCAGCAAGTTCCTTGAGCCGCCACCAGAGGAGACCTGTGACAAGGTATCGTCAGCTACACCAACGAGAATCAGTCGAGAGCCGGCCGATGATAGAGGCAAAGCCTCTGAAACTAGTTCCGGAAAAATTTAAAAGTAAGTGTTGTCTAGTGTCTTTAATCGACTCTCTTTAAAGTTAAAGCATGAGGTTTCTTAATAAAATTGAATTATCATTTGTGGGTGTAAAGATGTTGAACTTCATAGCAGGACAAAGGACGGGATATCCTTAGCTTGTCAATTTGCAGGGCAATAGCAGTGCTTTTATGTGGAACTCAGCAGTTCTGGGCATTGAACCTAGCAACCAATATAGAGGATGGATTGTTCTAGAAGCCTTAGAAGGATTTCTGCTGATCTAATGTGGAAGGTCCCCAGGTTCAGTGTGTTGGCCCCCTCTCTTCAAGGTTATTTGTTCATACTTATAGCCGTGGTTTTCAGCGGGCATGTGGGTAGTCTAAGGTGAATCTTTACTGCAGAGGTGTAGTCTAAATTGAATTCTTCTGTAGGGGTATGCCGAATCTCCGTCATCAAGCTGCCCATCAGTGGAGGCCTTACTTGTTCACATCTGCACCAATACGAGACACATCCCCGTAGGTAAGCTTCACCAAATAAGTAATACATATAATATTTCACCCCAATGCCTCTTCAAGACTTTGGCGGGTTCTGTACTTAAAACCCAGTTTCTTATCATACAAGGAAACTAAGTGTTGTCTCTTTTACTCTCCTCTCAACTGCCCCATCCTTGCCCTACCATCTGATCTCCAGCTATGCACCCCCAGTCATCCCACCCCTGGGGTGCGACAATATTATGGTATTCTTGCTCTGATAATATATGTGTGCCTTTAGTGCTACTGCTAAAACGGTAGCCTATTTTCACTTACATGCTGCTGAAGTCACATAAATCTCAATTTTGCTGCCTGGTACCTACCCTGTTTGGTCTTCGAGCACGTCCCAGGTTATCTGTGGAGAGTCCTAAATCTGTCAAGATTTGAGCCATTTCCTTTGTGTTAATCCCACAGTTGTTGGCCACATTCTTCTGACATCGCTTATGTACATTCATGTTGCAAACTAAAACAAAGAGATGGATTATTGCTTATAGTAAAGGAGGCAATAGATTGTTTTTTTCTATTTTCAACAACCAGAAGAATATTAACCTGGGATAATGGGTAGGAGAATTCATTTGCTCACATTAACAGTTTCATCCATGCTGCCAACCATAGAGAAATTCAATACACCAAATAGTATAAACCACTAAAATTATACTAGGAGTCGACTGAGACATCCTGTAATTACATACCACAAATTTTCTTTCAACATGTTTCACCTCCACTTGAAGGCAAAATGCACTAAAAGAAAAGTTGTTGTATGTGAAGACGAGTGTCTCAGTCAACTCATAGTATATTTGTAATTAGTATAATTTACTTATGATGCAATAGCTGCCCCTTGCAGAGCTACAACTTATTTGGTTGGCAACCCCAACTATGTATAAATGCTTGCATGAAGACAGTAGGAAATGTTTACTGGTGCATTTCTTTTATTAGCATTCTTGTCATAGAGGACTTTATTTCCTTAATCTCTAAGCTTATTTAATCTATTTTAAACCATATTTTGTATTTGTATTATGACCTCCAGCTAAAAACTAACATTTGCTAACTCCTATGGTGAATAAAACTTACTTACTTGCAGTACAGCCAATATAGCTTTCAAATTCATCTATTAGTACCGCAATTGTTAACAAGATCAAAACACATAACTATATTACATCACGTTCTGGACGTTCTCGGGCTTCAAGCCAGGTAAGAAGATGTTGTGACACTGACGTTTCGGGAGCGTGCATCTCTCCCATCTTCAGGATGCTATTTAGCTCCCGAAACATCGATGTCACATCATCTTCTTACCTGGCTCAAAGCCCGAGAATGTCTAGAACATATATGCCGCTAGGAAAGATTCAGCTCATATTACATTACATCATAATTGTTTCTGTTGACAAATTCTCACATCCTTGAAGGATTCTAGGTCACAACAATATTATTTACATAACTTGGAGCCTATTAGACATTTGTCGAACAAGTAGTGAACGTCAACATTTTGAAAGCTTTGTATATTATTTCAATCTGTTCACGTTTTGTTTTGAGTTCCAGTATTTAGGAGATATTTTGGAAAACAAAGTTAAAAACTGTACATTTTTATCAGACTCCGCAAACTGGCTAACATTTCTATCCATTTCAACCAAGCTAGATTCTGCTTAGCATTTGTTACACTCAGTAATAACTTAAGGCCTGTTTTAAACAGTCTGCATTCACGATAAAAAATTAAAATAGAAGGCTATATTTCTTAAATCAAATTGCAGACATTTCAAATTTGTAAGATTTTAATATTCAGTGTCACATGAAATCCCATCTCCTGCATGACAAACTCAAGCACAAATAATTACAATACAGCAACTGTTTTGAATGAGAGTTTATTAGTAGATCAATAAAGCTTTGGCCACTGCTCCATTATGGTTTAATTCCACCTTTAATAGTAAGCAAAGTTTATCCATGCTTTAGAAATATTCATTTGCAATTTTAATTTCAAGATTTATCTTAATCATCTCTAATATTGTACCAATTTGAACTCTGTATGTGTAGTAATTTGCACAATAATTTTAAATGTTTATATTTTCATCTATTCTGCCAATTTCAGCCATGTTTGAAATTTGTTGACAAAATTACTTAAATTCTTATACATAAAATTTAATTCTACATTTGTTTATGCATGTGATACAAAGTGATGTTAAGAATGCTTTAAAGTAGTCGGCACATAAAAACAAATGCACTGTACAAATCATCACTTCAATAGTTAAGGTATTTCAAGTATAGCTTAAAAAACTGAAGCTATTGATAACTAAATAAAAGTAAATAAATTATAATATATATCAGTCAGTAAAACTTCACTTATCTTTGATACTATAACTTTTTGATCGACTAGTTTTGAAAATCAATAATTTGCAATCAATCATTTTTTCCATCAGTTTGTGTTATGTTGTTGCAGAAGTTGGCAATACAATTAGAAACAATCCATTACCTAGTGGCAACAACAATAACATCAACAGTCATGAGCTTAATGTGCAAATGATTGATCTGCAAAATTAGTCCTGTTCAAAAATATATTCAAGGTAAGTGAAAGTTTACTTGTTAATATTTATTATAATTTGCTTAAAACTATCCTGAATTCATAACCAAGACTTTAAGGGCATAAACTACACTTGGGTTGATTACCTCCACACTGCAATCCTTGACGAAAGAGTCCATAAAGGAGAGACCCACAATGATCACAAAATGTGAACCTTTTGTAATTGTGTACCACAAAACGATGTGGTATGTTAACATTAAATCGCTGACCCTGCTGCATTCCAGGATTTTGCTGCAAACAAACAATAATAATATACATTCTAAACACAAATTTCTGGCTTAGTAATGATCACCTGTTCTTATTGATCTTTCCAAGAGTGTTTGGAAATACAAGGTAATAAAGCTTTCTTTTTAATTTTTAAGCCTTGGCATAGATCAAAATTGTTCAATTTTAACACCACTTCTGAAGAGAATCCAAACTTAAGTTCATCAAGATATCAACAGAGATGCCCCTATCGCCTCCAAGGAGTTCACCAAATCAACATTCAACAGTCGATATTAACTGAAGATGTTAGAAAGATCTTAATAAAACACGTTCTAGGTAAACACTAACAATATATGGAGCACTGTGTACTAGTTTGACAAGTTTCTTGACCATTCTTAGGTAAATAACTATTCACAAATAATCATTACTTTTATACAGCTTCTCTAAACTATCCCTATGAAGGACTTATTTTTCTATCTGCTTGATCTTGATTCAGATAAAGCTTTGTAGTTATGGTTTCACAATGTATTTTATGTTGTAGATACAAGGATGGAGTAACCAAATCAATAGTCAGACATTTATAAGATGCTCATTATGGCTTTAAAATTCCACCCCCTTTCCACAAAATTGTGAGAAACAAGTGAATAGCAATATAAGTTAAAGAATTACAAGTAGTGAACAACTGAAACCAATGTTAACAATATCTCAGAAATGGCTGATGCCACAAAAACATTAATTTGAGATAAATTCTATGTTTTAAAGTGATCTAGATGTTTTGTACCACAGACTTCATCTATCTCTCGATGTTCCACAGTTATACAAAATTATTTCTGAATAAAGTAGAATTTTCAACTATTCCTAGGGAACTAAAAACACTTTAGTGTCACATAACGTATCTTCAATATATAGTATTTTAATCATAATCATTAAAGTAAAGCATAATTTGTGGTGCAACATTTTGGAAATGTTAAATCTATACAAAAAACGAATAGAATTCCTTTCTTGGAAGTGTTGAAAACAGTGTTGTTATGATAAATTAAATTTAAAGGGAGTCGTTAATGACACTATACAAAAAAGTAAGTGTTGTTTAGTGTCATTAATCGACTCCCTTTAAATTTAATTTAACGAATAGAAGTTAAAGAAACTGAAGCTATTGATAGTGAAGCAAATATAATTAAGTAAATTATAATGTCACTGTGTGGCATTGTTGTGCGGCTGGGAGCAGGGTGCATGGGCAGGAAAGAAAGAGACAGAGAGAGGCTCCAGAGCATTCAGTCCATTATTGTTGCCGAGAAATTTCTTGGAAGGTCTGCAACATTCTATTCTCTGTTTCATATAACCTTGCCCGGCTGAAATGTATCACTCCGCATTCAACAACCCTCCCCCTCGCCCTAATTGGCTAATGCTTTCGCGCCATAGGCCATAGGCGGTGCCTTCCCGTTACATTGAAACTGCAGTAAATGTCAAATGCCAGGAGATAGCTAAAATCATGCAAATAAGTATATGAAGGCATGCAAAAATACAAGTTTATAATGAAACTAAACTCACGTGTTATGGAGAATCTGGTAATGGAGTAATCCCCTCCATCTCGGATTCGGATTCTGATTCTGCAGTAACAGTTTCGCTGTCGGAACTCTCCGTAGGGTTTATAATTATGCTCTCTATTACGTTGTCGACGATGCCATCCAGCTCCCACATTTTGTTTTCTTCTTTGAGCACATGATGAATAGCCCTTTTCCATGTTTCGTCGCTGATCTCCGAAAATGCTGTGGTAAGCAATGGCCTGATATCATTCAACTTAAATGTTCTATTGTTTCTCGCTACGAATTCTTTAATTTGGCTCCAAATAAGCTCAATTGGATTTAAAATCCAGTGATATGGTGGAAGCCTGAGTACCTCATGACCAGCTGACCTTGCCATTTCATCGATTACGTATTTATCACAATCGCTGGCATGCTTTACTAAGTTCCAGTACTTCTGCCTTAATAAGGGATTCATTTACAACTTCATTTTTTGCACGCAGCCACTCAATAATGTCTTGTTTCTTCCAGGATGTATTTGGTTTCTTTTCGACACGAACGCTGTGGTAAGGAGCATTGTCCATCACAATTATGCTGCTTGGTTCCAGTTTTGCTAACACACTCGCAAACCACTGCTGAAACACATGTCCATTCATATCTTCATGGTAATCACCGGTTTTCTTTGACTCAAACAGTAGTAGACCATCTTCCACAAAACCACTATCACTTCCTATATGAGTGACAATCAGTCTTCGGCCTTTTCCACTGGGATTTTTTAAACCAGAAGACATACCTTGCAAAAATGCTTGTCTTTCAGTCTTAATAGTCGAGTCACGCCATAGTTTACTTGTCGTAAGCCCTTCATTCACCCAAGTCTCGTCTAGGTAGTGTATTTTGCGATTTGTATCCCGGTATTGTCTGATTGTCCTTAAATAACGTCTTCGCCACACAGCAATATCGCCTCTGTCTCTCAGTACATTTTTCTTGTCCCTTTTTTCATTCACAAACCCCAGCTGTATAAGCAATCTATACAGACTAGATCTGCTGAAATTTGGTAAATCTGCATCCTCATTTACAGCAGACAAAATTTTATTTATGTTAGGGAGTTCGTTTCTAAAGATAAAACTATGCACATGACGACGTACAGCAGTTTTAACGAACTCATCGCATTCTCCGAGCATGCACTTTTCTTTATTCCTGCGTTTGCCTGGAGTGGTAAGTTTTCCTGTTTTCTCAACTTCACGTCGCGATGTTCCTATGGACCTAACACTCACACCTGTAAGTTCGGAGCACAACTGTTCGACTTCCCTCACTAACAAAGACGGATTCTTCTCTGTGAGTGCATTAAACACATGCAACACAATTCTTTTTTCACCGCTTTGTAATGGCTTACCCTTACGATGCTTCAGCGAAAAACTGGCGGTAGACTCTGCCATTATACATATAAGTACATGCGCAATAAACGATGGATAAAATAACGTATTTCTCGAACGCGCACAGTACACCTTCTAATGACAATACATGACTAATCCAGTTCAGAACAAGGTCAGTGATAAAACTCATATAAACAAATATAAACAAATATATGTAATTCACTACCGCTAAAGCACGTGCTCTTGTGTAATCAGAAAGGCAGGCCTAGATGCAAAGGAACCTCCTCTTTACTTTGTTTAAGAATTAACATGCATTTCAGATAAATTAACTCTGTTGCGTAATATATTTAATTGAAACAGTTATGAAAGTAAATATTTGACAATTCTCTTTCAACATATAAAGATATATCACCATGTTAAATAACGAACTAATTTTTACCGCAAAACAGTCTCTACCAAACAGCAGCCAATGAGAGGAGATGAGGTCACGTGACCGTTAAGAGATTACCGGGCAAGCTTACGTGAAACAAGGTATAGAAACAATGGCTGGGGGTATAAATATCGGCAAGGTGTTAGAAGCGGCAGTTCTGTGTTAGTTATTGCAACAGTCGATGAACAGTCGAAGTGTACCACAGTGATTTAATTCATTTATTTTTGTGTGGTAGAGCACTGAGTCAGCCTTGAAGACAGCTGATTGTCAATTTCACATTTTTTTTATACTGCAGCAATAGTTGTTCTAAATTTCTGCAAGCCAGATTTTTGAATCTACGTAACCCACGCAATCACAATATTCAGTGACTAAACCACTTAATTCTAATATTAATATATATCACAACAGGAGTAACAGGACTGATTTTGCAAATTAAAACACGACTTGGATGCAAACAATGGAGGAGATAAACTGGTGCTAAGTGATCCAGCTTATGTCGATGTGAGGACGTTAGGAAGATCTTAACAAAATGCATTCTAGGTAAACAATAGCAATAATTGGAGTATGGAATACTAGTTTAACTCAAAATTATATTAATTTTGTGCTTCATTGTGTCATAGTCCTTACTCATTAAGAATAAAGGATTATGCTGGGAGCAAGGATTTTCTTGAAAATCTTCATGTTACACCCTTGGAAGATGCTGAAATTAAACACTTGGTATTTAACCGACTATACATTTTGCATTATGCTGTTCACAGACACAAACATGGACCTTTTCCTAAAAATTCTCTTTTTGGATTTAGGGATATGTTATCTTAAGAACTTGTGTTCAACAGTGGTTAGTAATTTTGTTGTTGTTGCATATTATTTATATTATTTACTTCTGTTGAAAAAAATAGTGTGCAATGGCTATACCTTAAATGTATTAGAGAATCTTGTAAGGAAGTATTCAGCTTTATCTTGTATTTTCAAACTCTTCCTCATTCTCCAATACTGCACTACACTGAGTTGGAATACACTATTACGTCACATGACTTAGTTTCTACTTACTTCATCCTGCGTGAGATCCTTCATTCCAGGGCACTTGGTGACTACTGACTGATGACAGCGCTTGTGAACCACGCATGTGCAAACTGCAACACATTATCATATTCTTTATAATCTACACAACATAAGTTGGCAAGGGCAAAATATTGTGCCAAAATGTAAACAAATGGAACACAGACATGCAATTAATATGCAGCTATTTGTACAAGTCACACAGCAAAGAGAATATAAAAAACTAAATGTTAATCTGATGTTAAGGTTTTTAAGCATTTTCACGCCACACATACGAGCGTTCTTTGCCTCAGAAAGCATATAATATTGTCGCGGCGACGCGCGCAAAGGTTCGGCACGGAGAGATAACAGACGGATAGTGTATCATGGAGATAAAGAGCTAGCCTAAGCAGATAAACATAGCGCAGAGATAAAAAGGTCTGCAGAAACAAATGAGATAAATGGAACATTCTGGTGACATCTTGATTGATAGAGGACATTCTGTTTCATGTTTGAGAACAGTCTAGAATTATCAATGCAGGTATATTCAAGAGATTGTGATATGCAGCGAGCAGTCGTAAACAGAGTTGTAATTGAAACTGGTGTGTGAACTCTTTGTTGTGGCCAACAACCTTGGTAGATTGTAACTGTGTATGTGATGTGATTCTGCTACTGTAAGGATCAACTAATCTCTGTTTCATATAACCTTGCCCGGCTGAAATGTATCACTCCGCATTCAACAACCCTCCCCCTCGCCCTAATTGGCTAATGCTTTCGCATCATACGCCATAGGCGGTGCCTTCCCGTCACATTTCGTAATAATTGCCGGGAAGATAAATAAAATCATACAAAAATCATACAAATAAGGATATGAAGGCATGCAAAAATACAAGTTTATAATGAACTGAGCAAATTGAAACAGAATGGCTGAGCAATGAAACTGAAAGAGTTTATAATGAAAGGCCTTCGGCCTTTTCCACTGGGGTTTTTAAACCAGAACACATACCTTTCAAAAATGCTTGTCTTTCAGTCTTAAAAGTCGTGTCACACCATACTTTACTTTTCGTGTGTTCTTCGTGTATATTTAGCGATTTGTATCTCGGTACAGTGTGGTTGTCCTTAAATAGCGTCTTCGCCACACAGCAATATCGCCTCTGTCTTTTAGCACATTTTTCTTGCCTCTTTTTTCATTCACAAATCCCAGCTGTATAAGCAATCTGCTGAAATTTGGTAAATCTGCATCCTCATTTACAGCAGACGAAATGTTACTTTTGTTAGGGAGTTCGTTTCTAAAGAAAAACTACACACATGACGACGCACAACACTTTTCACGTATTTTCTCCGAGCACGCACTTTTGTTTATTCCTGCTTTTTCGTGGAGTGGTAAGTTTTCCTGTTTTCTCAATTTCATGTCGCGATGTTCCTACGGATCTAACACTCACACCTGTAACTTCATAGCACAGCTGTTCGACTTCTCTCACTGACAAAGACGGATTCTTCTCTGTGAGTGTATTAAACACATGCAACACAATTCTTTTTTCGCCTGTTTGTAAATAATTATCCTTGCGATACTTAAGCGAAAAACTGGCGGTAGACTCTGCCATTATACATATAATACATGCGCAATAAACGATCAATAAAATAATTTAGCTCCCGCACTTTCGAATGGCGATGCATGACTAATCCAGTTCAAAACAAGGTCAGTGATAAAAGTCATATAAACAAATGTCACCACTACCGCTAAATCACGTGCTATCGTGCCATGTGCTTGAGAGCAAAGGAACCTCCTCTTTACTTTGTTTAAGAATTAACACGCATTTCAGATAAATCAACTCTGTTGCGTAATATATTTAATTCAAACAGTTACCAAAATATAAATTTGACAATTCTCTTCCAACATATAATGATATATCACCATGTTAAATAACGATCTAATTTTTACCACACGACAGTCATTACCACAACAGCAACCAATGAGAGGTGATTAGGTCACGTGACCGTTAAGAGATACTGGGCAAGCTTATGTGAAACAAGGTATAGAGTGTATTTTTATGGAAATAAAGAACATTTTCAATTTCTGCTAATTGGACTTTTAATTCTATGAACCCACAAAGTCACAGTATTCTAAACTCCCCTTTTTTACCTACTTGTTTAATTCAGCAAAATTAAGAGTTTGTGTGAATTATGATTTTTGTGACTGATAATCTCTGAGCTGCAAGACATTTCTTCAGACTTTGAATGAGTGTGTCACATGGGGCCAAATCTGGTGAATTTGGTGCATGTGATAGCGGTTCAAAGCACAGGTCACACAATATTCTGATTGCAACTGAAAAACCTAATGTGGACCCGAACTTCATAGCATTCTTCAACTGTTTCTATAAAACTGCAGAGTACTCTGTTGATAATTTTGATTTTTCAGAGATTATCTTGAATCACCCTCAAGGTATCCAGGAAGCAATGGCATTTTCTGCTGAAGATATACATTTGTCCTTATTTGGAGCACTCTGACCCTCTTGTATACACCATTTGAAGGGCTCATCTCTAAATACATGGCAATGAATCCGCATCAATCAGTGATATGTTGAAAAAAGTCAGTCAAATGTGTGAATATATGATCATTAATAAACAATGAGCCTATTATTCTGACAACTTCCTCACTTCCAAATTCCTATGAAAATGCTCTACTATTCATTCACTCTTAAGCTGATTTACATCAAAACACACCCACATGACCAATACACCACAGCATAACATGTAGAAGCACATAGGAAAGTAGTCTCATGCTGATAATCTAAATTTTAGAAGATTTATCCTTAAATGGTTTTATATCCTATACAAATACTGTTACTGATCGCATTGTTGCGTTGGAGCCATCGTAAAGCCAGAGCTGTGCGCATGGGTAGGAAAGAAACAGACAGAGAGTAGTTCTGGAATTTTCCGCTTTTCTGATGCCGTCGTGATTGTTATCAAATGGTCTGCTGCTTTCTAGAAACAATGACTGGGAGGTATAAATAGCAGCAAAGTTGCAATTGAGTGGAGTTGAGTTGTGTGGACATTTGAACTGTACCGCAGTGATTTCTTTTGTTTGCTTATGTGCAGCAGAGCATTGCGTCAACCTTGAAGACTGCAGTTTGTCAATATCATGCCTTTTTACTGCTACAAGGGTTGTACAAAGCATATTTTACTGTAATAAAGAGTGTTTTAAATTTCTGCAAACAAGACTTTTGATTCTACCAACCCACAAAGTTACAATACTAATGCTCATTCATGAACCAAGCAACAAGTCAGAACATACAATTTGTACAAATTATTTGATATCTGAATGTTCTTAATATATTGTTTCTGGCAGTTTCGGTCAGTGTTGCCAATTTACTTCTAGTTTTTTGAATGACTGTCTAGTTCGACAATTAGTCTTTTAGTTGCTAGTAAGAGATCCAATTCTTTTAAGAAAGCATTTAATATATATATTTTTATTAAAAAAAGTCACATGATTATTTTAGAAGTGATTTAGAGATCATTTTGTTCATTGCAGGCCTGCTTGCTAGAATCTGGTATCTTCTAGGGAAACTAAAGAAATGTGTTAGTCGAGATATGTTAATAACATCTTACTATGCCTTCTTTCATCCACATATACCGTATGGGGTTAGGCTTTGGGGTAATTGTGCTACCTCAAAAAATGCATTCATATGGCAAAAGAAATCTCTCGGACTAATTCTAGGATTAGGACAACAGGATACATGTAAGCATGTCAACATCTACGTGCAGACCATTATTTAAAAAAATTTAAAAATCTTAAAATCTTACCTTTCCCATGTATTTTTATTTTTTAAATTTTTTAAATTTACAAAGACAAATTTAATGAAAGGAAATGGCCACCTTTAATGACACAGTTCATAATCATAATACTAGACAGAATGGATATTCATGTGAATAGAAGTAACACAAGAGCTCATCAAAACAGTGTAATAAACCTAGGACGTGATTAACCCAATTGCGTCACATTTAAATGCCTGGGCAACTAACCATGAAATCAGATATAAATCCCCCAGCTCTGAGGGTGGTGACAGCTTAATGCTTAAAAAATCATTTAAAAGCAACCAATAATTATTTTTTGCTGAAAATTTACATGCACAATACTTAAGGCATAAACACACCAATAGTGTTGTTTTAATATTGCTGCTGTGTGTGATAAATCTCAAAACAATCCTCTAAATGAAGAGCAACACCACACTTTTTACACTGCCACACACTTTCACTTCGTTTACCCCTACTGTAGCACATGACACACCGTTTGGTCACTTTTCTCTTTTTTTTTTCAGTTGAGTGTATGTGCATAGGGAAGTGAGCCCGTGATTTTGCCTGTAGTCTCAAAGGGGTTGTGCTGGAAGAAGGTCAACCTCGAAACGAATACTCAGGCAGGTGCACGGATTCCAGTAGCTGTTGCGCAATTGTTGTTCTGAAGTCTGCATAACATGTCTTCTTCTTTCCCGTCATCTCGTAATACACAATGAAGAAGTTGTAAATACATATATCAAGAAGATAGAAAAATATTTTCCTATACCCCTTCACTGTGCGTCGCACTATGGGAAACAGAGCTGTCACTTGGTCCTGTAAATCAACACCTACCATCCCCTTCTGGTATTCAAGGGCACATTTCGGTTTTTGGACATTCTCTCTTGGTGTTTGGCCTCGTTTTCTTTTCATTTTTCCTGTCTCTGTGATGTCTGCTGATTTGTGTTTAGTGGAGAGAAAATAAATATCCTTATTATCTCTCCACCTCACACATAGGATATTTTTGGCACTCCATATCTCATGCTCCCCGCGCTTTAGTTTATTTGTGCAGATAGAATTCAGCTCTATGGTCGTTATCAAAACAATGCTCTGCCAGCCCAGACTTCTCAGGTTGCTTTAAACGAATGCTCCGTCCATGTTCATTTATTCTGGTAGTGATCGTCCTTCCGGGTTGTCCTATATACGGTGTCCCACATTCACAGAGAATACGGTACACTCCTGGAACTTGGAAGTCCAGTTTGTCTTTCACTGGTCTCAACAGATGTTATCTGATGCTTGCTGTATTACAGGTTTCCCTTTCCTAGCTCTGGTGATCGAGGCTGCTGATTCTGCTGGATAGGCTGACAATAGGCTGACATGGCAACCCCATATCAACTATATTACAGCGAAGCTGTCCAGAGTTATATATTTAATCAGAAATTTGAAAAGTCATGTACCTGATTCATATTTAAGAACAGCCTATTTTGCATTCTTCCACAGTATAATCTCATATGGCATTTTACTCTGGGGAAGCAGCAGTCATATTTCTACTATCCTAATATTACAAAAATAATTTAGGCTGCCGGTAAACGGGATGCAGGCTGTAGCGGTAGGCTTATCTGACGCTTGCTGTATTACAGGTTTCCCTTTCCTAGCTTTGGTGATCGAGGCTTCAATGTCATATTCAGATTAGCAGTTTTGACATAAAGTGAGTCTCAGGTGCTGTAATTCTTGTTTTAAGTGGCCAACAACTTTCATAGAGCCAACTTTTGGGAGACAACAACAATGGTCTTGTATCTTATGAGGTGCGTTCAAGTTATAACATCTCTTTTCTCAGGACTGGGACCAAATAGGAACTTCCAGTCTTTTTAATATACAGTGGACTCTTTGTGAATGCATGAGAGATGGCAGCACTGTACAGTGCATAGAACTCTAGTGACAGCAACGAGAGTTAGGACTTTTTTTATACTTAAAATGGCGACGTTTTCATTGCAAGAACATGTGTAATCATTCGTTTTCTCCATTTTCGTGGTGTGACGTCTATTGAAATTCATCGCCAGTTGAGTGAGGCAAGTGGTGATGGTACCATGGATGTGTCTAATGTGCATTCCTGGGTGCGACAGTTCAATGAAGGCAGCACATCCTGTGACAACAAACCAAGACAGTTGCAGACATTGCCTCCAAAACTGGCATTTCCGTGGGATCTGTGCACACAATCCTGCACGAAGATCTGAAAAAGCGAAAAGTGTCTTCCAGGTGGGTGCTGATGGATGATCACAAGGCTGTGCGCCTGACAAGTTATCAGGTCATGTTGACGCATGATGACGGCATGAATGGAACTTTCTTTCAATCAACTGTGACAATGGATGAGACATGGATGCCCTTTTTCAACCCTGAAACGAAGCGCCAGTCAGCTCAATGGAAGCACAGACTCACCGCCACCAAAAAAATTTCCCGTGAGCGCCAGTGCTGACAAAATGATGGTGGCCATCTTCTGGGACAGCAGTGGTGTAATCCTTACTCATTGCATTCCAAAGGGCACTACAGTGACAGCTGCGTGCTACTAAAATGTTTTGAAGAATAAACTCCTCCCAGCATTACGTGAAAAACGGGCAGAAAAGGTTGGATGTATGCTCCTTCATCAAGACAACGTACCAGCGCATCGGGCGGACACGACGCAGGAGTTTCTTTGTGACTACAACTTTGAAGTGATTGTTCATGCTCCTGGCTCCTAGCGACTTTTGGCTGTTTCCCATGATGAACGACACACTCCGTGGTCGCAGATTCACTAGTCATACCGCTATTGCATCAGTAATTTTCCAGTGGTCAAAACAAATTCCTAAAGAAGCGTTTGCAGTGGTCATGGAATCATGGCGTCGACGTTGTGAAAAATGGTACGGCTAGAGTGAGATTATGTTGAGAAGTCACACTAGTTTCACATTTTTCTTGATTACTTTGAGAGAAAAAAAATAGGTGTTATAACTTGAATGCACCTTGTAAAATACAGGCACTGAGGAACACGCCTCCTCTAATATTCTTTTACCCTCTTAAAAATTAACAAAACACACCCTTAAATACCTATCTGGGATAAAACCCTTTTGAGGATGGGTACTCAAGCTGAACCTCACCCTGCTAGTTGTGATACAGCAGTGACAGTTCAGTTGTGATCCGATTCGACACAAAGTTCTGTTTGTTCCAAGTATATGCAACAATATTACAGACCCGATGGAGACCTCTGAGCAAAATTCAGCAGTGTTCCTTGCTCAATATAAGAGAAGCATAAATAACTCAGCTTCATGGACAATTTCTTGTTTAAAAATGAACCACCAATGGTTGGTAAAATGCTAGAGTTGTTCTGGGAGTTACCGTAACCCACCTTTTTTCTTTTTCCCTCATTTATTTTACAATTACTACATGCACACTCAGCTATTTACTCCTATTGGCCATAAACAGATGAGATGTCATTTAACGTAGACTTCTGACTTTTTCTTTGCTTGGTATATTCATCATCAAAAATGGAAGAATGTCAAGCCGCATTTAAATTCTCTTCTTCCCCGTTGGAAATGGGGGTGAAGTACTTTACGTTTTAATTTAAATTGGCGTATTTAATCACTGCACAAGATTTCATGGTATCAATTTGCATAAGAAAGATTTGTTTATGTTGCAGCACTAAAATGACCAAACAAATGAAAGTACATTAATGAAATTGTATCTTGTGACATCTACTGGAGAACTCTTGCTATTAGATACAACCGGCACCATCTCTGCATCAGGCCAGGAACTTTCCGAACCACTCTTGTAAACTTCATCTGCATATAAGCAAGTACTCCGACCAACCATCACATACGCCAGTAGCAGCCAAGTCTCACCTACACCGTCTTGAAATTCTAAAATCCCAATTCCTCCACATTGCCACAGACTCCCCTTGGAACATCCCCAATCTAGTTATCTGACTAGACCTACGTATCCCCACAATAACAGACTACATCCATACCCTTTCACGTTCCTTCTAGCAAAACCTCTCCCACAACTTCAACACCCTCATCCGCGGTCTAGGTGAGTACGACATCGATCATGGAGAGCGCTACAAACGCCCGAGGCTGCTTGTAGACACATAAAATAACACATCAGATGGTTTATATATAACTCCAACCTCATCTTCTGCCGCATATTATCCCTCCTTACAAAACACTTCACTGCCAGTAAAGGGCCTAGGCCCTGATCTAGCTTGAGACCGAAGGTCTGACATTCAGATCTTCAATGTCCAGTCGCGATGGTACTTGTACTTCATCTCCAATTTTAAGATGCTTAGAGCATGCTCATCCTCAATAGCAGTCTCACGGATGGTAATTAGCATTTTATGCTTTGTTATCATATCTCATCAGCAGGAGAAGCAGATATAGACATGCTCCAATTTCAAGCCTTAAATTATATTTATATCACACATTACCGATTAAACTGACTTCTTTAGCATTATTTCAGACTTCTCAACAACTGTTTTAACAACGTGGTCAGGTGTGCCAATCGCTAAAATTCAGGACAGTGAATATCATTACCAAACTTCAAATTTAAGGGGAACTATCCATTTTGTTCCTTTAGGGACATGCAATAATTTTCATAAATTCAATAAGAAATAGATGTAGCAGAGAAATATTTATTAATTCAGAGTACGAGTCATATAATAAACATCTAATTAAATAAAACTATTTAAGAATTAACTCTTGATTTATTTGTTTTATTCATCACAGTAATATTGTTTTATAATACTTTGCAATTTTAGAAACGTTTCTCTTTTGATGATTTACTAACAAAGATGTATGAAATATAGCATACTGTGACTTTGTGGGTTCATAAAATTAAAAGTCCAATTTGCAGAAATTCAAAATGTTCTTTATTTCCGTAGATATACACTTTGTACACATCTGACAGTAGCAGAATTACGTAAGATACACAAATGTGATCGTCAAGGTCATAGACCACAAATAGTTCACTTTCAAAACACAGCTGCATGTGCACGTTTATCAAGTTTCATTTCGACTCTACTGGCGAGTCGCTGCTTCCTTATAATATACCTCTACTCATATTTCAAGACATTTGTGGAATGTTCTCTAACAATCAAGACGGCACTACACGAAACACAAACCTTCCAGTCATCTAAATTTATCTGTTTCCACAAGCCTTTTATCTCCACGCTGCACTGTTCCTTTGTGCACGCTGGCTGCGCTATGGCAATAATGGCTTGCGACAATACTATGTGGGTACAAGATCCACCAAAAAATATGTTTACACTCTGTCTGGCTGTATTAGGATGTTGATATCAATTGATTGGAATTATGGGTATAATATAGCATGGTCTCTCTCGACAGATGTTGGCACTTTCATCACGATAGTGCTGGAGCATGCTTGTCATTCTGAAGTGGTTTATTGCTTAAACAGAACCCCCAAACTGCCTAACAATTAAACACACTATTGACAAGTTTGAGGAGCGCAGAATGAGTTGTAATATTAAGTCCTGCTTCGTCAGCTCATGGAAGTCTGCACATGAAGTGATGAGGTCCAGATTAAACTGAATGAAACAATGAATCGGCCAAACTGTATCCAATGAGCTCCACCAAATCGCATGTTCATGTGGTTAGGGACTTAGTGGTTCAAATCCTGGCCATGACATTGAATACCTTAGCCTACAGATGGCTAGTATGGAAGAACAATTAATTTCCATCAATTAATCTAATAGCAGTTTTCATGTTTTTGAGTTTGAAACCTAAAAGTGAAAATGAAGGAAAAATTATAAAAAACAAAATATTATGAACAAAAAACATTTAATCCCACAAAATGTTAAGTGTAAAACCATTCCTATTTTCTTTGCAGGTTGGCACAGCTTTCTTCTTTATCACTAATACAGAAAACTCCTTTAGTGTCCTTGGAGATTATTCTTTTCAGAGTGTCAGATGGCATCTGCATTTATCTTACTCCATTAAGACAATAACACTTTTTGCTTATGGTACCCTTACATTTTTAATGTTTAACAAAAGCAACTGTTACTTAAGCACTTCTATCAACTTTGCATGAAAGAACAAAAGAAGGATTACAATTTCATGAAAACAAAACCAAAACAGGGTTTTTATTCAGCAATTTGTAAAAATACAATAAATCTAAAGGTTTACTTAAACATATAAATGATGTGATGTGCAAACACCATCCATAGTGGGTTTAACAACACTATCGTGTGTTTCAAATGGGATGATGTTTGTCCTTGAGCGCGACTAGGTGAGCAACCAATTGGAACCCTGCAGTGTTGTCATATGACATTCTCCCTAAGTGATGTGTGACGAGCGCCAAACTAATCAATCTCTAATAAATACTATTGGCGCTAAGACAAAAATTTGATTTTGCAAAACTGATCCACGAGGAAGGAGAGAGTAATGTATCTAACATAGCTGCAAAAACCCCATATTTTTAGCTCAAATAGTTTTCCTAATACAAATAAAGCATTATATTATAACAATGCATCGCAATGTAAGCATTGTAATGGATATCATTGTTTGGCAAATATAAGTGTGTATGTATATTTGTAATTAGTCATAACTGAAACGTAAACATTTGACTTGATGTGATAAAGGAACTACTTTGAATAAGCCAATGTGTTTGTTAAATTCAAGCGAGAACAAACAATACACTTCCTGCTGGCTTGTAGAATGGTGCATCGACAGAACGTGACTTGTCATACTATATGTTTATGAATCGTACGTAATCTCTATTTACTCTAGAGAGTTCAAAGCAGTATTATTCAGTTGTTCTTCCATTTAAAAACCAGGGAAAGTGTATCAGCTGGATCAGCTTCCAATTGAAATGAGACACGAGGTATTATAAACCACCTTCCGCCTTACCACTGCCAGAACAATCCAATTGAGTTAATGTGGGCTCAAATTATGTTGCAAACAGAAATAATACTTTTAAACTGACTGATGATGAACGACTTACGAAGAAATTGACATGGTTGCACAAGACTGGGAAAACTGCATGAGATATGCAGATAAACTACAAGAACTCTTATTATTTTAGTTAAATGATGGAAATTAATCATTTCTCCACACTTGCCGTAAAAAGGCTAAGATTTTTGATAGATAGAGTCAACATGAAAAATGCAATGCCATGGCCAGGATTTGAACCACAGATCTCTTGGTTTCCGTCCAGTCGCTCTAACGATGTATCTCGGATGTGAGAGCCCCTAGTGGTCTACCGGGGAAATATGTGAGTCAAATGGAGAATTTAGTGTCAGGACGGCACATTGACCATGATAGCTCAATGGGTTAGAGCGAATGGACAGAAACCAGAAGATCCGTGGTTCAAATCCTGGCCATGGCATTGAATTTTTCATGTTGATTATCTACAAGAACACTGTTTTTGGAAAGAAACAGCACGTGATGAGATTTTGGAGCCTATCATCATAAACTTGCAACTCTCAGACGATGAAGACAGTGACAATGACGAATTGTCTTTTAACGGAAGTGATATTCATAGCTATATGGATGCACCACTGGCAATTTTGTTGGATTACAAAAATAGGTAATTCATTAACTATAATTACTTTTTAAACTTTATATTTAAAGCATGTGTGTGGTATGCAAATATCCATATTGCATTATTATACAGCATTGTAAAATTCAGTTTGCTTTCCCTTACGTCTAGTGCCAAGACAACTCGCAAGTGTGGGAGAGAGAGAGAAATATAAAAAGAATGGGGGTAACGAGGTGAAAACGATGAAGGCCCTAATGCATCTGATTCGCTACAAGCCAGAACTCTTCTCATTTGAAACACACAGTAATTGTAATGATCATGTCTTGTCATAGTAATGCACACTTTATATCTAACTTTTGCAGACAATCTGGGGTGAATCTGTCCTATGCTCCAACAACATTTGCCTTAATAATTATTATTCCATATTTGAATTTGGTTGCAGTGAAAAGGAACCAACTTACATTTTTTGTTCTAAAATAGGCATCAAAAGACTAAAGTGGTATTATAACCCCTCTACCTAGTGTATATGGCACTTCAGGAAGGTGAAGTCAGAATCAAAGCAAAGATTTTTAACAACCTACTTCTGCTGCCCTAAGCCAAACTTTCCACATTTTTTTCATTCTATGTTGTAGTCCAAGTCATTCAAATATGCTCATTGACTTGTTAAATTAGTATTGTTAAAATTGCTAATGCAAAAGGGAATTATACAAGATGCTGTTTTGGAACAGTTATTAGCATCTTTGAAATTCACACAGGACTGTTACTACTATGATGATAATGGACATAAATTCTCTTAATGTTACGTTAGCAGTAGCTACATGCAAGATACATACAGGATGGGTAGAAAAGAGGAAAGGAGAGGAATAGTCATTTGGCAATGTTCATGATGTGAAAGAACTCAAGTCAAGCAAGCAACAGTCGACCAAGAGTATCTTGTAGTTTGGTGTTAATTCATGAATGCACATAATTGTTATTTACGAATTGTTTGGAACCTGTATTTCTTTTGGAATTAAAATGGAGAGAACTGTTACTGGAAAATAATTTTGTTATTGTCACAAACACAGAATAATTCAAAAGCATTGATACTAAAAGAGAATATTGCTGTGTCAATTATAGTTCTGTTTGGCGACAATGAAAACCTGCCAATGCTCATTATAGGTGCTATCATTAAAAATGACAGAAACAGTATATGGTGTTCTAAAATATGCAAATAATATATCTTGACATGCTATTCCAGTTGGCAGAAGAGGTACCTCAATTACATTTTTCAGCAAGACAGTGCTTCACCAATTGGCATCACCTATTCGTAGTCTCAACATTTTCGACAACACTGGAGTGAATGTGCCATTAAGGTATGCAGCCCTAAGACAGCTGGGCATATGAAAATCATGACTAAAGGCCAAAGGTATGTGTGTTTTTCATATACTACACATGGACTGTACTGTTATTTAAGTGCTGAGGCTTTCACGGCCGGCGTCATCAACTACATCTTGGACTCAGGAGCTCTCAAGTTCGTAACCCTGATGATGCTGGACGCAGTTTTCGGCAAAACGTCGGATGTTAAACCAACTGGACCACGGCTTACAAGCCTGGAAGATGTATATAATGTAGTTGTACTGCTATTGCTCGTGTATGTAAACAACTGCAGGTAGGTACAACCTGACCATGACAACTGCCTCACTACAGCACAACTTATAAGCATCATAAACTGTGCATTCTGGAATTGTACTTCAACGCTTATATGAGTACATACTGCTAATTATTAACTATAATATCATGCATTACACTGGGTAATAATGCACATTCGTAAACTATTAAATGTGAAATTTTGACACCTATCTTCTTCTTTACCCTGTCCCTTATTGAGGTGTTAGGGTATTCTTGTTCCTCTATCCCTTAAGGAACAAGCTTAGGATCTGGTAGAGAACCAGCATGGGAGATCAGCCCAATGCCTGGTGTGAGGGTGAGACAAGTGGATGACAGTATGAGGAAAGATGAATGACAGGAAAGATGATGGAGCAATTGGTGGAATGATGGCGGGGGAAACCAGTGATCCCAGAGAAAACCCACCCCAGTGCCATGTTGTCCACCACAAATCTCAAATCTGGGATCGAACTCAGGCCACCTTGGCAAGAGTTGAGTGGTCTAACTGTAGTATACCACAGGAAAGAAAGTCTCCAGGGGGATGAGACGCAGGGGGGTTGGAATAGGTTGCTACACCCTCCCTTGGTAGCTTATGTCATCCCATGTCAGTTCAGTTAAAGATCATTCAAAAACATTCTGACGGATTCTACTTTTGTGAATGAATCTTCTCAGTTTTAGTTTACAGAGTGAATAGGGTGCATGTTCCCTGTCACACACATTTGTTGTCCTTGTACCACTGTATAAGGGGGCGCATTCCTTTCAGGGACCTATTTGCGGTGGACAGTGCTTGACCACGGCACAGCCCTGACACCTATCACTGAAGCAATTTTTAAACAGTGAAACATTTATTTTGATGTCACAAGATGTCAGAGGTGCCAATGTAAAGAATTCCACTTTGTTGTCTGGCGTGATTTCCCTCTTACTAATTTTGAAACATTCCCACACAGCTTGATAACCACTTTTTGTTCAGAATGTTCTAGAATTTAGCATTCACCTTTTTGATATCTAGCACAAGAGGTTTCCTATTAATTCGCAGAGTACTACTTTACACTGTTTTCGACTTTTGCTTCTAGTGGCAGTTATTTGCACATTTGATGGCCACTCTGTACATCTGAAGTCATTTATACTCTACGTTCAGCTAACCTGTATTGCATGCGAGTGCATATCCTCTGGCCTGTAACGGTTGCTTTGGTTTAGCCTCGAGAGTTGAAAAATGATTAAATATGTGGTTTAAGAATGGATATGGACATGTTAAAATGAATAAGAAAGGAAATTGTCAAAATTCAGTAGGTCATGAAATGATGCAACATGTAAGTCATAAGATGTGAATGTTTCATGATTGGTAGTTTTAAAAATGAGATTATGTAATGTGTGACATGGACCAGTAAAAATTAAATTTGATTGGTAGTGATGGCAATGAGAGAATGAAAAATCAATAATTTTGGTAAAACAGCTAGGAAAGAAGACGTCTTTTGATGGAAGAGCGTTATGGTGAACAGCTGTAAATTCAGTGCCGCGAAAGAGTAAAAGAGTTGTAAGATTTATTACTAAAATTAGGCAAATGAGTCAACCTTGTATATACTTTCAGTTACAAGTTTTTTTTTAATGAAGACTAGTTTCTGGAAACTTCTTCCCTATCCTCAGTTCTGTGGTTGACTGATGATGCATCGGGTGTTTGCATCTGGCTTGGTGTCGTGCTGCCATCTAATGTTCTGGTAAGTTTGATGACGTCATCTACAGCAGGAATTTCAAAATTCATCATGAGGTCCTGTTTCTTCGTAGTAAACATGTTTTCCCAAATCTGTAGTTCTAGAGGTTTCTTTGCCTGTTTAATCAGTTCAACATAAAACAAGAAATAGAACTGATCAAACAGGCAAAGAAACCTCTAGAACTACAGATTTGGGAAAACATATTTATTACGAAGAAACAGGACCTCTTGATGAATTTTGAAATTCCCGCGGTAGATGACGTCATCAAACTTACCAGGACGTTAGATGGCAGCACAACACCAAGCCAGATGCAGACACCGGATGCATCATCAGTCAACCACAGAACTGACGATAGGGGAGAAGTCCCCAGAAACTAGTCTTCATAAAAAACTTGTAAGTGGAGAAAAGTATATACAAGGTGGACTCATTTGCCTAATTTTAGTAATAATGGCACTCCACTTTCTGAAATACTTCTTTTTATTCTATATAGAGTTGTAAGAGTTTATTATCCGTTTTATGTTAATTGTAATCAAGATATACAATACGATTGTCAAGTTTTATACGAAAAATTGTATAAATATTATAAATTAAATTGAACATATGGATATTTTAAAAGTAAAAAGAATTTATTGGTATCAGTTTATTTACAAAACTGATCCTTTTCACTCGTGACCACGTCTGAAAATTAAAGAGTTCTCATAGCTCAGACTGAAGTAGATCTGGAGATCCAGGAGGGCAGAAGACAACCGACGACCCTAGGCACAACGCTGGACGACATCAGGTGACATAATCCTGTTCCACATGATCGCCGCAGACTCCGAGAACCCCATTATCCCACCATCAGGATCATAATCCTGCTACAGGCCTTTAGTCATGACTTTAACAGCCACCAAAGCAGCAGATACCATGTCTAACTCAAATGATCAGACTACATTGCAACAGATCTAGCAAGAAATACATTAACTGGTCACAGAGTTATATGTGAACATCCAAGGGAATTTGGACTGCCAACTTTTCAAGTAATTTTTGCATTTGTGAAATAAGGCAATTATGTAGTCTCAGCAATATTCTTTTTTGTACAAACTGTTTTCAGTTAATCTGCATTTATTTTAACTTCACTTATATTAGATTAAATTTATGTGCAAACAATAGGGGAAATTAGAGACCCCATACCATCAATGGTACATTTACTAAATGCATGAATTGTTTTCTTTTAAACTATTATAAGATATGAGACTGATGTTTTTATAGTTCATTGATCTACTTTTATCCAAAAAGTTATTTAAGGAAGACAGGGTGTTTTGTTATACTGGTCGCCAATCTAGAAAGTGATTGACATTTCGTATGGAGAAAGAGGCAACGTTGCAGCTTATTGCTGCCACATGAGAGCACGATAGGATTATGTGTGTGAAGGTGATTCAGTTGTGACTGCAATGGGTATTTATTATTATTATTTACAATACTGTACACAAAGACAATAGAAAAGTCGTGGATGTATATGCAAATGCTAGAACAAGCAAGAACACATCAATGTAAAGAGGCATACCTGTGACATTTTGATGCTTAATGAAGTGGGGAAATGCTGCCTACATACTTTTTTCCGGGAGTTTCTAATTTAGACCCCGATGCCTGAATTTCTTCTTTAAAATACTTTTCTTTCCCAATCTTAACCACAGTGTTCTTACTGATATCTACAGCATGTGAAGTCCTATCAAACACCATAGAGAATAGAATAATAGGCTCCCCTTTCAATTTCTCCTCTTCGAAGTATTCTCTCACAGAGCATATTATTTCCCGTGCCTGTCCTTTAATTAGAATACCTTTATGAAATATAGTTTCATTTGTTTCCCAAGCACCTTCAGGTTTTTGCTTGTCACTATTTTTAGACATAATTAAACATTCATTAAAACACAATTGCAAATGATCACAACACGCGCAGAGATACACGAACTCACACACATGTAAAACCAAGGGAAATTGTCACAAAATGCAAAGGAACTTGCCAGTACAGGATCTCTAACTGTTGTAACCTTATATAAAATAACAGCAACATATACATGAAGGCATTCTGTTTACGCAGCATTATCAGAAGAGAAACAAAAACCAAGGTATTGTGTTTACTGCAGCATTTGCATAACTCGCTCGCCCGCAGATCATGCTAAGCATGTGTTAGAATATCAGCAACCAAGGTTTAGCATCTAACATTGTCATAGAAACGTCTCAACTCTAATGGGTTCTTCTAATGGTTACTATGATAACCGTTATGATGTACTCATCCCCTCCCGTTTATTTACAGGATTTTTCCATGTGCTTACTGTCATTCACAGTCTAGTTTGGCGACCAGTATAGCATTACTTTATCAGCACAGCTCTAGAGGAGAGGGGGGGGGGGAGTTGAAAAAGCAAATAACTGTGTTATTAACACCAGCAGATTCACATCACACTTAAAATATTTGATCACACTACAATATAACTTAGTTATTATCAAGAGTGTCTGAGAAAACAGGTCATTTATACCAGGAAATGTCATTTACAAAAATTGGGTAAAACTTACATATATTTGCAAAGAAGGACATCACATGACTTGAGAACACCATAGTTCTATATTTAATAGTATCAATTTGTAGGGCAAAACTTACCCTAAAAGATGTGCTCTTTGCTCCACAATGTGCAAGAAGTGTTACAGAATTTACAGTACAAATTTCCGATGCGGTACCATTTTCAAAAATATATTTAAAATATAACTATAGCACCTACAATTGTAAAATAAATAGACATCACATTAAGACTGCACAAAAGAACTAAAAATGCAATTTTTGGGCAGTTGTTGCCATTTAACCACCCCTTTAAGAAAAGAAAGAACTTCCCCAATAACATCCTTGATTACATATACTGTACATCCATAATTAATCGCAGGACCCTAGACCATGCAATACATGAAAGCTAGCACATATTACCAATGTTAGTACACATATCCCATGCAAATATCTACGACATGCATCTTTAAGAAATGTCTTCATGCACATACCTTGACATTGGTAGCCTTGTTTCCCAATTCCCCTGGAACCATAAAAAACTAGGTTACTTGTGTGGTCCTTCCATGCTATTAAGATATGAGAAATACAACTTTATCACCAGAAAACCCACATAATAAATAGCTAAAATGGAAGTGAATGATTACAGAAATATAGGGTCCAGCAGGGGAATGGATGAGTTTATATTTTCTTTTATAACCCAGTAAATAACACTAGAAGTATGTGCACATTCTCTTACTATGACAATGCCATTCTATAAACATGGATCTGTGGGCAAGTCAGTAATGTGCTTTTGTAGTGAAAAGTTCTTAAAACCCAATAATTATGTGGTCGCTAGACATCAACTTTGTTATTTTGATTTGGGATGCCATGACCCCATCCCATAAAGCATGGGTTTGGCACTGAAGGTAGCAGTGCTCAGGACTATTGTGAACAGTGAAGCATTCTGCTGTACGGAACTTATCAGAAAGAACTGTAAGATCTTCATTTCCATCTATACAATCCTCAGGTAATGGATCCAATAAATTTTTATGTTTTTCAATCAAAAACAACATTTTTTGAAGATATGTGAAATCTCATAAATAAAAAATTCTGGGTGTCGGATGAATTAAATCTTTTTGTCTGGCTTTGTAAACAAATAGAATTTTTTATATTGATTGCTAAACTATTCTCTTCAATTACACAAAAAAATCACTGCACAGCGAGAAAGTAACCGTTTGGTGTGCCATGTCGTCTTCTGGGATAATTAACCCATTCTATTTTTAACGCTGATGAGAGAAAAGCAATGACCGTGACAAAAGCGAGGTATGTGAGCATGATTGAAACCATTCTTAGTCATGAAATTATGTTTCCTAGTTTCAACAAGATGGAGCAACTACAGTTTGGCCGCTTGTTCTCCAGCTCTGACATTTCTCGAGTGGGGGAAGCGGGCTGTTGCCAGTTCTTTAGCGTGAGTTTCAAGTAGTGGAACACGTGTATTTTTAATATTTCACACATTACATATTTCACAAACCAATAGCCATATAAAAGCAAACAAATATATAGTGTATCTCAAATGTGAGAGTCCCTAGTGGTTTACCGGGGAAATATGAGTCAAATGGAGAATTTAATGTCAGGACGGAACATTGGCCATGGTAGCTCAATGGGTTAGAGCGACTGGAAGGAAACCAGATGATCTGTGTTTCAAATCTCGGCCATGGCATTGAATTTTTCATGTTGACTATCAAAAATCTTGGCCTATATACGGCTAGTGTAAAGAAATGATTAATTTCCATCAATTAACTAAAACAATAACCATATTATTATAATAGCAACAATAATAGGACTTACGGACACTAAAAATTGGAATTCACGCACAAAATAGAAAAGAAACTTCACCAGCACAGGCAACTAAAGCCATATGGTCCAAACAAAATTAAACTGGCAACACGGTGTTAGATACAGAAGTAACGCCTAGCAGCAACAATGCTGATTGGCGCTAGCAGACAGTTTAAACTTCCTGATCACGATACCAGATGTAGAGACTCCCAGTACTACCAACAGAAGCAGTTAGCACGCGCAAAATGTGTGAAAGAAATATTCGAATAGAGTGGTGTTGTAATGAACATCTTACATAATGAAATTGCAAGTTGGATTTCAGTGTTTTAAAGCTAATATAGTCCTATATTTTCATTCTAAAGATAATTTTGAGGATATGTTTTTAATTGTTCATTACTGTGGTACTATTAACCTTCCCCCTCCACCTCCTGCAATCAAAATGTCAGAGCCGGAGATCCAGCAGCTGCACTGTAGTCACCTGCAGGACCCTCCATAAATGCTATAAGGAAACTTCACGCAAATCAAATTATGAGAGGTGACATCACCTACCCAGCAAGATCCCCTTATGTGCTACTTCTTCTTATGGGAACACTTCAAGAGTGTTGTCTATAAAGATTACTTGTAAAATATGCAAACACTAAAGGCCAACGATTGAAGAGCATCTGCGAGTGAATGGTAGCCACTTGAAAGATGTTATTTTCAAAAATTAATGGTATATTATGTTGATTAAGAACACACATACTACTTTGGGGGGGGGGGGGGACATATACATAATTTAAAACCGCCCATTCCTCTGTCAAACTTTCAACTATTATCACCAAATAACCCATAAAATGGAATAGTGGAAATGAATGAATATTAGAATGACTCATGCTTGTATTAAGGATGAGCAGTTTACTACCAATTTATCAGCTTTATGATTGGTGATTTATTAATAATAAACTGCAATGTTTCTTGATAAAACTATTTGTAGCCGGTTTTTCAAACTGTGTCACTTACATTTCCAAAGTTGAAGGTCCGAATGTCATCTTTGTTGTCGTTGCCTGCAGTCTTTTCTCTGGTGTGGAGCTATAAACTTCTTTATCAAACTATTGACCGGTGGGATTTCAAAGTTTATTACTTGGTCTTTATTTTTCCATATTAAAATGTTGTCCCACATCAGTTTGTTATGGAAAATAAAGACCAAGTAACAAACTCTGAAATCCCACCAGTCGATTATTTGATGATGTTCAGAGTTCCAATACCAGAGAGAAGACCACAGCCAACAATAGCATATGACTGTCAGTCCTTCAAAGTTGAAAATGAAAGCAACAGCTCCCAAAACTAGTCCCTCAAAAACTCAAAATGTAAGTGACATAATGTGAAAAACTGACTACAAATAGCTTTATCACTTAATCTGGACATCACTGTTACTAAATTCCTCCAAACACACAATGCAATGTTTTTATTGACCAGCAACAAGAACACACACAAATATCTGAATGAATTCACTCAGATTATACCAATGAGTAACCCAAAGCTTGCACTACAAATATGTGTCACACACGTCTGAATGAATTCACTCAGATTATACCAATGAGTAACCCAAAGCTTGCACTACAAATATGTGTCACACACGTCTGAATGAATTCACTCAGATTATCCCAAGACTGACACAAAGTTTATCTACAAATATACATCACTCACATCTGAATGAATATCCGCTCAAATTATCCCAATGACTAACCCAAAGCTCACACTACAAATGTGTTATAACATCTATATGGGTACACACTCAGTTTATCACAATGACTATCCCAAAGCTCATACTTCAATACCTGATAGTTGACTAGAATCAGACCCACTCACAGCCTCTCTCTACTGTGTGAGACGGCCAGCACTCACCAGGGAACTTACGATGTGAGGGCAGACTAGAATCCTTACCTTATAATACAAGGGGCATCCGGAAAGTAAGTTCTGTTTCAATTTATCTCCGCTGCAGCGCTGCAATCGCAGTTCTGCACATGCGGGGTAGATGCTCTGTATCAAGGAAAAGAAATGTGCACCATTGTGAGATCGCTGTCAGTCACGTACGCTTAGTTGTGCTTGTTTACAATGTCGGTGTTGATTGAAAATCCTGCCGCTTGTGAAATCAGATCTGTGATCCGTTTTCTGAATGCTAGGATTGCGCCGTACAATACAGAATAAGCGCCGAGGAATGCTATCAAAAGGTGTTTTGTTCCTTCATGACAACGCATGACCACACACTGCAAATGCGACAAAAAACATCCTATAGGGATTTGGCTGGGACGTGTTTGACCACCCCCATACAGCCCTGACCTCGCTCCTAGCAACTTTCATCTGTTTTTGCATCTCAAATCTTTCCTTGGCAGTCAACACTTCAACAATGACGAAGAGCCTGAAAGAAAATGTTTCCAACTGGTTGAAGACACAGGCGGCAAACTTCTATGAAGAAGGTATACAAAAACTTGTGCCTCGCTATGACAAATGCCTGCAAAATTTCAGCAGTTATGTGGAAAAGTAGTTTAAGAGTTGTAGAATTTTGTGCAATCATTTTTCTGTATCTGTACACAATTTAATTTTATTACCAAACAGAACTTACTTTCTGGACGTACCTTGTAGATGCTGAAAATGTTGACCTGCTCTAGTCTTTCCAATTCCCAAACACAACAAGAACTTAGGGAAAACATTGTGCAAGAAACCACAGGAACACCTGCTGCTGAGCCTCAGCAAGTGAGCAACAATATTTACACGAGATATGCTGCCTGTTTGAGAGCAGAAAGTTAACATTTCCAGCATCCATTGTAGGGTAAGGATGCCAGTGTAAGTTCCCTGGCAACTGCCAGCCGCCTCGCGCAGTAGAGACGCTGAGAGTGGGTTCATTATAATTTAACTACCCTATAGATGTCAAACATCTGAGGGAGTATCCAATCAGATTATCCCAATGACTAACCCAAAGCTCATACTACAAATATAAGTCACACACTTCAGAATAAGTATCCACTAAGACATTCCCAATGACTAACCCTTTCATATTACAAATATACAAAACTAATTTTAAAAACAATACACAAATTGCTTTATCCAATGTATTCCTCTTCGATGTGATGATTTGTCCTATGTTACAATTTTCAACATCTTGTTCAAATTGCCTATAAAGCAATCATTTGTTCACTGAAGTACATCTTCTGCCATTCTTTGTTCATTGATAACACTGTTATGCAGTAAATTGAGAAGGAAACAAAAATAGAAACAAAAACAGGAAGCAATACATCACTGCAAAACTCTGACAACGAGGACAGGTATGCATATCAATGACCACATCCATAAAAAAGTGGAGAACTGATTTTGTACATTAGGATGTTATTTGTTTGTAACTGACCCACGACACTTTTTCACCTATTTCCAATTCAACCAACATAATTCACATTAACCAATGTAAAAATCTGATAGTTTTCTAAATCCAGAATCATTACTATTTCCGATTCCTGTATTCTTAAGAACCTTTACTTTAACGTTTTTTTTATTAACAAACGTGGGCTTTCACGGCTGGCATCTTGTTCAGTAAAAGATTCTGGGCTGTGGTCCACTGGGTTTCTTCATCTCTCTCCTAGATCTTTCGCCTACAACTGTAGCAAGCATCATCGGTGGCATAGAAAAGTCCTCCTTGTACTCTTCGTAGCTACTGAGCTCAGTTGTAGGCGAAACATCTGGGAGAGAGATGAAGAAACCCAGTGGACCACGGCCTTACAGCCCAGAATCTTCTACTGGACTGCTTTTTATTTATTTCTGATATTTGTTATTGCCATAGCTAGGTTTGAGTTGATTATAAACATGCTATGGATGACACTTTTACTAGAAGAAAAACAATGGATCATTCCAAAATCATCAGTTGGCAAACTTGGTAATTACCTAGTCTTTTTAGCACTGAGATTCATTGACTTTGCCCCAGCTTGGTTTGACTTTTCAAAATTGCAAGTGACAGTTGCAGAAGCAAAAAAAAAATAATTCAGCTGGCTGGTGAACTTGCATATCTTAGGTCCTGAAAACACTTGCTCAAAACTGAGTTCAGCTAAATTGATTTGCTAGCCAAAAGGCAAAGAAATGTCTGTATTTGTAAGTAATGAGTCGGTAATTCAAAAACAAACATCACTTAAATTATCCTTACTTGGACATGTTTTGGAGAACGTTTTGTCCCCATCCACAGCAGTTATCCGACTGGTTGGATCCGTAGTTTCTTGAAGTGAGCTGGTTGTCTGTGGCGGCATCTGTTGTCTGTGAGATGAACTTCCAAAGAGAGTTTTCAGGTGGCAATTCGAAATTTAAAGTGAACTGTTTGTTTTTTATAATTATCAACTTTTCCCAAACATCGAGTTCGGCTGCATTACTGGCTGTCTTTAATAGTTTTATATTTGTGTACAATTTCATGATTGGTAGACCAGAAATGGTGGGCTATTGCTGATTTTTCTATTTGTATTTCACACATCTCATATGTTTCTGTAACCTAATATGTAAACTTCTTTTGGTTTTTCCTATGTAGAACTTATTGCAATCTGAGCAGTTGATTTTGTATATACCTGATTTCTTGTTTTCAGGTACTGGGTCTTTCAGGTTGTTGCATAATACGTTTTCTAAACTGAATTTATTTATTGGGGCTAGAGTGATGTACTTCTTGAATATCTTGTTGAATTTATGATGCATTCTGGGATGATATGTGCATTTTCTGAACTGTGTCTTGGTTTTTGATTCTGTTAATTTTGTGGTATCCAATAAGTGTATGTGTTTCTTGAATTTCCAAATTTTCTTATCTTTTAATTGTTTACTGTATCCATTAATTGCAGCTATGTTAATCATGTGGTTATATTCTTTGTTGTATTCATTCTGTTTCAATGGGATGCTGACTAGTCTATGTGCTAAGCTGTTCAAAACTGCATGTTTGTGGGGTGTAGGGTTGTAGCTATCATTCTTGATGTAATTATCTGTTTGTGTTCGCTTTCTGTAGATGCCAAAAGATATGTTATTTAATTCATGGATTATCTTCAAATCTAAGAAAAGTAAGTAGCCATCTTTTTCTATCTCTATTGTGAACTTTATTGCTCTATTCTGTATGTTCAATAGATTCTAGCCCCAATAGATAAATTCAGTTTAAAAAAACTTATTACGCAACAACCTGAAAGACCCAGTACCTGAGAACAAGAAATCAGGTATATACAAAATCAACTGCTCAGATTGCAATAAGTTCTACATAGGAAAAACCAAAAGAAGTTTACATATTAGGTTACAGGAACATATGAGATGCAAACAAATAGAAAAATCAGCAATAGCTCACCCTTTCTGGTCTACCAATTATGAAATTGTACCAAATATAAAACTATTAAAGCCAGGCAGTAATGCAGCTGAACTTGATGTTTGGGAAAAGTTGCTAATTATAAAAAACAAACAGTTTACTTTAAATTTTTAATTACCGCCTGAAAACTCTCTTTGGAAGTTCATCTCACAGACAACAGATGCCACCACAGACAACCAGCTCACTTCAAGAAACCACGGATCCAACCAGTCGGATAACTGCTGTGGATTGGGACAAAACGTTCTCCAAAACATGTCCAAGTAAGGATAATTTAAGTGATGTTTGTTTTTGAATTACCAACTCATTACTTTCAAATGTTAAATACATCACTGTTTCTAAACTTTTGCTTCAAATAATAATTTTATAAAGCAAATAATACAAGACAAAAGGGAGATATAACTGGAATATAAGAACTATGCTCTCTCACAAAAGGGAGAGAAGAAAAAGTTTTGAAATGAGAAATACACATATTTTGCTGCTTATTACAATAAAATATAATAATCTGTTACAAACTTCACTTATCTTTTTAAGAAATTGGTAAATCCTTCACAGAACTTCATTCTGAAGATGTGAATGAGTATTTGCAAAATTAGTCTCAAGTTCTTTCTTAAAAGGATAAGAGAATTTTGTAAACAAATTATTATATTTTATTACAATATTTGTATTGCTTCACTGTTATTAGCTTCATATTTAGCTTCAACGTTTACATATTGCTGCTTATGTTAAGATAACGGAAAATAATAATGGCACTTTCACAGTAGTTGTGTATGAGAAGGTTTGAAAACGTAGAGAGCTTAATGTTGTGCTGGATGTTGCCAAGATAGTGGTTAGAGCAGGAGATCTGTAGGGCATTGTACTTGCCCTACACGTGGCTAATGTGAAAGAACAGTTAATTTCCAATTACAGCACTTACTTACAAAATGCATTAGGAGGTAATGAAGCGCAAAATTCTTGTTTATCCAGATTAGATGAGACTGGAGACAATCCATGTCAATGAAAATTTGGATAATCCACAAACAAATTATTAACAAACTACTAATCTATACAAAACTTTATTTGGTACTGAAAAGAATAAGAAAATAGTTTTGGCACTTAAACTCAATTTTTTATTGGATTTTACTTTCCGAAATAGATGTTTGCAAAGATAGCACCTTAGTTGCAACTTTTCATGTATAATTTTTGGCAAAATATTAAGATGCTCTTATCTGAGGAAGAATTCAAGATTTTGTTATGCAAGATTATAGTTTCTGACTAAAGTGATATCTTCCTATTGGAGATTTGTATCTTCATTTCCTTGCTGTAGCTTCCGAGAGCTCCACTTGAGAAGCAAAAGAAAGCGTAATCTTAATCCTCATAAACTGTGAATGTGGATAAATCACAAATCCAGATTTACAGTCAGATTAATGAGGTCTTTGTTTATACTCATTTTTATCCTAGTTTAATATATGCATATTACTTTACTTTCTAAATATCTTTGAAAAGCATTTTCCATGATTTTAAATATTCCACTATATGACTGTTATATTTCAAACATTTTTCCAGATTCCTACACAATGCTGATTTCCTCATATTTTTACATATTTCTGACATTGTCATTAAGTTTTACTTGGCTTTTTAATAATGTGTTGTGTTCCTTTATAATTTTTAGACTCACTACTTTTTTCTCACTTATATTAGATTTTTATCAGTGGGCTTAGAGCATTGTGCTCTGCTTCCCTGCTGATGAATCTGCCCAGGATAGATCCCACCCCTGGTCTAGAAAGCAACTTTCCAACTGGGGGTGCATGCTAGTGATGCTGACCATATCTCCTCCCCATACTAGTTGGATAAAATGTTCAAGTGTAGTAAACATACAAAAATTACATTTAAAACAGACACATTCAAGAGGTCCCGAGTTCAAATCTCGATGAGAGTGAGTTACTTGGATAAGGTTTTTTCCAGGATTTTTCCCTAATGTCGAGTAACTCTAAGCTCTGTGGACCCTAGGCTCATTTGAGCATCATTTCACCCGTTCCATTCATCGTCCGATATGACTTAACGGAGGACGTAAATTACAAAAAAGAAAAAGAAATTCTCTAAGAGAAACTTGTTAACCAAGTAAAAAGAACACCAGAGGAACATTAAGTTGAAACAAATAGACAAATCTGCAGTTTCACACCATTTTTGGACAGAAAACCACAACATTGGCCACAACATTAAACTGTTAAAATCTTTAAGTACACCCATAGAATTGGATATTTGGGAAAAAAATATTCATAAACAAAAACCGTGATAAAGTTATAAATTGTGAAATCCCGGCATTAAATGAAGTATTAAAACTTAGTGCCCCTAACATCAGATGGCAGAGTGATCGGAGCTCCATAGTAGTGGAAGAAGAGGAAGGTTCATTTAGTCACCAAACTGCTGAGGATGAGATCGAATGATCTTGAAAACGTTTCAATTATACAACAAGTAAGTGAAGTTTGAGTGTAATCATAGTGACTCATAAATCAAACTCAAATAAGAAGAATACTTCACTGTTAATAATGCTTCTGCTTTTAATAATTATTTACCTACAGTACTATTTATTTCTGTCACACATGCTGAAATTCTTTTTGGTATCACATTAAAAACATATTAAGGTGAAAAATACCACTTTGCTATAAAGAGTTCTAGTCCATATTTTGCACTACATTACTGGACTATAAACGAAAGCTAATAAAAAAATGAAAAGCAAATCCTGAAACCATATAATCCAAGTAAAATAATCTATGAAAGGGAGTTGACTTTGAAGCAGTTATTTTACATATGTCATGTTTTGTAAAAAGAATAGTGAAAGGAATTAAAATATGTAACGAAACAGAGATACAATGTAAGGTAGGTAATGAGTAACCATGACAAAGTATAAAATTGAAAGAAGCGTAGGGACAGTGAAGCACAAATTAGCACAAAAGTGAATCGAGAAGATATTGACACAATTATTAATTTTTAGATGAGTCGTATTTATTACACATCTGCTTCACTTTCGTACCTATTTTGAGGACATGTTTCACAAATCATCGTTTGCATCTACGGCTCTTATGCGACTAAAGCTTGATCCAGCGGTGTGGGAACATAGTGAACTCGTCATATGGGAGAGGATATACATAGAAAAACATAAAAACCAACTTATGAACTTTGAAATCCCCCCAGAAGAGAATCCCACATTTAAGTTCATCACTAAAAACCCACACCGCTGGATCAAGCTTTAGTCGCATAAGAGCCATAGATGCAAACGATGATTTGCGAAACATGTCCTCAAAATAGGTACGAAAGTGAAGCAGATGTGTAATAAATACGACTCATCTAAAAATTAATAATTTTTCGCTTCACTGTGGTGTTCCAATACAGTTAAATCTTGATATATTGACACCATGTTTCACTCACACTGGTTTTTCACAGGACATGTTTCAAGAGCTTTTGCTCTTATGATCAGCTGGAACTCGACTAGTGCAAATAGTAGTGGTTTCCTCTTTCTCCGTATCGTCGATAGATGGCGTGATGTACTTGTCAAAGATGCCCGATGGTGAAGTTTCAAAATTCATGACGCTATGACGATTTTTGTTAATGAAGATTTTTTCCCATACGGAAAGGTCTATGGGGTGATTAACGTATTTTATTAAAGATGTTTCCAAGTTGATGTCATGTCTAGTATTCAAATAATGAAAAGCCACTGCTGATTTTTCTGTTTCACCATTTTTAATGTTTCTTATATGTTCTTTAGTTCTGATGTCAATATTTCCTTTTGTTTTTCCTATATAAATTTTAGGGCAAGTTTCACATTTGATCTCATAGATTCCTGGTTTTTCTTTGGTAGTAATTGAATTTTTGGGAGGGCCTTTTAACAAATTTCTGATATTAAATCTATTTTGAGGTGCAAGAATTACGTTGTGTTTTGAGAAGATTTATTGGAATTTATAATAGGCTGATGGATGGAAGGTAAATTTTTTAAATTTTTTTTTCTCTTTTGCTCCTGTAGGTTCTAGGGTGGTGGTTTCTTTTATTTTCTTAGCTTTGTTGAGTCTGTTAACTGTTTTGTCTACTAAATTTGGGTTGAAACCGTTGGATATAGCTACTTTTTTTATGTGTAGGTATTCTTCTTGATAATCTTCTCTGTTTAGTGGAAAGTTGATCATCCGAAAGATTAAACTGTTGAAAATGGCATGTTGGTGTTGTTTTGGGATGAAACTGTTGTTCTTAATGTAATTATCTGTGTGTGTCGGTTTCCTGTAAATACCAAAAGTGAGTTTGTTGTTCATTTTTTTGATCTTGATGTCCAAAAAGGGAAGCACACCATCCTCTTCTGTTTCCAATGTTAATTTTATAGCTGGATTTTGAATATTCAATAGTCTAAGACCATCTTAGTTCCAGCTGATGATGAGAGAAAAGCTTTTGAAACATGTCCTGTGAGAAAACAGTGTGAGTGAAGCAGTATGACAATTATCTTCTCGATTCACTTTTGTACTAACCATGACAACCTCAAATGAGAGAAAGTTTATAAATGTTTAAAAGATTTTGTTCTTCTGCTTAAGAACGTCATAGGAGAAAGACGTACATTTGTGTCTCTCCAAGGTTGTGCAGAATTATTTTTGAGTGTGCATTTAACATGCACAAATAGTGTGTGTAAGAAAGTAATAGTTAATCAATACATCAGTCATCGTTTTTTAAAGACCAACATTTATATTGACATTTAACTGTATTGGACCGCACAGTGAAGTGAAACAACTATTAAATTATAGATAAGTCATATTTTTTACATATCAGCTTCACTTACATACCTATATTGAGGACATGTTTCTGAACCATCGTGCACATCATCGTTGCAGCATGAGTCACATTAGAGACGATAATGCGAACGATGGTTCGCAAAACATATCCTCAATATAGGTACGTAAGTGAAGCTGATATGTAAAAATACGACTCATCTATAATTTAATAACATTTATACTATTTAAATTTGTATCGCAATTTGAAAATGTTACAGAAGAATTAAATCTTCATGTTTGAAAAAGAAACAAATTATTTGACCATTCTTCAGCAATAGTTACATTAATTTTCTCAGCCCTGTTACCACGACCCTGGGAAAAAGAACTCATTGCTCCGGAATTACTGATGTGCTCACCCACACCAACAGTTGCAGGGGAAACTTCTTTCTAGATCGTCACCAAAGGTGAGAAATTCATTAGCTTCCATCTTCATCCCATAATCCTGCTACAACTTTAGAGGTAACATCAACCATTACTTAATGTTCGCACTCAATTACTGCTGATTGTGGTGCAATCAAATTTAATATCCACATGCTGTGCTTTGTTGCAACCCAGTGAAGCAGGACCATGATCGTGATAAAGGAAAGACATAAGATAAGCTCTGGCCTGTGACAGCACTGTACAGCAATTAGCAGAGTTCATTCAGTCTATAATCTTAAGCAATATAATCCAATGGAATTTAATGCTTGAAATGTTCTTAGCAAAAATTGATTATTCTTTGAATCTACTCATAAAGCAGCAAAAATGCACCTTTGTAATAAATTGTATAAAGCCCTCTGTTCCCATACATTTAATGGGCAAACCAAAAAAGTTGGCAAGTATGTATTTGTATAATCCTCTTTAACGTTTTTGATCATATCGGGAGCTTTGACTTGAGAAATAACTATTTCACTGAGCTACAAGTTTTTCTAATGGTGGTATTATCAGTTTTCTACTATTAACTATGAGGGCTGATCAACAAAGACTGAGACTGATCAAAGTAGTCCCCTCCTACTTCAATGCACTTTTTATAACATCTCTGCCAGTCCTTGAACACATGCTGCAGACCATTCTTTGTCAGGTCCTTGAGAATCACCTCACTTTTCTTGAGCACTGCTTCAGAGTTCTCAAATCAAATACCCCTAAGCTTTGCCTTTAGTGATGGGAATAAGAAAAAGTCACAGTGTGCAAGATCGGGGCTTAAGATGGATGTGGTACACAGGTAATGTTGAATCGAGCCAGAAACTGCATGACTTGATTTGCGACATGAGGCCATGCATTGTCATGATGAAGTCACCACCCAGTCCGAGAAAGCTCTGGTCGTGGTTCCTCAGTATAGCTAATACTGACGTGTAGTATGCTGCTGTAACAGTAGTGTGAGGGAGAACTGCATGTGACATGAGACCGTGCATTGTCATGATGAAGTCACCACCCAGTCCGAGAAAGCTCTGGTCGTGGTTCCTCAGTAAAGCTAATACTGACGTGTAGTATGCTGCTGTAACAGTAGTGTGAGGGAGAACTGCATGTGACATGAGACCGTGCATTGTCATGATGAAGTCACCACCCAGTCCGAGAAAGCTCTGGTCGTGGTTCCTCAGTATAGCTAATACTGACGTGTAGTATGCTGCTGTGGCCACGCCGTGGCTCAGTGGTTAGACCGCTTGGCTCTCACCAAGGCGGTCCGGGTTCGATCCCAGGCGACCGCAAAGTGAGATTTGTGGTGGACAACATGGCGTTGGGGCGGGTTTTCTCCGGGACCTCCGGTTTCCCCCGCCATCTCATTCCACCGGTGCTCCATCTTCATCTCATGCATCATCAGTGTCACCGCCTGCGGTGCCATATGTAGTAAAAGCGGGCGTTAAACACTACACATTTCATTTCAGTATGCTGCTGTAACAGTAGTGTGAGGGAGAACTGCATGTGACATGAGACCGTGCATTGTCATGATGAAGTCACCACCCAGTCCGAGAAAGCTCTGGTCGTGGTTCCTCAGTAAAGCTAATACTGACGTGTAGTATGCTGCTGTAACAGTAGTGTGAGGGAGAACTGCATGTGACATGAGACCGTGCATTGTCATGATGAAGTCACCACCCAGTCCGAGAAAGCTCTGGTCGTGGTTCCTCAGTATAGCTAATACTGACGTGTAGTATGCTGCTGTAACAGTAGTGTGAGGGAGAACTGCATGTGACATGAGACCGTGCATTGTCATGATGAAGTCACCACCCAGTCCGAGAAAGCTCTGGTCGTGGTTCCTCAGTATAGCTAATACTGACGTGTAGTATGCTGCTGTAACAGTAGTGTGAGGGAGAACTGCATGTGACATGAGACCGTGCATTGTCATGATGAAGTCACCACCCAGTCCGAGAAAGCTCTGGTCGTGCTTCCTCAGTAAAGCTAATACTGACGTGTAGTATGTTGCTGTAACAGTAGTGTGAGGGAGAACTGCATGTGACATGAGACCGTGCATTGTCATGATGAAGTCACCACCCAGTCCGAGAAAGCTCTGGTCGTGGTTCCTCAGTATAGCTAATACTGCCGTGTAGTATGTTGCTGTAACAGTAGTGTGAGGGAGAACTGCATGTGACGTGAGACTGTGCATTGTCATGATGAAGTCACCACCCAGTCCGAGAAAGCTCTGGTCGTGCTTCCTCAGTATAGCTAATACTGACGTGTAGTATGCTGCTGTAACAGTAGTGTGAGGGAGAACTGCATGTGACGTGAGACTGTGCATTGTCATGATGAAGTCACCACCCAGTCCGAGAAAGCTCTGGTCGTGGTTCCTCAGTATAGCTAATACTGACGTGTAGTATGCTGCTGTAACAGTAGTGTGAGGGAGAACTGCATGTGACATGAGACAGTGCATTGTCATGATGAAGTCACCACCCAGTCCGAGAAAGCTCTGGTCGTGGTTCCTCAGTATAGCTAATACTGACGTGTAGTATGCTGCTGTAACAGTAGTGTGAGGGAGAACTGCATGTGACATGAGACCGTGCATTGTCATGATGAAGTCACCACCCAGTCCGAGAAAGCTCTGGTCGTGCTTCCTCAGTAAAGCTAATACTGACGTGTAGTATGTTGCTGTAACAGTAGTGTGAGGGAGAACTGCATGTGACGTGAGACTGTGCATTGTCATGATGAAGTCACCACCCAGTCTGAGAAAGCTCTGGTCGTGCTTCCTCAGTAAAGCTAATACTGACGTGTAGTATGTTGCTGTAACAGTAGTGTGAGGGAGAACTGCATGTGACGTGAGGCTGTGCATTGTCATGATGAAGTCGCCACCCAGTCCGAGAAAGCTCTGGTCGTGCTTCCTCAGTGTAGGTAATACTAACGTGTAGTATGCTGCTGTAACAGTAGTGTGAAGGGGAACTGTGTGCTGGTAAATCATTCCATTACAATCAAAAAATGTGATCACTATCACTTTTCCTGCAGGTGGAACAACTTTTGCCTTTTTTGGTGTTGGAGAACCCCACGATTTCCACACTGTGCTGGCTTATTTTCCTTTAGGATCATAATGATGCAGCCATGACTCATCACCAGTGATAATCAATTTAAAAAATGCATCCCCTCCATCAGCAAAGAGACGCAGCACCTCACGGCTTGTCTCCATTCGCACAGCCTTTTATTCGGGAGTCAACAGACGTGGCATCCAACGAGCACAAACTCGGGTCATATGGAGATGTTCATGTATAATTGTAAACACACTGCCATATGAAATTCTCAACACTTCACTGAGGTTACGTAGTGTTATAGGCCGATCCTCTCAGTCAATCACAGCAGCTGTGTTGATGTTGACTTCAGTCACAGCAGAAGCTGAAACACCAGGCCCACCTTGCCTAACAGTGACAAGTCGGCCTTCTTGAAGTCCTTGAACCATCTAAACAGTGTTGAACGAGGTAGTGCATCTTCACTGTACGCTTGCTTAAGCTTTTCGTAAGTTTTAGTGGCTGTATGGTTTAAACGAAAACAGAATTTGATTGCGCTGTACTGCTCCTCTCGTGTCACCTCCACTGTATAGTATGCAAAATGCACGTAGGGTCTAGAAAATAGAGCATTACTACCAACCTACCAATACGAGAGTGCTGCCGCCTACCGACATTATACTAAAAACCCACTCTTTTCAAATATTGTTACAGATACGAAACTATCATGGAAGCTACAGGAAAAAATAAGTCTCAGTCTTTGTTGATAAGCCCTCGTATATTTTTTACATTCATACTTCCCGACTTTATGGGGGACAGGAATTGATTCCTCTTGAACAAAAATTCGCTGCCCCAGTTGGAAAACAAGCTGAGACCTGAGAAGCCAGAGCAATGATCACTCAATCACAGAGACATCCCCATTCAATTATTCCTACATTTTATTATACTTTTCCTAGTCATTTTTTTTGCTCTTTTCAAAATACGCTTTCAACCTCCTGCATTTCCATACAAAACTTCTCATTTACAAATGATCTCTTATAAAAGAACTTAGTGATCAAGCAATAAATTAAGACATTAGAGTTTAACAGCCGATCACAACAGATCTTGAGTTTTTAGATAAGAATTAATGCATATATCTACCATTGATCTTTTACATGGTGAGGTATCCTTACAACGGGATATGCCAAATCCATTGAAATGTATAGCAAACAAACAAACAAATAAATAAATAAAACAAAACTTAGTGAATAAATGCAAATGTGATAAGAATTCAAGGTATTAGTCAAGTGTACTAAACATGCCTGAGAATGTTCATATTTCAGAATAAAAAGCAAATATAGTATAAAAACTTGGCAAATAATATTATTTTGCTTAAAATGAACATTGGTTTAGAATTGTTCACATTTCAATTACCTCAACAAACTGTAGCAATTACCATTGTTAATATTTATGGCTATCATAAATGCTGACACCATTCTGATGTCATGCAAATGAATCCCCTAATTACATGCAAATTCCAGGTGTCCCAAGGATGCTGTGCTCAAACTCATGCATCACAACAGATAAACCTGCAAGATGTTAGTTACTAAAGAAGCAAATGCTACTTCATATTTAGTTTAAGTAAATGAAGATTTAAAAATCATTCAAATGTTTCCAGCTCCACAGTACATTCCATGATCTCCTCCAATGCATACTTGTTTTGGACACACTGAGCTTAATAAACTGTACACATGTTTCTACATACTGATTGGCATTTGTCGATATTACAGATCAAGAGTTTGCCTAGGCCAGTCAGGGACGATTTCAGGCTTAATTTGAAAAATGTCTATCAAACTTGGGTTTGCAAATAAAGATCAAAATAGTTATTTAAATACTCAACAATGCATTTTACTTATATGTCAACAGAGGATATCAATTCCTTTCTTGGAAGTGTTGAAAACAGTGTTGTAATAAATTAAATTTAAAGGGAGTCGCCTAATGACGCTAAACAACACTTACTTTTAAATTTTTCCAGAACATGTTTCAGAGGCTTTGCCTCCATCGTCAACTGGACATCGACTCATGCATACATGAGGATATCACTTCAGTCAGAAATTATCTTTCATAAGAAAATCTTGAACTTGCAAATGAAAAATGGTAACTAAGGTGATATTTTTGCCAACCGCTATCTTGGTCCAGAACCATCTATGTGGTTCTCTTCTCTTAAGAGTACTGAAGTGGTAACACTTCAATACGCAGCCACATCCTCCAACATTAAGTCATATTGGATGTTGAAAGAAAATGGGTGAAATTATACAACATAATCCCACGTCCATCAAGCTTAGAATTATCTGACAATCATCTTTCAGAATAGAGTTATCCAGACCAAAATTCAAACTCAGGACCTCACGAACTAAGGCAGGCAAGCTACCACTTACACTACAGTGGCGGGCCTGTTTATTGCCTTACTGACCACATTGCATGAGTGCAGAAGTCAGATGAACAATAGCATGCAAAATTAATGGAAGCTTAAACTTTTTTTAGTTTTATGATTCAATTATTAACTATTTCATTTTCATAACAAGTTTCAAACTATGATTAACATACTACCAAAATACCCAGAGATAATAATCATGCATATTTACGGTACTGAACAAAAACTGTGCTTTTGTTTCTTGCATATCAGAGGCTAGTTAATGATATCAAGTTTTTACATCAAGTTGGGTTCTAAGTGGAGCAAATAAATGTGCTAATGCCTAATGGAGGATATGGCAATGATACTCTAAAAGCTTGCAGTAAAACATCAGCAGATATCCCTCAGCGAGAGTACAGCTGCTGTGAACATTTTATATGTTTGTTTTCATAATTGTTATCTAACTTTCCAAACACTACCATTACCTTCAGTCAAGGTATCCCTGACTGCCCTTTCCATCTCTACAAAAGTTAAGCACTGCTTGGGCTTAAGTATGTAACCTAGAGGTAACATTGTGAAATTAGGACAAATGAGAATGCAGAGACTAATACAGAGAGTCCCAAATTGGTGTATACACTTTTTGAACTATTATTTCTCCACAGCGAAATGAGACAGAAATACAATTTTTGTTGTGTTTTATTTCTTAAGCCCGTACATGTTCACAATGTTTGGAAAATCTTCCCTTTCGTCACACTTCTGCTAGAACCACTCACAAAATTGCGGTCACCTATCTGGACTGTCCTCATTTAGTGCATGGAGAAGTCTTGGAATGTAAGGGCTGTCATTTTTGGCCCCGGAAAATTCATGAACACTGCTTTTCTTGATACCAACCTCATGAGAACACTGCCTCACTGACTTCTTTGGGGATCGTGCAAAACCCTACACGACTGCAACAGACTCTTGTTATCAGTGGAACTTTTCTTTTTCTGCACTGACCTTTTAACTCATCTTGCACCGTTCCTTCATCTTCAAACTTGTCTCAAATTTTTGTCATTGTGACCCTTGTTGGTGGTGGTGTTCCTAATTCAACCATCCAACGTTGCATTTGAACAACATTCTCTACTTTCTAGTTAACACTTCAGTATCCACTTGAGTTCCTCAAATAATCTCGCCGCCATTGTTGTTTATAAAGATGTGAAGATCTATGAACGTGTTGCTATGCTTTTCCAGGGCCTTGTGGGTCATACAAAACAAAAACTGTAATTCTGTCTCATTTCATTGCAGAGAAATAACAGTTCTAAAAGAGTATACATCAATTTGGAACACTGTGGATCACATTTCCTACATCATTCAACATTTTAGTGATGATATCTCTGTTTTAATGCAAAGTGGTTTTAAAACTCGCTCTAATGATCACATTACTTCAAGCCTCCCCATGAAAGAAGAAAAATAAATGAACACCTAGTTTGCTTTCACAATGATAGGAGGTGAGATGTTAAAAGCTGCTCTCTTGGCATAGGAATGAAAACAACTTTGTTAGGCTAAAGCATGAACATCTGACCATACGACATGACTCAAAATTACTTAGTCATCCAAATGCATGCTGACTGCATCATTATCTGATCTCATATACTACTCAATGCTATGAGTGAAATGCATATATCTACATTCAGATAATATAAGTAATCTAAAAACCCAAACAAACTTCAGAACATACATCAATAACTCAAAACACAAGAACATAATAACAACAAATATAACAACAATAGAGGAAACAAGCCCAAAAGAATATATTGACATACATTATAAGAATGACCTGTTATATACAATACATAAGCAAAACAATTTACCAGATGAAATGAGAGCAATAGCAATAGCAATAGCCACAGAAAATGAAAGATATCCACAAAAAGAATGGCTCTGAATATATACACATGGATCCTTTATAAACAAACAAGATGCTGGTGCAGGAGTATACTGCAAACATTTTGCACAGTATCTAACACTAGACGAAACTTCAAACCATTATGATGGAGAACTAACAGCCATAAAAGCAGCACTGCAGAATGTCCTGTACAGACCGTACATAAAGCAAAACATAGTTATCTTAACAGATTCAATATCAGCCATACATGGGATTGTAAATTATAAAAGCAAAACAACAAGAAACATCAAAGAAATAAGAAGTTTAATTAAAGCTGTCGAATCAAGAAACCATGTCACCCTGCAATGGATTCCAGCCCATGTTGGACTTTTAGGTAATGAACATGCTGACCAACTAGCAAAAAAAGGTGCTATTCAAAATATAAAACCCGTAAGACAAACTGAAATTAATAAACAATTAAACAACATTAAGCTACATTTTAAAAGACAGCAGAGACTTGATGAAGATAAACTAAAAGACAAGGATCATAAGAATATTGGAGACAAAAGGGACATAAAAAAACTACCAAGAAAAACTGCAGTGGCCCTATTTAGAATGGACACTTCGTCATGTTTTTATATTATCGAGTGATGAAGTGTCAAATAGTTTTTCCAATTAATTTTGACGTCACTGTTACTAAATTCCTCCAATCATGCATTTTACTGTGATTTCATCTTGCAATTCTTTGTTTGATAGGTTAGTTGCTCCTACTGTGTCTTAGACAGCATGGCCATAAATCCCGAAGTCAGAGCCAAGCATTTGCATTGTTATCCGTTAGCAGTTGGTTAGATGGATTATTTAAAAGTACGGCAAAGGACATCATATCTCACCCATATCAGCAAAGGGGTTAAGGAACTCACAGGTAGCTTAATAGCGCAGTGCTGCCATACTCCATGTTATATTAGCAAACCGGTACACTCACCAAATGAATTCACGACAATGAGAGCAGAATGTGGGTTGACGGAGGAATGTAGCCATGAACTTGTGCCCATTCACTTGATGGACACGTCGTCTCATAGCCCCACGCCTCCTGTTGAAACCCTGCCTCTCCTTGAATTCTCTCGGTCTTGCAGGTTGGTGCTCTGAAAGAAAAAGATATCAAGTTTTACTTTAGAACACAATCATTAATCAGTATATACTCAACATATAAATACTTATATCTTAAATAAAAATGATGAAAGAGTAGAGCCAGACTGAAAAATTCAATACCATAGCTGGGATTTGAACCATGGATCTTCTGGTCTCCGTCCAGCTACTCTAAACCATTGAGCTACTATGGCAATCTGTGCATGAGAAACTACACTAATGATACCTAGGTACATTCACAAAACAATCTCTCCTCATTCTTCTACCAACTTTCTGTTAATGAACATAAACTTTCTTTAAATATTTACAGGCATTTTTTTTTTTTTTGTAAAACTAAGAACAGTTGGCTAAAGCGATAGATTTCCAAAAACTGCGCTGCTTTCAAATTCCATCTTCCTTGCTTGAAGTATCAATTACACAGGTGGCTGACATACATGATTATCATTTTTGTCCATCAAAACTGATATACAAAACAAAAGTGCACTTTTAGTTATGTACCTCAATCCTAATTATAGCAACAAAAATCACATGCAGTTCAAATCTCTGAAAGCCAATAATAGTGTTTTTTTGTTGTAATGTACGTCGTCCTACGTTAAGTGATATCAGATGATGAATGGAATGGGTGAAATGATGCTCAAATGAGCCCAGGGTCCATAGAGCTTAGAGTTATCCAACATTCATCTTTCAGGATAAGGCAAAATCCTGGGAAAAATCTTATCCAGGTAACCCACCCTGACCGAGATTCAAATTCGGGACTTCTTGAATGTGAGGCAGGCAGTGTTTTTTTATTATATTTCACCCATTTAAGCATGCAGGGATAGCAGTAACTGATCCTCTAACTACAATTATAAACTCGTGCTTTCCCTGATACTTGGGAAATTAATAAAATGATACAACTTATCAAAAAGGAAGTAAAGAGGATATATGCAATCACTAGAGCTAGCATAACCTAGTAGTTTTGTGCTATTAGTGCAAATATTGTATTATTTTTATAGCCATATTATGTACAGTTATTAAAATTAATCTGCTCCTTCCATTTGACTATTGATACAGGAATCAATTATTGTATTCCACCCAAAATGTTATATGAGTTTTATGCAGACATAATAGTAGAGCCTCAATTATCCTAAATATTTTATTGGTGGTTTGAGTATGTTGGGTTAACAGACATTTTGGGCAACCACATATTATATCAGATTTTTTTCCTTCAGTGTTGTGAAAGATTGCAAGGAGAATAAGATGCAATAGCCTAAGCTACAAAATTGTAATATAAATTTATTTCATATGCTTTAAAATAGTCCTGAAAACATTAAAATATGGCTAACAGAGTATAAAACAAAATAAAAAGTTTATTTAAGAGAGAAAATGTAAAATGTGTTTTTATGCTATTAAATATCAAAAGCATTTGAAAGACAAAACCATTGTGATCTCATAACAGTGAAAGACTTCTTCAGTGATGGTCCCTTTTGTACATGTCTTGGATGCAGAACACGTCTTTGGTCATCTCATCTCATCTCATCCAAACCACTTGTGAAAGTTTTCTCCATCACTTTCTACAAATCCTGAAATCTATCATTTCAACCAGTACTTGCACACAAATTTAGATTTAATTATAACCAAGAGCTTTTTGGATAATAATCTGCACTCTATTGTATTTAGAAGCACATGAATAAGAGAGTATGAAGATGTTTTCTTCTTTGTTTCTTCCAAGGATGCAACAAAAATATCCTTTTAGTTAATTGATGGAAATCATTAACTAAAATAATAAGAGTTAAATGATGAAGCCTGGGACTCTAGTACTTACGATAGTAAGTCGCCACAAACAGTGTATCTCGAATGCGAGAGCACCTAGTGGTCTACCAGGGAAATGTACGAGTCAAATGGAGAATTGAATGTCAGGTCGGCACGTTGACCATGGTAGCTCAATGGGTTAGAGCGACTGAACGGAAACCAGGAGATCCCTGGTTCAAATTTCAGCCATGGCATTGAATTTTTCATATTGACTCTATTAAAAATATTCTTTTTCATATTGTCACCGATTGCATTGTTGTGGAGCCGCTGCAATGCCAGAGCTGGGCACATGGGCAGGAAGAAGAGACAGATAGTGGCGCGTGGGCAGGAAAGCTGGATGCTTGCCAAGAGGAAGAGATAGAGAGAGGCTCTGGAATGTTACATCTTTCTCTTGCTGCAGTGACTGTTCTCGGAAAGTCTACAGCATTTTAGGACAGTGACTGGGAGGTATAAATAACGGCAAAGTGTGAGAAGGACTGAGTTGTGTGATGGTTATTGCGACAGTCAACGTTTGAACTGTACCGCAGTGATTTCTTTCATTTGTTTACATGCGGCACTGAGTTGAACTTTGTAACGATAGAACTTTTTATATGAATATCCAGTTGGAGATTCTTGTTTTCTGATCTGACTATTAGTGGGCCATGTAATGACAATATAAAAAAATATGTGTAATTTTGTGATTGGCCATAGTAATAATTGTATTACGTAATGTGATGACGTAGCAGTACATCGGCCAATCATAAAATTAATATAGGAGTAACGATAGTAATGGAAAATCAATAATCTTTATAGATATATGTTCTGTAATCTTGTTTCATGACGATGGAAAAATGTCGCGGTGAATATAAAAGTTTTGTAATGGAAAATCAATCTTCAGAAAGAGTTATTTGGTATTCTTGATAGTGATGAGTGGACGTGCAGAAGTGAGAAATTTTAAGTAATGAACAGGAATGATATATTAAATTGAAAATAAGGATTTATCGAAATGTTGGAGGTAACCTGCAGGATGGATTAAGAAAGAAAGTTCGAGTAAAATGTAATCCAGATTATACAATCAAATTATATATTTAATCAAATTCAATTCAGACGATACAATTAGTGACTAGAAGAAACTGAGCCGCACAAACTGATGACATGGGAAAGAATTGTGCTTGCAGCGAAGAAATACCGCTACATATTGCGCCCGAACATGTGGCTGATTAAGCTGGAGAAACAATTCAAACTACAGCGAGGCAACCCTGTTATATCTGGCTTCCCGATCTGGATCTTTGAAACAGTCAACGTGCATCCTATCGGCTGCAAATGGAGAATCGCACCACAACTTGAAGACAATTGATTGTCAATGTAACATCTTTTTGCTGCTGCAAGGGTTGTACAAAGTTTCTGTTTTACTGCAACAAAGAGTGTTTTAAATTTCTGCAAACGAGACTTTTGATTCTACCAACCCTTGAAGTCACAATATTACTTTATCAAAACTGATTCTAATGAATTAAATTTAAAGGGAGTCGATTAATGACACTAAACAACACTTCCAAGAAATGAATTGATTCTAATGAACTTGCTTGAATAGAGTAAATGTATATTTTGAATTTTCTGTGAAATGCCTGTTAAGTCCTCCTCATTCTGAATGACTTTACTATAACTTTTAAAAAATGTATTGCTTTATCCTACTGTATTCTTCTTATGACTATAACAAAATGTAAATGTGTAATGAATAGGGCTAGGAAGTTGAGAAAAAGTCCTTTTCATCCCTTGTGTCTGAAGATGCTGCCTAACTTAATAGATGTTAATTATGGATCATTTAGGCCATTATGGAGGATTTTGTTTTGCCTTTTTAGTTATGTTTCTTTTAAAGGTCCTTTTTTATAGCACTTCTGTTTCATTTAACTTTTTTTTTTTTTTTAAATAACAATCTTAACTTCTTTTGACAATCTTTTTTCTAATTACGTAGAAAATGAAGTTAGCTACAGTGAAGCATTAAATATTACACAAATAAAAATATTTGCCAATAAGGTTTCACTTATCTTAAACAAATTGGTGTTGATACTTCTTTTCAAATGGAAATTGATTTCACAAACAAATTGTTTGTGAAAAGAAGTATCAACACCAATTTGTTTAAGATAAGTGAAGCCTAAGTGGCAAATATTTTTATTTGTGTAATATCTTTTTTCTATTCTATACAGTCAAGCATTGTCATTTCTTTTAACTAACGTGCACGACGGGTACAGCAGGTAACAACTGAGAGGACCCTTCCTAATGTATTCAGGCCATTAGCATAAACAGAGCACCTAGTAAACCCTCTCTAAATATCCCATTACTGTTCTCCACTAGATTTTACTTGTTTCAAGTATGCACCAATGATATCCACTGATGCAGAGAGAACTTATTCAATGTTTTGCAAATTGCTGTCGGAAAACAAGACAAGCCTTTTCTTTACACCTAAGAATTTAGAGATGACTGTTAAAATGCCAACTGAGGTAAGCTTTCTGTAACCCGAGGGTGGTTCAGCCAAGTATGATTTAATTATATCTATTTCAATTTATTTTCCCAGAGTGTTCATTACTGGTTGCTGATTCAGAAGCATTTCTTACATATAGTTTTTTCGCTCTATATGTTGCATATCACTCGAATGCTGTACTTTCAAACTCATTCATTAAATATCTAATTGAAAATTAATTTATTAATATGTAGGTATCACTTCTATAAATCCTTTTTTCCAATCTTTAGGTCCTTTGGGGATATTTTTAGTTACCTTTAAAGGTCCTTTTTAGACAATTTATAGGTCCTAACTTCCTAGCACTAGTACTGAACATTTATCTAAATCTACAAAAATAGATTTTATAAGAATAGTTTGTAGAAGAGTGAGTAGAGAAAATCATGTGAATGCATCACATAAGAAATCTTTAAAATAGTTTATATGATTGGATGTCTGCAGAATGAACAGTGATGGATATGGAACACATTTAAGCTGTAATTTGCTTCTTGTGTAAACAGCAACAAAAACAATGGAGAGGGGAAGCACACTTAAAGGTCAAAGTGTCCCTGGATGTCAATGCTGTGAATCATGTGTACATATGGCTGGCAGATGTTGATCTGCTGTACAGTTATACACAAACATCTCTCGCTAATATCTTACTCCTGGTATGAAGTCTGTATGCTAATCGGCACATTTAAGACAATACATCTTGAAAATAAATCCAAATAACTTTGACATTTTTACCATATGATCAGAACATATAATGCATTCAAACTTTCAACTAGCTATGTCAAACTATTGTTAAAATATTAATTGTTTTTATTCATAGCTAATAATCTTCAGGAATGGTAATATGAAATTTTCCTTGGACTCTACAGTTTATCATATCGCTCCCATATGTATTAGATCATCTGAATTCAGTAAACAAATATATAGAAATTATGCACCCATTTCTTAATTTAAATTACTAAAGAGAAAAGATTTTTGAGGTTTGCATATTTTTAAACCTTTTCAGTTGGAGTCTTGGAAAATAATTTCAGCTGAACTATTTCATATTTTTAATTACAGCACAACAATTTGTAAATCCATAATTCCTGAAGTATTTCTAAAAATTTCTAAATGCATCCATCGTAGGTCATTTGTCATGCAGAGAATGGCAGATTTGGTCTCGTCTCAAATGATGTCAATATACCTGTTATTAAATGGGGGAGTAAAACAGAAAACAAAAAGGTTATAATTTTTTTTATAAAAAGTGGTAGGAACATTTTGAAGAGTAAAAAATACTTTCAAAAAATAGAGTAAGAAATGTAATTACACAAATAAAAATATTTGTAACAGAATCTCCACTTAACTTAAGAAGTTGATGTTGATAATTCCTTCTCCTTTATAAAAGATCGATTTCGAAGGCACATCGCCTCCGTCTTCAGTTTATTAAACAAACTCCATTGTTAAGGAAATCTCGGTTACCATGTTATTTTGTTTTATTATGTTACGTTTCCAACATTACCAACATCTGAATACGAAACAAACCTAAAAACAGAATCAATTGCCGGTAATCAATCTTTTCTAAAGAAGAAGGAATTATTAACATCAACTTCTTAAGTTAAGTGGAGATTCTGTTACAAATATTTTTATTTGTGTAATATTTGTTGCTTCACTGTGACTAGCTACATTTTCTGTGTGATAAGAAATGTAACTTTATGAAAGTGCTATAGGGCCATCTAAATAGCTAATTTATGGCTTTAAAGTGCTAAAAACTAAAAAAACTAATTTTGTAGCATAAAAGTACAAATTATAAGTGTATATAATTGTGATGTGATGCACTCAGATGACTTTTTCTACTCCTGTACAAACCATTCTTACAAGCGCCTATTCCTCTACCTACTACGTGTTAATTGAGATAAACTTTTGCAGAAATTATTGCCGATTTTCTTATAGGTCCAAAAGGAATGCAGTATGCTTTAAATAACAGTCAAATCTTTCCAAGTTGGTCAGTGCGCAATGGCTTTAACACCTTATTCCCTTTGCATGACCAAGAGAAAAAAAAAAATGAATAACTGCTTCCCATTTAAAAAAAAAAAGTATAGATATTAAAAAAAAAATTCAAATAAGGAACTAAAGATATGCACACAGGTGCACAAAGCGCACCGGCAATCACTTGTGGCAGTTGCCACAAACGGTGTCTCGAATACAAGAGCACCTAGTGGTTTACCGGGGAAATATACGAGTCAATTGGAGAATGTAATGTCGTGACGGCAAGTTGGCCATTGTAGCTCAATGGATTAGAGTGACGACACAAGCCAGGAGATCCATATTTCAAATCCCGGCAGTGGCATTGAATTTTTCCTGTTGACTCTATCAAAAGCCTTAGCCTATATACGGCTAGTATGAAGAAATGATTAGTTTCCATCAATTAACTAAAATAATATGTATATTTGTGAATGTTTTTCTTCACATAAAGTAAACAACCCAAGACAAATATTGATGGCAAAGTCAATATACCAAGCAATTTATACATCAAACATTTTTATACTTCAGTAATCTTTAGCAATTTTGTGCAATCCTGATAAGGGATTTCTATTTTATTACTGTTTCCTTTTTTCCTACATGTGTATAAAATTTCTTTTTATATGGATATGTGCATTCTCTATAATATAGACTAATATTACATATGTTGATAACTGTTGGAATTACAGGTTTGTAATGTTGTGTTTTGGGAGTCAGTTACCATTCTTACAAAAATATACACTGCGCAACAAAAAAAATATTTTTGAATCTTTTGAGCACTTCATGAGGCAATTCCTACTAATTTTTGGTTGAGAAAAACAAATATGACAATGAACAATTTTTATTAGCTCTAGTTTCTATGATATACACAAGGTGGAAGTATTACATGTTAACGGATTGAGAGAAGAACATACATTTTAATTACATACATGCTAACAATGAAAGTGCATTTGATTTTTTTAACTGGTAATAATTACATGCTAAGAGTTCTTAACTGCTGGAGAAATACTTCGCAGATAGTCGTGTCTGAAGAGAATCATGACTTCGTCGTCTTTTAGCTTGCCTCTTGTGATGGAGTTCCGCAGACCAACAGTAATCTGCAAGCACTTCTTCATTCCAACGGCCCTGATATCTTTGTTCCATAACAGAAATGTCCTGATGGAATCTCTCCCCATGTTCATCACTAACAGCTCCACAACTAGGAGGGAAAAAGTCTAGGTGGGAGTGGAGAAAATGGTTCTTACGGGACATGTTGTATCCAAGGTTACGGTATTTTTGCAGGAGCACTGTCACCAAATGCTTGTAGTTGTCATCTCTTTTGTTGCCTAAAAATCCATGAACAACAACCTTGAAGGCTTCCCATGCTTCCTTTTCTTTACCCTCCAAAATTTGGTCAAATGCAGGATCCTTTAAAAGTTCTCTTATTTGTGGTCCGACAAAAATGCCTTCCTTAACTTTTGCATCACTTAATTTCCAAAATTTCTCTCTGATTGTGTTTTGTTATTTGACAGGTGTGCCAACTTCCAAAAAAAATTCCCCCAAATTTATAAACTACATTCTAAAAACTGAAATGTCATTGTATATTCAAAACAAGAGCTAATCTATCATTTTTATGGTGATTTTTGAATTCAGCAGATGGAAATACATGTAAATTCACTATTTTTAAGCCCGAAACATTTTCATTGTTGCACAGTGTATATTTTTAATAAGTGTTTCGGACACCTGTGTACTGCTGCCCCTTAGCATTAATTATTATATGATAAAATGTGCAAAAGTTGTACATGATATACAATTAGTTATAATTATTCACAGGTTCACACCACTTATTTGTGTAGAATTCTACAAGTGGTTTGTCTCTCTTTTTGAGTTACATATCACAGGGCATAGAATTAATCATTGGCATTAAAATGAAAATAAGCTCCTCTTACATATTCTGTACATAATGATTTGCTAAGATAAATACTGTGCATGATATTTTAGTGCAAATAAAGTGTTTCCAAAAGAGACATATATTTGATACAAACATTAACTGTAACAGCTGCAAGCATTATGAGATCGTTAGTGTGTAGTCACACTGTGTAGCAGATAATCGTAAAGGTGCCCTCCAAGTGCCTTTGTAGCACTAAATTGTCTGAGTCAGACTTGGACATCCTCCAATTTAATGTGGTGTTAAATCTACTTGCTTTAATCAATTCTTTGTTATCTGACAACTCAAGTTATTTTTGACAAAAGGCTGCATCACCAGTTCACATACACACTTCTTTAGCTGTGGGAGATGTGTAACAGTCATACAACTTTCTCTACCTGTCATTTATTTTCCTAGCCATAACCAATCGAATAGTATACTAATAGTACAGATTGACATAACAATATAATGAGTATGTTACTCTCCAAAACTGCTTAACTGATTCTGATAATTCTTTCATACTTGAAAGACACTACTCTTATTAACAGACATGAACAATAAAACATATAATTTGAATTCATAACTAAAAGACTAAACAGATGTACATGTTTAGGCTTTCATGGCTGGCGTTAATCCAATAGAATGTTGTTTCCGGGGTTGAAGGCCGTAGTCTAGACAATGAAAACATATCTGACATTAATTTTCAAGAAACTGAGCTTCTCAACAACACGGCCTATTACCATGCACGGCTATTGAGAGAAGCCATTGAAATCTATAAACACAAAAACAGTTTTAATAGAAAGGAAGAAATAGCACGCCTACACAAAGCCTAAACCACAAAGAACCAATCAGAATAAAGGTATGGCAGCCTCTTCAGCCACACAGGGATTGGTGGACGAGTGGGTGGTCGCTCATACCTCTATATATAGTTCAGGTGCTCAACTAAATGCCAGTCTAGTTGTGAACCGACAAGACTCTGAAGATGCCCAACGGAGTTACAGGCGAAACGTCAGATATGTTTTCATCATCTAGACCATGGCGTTCAACCCCAGAAACAATATTCTACTAGATTAAACAGAATTTATACAGTCTATGTACTAGAATACAAATAGTATTGTAAAAGAACATACTTGCTTTGACTTTCCATTGAGAATGCCATGGAAAAGAAAATAGTTATTATTCCATAGAAAATACATGTAATATATTACAAATGCTGTCAATATTTCATTATAGATGGTCACAATTTAGCAACTAAGATACAGCAAAACAACACAAACTAACAAAAATTATACAATGAGTTGACTAAGACACTCTGTACTTCAAATACCACAAATTTTTCTTTCAACATGTTTCGCCTCCACTTGAAGGCATTATAGAAATTGTCCATCGGCTAGAACCTTGATGTTCCAGCTGATCATTGTCTTCTAGAACACCAAATTTAGCCAGTCGACACCGAGCAGGGTGGCTCAGGCGGTTTCGTCTGTGGCCCGCATTTGGGAGGCCTGGGTTCGATTCCCGTGGCTGACCTACCTGAACCATGGGTATTCTTTGGGAGTTTTCCCATGCCGCCAGACAAATGCTGGGTAGGTTGATTACATCCCCCGAATTTCCTGTCCCTCCATTTCATCTCTATTATCATATCATCTCTCATCTGGTGGTCTGATTCAGGGTAGAAGTGTCGACGGGTGTCTCGGCGGTGTATGGCTGGATGATATGCTCTGAGGTAAACTACTTCCTCCTCTAGTAGGTCGGTTGCCAGTCTCTGCTCCTCTGCTGGGACCATTTCAGGAGCGCCAGCCAGGGACCTTTGGGGCTCGGATCGCCTGCTTTGGGACCTTTAGGACTCGGCTGCTGGGCCCGTTACCGTTCCACATTAGGGGAGTGGGTTCGTTGTCCTGGCCTGTCGGGGGAAGTTTCTATCCAAGTTAACTGTAGGGACGCTGCTCTCTGTACTGTCGTGGCTCCTTGGGTCGGCCGCCCTCTGTCTCCTTCGCTTCATCCTTTCTCCCTGGGCTGCCCCACTTGGTGGCATAGAAACAATGGGCCCAGCATGGTGGCCTACGTACCAAATCCCCTCTGTAATGAAATCCTAAGGCAGTCGACAATTTCTTGATAATGCCTTCCAGTGGAGGTGAATCATGTTGAAGGAAATATTTGTGGTATGTAAAGTACAGTGTTCTCGGTCAACTAATAGTATAATTTTAATTATTACATTACTTCACAATGTTAATTACAATTTAACTTATCAACTTTAAAACTGAATCTGCTTATAACAGTACAATACACATGCAACACTATTGCCAAAATATTTTAATAACCCTTATGTAAGGAAGTTTGATGAGGAAAAATAGTATCCAAATAAAATCAGAAATCAGTCAACTTATGTTTTATAATTAACTGAGAAGATAATTTTTCTTGCCATTTCCAGACTATGTGCCATTTCTAATACAGTTAATTTGGTGGCCTGGGAGAATAAATGTTCAAATTCACCAGCATCATTAAGGGTCTCTATAATATGTTATTAAAAGAGATTATACAAAAGTTTAAAATCTCATACTATGATTATACAAAATTACTCAACTATTCCACCACAGATTGATTATTCTATCTCCACATTTACAGGCTGTGCTCACTGGAAGTTAAGTATGAAGCCCTGTCAACGATTAACAAGTTATTAAAAATGTTTCCTACAAAAGTTGTTTGTTTTGTATAGGTCTATCTAATGGTATCCTTTCTTAACCACACTCGAATTTGAAACTTTAGTGATATGCTGCTGATCCCACTTAGTTTACGGTTGATAAGTGAAATCAAGTTCATATATCCTTTAGCAATAAATATTTTTTCTTGAAAAATTAAAGCTGTATTTTTCGAAATAAATTACTGTTATGAGTGATATGGTTCACCTTGCATTGTCTTACTGATAACTCAAACTTATAGCAATTAAATCAAAATTATTAGGGAAAAACAACACTTTATGTTAGGGTTGTTTGAGGTTTGAATTCCATGGCATCATTAAAACATGTATTTTTTCTCTGGAATGCCTTCATTGACAAGGGTACTTATTGTTACACTCCTTCAATATAATTGCCCCTATTATTTTTGAACCTTTTGCCAAATGTTCGGAAGGCATCCAATACCATCTGTGGATCTATTTCTGTTGATGTCTCATAGTGATCACCCTATAGCTTGGATAATTTCATCTCTGGTGCTGTACCAGATCCCTAGCAGTGATTCTTTCATTTTGGCAAAGATAATAATCCCAAGTACTCATATCGGGTAAGAACGGTAGATGTTCTAAAATCTCCCATTGCAAGTGTGGCAAGTGTTCCTGGATAGCAGCAGTGGTGGTGTGGCATCTTGCGTCATCATGAAGAATGATTGGGTACTGTTCCATGAAATGTGGTCGCTTTTGCCTGAGTGCTGGACAAAGGTGGTTTTGCAGGAACGTGCAGCGTAGTAGGCAGCATCTAATGTCACTTGATGGTACAGCATAAAGCAATGTTACTCCACAATGAACATTACTTTCACAGCACTTTGTGTAGCGCGTACTTTCTTTGGAACAAGAAGAACCGGGATGCCTCCATTCACTGGATTGGCATTTCAATTGTGGTTCGTATGAGCAGGCCTAGGTTTCACCCAGTGATGATTTCTCAAAGAAAGTCGTTGTCTTTCCTTTGGTTTCTGCCCAACAAATCTTGTGCAATTGCAAAGCATGCCATTGTTGCACCTCATAAAGTTCATCTGGCATCCAATGTGCTGCAATTTTGCGGTAAGCCAAAATGACATGCAGAATGCGCAGCCCAGTTTTGTGGCATTCTCTTGCTACCAACTCACGCACAGTCCATCAGTGATCAACATCCAACACGGAAGCACGAAGCTAAACTGCACTGTTCTCCAAGTGGGGTCGTCTTGTACGAGGGTTATCCTTCACAGCTTCTTTGCCTCCTCTGAATGCTTTAGCACAGCATGTGACTGCTGTATGGCAATGCTGCATCACCACAAGTTTCACACCATCCCTGAAAACATTCTTGTATACTCAAACCTTGTGCCACTTCAATTTTGAGCCAAGAATGTTACTCTACTTTTGTAAGTATGTTGCTAGAAGGATTGCACTATTACTATGAAGCTCAACAGTCTAAACACTGTGGTAGAGTACTGTCCATGCTCGGCACACAAACTCGCCTAATAGACCTTCGATTTGTCAAAATAGATGGCAGCTCGTTGACCCACCGGTTTTATGTTACTGCAGAGTTATCACTACTTTGTATTCAACCCTTGTATCTGATCCTATATAAGGATTGCACACTGAAAGTTTGTAAGCAACTCATTGTTAAAATCCAAATTCCTACTATGTAACAAAAAGGACTGCAAGGCTGTAATCTTAATCTACATAAATGTTAACATATTGCAACAATATGCTTCCAAAATGGAGGTCATCAAAATTTCATTCTGACAGAATGTCCTTGAATTTCTTGTTGAAAATGAAAAATCTTCTGCTGAAATTCATCTGACTTGAACGTGTCTGGAAATGTCTGCAGGGCAACAGCAGTGTTAAGAGATGTCCCTGAAAGGGGACTAGTTGAGAAATAAATAATTTGTCACAAAAACTATTTGTAGTTGGTTTATTGACACTTGTCACTTAATTTTTTATATTAAAGAGAGACTAGTTTCAAAGGCAATCGCCAGAGTCAAAGAGCACTTTAAAAACATCAGTTTGAAGCAAGAAGATAAGTCAGCAGTAGCATTTCATTTTTGGAATGAAAATCATGACATTGATCCAAATCCAAAATTGTTAAAAGGAGTGGTAAACCAAAATAAATTGACAACATGGGAGAACATTCCAATGTGTAAGGAATATGATACATTGAAGCACAAAATAATTTAATTTTGAGTCGAACTAATACTCAATGCTCCATTTATTGCTAGTATTTATCTAGAATGCGTTTCGTTAGGATCTTCCTAACATCAGCTGTTGTCGACTAATGGACGTTGGTTTGGTGAACTCATTGGAGGAGATAGGTGCGTTTCTGTCGATATCTTGATGAACTTGAAGTTTGGGTTTTCTTCAAAGGTAGTGTCGAAATTGAAAAATTTTCTTTCATATTTCTTTATGAAGATTTTTTCCCACGTGGTTAATGCAGCTGGACCTTGGACACTTTAATAAGTGGATTTCTCGTTCTATATCATGATTCTCCTTCCAAAAATGGTACGCTACCACCGATTTATTTCTTTGTTCCTGATGTTCCTAAAATGCTCTTTAAGCCTAATGTTCAAGTTCCTTTTTGTTTTTCCAATGATGCAAAGGTGGCGACAATTTTTACATTGGAAAAACAAAAAGGAACTTGAACATTAGGCTTAAAGAGCATTTTAGGAACATCAGGAACAAAGAAATAGATAAATCAGCGGTAGTGTACCAATTTTGGAAGGATAATTATGATATAGAACGAGAAATCCACTTATTAAAAAGTGTCCAAGGTCCAGCTGCATTAACCACGTGGGAAAAAATCTTCATAAATAAATATGAAAGAAAATTGTTTAATTTCGACACTACCTTTGAAGAAAACCCAAACTTCAAGTTCATCAAGATACCGACAGAGACGCACCTATCACCTCCGAGGAGTTCACTGAACCGGCATCCATTAGTCGACAAAAGCTGATGATGTTAGAAAGATCCTAATGAAATGCATTCTAGGTAAATACTAGCAATAAGTGGAGCATTGAGTATTAGTTCAACTCAAAATTATATTAATGGGATAACAGTCATATGAAAAAAAAAGGATCGTGTAATGAACTTTGAAATCCCTTCAGTAGATAATTTGACAAAAAAAGTTCATAGTTCCATCACCAGAGGAGAGCAGACAACAGATGCCAGTTGGAAAGAGATTGAAAATGGAGGCGAATGCCTTTCAAACTAGTCTCTCATTAATATAAAAAAGTGACGAGTATCAATAGACCAACTACAAATATTTTTGTGATTAATTTTGACGTCACTGTTACAAAATTCCTCCATTCTTGGAAGTGTTGAAAACAGTGTTGTTATGATAAATTAAATTTAAAGGGAGTCGATTAATGACACTAAACAAAATTTACTTTTAAATTTTTCAGGAACATGTTTCAGAGACTTTGCCTCTATCCTCAGCCGGCCATCGACTGATGTTGAATCGATGGCCGGCTGAGGATAGAGGCAAAGTCTCTGAAACATGTTCCAGAAAAATTTAAAAGTAAGTTTTGTTTAGTGTCATTAATAGACTCCCTTTAAATTTAACTGGGTTTTCATTCCTATCATGGGTACTTATTGAACCAACCTTGTAGTTTTTATATTTTTTAAAACAATGCAATTAATATGTATAAAAAATATATACACATACATAGCACTGGCATTGTTAATTACATTGAAAACTGGTTTACTTGCAGTAGTGGTACCTGTTTGATTGCTGTAGTTCAAGTATCATTGCATGCTGATTAGCAGTCCCAAGAACAGAGTACATATAACCAAAACATAGTCCTATAATCTCTGAGTAACAGACTTGGGTTAGTGTTCCTGCAAATGTTACTTTTTGTTCTCTTTTCCTTTATCCATTTATACCTCACTTTTAACAACAATGGTCATATTACTGGCCTTTCACCTTTGGAACACATTGCTATCACAGAGCAGGTAAAGTATTCTACTGTCTAAACTATAGGACTAGCCCAAATGCCTATGTTATATCACTTAACTTTCTACAAAGGGTTGTTGTTCCATTTACACCCTGTCTTTATCTTACAGTAGTTTTTATATTAGATCAGACACACATCTATACACATTCACTTTTCATTCTTACTACTAGAGTATGAGGATAGGGAATAATTCTAGCCCTTAGCCAGCCAAGAATCAAACCTGGGACTACTTACACAAACACTTCAGACAGGTGCTCTACTGAATGAGCTACAGGGTCAGCCTAATAATAGTCTTGTGTCTTTAGTGATTCCAGTGAATATTTTACAAGTTTGATTGCACATCACTGAATTATGCATGGTTACCTGTTATTGATTATTGGAATTTTGAGTCTACATAAGACTAAGCAGCTGATCTTATCTGTACTTACAATCATTCTGTTACATTTGAGCCAATAAGTTGCTGTTGATGAGTTATTTAAGGCTTTACTGTTATTTCTTCTTCTTTAATATCCCTAGTTGTGCCACTATTGTGGTGTTAGGTGATTCTTGTTCCTCTATTCCTTAAGGTTGGGCCTGAGGAACTGAAGCTTTGGATCCAATAATTTGATATTTTGATATTTATTTATATGTACAGTCTCCATGACAAATTCAGTACAATAAATTTAACAGAGAACATGCTATATTATACCTCCTGTACAAATACATGAAATTGCTGACTCAGGTCCCCTGGCTATAAGCCTTTGGTTTTTCTGAGCAGCTTGGTGTCATTTCTTCTTGATCTTCGCTTCTTTTACCCTACTCCACTTTTCTCTTAACTTATATAAGAATTCTCCTATACATCTATTTTTCTTTTCACTCATCCCCGTTAACATATGTAATGCCACTACATCTTTACTTACACTGTCCCATTTCTTATCCCATATTTTTCTCCTGCAATTTGTTAACTCCTTACATTCTATCAGGTAATGAACAGTGCTCTCTTTCTCTCCACAAAATTCACATATCCCTACCTCATTACTTCTCAACCCTCTTACATATATTATTTCTACTCTCATCCATACTATGCCTCCTCTTCCGTTTTGCCACATTTATCTATATATTTTTTCCTACCCCATTCTGTCTTTAATTGCTTATAAAGTTTCAAACTTTTCTTTTCTTCTATACTTTCCCCTATCTCCTGTCTATGTCTTGTACTCTGTTTCTTGTTTCCTTCCAAAAAAACCGCTATGATTTGTCTACTCTACTCTCCATATATCTCCCATGCCTATCTTCGATACCATTCTTTCCAATGTCAACCATCAACTGTTTGTGTTCTTAATGCTTTTCTGTTGCTTTGTGCACAGATTCAATAATTCCTCTTTCTGCCCTTTAATACACTTATACCAGAATTTCAATATTCTCTCTATTATTATTCCCCTCCTTTTTGTATTACCTAGCTCTAGTAATGCCAGTGGCTCCAATAAAGAACCACGATAGGTGATCAGACCAATGCCTGATGTGAAGGTGAAGGAAGGGGATGATATATATGAGGGCAAGATGAATAATAGGGAAGATGATGAAGCAATTTGTGGAATGCTGACGGCAGAAACCAGAGGACCTGGAGAAAATCCATCCCAGCGCCATGTTGTCCATTTTTCGGTCACCTGGGATCGAACGCAGGCTGCCTTGGTAAGAGCCAAGCAGTCTAACCACTCAGCCATGGCGTGGCTCTGCTTTACTATTATTTCGTAAGACATTTGTATCATTGGCAAATAGGACACTTAGCACATAAAAGGTGAAAATAAAAACTATATAGTAAAAATTCTAGTTACCCTAATATTGAACCTTGTAGGACACATTAAATTTATACATACGATATAATATGTAAAAAACCAAAGCTAATAATATTAAAGTAACACAAATATTAAAACAAATTGTAATAATTTGTTACAAACTTCACTTATCTTTTCAAGAAATTGTGAATTCTTCACAGTTCACAAATACTTTATTTGCATCATCAGCCAAGTTATACGAGGATGGATCAAAAAGTAATGCCTCCTATTTTTTTTCCCTTAAATAAGTTATGTGAAAACTTTGAATTTGGCACAATTCCTCAAACCTTCTTCTCCAATCCCCTGCAGTAGTAACTTTCTAAGTCAACAGGTGGCAGCACTGCATCCTCTTGCAAAATGGCAGACATCGACATTCGTATTAGACAGCGTTCTGTGATTGAATTTTCGACTGCGGAAGGTGAAATGCCAATTCATATTCAGGAAAGGCTAAAAAATGTGTATGGTGATGCAACAGTGGGTGTCAGCACTGTTAGACGATGGGTTCATCGCTGTAACGAAGCTGAAGGGCAAACACCATTGGCAGATGAAAAGCGAAGCAGCAGACCGGTGACTGCAGTGACTCCATGCAACATTCAGCAAGTCGATGACATCATTCGTGGTGATCGCCGGGTAACAACAAGTGAATTGTGTCGCGTTACCTCCCTCAGTAAAGGCAGTGTGATGACAATTATTCAACAACTGGGTTACTCCAAAGTTTGTTCACGATGGGTACCAAGAACGTTAACCGCCCAAAACAAAGAAACAAGGAAAACAATAGCCTCCGAACACTTGCAGCACTTCAATTTGGAGGGAGAGGAGTTTCCGGAAAAAATTGTGTCTGGAGATGAAACGAGGGTTCATTTTTTTGAACCTGAATCAAAGAGGCAGTCAATGGAATGGCATCACACGTCATCAAAGAAAAAAATTTCAAAACTCAGCAGTCGACAGGGAAAGTTATGGCGACAGTGTTTTGGGATGCAGAGAGTGTGCTTATGATTGATTTTGTGGAGCAGGGATGCACAATAAATTCTGTCCAATACCTCAGAATACCTCAGCTGAAAGCACGTCTTCGCCGAGTTCGCCCAACAAAAACTATGGCGGATGTTCTTCTTTTGCATGACAATGCAAGACCACACACCAGCCGTTACACCACTGCAGAAATTGAGAAATTGGGATGGCAAGTCTTACCTCACTGACCTGGCACCATCAGACTTCTATCTGTTTGGGCCACTAAAGGAAGCTCATCGTGGGATTCATTTTGAAGATGAGGAGGCTGTGAAAACGTCCGTGCGTCAATGGCTTAGGAAGCAAGACCGTGTGTTTTACCACACTGGAATACATGCCCTAGTTAAAAGGTAGACCAAAGCTGTGGAAAAGAACGGAGATTATATTGAATAGTGACAAATTAATGGTCAATGTTGTAGTTTTTAAGCTATGTAAATGGGATTCAATTTTCTTGGCAATTAAAAGAGAAAAAAATAGGAGGCATTACTTTTTGACCACCCTCGTATATAGTTAACTTGGCCGTTGATGCAAATAAAGTATTTGTGAACTGTGAAGAATTTACAATTTCTTAAAAAGAGAACTGAAGCTCATAAATATTTATATTTTATTGCAATATAAAAACGATTGTTCTTAATGTTTACTAGGTGGGATATGTACTGAACCATTAATTTGCTATTTCTCTTATACTCAAGCTTTTGCAAGAGAATGTCATGGTCTAAATAGGATGTGTCCAATCAACATTGTAATGCATTTGAGGAACTATCGTAAATAGAAGTTTGTAGTTCATGAATAGCAATGTCCTGGCTGATACTGACATGTTCTCCCCATATCAGCAAGATAACGTGCTCAGTGATCATGAAGCTGACAGATCAAAGTCCACAAGGACTATAGTGCTACAGATAATATCTTTTACACTTTCTCTACCAATCAGAGAAAATCAGTAAATATAGGTTTAACCAGTATCCACCATTTAAAAATCATACTAACAATGGCACAATGTTCGGCAGTGATCCAACATCAATGTATAATTGCATGCATTATCTGTTTATTTCAATGAACTATGGAGATATCAGTTTGCCAGAGAAAGAAGTAATAATTACCTTGTGACCTCCAATTCAGTTCAATTCTTAGGTGCAACCTTCCTTGTGGTTCCAGATCAACCTGTGGACAGAAATATGACGTCAGGTAAACCATATGCAGGTACGCACTTTCTCATTGGGGAAAAAAGGAGGGGAAGGGAATCAATATGAAAAGAAGGTATTTTATTATTAGACCACCAATGTAGCAGATATCGCTACTGGAGAAGGTAGAAATCCAAAAGGATTTTGCTATCTGTTATACACATATTAAAAATCACCAAGCACGGAATGATTCACTTTGCAACATGCAAAACATACATATATACGTACATGTATATATACATATTATATACGTACAGTCTGGTGCACAGAAACTTTCCAATATATGTCAACAGCTGTTTAGGTTGGTAGGTGAATAGCACCACGCCCCCAGTTCAAACTCCTGTCAGCGATTGGAAGGCGTGTGCCTGCCTTTTGTTATGCGATGGCGGAGATGAACCAGAAACCCAGACAGTTTAAGATCATACCAGATTTTTTGTTAGATATCAATTAGATATCTGGTATATATCAAATTGCACGTTGTGACTGTAGTCAAATTTATATTGGATAAAACAAAAGAAATTTAGAAACAAGAGCAAAGGAACACTTTAGCAACATAAAATATAAACAATTAGAAAAATCAGCAGTTGTCACGCACTTTTGGGGAAAAAAACCACAACATAAATCCAGAACCAAAACTACTAAAACATACAACAGGAAAACAAGAGCTATCCACATGGGAATAAATCTTCATTTCAAAAAATAGGAACAAAGTATTCAATTTCGACATCCCCCAGAAAGATTTGTTCAGCAAGTTCCTCGAACCGCCACCAGAGGAGATCTATGACAAAATATCGTCAACTACACCAATGAGAACCAGTCGATATCCGGATAGAGGCAAAGTCTCTGAAACATGTTCTGGAAAAATTTAAAAGTAAATGTTGTTTAGTGTCATTAACGGACTCCCTTTAAATATAATTTACTATAACACTGTTTTCAACACTTCCAAGAAAGGAATTATGTTAACATTTTTAAAATATCACAATATATAACTTTTTAAGTTTCTGACTTTGTGATTTGTTTACTGCAGAAAGGAGCATCAATGTCTTTGTTCCTTTTTTATCCCTGATCTATCAATGCTCATATTCATATCCAGAGTATTGTTTTTAAGAAATCAATCGATAGTAGAGAGCAGTTTCATCGCAATTATAAACTTGGTCATTGAAATGGTTTTTAGTCATAAATTATTTAAATTCTTGAGGAAAACGTTTAGCAGATTCTCCTTCAATGCTGGTTTGGCCTATACCATGATGAAAATTCCACCACAAAAACCAACCATCAGTTCCATTAAAATTATCTTTCCCATGTAAATCTTTATAGAAGTTCACAGCTTGAGCTCGGATGCCCAGTTCACTCCGTTTTATTAAAAATCACTGGTATAAACATTCATGGTGTATAAAACTTACCTTTACCCAATGTGCTTTTTTGCTTTCTTTCTTTGCAGTCCAATTTCCCTTTCCACCATGTTTATGAAGTTCTTCATCCATTCCCTAATTATTCCTTCACAGACTCCATACACATGCGATAAACTTGCCTTTGTTTCTGCCCTTTTCACACGAATGATTATTTTTTGTTTTTCTGTGACATTCAATGCTAATGCATGACTCAGACTGGGAGCATACTTAAACTTTCCCAAGTTTTAATACTCTATATTGCAAGTAGATGTTTTGAATGCTTGTATTGAGTATTGTTTCCATGTAGCAGTCAATGTCAATGCACAGGGTTGGTGGCAAACATTACACTGCAGAACCTATGTTTACCGAATATTTTTATCTCAACTTTCCAAATAAACAAAATAATTAGCTACAATATTTTTAACAGGACATTATTTTACCCACATTAAATCTGAATCTGCACCATTTCAGGCTTCTACTGTATTACAATTCCTTTTTTTGTTTTTGTTTTATTTGAAGTACTTCAAATTGATCTTAGGGACCCATAGAACTAAATAGCATAATAGCCTTGCCCATTTTCAGATTCCATTTAACTGTATTTCCTACCTTTTCCTTCACTGTATCATAATCCTAACTCATAGTATTATCTTTACCACTTTATTAGCTTTCTTTCCCAACTTTCCTTCTTGATCAATGCACATCATTGTTTACTACATAACTACCCTTTCAGTTTATTCATCATCTCTTTACCTTTCCACTTTCATGACATCATCTTTCTGCATTTACTTTGTCCTGTCACAGGACATACTACTCTACATATTTTTGCGCTCTTTAGTTCCTTATATAATCTAACATCACTTACCTCTTCTGTTCACCTTTGTCATCCCTCCATATCCTGTAGAGCTTATTTTATTCATTTCTTCTCAACCTCACCCAACAAATGTATTCCTTCCCCATTATCTTAACCATCCATTCAAACAATATATAACATTTTTGCTTCTGCATTTGTTGCCAATTGAGTTGAATTTATTGCTGAGTTGAGTTGTTAACTGTTGCCCACCTATCTCTTTTCTTCTGTTAGTTATCAGCATTCCCCTTCTCCTCTACTCCTGTTCTGTCTCTATCAGTTTCACTGTCTTCTAATGTCACTTGTATCAATACCATTTCCATCTTGTTTTTTAATTATTCTATTCTTGTGCTTTGTTGCTAACACATATTGATTGAGTAAACACTTTAGTGATTAACTGGTTTTTGACAAACCCTGACAGTAAAATTGTTCCATCAATTGAAAACATATGGACAATTCACTAACATTACTGCAAAGTTTATTTTCCAAGTTGATTGAGTTTGGGATTGTCATTTAACTATATGTCTGCTTTCATGGAACAATAATTGGCCATCAGTATAAGTCAAAATACACTGATACTGAGTTATGCAATCTCAGAGAAAAATACTGAAAGACTTCAATGTATAGCTCTCTCCAAAATTAAGAGTTTTCCGAATGTAATATAAAAATTAGCATTTGTAACTTAGATGGTTACCCCTTAAAAAAAACTAAGAAAAAAAACTTATTTATTACTTTAAAATACCTCAAAACATCATAGTAACTTTTGTTTTATTACCATCCAGTATAAATGGGATTCTGCCCAGCATCCAAACTCTAAGCATTAAAAACTCTAACAGCAGTGGTGAACAAACTGTTCAGTCAGATGAGAGCATTTACTCTTATATCAATGAAAAAAACTGTAAGACTTTCGCTTGGGGAGGAAGAATTACATCAAATATGTGCCTGAACAAATCTTTGTTACTACAATGGTGAAAAAATTGTAATTAATGCAGAAATATTCCAGAGAGGCTTCAGATCTGAACAACCAACTTTGCTCCTCAATCAAAGCACTCATGTACTGTTACCTAGGGCAAGTGAAGTTAATTTACAGTTGGTTTACTAGTTCATACATCATTTGCTCTAACCTTAACACTACATTACACTTCCATAAGCTGCCTGCAGACATGCCACAATAGAGAATCACGTTCATGAAGCTGCCAATGCTTCTCTCCATTATAACTGCACACTTCAAAACTAAAAACACATTTATTAGAGTTCTTGGATATTGACAAAATATCAGAAAGATCCTCAAAATGATTTCAATTATGAAAAGGAGCATTTGTTACATTCTGCACCATGAAAATAAGCACCTGATGGCTTTGGGGAGAAGAAGCTCAACACCATTCAACCAAAAATACAAAACCCCAAATCTGAAAAATAATTCATAACTAGGATTCTCAAAATCTTTATATTATATAGTTTTCCTGTTAAGAAATTAAAATAAAATTAAAGATAATTATTTGTTTTACTTGCAAGCAACATTAACGTTTTCATAACAGTTACAAAATATAAATCTCTTTAAAATGCACAACATACTACAATTACCCTTTTATACAGCATCGGCTATTTGCAAGATATTCATTAATATTGGTTTCAATTTTTCAATACTTTGTGAGTTTTTAAAAGTTCCATCTCATTCACTTGTTTCCCTTAATGTTATGGAAAGTGTATAGTTTTTAAAAGCTGTTCTGTGCTCTATTAACACCTCTTAATTTGGTTTCCTCTATACCTCTTGTACCTACTGTTTACCACAGCAAAGAAAGTCCCCAGAGAATGAGACACAGGGGGTTGCAGAAGGTTCTAACACCCTGCCTCAATATTTTACAATACCAAGGTCGAGATTGAGATTGTTTATTCACCAATTGTAACAATTTTACAAGGTTTCATCATGTGAAGTATGCATAAAGTTACAGGTAGACTGCAAACAAACTGTGGTCGGTGTGCGCATGTGCAAGGAGAGCATTCTCCCCTTCTATGCCATCCAAGCATCACGTGACTTCCACCCTCCCTTCCTGCATGTGACAGCATAAAACCACACCAAACGCGTGTATGTTAATGCTGTTTTGATTTTCAAAATTAACAGAAAATAATTACCTCAGACACGACCTCACAATCAATCAATAAATAGATAGAATCATAGTTTCTTTAAACCCTGAGGAACAAAGCAGTGATTCGGCAGAAAATGCAAAGAGTGAATGTGAAAGCGAGTTAAAAACCAATGCAGCTTGCGTGATGTGCGAGAGGCAACCTAAAACAATGATAGAGTGGGAAAGCTAGAGGACTCCAGTGTTGGTAAGCCATGTCTCCAGCTGCATTTTGTTCGTGGTCTAGTTATAGTTACAATGGAGAGGTACTACTATCCATATTTACAATTTTGACTCTACAGTTTAAACCATTATTTTAACCATCATTTGTTTTTGCAATTTTTATATTCTATCGTATAAAAAGCATTCTCAATGAGATAAGATTTGAATTTTTTTTATTTGTTCTTTCCCTATTTTTTTAATCCAATGAGGTAAATGATTGTATAAATTATATATATAGACAAGGCAGCGTTAGTATACATAATTTCTTAAATGCAGTTCTGTAAGTGTTTCTTTTTTTGATATTTTTAAGAACTCTTAATTGTCTTTTCTGTAGTCTAAATATTCTTAGTACATGTTTCCTCCCTGCTGATTCCCATAAAATAATCCCATAGCTCAAATGTGAGTGCATAAATACGTAATATACTTGTGTTGTGCTATTTTCATCCATGATTTGTTTGACCTGTTTTAGAATATATACTGAGTTTTTTAAGAAAGTTTTTCTAAATGTCTGTTCCATTTCAGATTATCTATTACTAGTCCTAAATATTTATTTCACTAGCTTGCCTGACTTGTTCGTTTTTTATTTCCAACGAGATACTCGCCTGCATTTTGTTACTTATACCAATCTGCATCCATTCTGTTTTCTTTGCATTTAGTGCCATTCCTAATTCTTACAGGTGTGTACTAACTTTCTCTAACAGTGCATTTGGATTACTTTGCAATTCAGCCGCTGGTCAGTTCAGTTACAGACCATTCAAAAACATTCTGACATCTTCTAATTTTGTGGTTAAATCTTCTCGGTTTTAGTGTATTGAGTGAATAGAGCGCAAGTTTTTTCTGACAGTTCTGCTCCTTGTGTATCATGCATTCCCTGTCACACACATCTGCTGTCCTTATACTGTATAAGGATGGCACATTCCTCTCAGGGACTTTCTTTGCATTGATATACTGTACTACAAAATGTGTAATGAAACCGTATCCTTAGAAATTTATCATGATCGAGATGACACAGAAAAACTAAAGCAAGAGAATAGTTTGTAGAAGCTATATAAAACAAATGATAGTGCACAGGGAAAGTTACATGAAGGTAGCATCAGACTTTTATATAATAAAGCAATGTTAATTGTTCAAAGAATACTAACGTGGAAAATGTGTAAGGACCAGAAGGCTTGGAGCAAGGTGAACCCAATGCTTAACAATATCAAAGGATGGAAGAAGAATGTGCTACCCTCATATCATTTATTACTATCAACATTTCCACTCTTTTCATACAGTTAAGAAACAACTTAATGTTCCATAGAACTTCAAAACAAAGATAGACTACGGAATAATTCAAACCATTAATAACAGATATACCGGAGATAGCTTGAGTAAAATAAAAGATATTTGAAATAAATGTTTTATAGATATCTATTTTTTGTGTAGTACATTTTTCTCTATCTAATTACACAAGATTAAAAAGGATGAGGATAGAAAAATGCTTGGGGAATTTATGGGAAGGGCAAAGGAAAAGTGATATAGAAAAATAAAGAAATGTAATATGAATTAAGTTAAGGTCCACCGTGCATAAATAACCAAGGCGTTAAAATGTATGGAGGACTAAGTATAAAATAGCAACTCGTGTACTGTGAAAGTGATTAAAATTGTAAAAACTTTTTGCACAAATGGTTTGCAAATAAATACAAATACAAATTATACAAGATTATATAAATGTTGTTCTGAATGAATAGAATTTCACAGGCTATATATATATATATTTTACACTTGTATGTAAACATTTTTTTTTCTTAGTTTGCATCCTAAAACGTTGTCGTATTGGACTATGAATGAAATGATGTTCAAATGAGTGCATGGTACATAGAGCTTAGAGTTACCAGACATTCATCTTTCAGGATAAGAGAAAACCTCCAACGTTAATTCATATCGGATGATGAATGAAATGTTCAAATAATTACAGGGTACATAGAGCTTAGAGTTACCAGACATTCATCTTTCAGGATAAGAGAAAACCTCCAACGTTAAGTCATATCGGACGATGAATGAAATGATGTTAAATGATTGCAGGGTACATAGAGCTTAGAGTTACCAGACATTCATCTTTCAGGATAAGAGAAAACCTCCAACAATAAATCATATCGGACGATGAAAGAAATGTACAGATGAGTACAGGGTACATAGAGCTTAGAGTTACAAGACATTCATCTTTCAGGATAAGAGAAAACCTCCAACGTTAAGTCACATCGGACAATGAATGAAATTATGTTCAAATAAGTACAGGGTACATAGAGCTTAGCGTTACCAGACATTCACCTTTCAGGATAAGAGAAAACCTCCAACGATAAGTCATATTGGACGATGAAAGAAATGATGTTCAAATGAGTACAGGGTACATAGAGCTTAGAGTTACCAGACATTCATCTTTCAGGATAAGAGAAAACCTCCAACGTTAATTCATATTGGACGATGAATAAAATGATGTTCAAATGAGTACAGGGTGCATAGAGCTTAGAGTTATCAGACATTCATCTTTTAGGATAAGAGAAAACCTCCAACGCTAAGTCATATCAGACGATGAATAAAATGATGTTAAAATGAGTACAGGGTACATAGAGCTTAGAGTTACCAGACGGTGAATGAAATGATGCTCAAATGAGTGCACGGTCCATAGAGCTTAGGGTCACCCGACATTCGTCTATCAGGATATGGGAAAACCCCGGAAAAACCCTTATCCAGGTAACTAACCCTGACCAAGAATCGAACTCGGGACCTCTTGCACATGAGGCAGACACACTACCATCTACGCTACTGAGGCGGGCACTTTTTATATTATAGTAATCAAAATCATTAAAGCATTTGTTCTGCAAATAAAAAAATTTTGAAAAATATTCTATAAAAATAGTTTGGGAGATTTTCTTTAAAACCTTCATGTTGAGCCTTCAGAAGGTATAGAACTTAAATATCAAATTTGTTATTTATCCTGTTTTTGTTTTTGAGTGATTTAAATATTTTATCAATGTGCTGGAATTTCATCCTGCAGTTCTTTACATGTCAATAAATCTACTGGCATATAAATTTGGCACACTTAAAAACCACTGATCTGGGCCAGGTTTGAACCTGTGACTTTTAGATCAGTAAACCAGCACCTAACCAGGTGAGTCATCCAAGTTTAGAGATATGTCCTTTACAGAGGATATGGATCTTTGTCTAAAGTAAGTTTTTGGATTCTAGGGGCCTCAAAACATGTATTTACAGTGAAATCTTAATGTACATGACCTTCATGAGATGAGAGAGTACTCCACCCTCTGACAAATAGGTTACACAGGTACTCATTTGGTACTTACGTAAGAGAAGGAAAGTGCCACACCAGCATTCTCAAGATGGTTATCTCTGACCTACTCTCTCAGCTAGATTGCCCACATACACCAACACTACTGTCATTCTCTATGTAATTTGACTTCTCTGTTCCTTTTCCTTTGTACATAGTTTCTGCTACTACTTATCTACAGCAGGCGCAGCAAGTTTACTATACAAAATTAAACAAAACTATATATATGAAGTACAAAGAAAATATTTTAGAACATTCATAAAACTTTCTCTACCCTCCATTGTTTATTGTGGGTATATGAACTATACTTATGAAAGCTGAGATAAACATTTGCAGAAACAGATATACTAAACATTCCATTACTGATTCAAAGGAAAGGCATTAAGATATCCAGTGCAGTAAATGTAGAAAAACTAATGTAAAATAAATAGGAATTTTGTTTTGCAAGAATCTTTGAGATCTGGTAGGGCTCATTCCTTTTGTCATACACATATTTCTCATCCATATTTTACGCTTCATAAAATGAACTATAAACAACTGTGACAAAAATGAGAAATTAGGTACATCCCACAGCCAGAGAATACAAATAAAATAAACAATTTACATGATGTTGGCTGCAGCTGTATGCTACTGAATGTACACATCCTTTACTAATGACATGGTATTTTTAAATTCATGTCTATGCATTTTGTTGCAGTCCAGTGAAAGAGAACCATGAATGTGATTTAAAACAGACACACACATAAGCTCTGCCCTATCAGAGTATTAATGATAAGTAAAGTGCACTCGAAAGAACATTAATATTACAAATTATGGTTTTATCGAGTCGTTCAACAACCCCATCCATCTTCTATACTGTTTGAAGTAATATATTTCGCACTTTTGATCACATAACTTGCACTCACACAAGTCACTTGGTTGGTGGAATTTCCTTGTCTTGCACATTTTTATGATGCATCGCCAAACCTATACTCCGAGGATCTACTCCCATTAGTCCCGGCCCCGTAGGACCTGAACCCGGGCCCCTTCTGTTATTTACCATAGGACAGCACCTATTTTATAAGCTGCCCCCCCGCCTGCACACGGCAGACAGGACGGAAGTGGATACGCCACTTATGCGCCGGTCCTTGATGAACCAGCTACCAAATAACCTTGGTAGGGCCGCCAGTGTCTAGCTCACCAGCTACTAGCTCTGCAGGCTAGTCCCCGGGACTTATGAGGCAACCCTCTACCCCCTTCGGGCGGCCGATCACCAAACCTATAAAAGCATAGATAGAGGCATGGCCGAGATTTGAACCAGGATCTCCCGGTCTCTGTCCAGTTGCTATTAACCGTTGAACTAGCATGGCCAACGCGTCATCATGACTCATTTGTTTCCTGGTAAACCACTAGGGGCTCTCATATACACAGCGTCACAAACTGTGTATCTCGTATATGAGAGCCCCTAGTGGTTTACCAGGAAACATACAAGTCAATTGGAGAATTTAATGTCATGATGGCATGTTGGCCATTGTAGCTCAAAGGTTACGAGCAACCGAATGGAGACCGGGAGATCCTGGTTCAAATCTTGGCCATGGCACTGAATTCTTCAGTTTGACTCTATCCAAAACCTTAGCCTATACACGCTAGTGGACGAACATTAATTTCCATAAATAAACTATAATAGCTTGTCTTTGTGGTTGGTCGCTCCTGGTACACTCCCTGCTCACCATGGCATCTGTTTCAAAGAATTCCTTCTCTATCTTGCTCTCGTGTTTTCTTCTCTCTGCAACATCCTTGTATGGTTCTGTTGCTGGTGGCATCATCCAGGAATGGTGTTTCTTTAGCCAACATGTAGACCATTCTACTTAGTGTATACTGCAGTAGTGCCCTCTTGATGAATCTTGTTTCAACTTTCTCTAATCCCTCCAAATCACTAGCTGTAAGCTTCTCCCATATTAGTTCTAGTCCATAGGTGGCGTTGGGGTGATCACTCTCTCAAATAGTTGCATAGCTTTAGTCTCGTTATGTCTTTGATATTACAGACTGCTCTTATAGCTGGTGATACTCTCTCCTGTATGTATGTGCTGAAAGACCTTGCGGCTGGCTGCAGTGTAATGCCTAAGTATTTGAATTTGTTTACTGGTCGCATCGGTTCTTCGCCTAGCTTGCCACTGCTTTTCTGCCTCTCCTGAAATCCATTTGTACTCTCTTGGTTTTATTTATTGCAAAGTCATTCATCCTCTGAAATCTGTTATCTGTAAGGAACTTGATCCAAAGTAGAATTTTGTCTTTCAAGAGTTTGGCCATTCTTTTTTTTTGAATAACTGCACATATTTTAAATTCATGTAAGCAAATTTCATTAGCCATAAAATGAGAGAAAACAGAACTAAAACTGCAAACACAGTTTTTAATATTCAACCTTTATTTTTATACTTATATGTTATTTCTTAGGCAAAATGTCTCCAAGTATGTGTCCCATTTAAAACAGAGAAGTACTAAAGTGTGAATAAAACTTATAAAAAATAGCCTACAAGTTGTGTTTAGGCTTGATGTGAGCACTTTCAGAGACTCTATCATTAAAGTTTAACTTCAAATCTTAATTATGCTTTGTTGTCACTCTGCGGTTGCAACTGCTTTACTCCTGTACTTCTAAAAAACACTCCTCGACTTTTGCAGCTTAGGGCTCTCAACCCTGGGCTATGCTTTGTTTAAAAAAACAAAAAAATGTTGTGAAAGTGATAAAGTGGAAGGGTTTCTAATGAGCATCACTCACATTCAAGTTCTTTCAGTTTAAAAAGAGACCCATATTAGATATTAATTCTTTTGAAACTGTTTTTCTAAAATAGTACACTGGATAGTTTATTCATTGCTTACATTTATAATCAACCATATTTTCTGAAATGTCGACGGGCCCTAAAACACCACACACTCACTCACTATTCTCTGAAGTTTTACGGAACAACGTGCCATACATCTAATGACACCATGGAACTTGTAACCAGTTTCTTTCATAATTGAATAATCTCAAAAGGTCTGTGGCGCTCCAGATCCCCTAATCTAACCTCATCGGATCTTGTGGGGGTATCTAAAAATAGAGTGTACAAGAATAGGCCACGGACAATTGATGTTGTCAGGGAATCCATTCGAACTGAAATAAGTAACATTGGCGAGGATACTCTCCATAAAACTTGAGAGAATAGGGTGAGATGATTACAAACATGTATAGATGCTGGTGAGGACACTTCCAACATTTTCTTTGAAATGTAAATAGTATAATGTAATCTCCCAATTGTGTATTATATTCTCCCAAGGTTGTACATGTGTCCTATTAATGGTTCAGGTTTATATGTATCGCACTATATCTTCCTCTCCAGACACCGTTTTCCTCCGCTGGCCCAAAAATTTGCTTCAAAATCCTTCTTTCAAATATACCAAGGTGTCTCATCAGATTTTGAGAGTGTCCAGGTCTCAGCACCATAGGTTAATACAGACTTTACTAAAACTTTATATATTAGGACTTTAGAAGTGTTGATTACAATTACAGGCATTTATTTCCCCTGCCATGATTTTATGAATTGCACAAGAGATATTATTTTCATGCTAGTTCAGATTACTACTCCCTAAAATTTAAAAAATTTAAATATGTGCTAGCAGGCATGCACAGTATCTTTAAATTGTTTAAAAAACAGTGAGTCATATATACAGAACATCCATATTATTGGTCTGGATGGATCAGTTGCTTGAGTGTAGGCCTACTGATCCAAAGGTCACCAATTCAAAGCCAGCCCAGACAATGATTTGGTTTTTAACTATTCTTAAAAACGACAGCCCCAAGTCATTAGATTTACTGGCATATACAAGAACTACTGCAGGATGAAATCCCAGCACACCAAAATGCTGATATCCTGGCAATTGACATGTTGTTTGCATATAAAATATTTAGGCTCTTATTTAGAACAAGTCCCCCAACAAAATTTTGAAGTCCAACATCAGAGGCACGCACGAGCGCTGACGGAACCTGATGAAGTGATATGCACCGACGTCAATAGCAGAAAATTTCAACACTGCCAACATTGATCTAACAACTACACTACTTTTAAAAAGTTAACTTTCGATGTGTGTTTGGAGGAATTTAGTAACAGTGACGTCAAAATTAATATAAAAATTATTTGTGGTTGGTTTATTGACACTCGTCACTTACTTTTTCATATATTTATGAGAGACTAGTTTCAAAGGCCCTGGCCTCCATTTTCAATCTCTTTCCAACTGGCATTTGTTGTTATCTGCTCTCTCTGGTGGTGGAACTATGAACTTTTTTGTCAAATTATCTGCTGGCGGGATTTCAAAGTTCATTACGCGATCCTTATTTTTCCAGATGAATATGTGGAGAACATATTCATCTGGAAAAATAAGGATCGCGTAATGAACTTTGAAATCCCGCCAGCAGATAATTTGACAAAAAAGTTCATAGTTCCACCACCAGAGAGAGCAGATAACAACAAATGCCAGTTGAGAAGAGATTGAAAATGGAGGCCAGGGCCTTTGAAACTAGTCTCTCATAAATATATGAAAAAGTAAGTGACGAGTGTCAATAAACCAACCACAAATAATTTTTATATTAACTTTCGATATTACTTAAATTAATTTTTCTTATCTATATTTACAAAAGAATTGTCTGATATGACTTAACTTTCAATATGACTTTACTTTGGAGGACGTAACTCACAAAAAATAATAAAAATAATAAAAACATAATCTGCATCTACATTTAAAAAAAGAATAAATAAAGCTGCAGTCAATGAACATACACTGCACAACAGTTTGCTTGTAATACAGCTTGCTGGCAAAAGTGTGTAATCAGGAGCACTTGCGCAGGTGGCAATTTCGTTTTTTCAAACCATGTACCTTTAGCGACAGACTCCGAAAACTGCTCATTATGTCCTCTCCTGCAGGAAAATACTTGGAATTTCCGCCCCGTTTTGTTACGGGATGTAGGACGACATTGCACTCCTGGCACATGCTAGTTCTTAATAAACTTTCGTCATACAAAAACTGCATGCACTTTTCCCCATTTTCGCATAAAGGTGCACGATTGATAAAACGTATAAATCGAGCCATTGGTTTCAGATAGAACTTCCACCAAATAATTTTCTTTACTGAATGCCAGGGTCCCGGTGGAAAATTCATTTTCAGATTTTACAGTTAAGCTACTACCTTGCTAACAGTGAAATTTCGAACATCTGCAAAACAGATGCTTGGGTGATGGTTCAAAGGTTGGCAACAGAAGCTTACACCAATAACCGTGTCAGGAGCACTACAACTGCGTGGCCACTTCGGCAGGTTCCATCAGCCCTCGTGCATGCATCCGATCTTGGACTTAGACAAAATTTCTTACGGGACATGTTCTAAAGAATATCCAATATTTATTTATTATAATAAATATTTGGGAGGTTGCTTTGGAGGTTGTTCTGTTATGGCAGATGATGTTACTGTGCAGTATCAGGTACCAACCGTAGAGCAGCAAAAAAGCTGCAGTTATACAAACAATTTAACAATTAACAGCTGTAAATCTAAACAGAAACAACAAAGTAGAAACAAATGTAATACAATTACCGTGAAACAAATATATATAAGCAAAGAACACTAATAATAAATTAACTACCATTATACATATTTGCTCTTTTGTGAGGCAATTATTAGCTTTAATAAAAGTTGTCTTGCATCAATAACCTGGAACTGAATGAAATGTCCCAGAATACTTAACTAGAAATGTGATAACTTTTGCATATTTCAAAGGCTAAATGCTGTGTATTTACACAATTTTGGCATTTTTGTTTCTGCTATTATTAGAGCCCACCTGACACTGCACAGTACTCTTCATGACAGGATGAAAGCACATTAAAGCACATTAGCAGGACATTGTCAAACATGTTTACAACTTTAGTTTTGTTTGTATGTCTAAAAAATAAGTTTATTTTTAAACAGAATGTCACGTAATCTTAATTTATCTCACAATTTAAAATTTTCAGATACCACAATCCCTCTGCACATCCCATTCAACTGTTTTCAATGTATTGCACGTATAATTTAAAGAGGAATACAAAAATTGCTTCCTTAACTGGAAATCCTCATGCTATGTTATGTTTTCTAACAATATTAATGCAATTTTAACTGCAACTAAACCAAACACCAATGGGGAAAAAACATTTATTGCATGAAGAAAAGGATGCACCAAGTTAAACCAAAGCACTAGCAAAAGAAAGCTTTTTATAAAATAACCATTGCAAATAATTTTGTTGCTTGACATTACAGCAAAAATGATTACCTTGCTTAATGTACTGGCAACTGTATAGCCACCAAAATAAATAGCTGGATTTGTCAAAATGAATAAAATTGTTATTATTTTCTATTTATGGACAAAAAAGCAGCACAGGAAACGTATAACAATGCTGAAGATACTGAAATATACGGTTAAATTTTAAATTTTGTTGCATTCATTGTTATTACATAACCTGGAACGGATCATGCACATTTTGATTATTTAGCACTCTGGGATACAGAAAATATTTTGTGAACTTTCTAGCTTTACTTTACCATTAGTTTCACATTCATGTACGAAGCAGCAAATCAAATCATCTCAAATACATTTACATAATGATAAAAAAGCGAAAACCAAAGAAAATGCGAAGACTGGTGCTCAAAGAAATCACTTATATTTGCAGTCAGATCATCAGGTTGCAGATTCAACTGTTTAACTATACTATGTGTAACAGTGTCTTCTCCATAACACTTTTTAGCAATTGTATAATTTTAGTCAAAAAATAAAAATAAAGGCACAAGCACGTAAAAATATTTATTTACACCGATATTTAAAAATAATTAAATGAAAATATGTGCTGTACAGCTAAGTACTGGCATTAAGTGTAAGGATGTGTCAAAAGTCAGTTTTGACAACTCCAGCTCATGTTGTGTTTACCATACAAGGCATGCTTGGCTCTTAACTACAATCCTTCAAAACAAAAGGAGGTATGTCATACCCAAAAGTCATTGGCATTCTGCTCCCTCTGAACAAGATCTTCAAAAGGAATAGTGCAGTTTGCCACAAAATCGTCAGGCGGGATGGCGGCATCGTGGAAAACAGTCAACCCCAGGTTGACGGCGCTTTGGACTTCGTGGACGAAGGATTCGTTCCATACCGGATCGAATGTTTTTGGTTTTGTTGATGACCGGTCTAAATGATTCTCATCCACATCTATGGACACATAAGGATCTATAGGCTGGTCATCAGGTTTCCCAAACGCCATATTATGCCGCTTTTGAAAATCCGTAGGTCTCAACCCGCAAGCCTCGCATATTTTCACCCGTACGGTTCCAGTGAACATTGGCGTCGTCTGGCCCACAACTCGAACTAAACCCTTCAGCAGATCCTGCAGCCCACTCACGTAACTAAATAATGTGTCAACCGCATAGGGAAACTCTTAAAATTTCTTTCAAAAACAAGGCTTTCTTGACAGCCATGAAGGTCGATTTTGATAAAAATTCACTGCACTCTAATTAGCTATCCCACAATGCCTTTCGTTACGTCACTACCAATATGGCGAATCTTGGCAGGTTACTGGTGAGGAATTTGGGGGAAAACTTATCCTGCAATTCAAATTATTCACGTTTGACAAAGTGAGTTGTAGGTTGTAGGTGCTTGAGATGATCAGTATTGTTACATTTATATAATTTATTGTAGTTCCTGTGCTTCAGTTAGTTGTATAAAAACGTAATAAATGATTTCGTTTTTCATATAACAAATGAAAACAGCAACGAACATTGCGACATCTATGAATACCTGCCCGGACTATATTCTTTTGGATCGATTTTAATTTTACAAATGACGAAATTTTGCTCATGCACATTAAAAAACAAAGAAGAGATTCTGTCTTCCGGCCAGTTAATATGCTATTTTTGGCTGCAGTTTTCAGTAAAGCTTAGTTCGATAGTGAGTGCGTAGTAACCGAGAGAAACGGTTGTCAGCCTTGCGGTTGAAAATGTCAAGTTAAGCTTATTAAGCTTCATTGTTCTCTTATTCTAAGTTAATTTGTTTCTGTTTTTATCAGAAATGAGATGAAATAAGCCACGTTCCCCTTTTGAGGAGCACTTTTTTTTAAAGTAATTCAGCATTGAATTTTGTTACATAGCATTTACTTAGGACAGTTTAAAAGAAAATCTTTTTTCATTGTATTTAATTTCAGGTATCGTATAAATATGTATATTTGTCAAGGGTTTAATAAAAAGAACTGTTCCCATTGAATAGGAACCAACCTATTCCCACTTGATACCTCTACTAATAAGCAAGCATGTATGAACTGGAAATGAGAATCATGAATATGTAAACAAACCTACAATTTTAATGTTTGTGTGTTTTAAAATAAATGTTTAGTATATAAAACATATATTTTAGTCATGCAGTAATAAAAAATTAAAATAATTCCCATACATATTACAAACTTGACAAAAGAACTATTTGATTATACTTTAACTTTTTGAAGAGGGAAGGTTTTTATGTATATCACAATATTTCTCCATTGCAACTAAAAATATGAAAGAAGATTCAAAAGTACCCAAATGTTTCATACAGATATTCATTTGATTTTGTTTATACGTCAGAATTTAAAGAATAAATTTGCAAATCATAATATGTCCTCCTATTTTCTATATTTTCTTTCTTGACCCTACAGATATTTCCTTTTTCCCTGTTATAATACTTGACAACTTCATATGCAGCTGCTTAACGACTCATTATGAAACATTCCTTGTAGTGTGTAACTTTAGGTCGTCCACTCCTGGGTATATTTAGAACAGATTTTCCGGCTCCTCTGTCAATGATGCATTGAATTGTTGACCGTGGTCTCCCCACTATCCGAGATATCTTTAAAAGCATTTTGAATTCATTATGTAGTTTGATTACCATTTTTCTCTCTTCTGGCGTAGTTTGTTTCCCTCTTCGGCCCATTTTACGTTACTTCCGCAATCTACTGTGTTTGATGTCAGACTGGTGTGTGCAGACCGCTTGCTGTGAAACAGCTGAATGCAGACTGTCCAGAAAGGAGAGCTAGCTTATAATATAACCACAGATTCAGATACCTTTGTTGTACAAATACTATTGTGCCAAATTTACGGTATCCAATATTACTGTAGAGAACTACTGATTCTAGAAAACTTCCAGCAAAATTAGGATAGGAATAAGTAAATAAATACACGAACCATACAATTTTACAAGTTCACTAAGTTCCATAAATAATTATGTTGTAACAACACAAATTGTTTCTTCATTTAGGTGTGTACGAATACTTTCTGGGCTGACTGTATATAGTATGTATTTTAGTTTTAGGACCTGGTCGCATAGCAGACACCTCAGTAATGCTCCAGATCCAAAGGAAGAAAGCCAAAACAACGGAGTAAACATAAGCGAGAGTTGTGTAGAGAGACTCAAGGAGATTGCAAATGATGGTAGCCATTTACGAATTAGTGTTGATGGTGGAGGCTGCTCAGGTTTTCAGTACAAGTTCGATTTGGATAAAGACATAAACAAAGATGATGTGTGAGTTCTTTTTAAATGTTGTTAAAAGACAATTTTAAGAGAAAGCTATCAACTTCTTTTCCATTTTGTGTATGGTTAGACTTCTTGTATATAGCAGAAATATTTTGTAGAATAGAGGTCATCTGCAGTCCAGTTGTTCTCTCCCTGACACTCCTCACAACAATGTTGCCAATCTGCTACAAAGTTGTGGTAGCATTTCTGCCTGTGACCAATGTACAATCTACATGATGTACAGTACGCGCAAGATAAGTTGAGCGCTGGCTTTACGAGGTGGTGCAGGCAGAGGGGAATATGCGAGAGCTAACGCTCTTTTGTTTCTGCAGTGTGGTCAACCTTGAGAAACACAGTTCAGCAAAATAGCATGTAAGATAAGCGAAGATATGCGCTGCAAGTGTGAGATCGGTGGACAAACATTAAATTGAACTCGATCTGATAAGCTATATGTTTATATATGTACTATTTATGAAACACATAAAAATAGTAAACAAATATTATGACAGCTATAAATACTCACTCATTCGCTTTGTGATTCTTCGATTTCTGAGTCCACTGCATCAGTTTCATCGCTAGTATCCTCTGATGTGTTGATGATAATTTCATCAGTTGCATTTTCTATTACACCATTATTTCTCCAATATTTCATTTCCAGGTCTTGGACCTTCTTCCAGTATCCTTCCCAATCCATCGCAGTTACAGAAGAGAATGCTTCTATAGCAAGTTTCTACAGATTTGTGGCTGACATATCACCATAACATCCACAACATAAATCTTGCTTCTAGGTTTCTTGGCCTCTATTAAACTGTAGAGTGTAGTTTTCGTCATTTCATAATTACAGGCAATACCCCTTCTTTCCAACCAACATATTGTTGCTTTCAGGTTGTATGTTGTCGGAGTTTTGTCCAACTGTCGAGAGTGATACAGTGCATTATCAATTACCAAAATTGATGACGTTAGGGAGAACCTGTAAGCTAAACCATTTTTCAAAATTATGTGAATTCATTTGTCCGTGATAATCCCCTTGTGTGGACCTGGCCGCAAATATTAATTGTGCCTCTTTAATAAATCCTCTTCTGGATCCAACACTGGCAGCAATTAGTCTTTTAGAGGCACTTCCCCAAGCAGTGACCCCCAAAACGTCTTTCTCCTTTTGCCAACATTTCCCAACCGTCATATTATTATCTACCCAAGATTCGTCCAAATAAAATACTTCCCTGTTCATTTCTCTTGCATTCTTTACCTGTACGAGGAAATGAGCACGCCAGTCAACGATGTCTGCTCTCTCCAGCAATAACATGTTTATTTTGCACTTTCTTCCACACAAAGCCCATCTATCTTAAAACGTTGCGAAGAGAAGTCATGCTCCATCTCCACTGTATTTTTTCTCCCAAGACTGGAATTTATTTATTGTAGGAATCACTTTCTGTATAGAAATCCTCAGTTATATCTCGAATCACTCGCTTGTCAAATTCATCAATCTGCAGGTTTTCTTGAACTCTGGTCCTAAAGGAAAGAGGAAAATTTACCGGTGTAGCTTTGATAATGGAGGGAAATAGAAAGCTATGTAGAAATATACAATGGGCTCAGAGCTAGAGAAAAAGAAAGATAAAAGAGCAAGATATAAGGAAAAGGAGGAAGCCAAAAAGGAAAGGATTGAAGGGAAAAGAAGAAAGAAAGAAAACATCACTATTAGTTATTACCTTACCTGCTTTTTCCTGGTGTTTTTGGAGATTCATTAGGATGAGATGCACAAAACGATTTAATACGCCTGACAGTGCTGACTCTTTTTCCTGTGTAAGCAGCAGCTCGTGGGAACATTAACTGGTTGTTATCCTTTTCTATATCGCAACTTTCTGCACCTTTCGCTATTATTTTGCAGCCATCATTATGCACGACTGTACGTGCATGTTTCCGAGTCGGAGTTCGTTGCTCGGAAGGTACATATGATGATGAGTTTCGTGTGCCCTCAGCCATAATTACAAACTGGTTAAGCTATAGTAATTAACCTCAAACTTGCACAAAACAAATGCATATAGAAAACAAAAAGCACGCATAAAAGCATAGCATATTAGTCACTAGATGTCAGAGTGTACTAGTATAGCCCATTTCATGTTTCCAAGTTGTCATCTGTGTTTACGGAGTTAGCTGAAACCTACTGAGTGAGGACTTGGAGCCCTATCGCTCAAGATATCTTGCACATACTGTACAATAATAACAAAAGACTGGATACAATAACCTGGCAATGGGAATGCTTATTTTCCTTTGGGGGGAAGGGGGGAGAGCTTGAACCTTAACATCCTTTAAGTGGGTGACACATATTAAACAGAGAATGAAACGATGCTCAAATGTGTCCCGGGTCCCTAGAGCATAGTTACCCAACATTAGTTGGATAAGCGAAAATAACCAAGATAACTCATTCTAACCAAGATATTCTTGAATGTGAGGCAGACTGAAGTGATACTGATGATCATTCTACAGAAAACTACAGGTAGACCGCAAAGAAAATGCCGTCGGTGTGCGCATGCATGAAGAGAACCTTCTCGCCATCCAAGCATCACGTGACTACACCCCTCCCTTCCTGCATGCAACAAAGTGCAATCCACGCAAAACACGTGTATTTTAATACTGTGATTTTCAAAGTTAACAGAAAATAATTACCTCAGACATGACCTCACAATCGATCAAGAAAGATAGAATCATAGCTTCTTTAAATCCTGAGAAACAACTCAGTGATTCGGCAGAAAATGCAAAGAGTGAATGTGAAAGGAAGAGAAACAGTTGACTGGTGAAACCCGTGCGATGGAGGAGAGGCAATCTAAAATGACGGTAGAGGGGGAAAGCTAGAGGACTCAAGCATTGGTAAGCGATGCCTCCAACTGCATTTTGTTCTCGGTCTAGTTATAGCAAGTCAATTTGCACATTGATAGTTCATTTGTCTGTAAGTGACCAATGATATTTTTTTACTCGTCCCCAATACAAGTTAGCTACCAAATTTTGACAGACCAAACATTTTTAAGTGCACAGCCATTATATATTTCCAATTACTCTTAATGATATCAAACATCCTTGAAGGGGAGGCGAAACATATTGAAAGAAAATTGTTGGTATATGTAGTACAGAGTGTCTCAGTCGACTCATTGCATAATTTTAATTACGAAATGAGTACTTTGCTCTAAAGAAAATAGCTGTTGAAATGTCTCAAGTAAGTCTGCTAGGTCTAATCTTGTACCTCTTATTCACTAGAGATATCCCACAAGATGATACAGCTATAGCTACTTACTCCAAATAAAAGTAAATATTCAGAAATTTCAACAAGCACATAATAAAATACGTAGGTATGACCCTGCACCCAAAGCTAAATTGTAAAAAGTAATTTTGAAAGTAAAAGAATTAAACTTTAAATGTAAGGAAGTTCATTGGCTCACTGGGAGGAATGTTACAAGTTTCTGATATATAAGCAGATACTGAAACCAGTTTGGACTAGCGGGACACTGCTCTGGGGCAGCATCAAACAAACTAATATTAAAGTTAATTGATGGAAATTAGCACTAGCTAATTTAATTAGATTCACACTAGCCGTATATAGGTTAAGGTTTTGGATATAGTCAACTTGAAAAACTCAATGCCATGGATCTTGTGGTTTCCGTCCAGTCACTCTTACCCATTGAGCTACCACGGCCAACGTGCCATCCTGACATTAAATTCTCCATTTGACTCATATACTTTCCCTGTAAACCACTAGGGACTCTCGTATTCGAGATACACCATTTGTGGTGACTTACTATTTTAAGTACTTGAGTCCCAGGCTTCATCATTTAACTTATTATTTTAGTTAATTGATGGAAATTAATCAGTCCTTCACACTAGTCGTATATAGGCTAAGGTTTTTGATGGATAGAGTCAACCTGAAAAATTTAATGCCAAACCGTCCTGACATTAAATTCTCCAACTGACTCATATAGGTGGGTAGGAGCGACTGGATGGATCCGTGGTTCAAATCCCGGCCATGGCATTGAATTTTTCAGGTTGACTATTCAATAAGCTGCTTCTTTGCAAGATGGTATAAATCCAAACTTCCAAAATTCACATATATTGTTTGTGTGCGGTAAGTTCTGCAGTCAAAATCAATAGAGAATATTGTAGCCACATGTTTCCACAGAACTTTTTCTGTCTTTTCCTTGCTACTGCTATAGTGTGGACGAAGGTTCTGTGCCGGTGGAGACCATGAGCGCAGTCGTTTAGAATCCAATTGCTGAGCCTACACTCTCAGTCATGCACAGTACACTGAAATAGCCAGTATCGTGGGGAGGTTTGACCGGGTAACTTCTAACGGTGCCGTCACATTAAAGTTTTAGAAATTGTGATTGTTAATCACACTGGTGATTAGCATTTTGTCTGTGTGTATGTCCCGTAGGGGAGGGGATCCGTACCCTTCAGCTGCCGTGGTGCGGGTGCTGCGGACCCCTAGCACTCGTATCTCTGACGTTACTAGAGGAACCTTGGGCCGAACATTCAAGCCCCTTCCTGATGGGAAGTTGTTCGGATTGGGTTGGACTCGAGGGGGCAGTGTGTTCCCGACACCCACAGGGAATCGGGTACTTCCAGTCAGGCTACGGCCACCTGGAGGGGGTGGAGGGTTGCCTCATAATTCCCGGGTACTAGCCTGCAGAGCTAGTAGAAGGTGTGCTAGATCACCAGGCGACCCCACCGAGGTTATTTGGTAGTCTTCCCTGCAGGGTTGACGTGCATATGTGGCATATCCACTTCCACCCGTCTTGACGTTGTAGTCGATGGGGGGGGGGGGGGGCCTTATTAGACCCAAGGTATTGCCCCATGGAAAGACCCCCGGAGTTTTCATTGCTCCCGGGTAGAAGGTGACCCGGGTCCTTGATCCTACAGGTCTACGACTAATGGGAGTAGATCCTATGCACCTAAATAATAAAAATGTCTGTGTGTATGTGTGTGTGCTTTTATATATTTTCTTAATTAGATTAAAATGTCTCCAATTCAAAACAAACTTGGTGGAAAAACACTTCACAGCCAAACCGTGAAGTTATTAATAATGTCAATCTATTCTGAAACAGGAAGCAGTTTCTGGCGATATGCTACTAAAATGCAAGGGAGGGTGAGTGCAGTAAAAATGTATCTGAGAGAAAATTGCGAAAAATAATTAAAGAATGGGAGAAATGTGAGGCACAAGTGACCTCCTTTGAAACATCCGGAAAGTATATTGTGTACCAGAAACAATCACTGTCATTGATGACTTTGATAGTTGTGTAATTCGCCAAACAATTTATAATTTGTATATTCAGGAAAAAACTGTACCCAATGTTAAAATTTGGGACTCCTGAAACATCAAGATTCCATTAACTTTAAAGGGGGAAGCACTAGTTTAAAGACTATCTTATGTGGCATAGGTTGCAAGTGGAAGAAAACAAGGAACAACAAGGTCTTGTTATAGGAAAGGTATATGAGAAATTGGCACGTGTCATATTTACGTGCCATAAAAAGGCTTAGAGACGAAGGAAGGTTGGTTATGTATGAAGATGAAACATATCTTCATACGAGAATTGGCTAACTCACTTCCATGCGCTACAAGCCACAAAGGCATCATCCCAGATTTTATTTTCCTGTAAATTAAAACATTTGTGAAAGCAAAGAAGTAAATCAGTAAAGAAGATCTGCTGTTTCTCAATGGCTAAGATGAGGAAGTGCTCTTAAGGTACGCGTTTTAGTAAAGATGAGTCTGTGAAATATGGCCTTGTTGCATTATCTTCCATCTTCTACCGCTAGCAGAAGATACAAGTGACGTTTGGTCATAGACTCTCTCTTCAGTGCACAAAGAAAGTAGGTCACTGGCACAGAACTATCGTCGCTACTGCTAATAAGCATTGCTATATTATCAACTTGTCCAGTTTCCAATACACCATTGTGGCATGCATGTGCTCAAGTTTTGTATGACCAAGTTGAAAAAAAGGTTGAGGAATGTAGACACATGGATCTCCCTGAGCTACAGTCATTGGCACCATTAAGTCATTACAGAAGAACGGGAGCCTTATTTACTTTTTAAGTGGAGCATCATTTGTACCTTTTTTAAATTTTGCATGAAGTATATCATTGACATTTCATATATTTTCAGCAGAAGTCCCTCTTCTTATAAAAGGCATCAGTTAATATATTTCTTTCTCCACAGGGTTTTTACCAAAGATGGTGTTAAGGTTGTAATAGACGAGATATCTTTAAATTACCTGCGAGGATCTACAGTGGATTTTCATAAGGAACTAATTCGTTCAGCATTCCGAATAATTAATAACCCACTGGCTGAACAGGGTTGCTCTTGCGGGGCTTCATTTTCTATTAAAATTGATTAAATTAACTGTTATACTTCTAGATGTTTAAAAAAATTAGAATGGAAATTTTCAGTATGTAAATATAAATTATTGAGTTATATTACTGGGTGAGAAAACAGTGCAGCTGTAAATATTATGTAATACGAGTTGTATACATTCTGTTAAAAATAAATGTTCTATCAGAAAATAATACTTAAATGATTATATCCTTCCTACCAGTTCTGCTCCTTAAAAATAAGTCAGCTGAAGAATGAAATTTAAATGTACATATACACATCTCTCAGGGTAGCTTAAGAGGTAAAGCATAACAATTATGCATGATTAGAAGAATTTACTAACAGTGATGTCAAAATTAATTGGAAATAAAATTAATTGACTTAAAACTTTCACAGCGAGCATTATTAATTAAAGCTTCACAGGTGATCAGCCATATCAAAATAACTAAATTCAAGCTTTTTATTTAAGTTAATTGATGGAAATTAATCGTTCCTTCACACTAGCCGTGTACAAGCTAAGGTCTTGGATAGATAAAGTCAAACTGAGAAATTCAATGCCAAGGCCAGGATTTGGACCATGGATCTCTTAGTTTCTGTCTAGTAATGGGTAAGAGTGACTGGACGGAAACCAGGAGATCCGTGGTTCAAATCCTGGCCATAGAATTGAATTTTTCTGTTTGACTATCTAAATTCAAGCTTTCCACCATTCCAAGCTCCATGGCCCTCTTCAGGAACTAAATGAAAAAAGCTGGCCAACCATCCCCATATATATACCATTCCTCATGTGGGTAGGGCTAGTGTCATGCCACTGCATAGCAGTCTGCCATTGGTCCAGCAGGTTCACAGAAAGGATGAACACACGTTTTATAGCTGTCCATCTGGGTAGGGATTCACCCATCTGGTCGGGGTTTCTACTGCAGGTATATTATATGGCTCGAGCCCAAGCTATTCTCAGTTGAAGTCCCGAATCTCTATTGAAATTCCATGGATGCAGTTAATCTGGATGACTTCTTTAATAAGTCTATCAAAATGCTTGTCCAAATGTTCCAGAACTGAGGCATCATTAAAATTAATTTTGTGAACATACTCTATATAATGTTGAGCTACAGCTGACTTCTCTGGTTGAAGGAGTCTAACGTGACAATGTTCTTTACACCTCTCCTCAACTGTGTGCCCTGTTTGTGCAACATACACTCTTCTGCAATGACAGAATGCTGTGTAGTGTCATGACACTAACTCTAGCCAAATGAGAAAGGCACCTGAAGAAGACCATGGAGCTTGGAATGTCCGAAAACTCGAATTTAGTTACTCTGACATGGTTAAATATACATGAAGCTTTAATATTAACGACTACAAATTATTTTTTCAATTAATGTTGACGTCACTGTTACTAAATTCCTCCATCATACATAAATAAATAAATGCTTTATCCCTTTTCATGAAGGACAACAGAAGAAAGGGGTTGGTCAGCGGTCTGTACATAGCATGCAATTTGCAACAATCCAGAGATCCAATCTCGTTCTCTCTCTGCATGTAAACACAATGTTTTAACAAAAACATGCTCATATTGCTCTCATACTGAAGAAAAATCAGCAAGTTCAACAAATGGTCAACAGTGAGAGAAGATTAAAGTACAGACTCAGAACAATTAAATATCTCAAAGTCTGACAAGTTGTTCATTTTGTGACAATAGCAAGTGCATGAGATCAACCAAACAGACAGTGAAGAATCTACTGTTTGAAGGATAAAACACATGCACTCACAGTAAAGGTACATCTACAATAGTTAATTTTATTTTTTGTAGAAGTCATGAAAATAGAGCTCCTTTATCCGTTGGTAGTCATGAACTTAATACACAATTTTGCCATTTCAGATAGTAAGGGACTACACACATTTTTACAAAATGTCATTTAATTCAAACTTTATCAAACTAAAATTAACTATTTTTGATTCCTTGAAATTCAGTTAAATGACGGTGTTTTCAACTTGTTAAAACTATCTAAACTAATTTACACAGGAAGGGTTAAACCATTCAACAAAGTTAATATAATTTTGAGTAACTAGTACTCCATGCTCCATACATTACTAGTGTTTATCTAGAACGTGTTTCGTTAGGACCTTTCTAACATCCTAATTGAGTAAATATTAGCTGAGGATAATTGATGGAAATTAATCATTTCTTCTCACTAGCTGATATAGGCTAAGGTTTTTGAACATGAAAAATTCAATTCTGTCCAGTTGCTCTAACCCATTGAGCTACCATGACCAACTTGCCGTCATGACATTAAATTCTCCATTTGACTCATATAATGTTGAAGCCCGGGACTCAAGTACTTGCGATATTAAGTCGCCACAAACGGTGTATCTCGAATGCGAGAGCCCCTAGTGGTTTACTGGGAAAATATATGAGTCAAATGGAGAATTTAATGTCATGACAGCAAGTTGGCCATGGATTAGAGTGACTGGACGGAAACCAGAAGATCGGTGGTTCAAATCCCAGCCATAGCAATGAATTTTTCATGTTGACTATCATTAGCTGAGGAAGTTAGGAAGATGCTAACAAAATGCATTCTGCACCAGCAATATATGGAGATTGGTGTACTAGTTTGACTGAAAATTATATTAACTTTGTGCTTCATGGTATCCTATACTGCTTGCAAAATTTAAAGGCATGTGAATGATGGCCATTGCTCAAGGAGCGCTGTTGCCAAGCGCAGTTCTCTACATAGCACGTACACACCAGCGAAGGTTTCATCCATTCTTCCCTAATTAAACAACACATTAAATATTCCTAAAACAGGGATGCAAGGGATAGTGATGTGCATTCCATAACCTCTCCTAACCAAATCCCAAACTCAACCTGACCGTGGTGCAACCTGCTTTTACCAATGAGGCTCTGGGGACCGAGCATTAGCAGTGTAACTACATCAGAAATAGAGGAAATGCTATTTCACCTCTTACGCTGGCCTGTCACGGCACACAAATGTTCCACAATTGGTGCTTGTTAGAAAAGCCGATGGACTTTAAAACTCCTCCTGGCCAGGTCCGATGGACCCATTAACCAAAGACAGGTGTGGCCCTCCAGACATACTGGGGGTTAAAGTGAGTGGATGATGTAGCCACCATTACAAACAAAAAAATTGGTGTCCACTTAAAAAATGGTTACATTAATGATATTCCAAATTGTCCTCTGTGCAACAAAGAAGAGGAAATGACTGAAGAACATCTTTTAGCCTGTGAAGCCCTACCTGCCGGACCCACTACACAGAAATATTGGAGAACAAGAGAGCTAATGGCTTCATTGCCAAAGTCTGGCATTTGACAACAAAGAAGAGGAAATGACTGAAGAACATCTTTTAACCTGTGAAGTCCTACCTGCCGGACCCACTACACAGAAATATTGGAGAGCAAGAGAGCTAATGGCTTCATTGCCAAAGTCTAGCATTTGACAACAAAGAAGAGGAAGTGACTGAAGAACATCTTTTAACCTGTGAAGTCCTACCTGCTGGACCCACTACAGAGAAATATTGGAGAGCAAGAGACCTAATGGCTTCATTGCCAAAGCCTAGCATTTGACAACAAAGAAGAGGAAATGACTGAAGAACATCTTCTAACTTGTGAAGCCCTACCTGCCGGACCCACTACACAGAAATATTGGAGAGCAAGAGACCTAATGGCTTCATTGACAAAGCCTAGCATTTGACAACAAAGAAGAGGAAATGACTGAAGAACATCTTCTAACTTGTGAAGCCCTTCCTGCCGGACCCACTACACAGAAATATGGGAGAGCAAGAGAGCTAATGGCTTCATTGCCAAAGCCTAGCATTTGACAACAAAGAAGAGGAAATGACTGAAGAACATCTTTTAACCTGTGAAGTCCTACCTGCCGGACCCACTACAGAGAAATATTGGAGAGCAAGAGAGCTAATGGCTTCATTGCCAAAGCCTAGCATTTGACAACAAAGAAGAGGAAATGACTGAAGAATATCTTCTAACCTGTGAAGCCCTACCTGCCGGACCCACTACAGAGAAATATTGGAGAGCAAGAGAGCTAATGGCTTCATTGCCAAAGCCTAGCATTTGACAACAAAGAAGAGGAAATGACTGAAGAATATCTTCTAACCTGTGAAGCCCTTCCTGCCGGACCCACTACACAGAAATATTGGAGAACAAGAGAGCTAATGGCTTCATTGCCAAAGACTAGCATTTGACAACAAAGAAGAGGAAATGACTGAAGAACATCTTCTAACCTGTGAAACCCTACCTGCCGGACCCACTACACAGACATATTGGAGAGCAAGAGAGCTAATGGCTTCATTGCCAAAGCCTAGCATTTGACAACAAAGAAGAGGAAATGACTGAAGAACATCTTTTAACCTGTGAAGTCCTACCTGCCGGATCCACTACACAGAAATATTGGAGAGCAAGAGAGCTAATGGCTTCATTGCCAAAGCCTAGCATTTGACAACAAAGAAGAGGAAATGACTGAAGAACATCTTCTAACCTGTGAAGCCCTACCTGCTGGACCCACTACACAGAAATATTGGAGAACAAGAGAGCTAATGGCTTCATTGCCAAAGCCTAGCATTTGACAACAAAGAAGAGAAAATGACTGAAGAACATCTTCTAACCTGTGAAGCCCTACCTGCCGGACCCACTACACAGAAATATTGGAGAACAAGAGAGCTAATGGCTTCATTGCCAAAGCCTAGCATTTGACAACAAAGAAGAGGAAATGACTGAAGAACATCTTCTAACCTGTGAAGTCCTACCTGCTGGACCCACTACACAGAAATATTGGAGAACAAGAGAGCTAATGGCTTCATTGCCAAAGCCTAGCATTTGACAACAAAGAAGAGGAAATGACTGAAGAACATCTTCTAACCTGTGAAGTCCTACCTGCTGGACCCACTACACAGAAATATTGGAGAGTAAGAGAGCTAATGGCTTCATTGCCAAAGCCTAGCATTTGACAACAAATAAGAGGAAATGACTGAAGAACATCTAACCTGTGAAGTCCTACCTGCCGGACCCACTACACAGACATATTGGAGAACAAGAGAGCTAATGGCTTCATTGTCAAAGCCTAGCATTTGACAACAAAGAAGAGGAAATGACTGAAGAACATCTTCTAACCTGTGAAGTCCTACCTGCCAGACCCACTACACAGAAATATTGGAGAGCAAGAGAGCTAATGGCTTCATTGCCAAAGCCTAGCATTTGACAACAAAGAAGAGGAAATGACTGAAGAACATCTTCTAACCTGTGAAGCCCTACCTGCCGGATCCACAACACAGAAATATTGGAGAACAAGAGAGCTACTGGCTTCATTGCCAAAGCCTAGCATTTGACAACAAAGAAGAGAAAATGACTGAAGAACATCTTCTAACCTGTGAAGCCCTACCTGCCGGACCCACTACACAGAAATATTGGAGAACAAGAGAGCTAATGGCTTCATTGCCAAAGCCTAGCATTTGACAACAAAGAAGAGGAAATGACTGAAGAACATCTTCTAACCTGTGAAGTCCTACCTGCTGGACCCACTACACAGAAATATTGGAGAACAAGAGAGCTAATGGCTTCATTGCCAAAGCCTAGCATTTGACAACAAAGAAGAGGAAATGACTGAAGAACATCTTCTAACCTGTGAAGTCCTACCTGCTGGACCCACTACACAGAAATATTGGAGAGTAAGAGAGCTAATGGCTTCATTGCCAAAGCCTAGCATTTGACAACAAATAAGAGGAAATGACTGAAGAACATCTTCTAACCTGTGAAGTCCTACCTGCCGGACCCACTACACAGACATATTGGAGAACAAGAGAGCTAATGGCTTCATTGTCAAAGCCTAGCATTTGACAACAAAGAAGAGGAAATGACTGAAGAACATCTTCTAACCTGTGAAGTCCTACCTGCCAGACCCACTACACAGAAATATTGGAGAGCAAGAGAGCTAATGGCTTCATTGCCAAAGCCTAGCATTTGACAACAAAGAAGAGGAAATGACTGAAGAACATCTTCTAACCTGTGAAGCCCTACCTGCCGGACCCACTACACAGAAATATTGGAGAACAAGAGAGCTAATGGCTTCATTGCCAAAGCCTAGCATTTGACAACAAAGAAGAGAAAATGACTGAAGAACATCTTCTAACCTGTGAAGCCCTACCTGCCGGACCCACTACACAGAAATATTGGAGAACAAGAGAGCTAATGGCTTCATTGCCAAAGCCTAGCATTTGACAACAAAGAAGAGGAAATGACTGAAGAACATCTTCTAACCTGTGAAGTCCTACCTGCTGGACCCACTACACAGAAATATTGGAGAACAAGAGAGCTAATGGCTTCATTGCCAAAGCCTAGCATTTGACAACAAAGAAGAGGAAATGACTGAAGAACATCTTCTAACCTGTGAAGTCCTACCTGCTGGACCCACTACACAGAAATATTGGAGAGTAAGAGAGCTAATGGCTTCATTGCCAAAGCCTAGCATTTGACAACAAATAAGAGGAAATGACTGAAGATCATCTTCTAACCTGTGAAGTCCTACCTGCCGGACCCACTACACAGACATATTGGAGAACAAGAGAGCTAATGGCTTCATTGTCAAAGCCTAGCATTTGACAACAAAGAAGAGGAAATGACTGAAGAACATCTTCTAACCTGTGAAGTCCTACCTGCCAGACCCACTACACAGAAATATTGGAGAGTAAGAGAGCTAATGGCTTCATTGTCAAAGCCTAGCATTTGACAACAAAGAAGAGGAAATGACTGAAGAACATCTTCTAACCTGTGAAGTCCTACCTGCCAGACCCACTACACAGACATATTGGAGAACAAGAGAGCTAATGGCTTCATTGTCAAAGCCTAGCATTTGACAACAAAGAAGAGGAAATGACTGAAGAACATCTTCTAACCTGTGAAGTCCTACCTGCCAGACCCACTACACAGACATATTGGAGAACAAGAGAGCTAATGGCTTCATTGCCAAAGCCTAGCATTTGACAACAAAGAAGAGGAAATGACTGAAGAACATCTTCTAACCTGTGAAGTCCTACCTGCCGGACCTACTACACAGAAATATTGGAGAGCAAGAGAGCTAATGGTTTCATTGCCAAAGCCTAGCATTTGACAACAAAGAAGAGGAAATGACTGAAGAACATCTTCTAACCTGTGAAGTCCTACCTACCGGACCAACTACACAGAAATATTGGAGAACAAGAGAGCTAATGGCTTCATTGCCAAAGCCTAGCATTTGACAACAAAGAAGAGGAAATGACTGAAGAACATCTTCTAACCTGTGAAGTCCTACCTGCCAGACCCACTACACAGACATATTGGAGAACAAGAGAGCTAATGGCTTCATTGTCAAAGCCTAGCATTTGACAACAAAGAAGAGGAAATGACTGAAGAACATCTTCTAACCTGTGAAGTCCTACCTGCCGGATCCACTACACAGAAATATTGGAGAGCAAGAGAGCTAATGGCTTCATTCCCTAAGCCTAGCATTTGAAAACAACATATTCCTAAAACATTAAAATCTTACCTTGACACACGTCACAGCAGTGGAACAGCAAGCACGGTTTACAATCCAGTAACTCGCTTTCCGACTTCATGGATCTTTCCCGGAGATTGAAACACAGGTATGCTCACTTTTTCTAAGGATGAAGCTGCTTCACTACAAATTCGTGACACTGTGTGTACACTAACTACACCACAAGGTTACAGAGCTAATTGCTGGGTTTTTTAAAATTCTACACTTGCTCTATATTTTGGATTGGAAAGCTTTCATAAAAACTTGTTCATATTAAATATAATTTTTCTTCCCTGAGAATGAATCGCTTCATGTTTGTTGATCTAACAATCCTTCTCCCAGCTTTGAGGGACATGTTCACGCACTTGGATCACATACACTGGAGAAAAGATATTTGTATAATAATTCAGTGTAATATTAACAATATTTCAGCTTGAGTTTGAAGCACGACTTAACGATGCCATTCACTTTAACAAAACAACACACCACTAAAACCTTTTTAAACCACTTCTCAAACTGTAAAAACCCTTAAGCTCCACTTACATTTAAAAATTAGGACATGTTTTAAGGACCCCGCGTCCTCATCATCAGCTGATGTTTGACTAGTTCTTCAGGTGACCGCCTCCCTCTCCTGGCGGTCAAAAAATAATAATATTTCCAAAGACATAAAACTTTTGGTACTGGTAAAAAAGTATTGGGAATTAACAGTTTGGGAAAATATACACATTTTGAATAAAAAGAGAAATACCGATAGTAGATGACGTCATTCAACTCATTGAACAGCGCCAAGAGAGGGAGGCGGTCACCTGAAGAACTAGTTGAACATCAGCTGATGATGAGGACACAGTGTCCTTAAAACATGTCCTAATTTTTAAATGTAAGTGGAGCTTAAGTGTTTTTACAGTTCGAGAAGTGGTTTAAAAAGTTTTTATTGATGAAGCTCCACTGTTTATAAATATTTCTATTTATAGTTTTATAACATACCACTACTCTGAAAACGAACTGTGTAGGTGCACTGTTTATTTACACTTGAGATAAGTGTTGTGAGAAAGGAATGGTGGTGTTTTTCAGGTGTTTTTTTTTTTATTATTTTTTTTATCTGTGTTGAATGGATGGATCTTGGTTAACCATAACCATGTTAAACATAAAACGTACATCACCGTTCTACATATCATAGACAGGATTTTTGTACGGTCATGACCAGAAAATAAAATTCATTTGTCATTTTCAAATATTTATCTGAGTGTAATTAATGAAAATAGTGTTCTCAGTTCAGGCGCACGAGATGCATGTACCACATTCGGCAGCACTGGTAGGAGGCGCAAGATTACGATTGGCTGGAGTCTGCCTCCATATGCCTTTAAGTTTTGCAAAGATTATAAGTCCATACTCATTAAGAACATTAAGCAAAGTTTTTATAACCAGTTTGTTTATTTGAACTACAAAAACCAAACATGATATAGTATGGCGATAAATACAGCACTGCATATTCAAGCATTAGGTACCTTCTATCACAATGGCAAGATATACCACAGCCAAGGAATGTCAAGTAAACTATTTACAACAGCGAGCTCTGACCAGCAGTGCAGTGCTTTTTAATATATGTACATAGCTTTCAATTAGCAGAGATTCTCTTTGGATATAGTAAAAATTATATAACATAAAAACTGTATTGTATGTATGTATTAGAAAATGTGATGGAAAAAATGAAGTATAGGAACTGAAACAAAAAATGATTATGATTCTTCATTTCCACATTTCACTTCTTGCACACAGATTATCTCAATGTTGATGAATTGTGACTTGTGACAGTTTCCTTGTAAAAATTATTATATTCCGCACTAACAAGAATAATCTCAATAATTACAGTCTTCTCTTTTGATTTACTGTACAGTTCTGAAATAAAGCTGAGCGCTGAATCCAAATAGTTACATATTATGCTTGGAATGTCTGCAGATCAACTGCTACCTGAGTTGCATACATGGACATTTCCATTATGTTCCACTACCGTTTTACTTCTGCTTGCTTTTCCGACTAGACTGCAAACATAAGAACCAGAAACAAACCATGTTAAAACCAATCAAACACCAGTTTCGAAATGTCATAGTATGAGTCAAGTGTAAATACTTTTAAATTGTAACATATAAGGTGCAATCAAAAAGAAATGAGCCGGAGTCTGGCATGCGCAAAGTGGTGACATGATGGTAATATCGTGGCATGTGTAACGAAGTGTTGTTCTGACCAAAGCGTGGAAGTTCACAGCCTCTTGCTAGAGGGTACGCGTGCACGTCACATGACTATACAGAGCTAGCAGCAGCATGCATCAAACATCCAAACTGCCAGTTGAAACAGTGAAATGGAGGCATCAAAAGAAGAGCAAAGGGATGTTGTTCGTTTTCTGACAGCAGAAGGAGTAAGGAGAACGGACATTCATCGACGAATGTCACAAGTGTACAAGTGAACACTGCATGTCCCTTGCAAAGGTCAAGGCATGACAAGTGCTTCAGGGTAGGACGGGTGTCATTAGCCGATGATGCACGGTCTGGAGCAACACACTGCATTACCAATGACATTGTCCAGCTGGTTGATGCACCCATTACCCAGGACCGCCGAGGTTGGATTGAGCGTCGGAAGTGTTCACACCATCATGAAGGAACGACTGCTCTTGCACGAAGTGTGCCCAATGGGTGCCCCACAGTCTTCAACCACACCTGGAAGCATGTCGAATGGCCCACTGTCTTGGTCATCTGTAGCGCTATGCTAGGGAAGGGAATGAGTTCCTGGCACGAGTGGTGGCTGGTGCCATCTTTCTGAACCAGAATCAAAACGAAAGTTTCCAGTGAAGCATCCAGAGTCACCACCACCAAAAAAAGCCAAGGCCATCCACAAGTGCAGGAAAGATTATGTTAACGTTCTTCTTTGACCAAGATGGCTCCCTTCTGATACATTTCCTGCAGCATGGGACAACAGTAAATGCCCAGCGTTACTCACAATCTTTAACCAACCTTCACCAAGTGATCAAATCAAAACGACCAGGCAGTGTCACCCGTGGGGTCATTCTGCTCCACGACAATGCAAAGCCTCATACAGCCAACACAGTCGCAGTACTCCTGCAGAAATTCAAATGGGAGGTTCTCGGTCATCCTCCATACACTCCAGATCTCTCTTCCTGTGATTACACCATTTTTGGTCCCCTTAAATAGGCTCTGAGAGGCAAACGATTCACCTTGGACGATGACGTCCAGCTGTACATGCCGAATTGGCTCACATTGCAGCCCCGGGACTTTTATGAGACAGCCATTCATTACCTTGTGTCACAGTAGGACAAGTGTCTCAACAGCCAGGGCTAATACTTCTAACATACAGGTACTGGTTTCTGTAATATGTCTCCGGCACGTGTATTTTTAAATGCACCTTATACATATATTTTGACTTTGTTTTTCTCATTCTGGTTTCCATTCTTAGTTACATACTAGCCTTAAAACAGCCAACTCTTGCATCTAAAGGCTCTTTGAACAAGAGTGTCCTAACTTTGAACTTAAAACATGTTCTATAAATGATAGAGGTTTATTTCTTTTTTATTTTGGAACATCATTACGTGTGGAAGAGAACATCAGTTAAGTGACCGCCGCGACTCTGTTGGGTTATGCGTATACGGTTGACCCAATTTTCAAAGACAGAAGAACATAAATTAGGTGGAACTTCACGAGTAACACACGTGATATTATTCACAAGATCATTTACTGATTCTGGCTTGTTGGCATAAACTCGAGGTTTAACATAACCCCACAAGAAGTAATCCAATGACATTAAATCACAGGATCTTGGGGGCCAGTTAACATCATCACCATGGGAAGTAATGAAACCTCTTAACTTCTCCTTCAAAAGATTGATTGCTTCGAGAGCAGTATGACATGTGGCATCATATTGCTGGAACCAGATGTTTTTGAGATCCATACCATGCAATTGAGGCCAAAAATAGTCCCTTATAATGGCCCAGTATCTTTCTCCATTGACAGAGCTTATCCATCTTCGTCTTGGAAAAAACATGGACCAATAATTCCACCACACCAAAATCCACACCACACAGTAACCTTTTGGGGATAAAGTGGTCGTTCCTGAATCAGCTTTGGGTTGTGATTGCTCCAATAGCGGCAATTTTGTTTAACAAAACCATCCAACGAACGCTGAAGATGATTTTTCGACAAAAATATGGGTCAGCTTCCAATTGCTCCCTAGCCTAGTCAGTATATATACAGTGCAACCTATGGTAATTGGGCTTTAGTTCTTCAGTTACCACCAACTTTAAATCTAGATTGGCAGAATTCGCCAAGTTGTGGTCGGTGAAAGCCCCAATTCTTGTGTTCGACAAGCAATTGATTTGTTTCCATTCTCGCATACACTCACAAGCCACACCTATATTTTCATTGGAGTGCTTACATTGATCACTGATAGAACCATTTCTTTCAAATTTATCAAACACTAAATTGTTCTCTTGCAGGGACAAGTATGCACACTGTAAACTTCACGCAATACACAGAAGGTTTGGTGAACAGATGATCCATTTTGATAATAAATTTTCACAACTTCTATGAGCTGTAATGTTCCATGGCTATTTGTCAATAACAACTTTACCACATGAAAAAAATGACTGCTGTAACTCAATAACAACAGCAGCTATCATATGTTACAATAGGACACTCTTGTTGAAAGACCCTATATATGGCTTACATCACAGCAAACAATGAACTGTCATTAGACCAGCTGTCATCCTTTAAGCAGAGAGAAATCAAAAAGCATATGTCAAGAAAGTTTATGTGCACATTATTTTAGAAATATACTGGAAATAAGAGACAGATAATGCACCTTGCAGGGCAAAATGGCTGGGTTTGCATTACAGCAATATTGTTATTATGTTTAGTTCTCAAGATAATCATTTTGTACATCTGCAGTGATTTAATGAAAGGAACTAGGGAGGGAGGCACAATGAAGTTATTTTAACATTTATATACAAGGTTTTAGAGTCTTTTCATATAAACACTTTCTTTCAGTTTGAATGAAGAACAAACACTAACTTAATTTGCTGAAACATACTTTAAATAAAAAAGAGGTATAGCAGCTTTTAACTTCCTCTCCATATCAGTTCTATTGGACCTGTCGTCGGAAGCACTTGTATGACTAACATGAACAGATTGCTAGTTTTGCAGAAAAAATGTGTAAGATGTATATATAAGGTAAATAGAAGAGAATCATGTAGAAATGTTTTTGTAGAAAACAAAATCCTAACAGTAGTATCTCTATACGTTTTTAAAGTAATAATGTTTGTAATTAGCAAGGATGAAATGGGTAACTTAAATAAACATTGTCACAAACATGAAACAAGGACACAAAATAATTACCACAGAATAATTATTAAATTTTAGATGAGTCGATACCACAGAATAACTTTAAATAAGAAGTCAAGAGATAAAGATCCCTTAATAATGGGAAAATTATTATTTAATAAACTACCAAATTCACTAAAAACAAAAAAAGGTAAATTATTTAAAAATGAACTAAACAAGTTTCTAATACAAAAATGCTTGTATAGACTGGACGAATTGTAATTAAATGTATATAACTGTTTATTTTGATGTATCCGACAACATGTAAGTGTTATTATGGATGAAAATAAATTATTATTATTAGTATTATTATTAGTAGTATTAGTATTAGTAGTATTAGTATTAGTAGTATTAGTAGTATTAGTATTATTATTATTATTATTATTATTATTATTATTATTATTATTATTATTATTATTATTATTATTATTACTATTATTATTATTATTATTATTATTATTATTATTATTATTATTATTATTATTATTATTATTATTATTATTATTATTATTATTACTATTATTATTATTATTATTATTATTATTATTATTATTATTATTATTATTATTATTATTATTATTATTATTATTATTATTATTATCTTAATGCTATATGCTCAGTGGGTGAAAGAAGCAATACTTACTTTGTTTGAGAGCTGATACTTGAGCTGATCTATTTCGTCTCGCTGAACTGCTAATTTGTCGTTCATATTTGCCAAATGTTCAGACATAATACTGAGTTGTGTCTCGTAGTTGTGTGTGGTAGTCTGTAGATCCTCTTGCAGCTTGGCTGTAGTGTCCTGTGACTGTTGTAAACTAGACTCTGCCTCAAGCTTGTTCTGAAGGCACAGTTCCAATCGTTTCTGTAGCACCAGACACTGTAATATACAACTACTTGTTAGAACCTTGAACAAATATCAGAACAAATAGTTGGTAACAAGCTATTGTTACCATCCCTATAATAACAGTGGTAAATAAATCAGTAATTGTCTGCATGTGTTTTTAATTCAGAAAGTTTTAAAAACTGTGGTAAATATAAAGAAAAAATGAAACAAAAATTTACAGAGGACTTTCAAACTCTGTTTAGGACACTTTCTGCATTTTAATAAATAACTTTTTAGAGTGATTCTCTTCATGCTATTCAGCGTCTATATGGCAGATTTTCCTAGTCAGTTGAACGTCAAAATGGCCGTTTGCCGACAACATGCACCTGTTGCGCACAGATAAACACCTGCTAAGAGCCTTCAACCCTGTACAAAGACATCTCTGCCTCATCCAAAATTGGTGCAAACGCTTGTGAATGTCTGTTAATCCAGACAAGAGCCATGCGATTTCTTCACAAAACGCCAAATCCCCGCCGACTGCCCCATAATCACCTACTGAGGCCAAAGAATTGAATGGGGAAACTCAATCACCTATCTGGGAGTGAGGCTGGAAAAAGGTCTAATTTTTCGTGAGCATATTACCAGGCTCTCAGCTTGGGTGCAGAGAGCTATTGTTTCCTTGTACCCCATGCTGAGTTCTGGGATGTCAGTTCGCTAAGCAACACCTTTTCCGATCACTTGTAATTCCTCTAATGCTATATGCCTGTGAGGTCTGGGGTGTGGCCACAGACAGTTGGATACGGCACAGAACAGAGGACTCAGGTCCATCTACTCTGTTGGCCGTTACTTTCCAGTAAGACTACTTCATGAAGCCTCATCTGTTCCATATGTGGAGGATGAAATTAGATGCTGGGCTCAAAAGTTCTACGCAAGGTTACCATTACATCAAAGTGCCTTCATCAGGTCTATGTGGGATTATGACCCTACTAGGCGCCGATTCAGGTGCCACCAGGTACCCTATATGGCATGCAGGCATCCGAGATAACCATGGAGCAACTCCTAACAGCAGCTAAAGCTGAGCTCCATTAATTCCCAATCAGAGAGTGTTGGCCTTTAAAATCTTCCCACCAGAACACAAAACTATTTACACCAAGGTGTAATGGGTATTGCGTTCTACAAAATCAGCTTAAAGGGGCAAAGTTGTACGCTTTTTCTCAATTCCCATCTAAACCTAGCAAAGTCACCCTACAGATCCCGGAAAAAAAAGTCCTACCTGCAGTTAAACCCTTTTAGAGGTGGGCACACAGAAAAATTATGCAAGCTTACCAAAGCCTGTCAGCAGCAACGGACAGATGGATGGATTCTCTTTATGACATTACAAGAGCTTTCAGGGCACTGCTAAAACAACAGTGTATGAAGACATTCCAAAATTAATAAATGACTGAAACTGACAATAGTAAATTACACTAATTTGAGGACCAAATAAAATTTGGTGCAGTACAATTATACATATGAATCTATTTTCAAAAGAATATGGTACACTTTCAAGATTCATCCTAACTGGCTCACCCCACCACATTCCTATATCTCATTTTCAAAGGAGTGCATTTTATGTAGAGATATATATTTTTTTAATTTGGTATATACCAGACATCCCTCTCACAGCAGAATACAAAAAATAATACAACAAAATAATTGAAATAGCACAAAAAAAGACTTTCCCAAATTATTAGCAAAAAAGAAGAAACTAATAAAGGAAACCACAACCCTCTCAGCTACAGAAACTAAAATGAGCTTCAAAAAATTCACTTACCATCCATGGGCCTTTGATAAATTCAAAAAAGTCTTCAAAAAACAAAACATTCAACTAGCACCAGTCAACCATTTCTCCTTAAAAAACCTAATTTGCTCAAACATCAAAGATGCCATTCCATCTAACAAAAAATCTGGTATATATCAAATTGAATGCTGTGACTGTAGTCAAATTTATATTGGAAAAACCAAAAGAAATTTAGAAACAAGAGCAAAGGAACACTCTAGGAACATACAATATAAACAATTAGAAAAATCAGCAGTTACCACGCATTTTTGGGAAAAAAACCAAAACTACTTAAACATACAACAGGAAAACAAGAACTATCCACATGGGAACAAATCTTCATTTCAAAAAATAGGAACAAAGTATTCAATTTCGACATCCCCCAGAAAAATTTGTTCAGCAAGTTCCTTGAACCGCCACCAGAGGAGACCTATGACAAAGTATCGCCAGCTACATCACTGAGAACCAGTTGATGTCCAGTTGACAATGGAGGAAAGTAGCCTCCAAAACATGTTCCGGGAAAATTTAAAAGTGTTGTTTAATGTCATCAATCGAGTCACCCTTAAATTTAATTACAAGAACACTGTTTTCAACACTTCCATGAAAGGAAATTATTTCACCCTTGATGAGGAACTTACAAGATCACTCTGTAGAAGTAAGTGTATTTTATAGAAATAACTGTTTATGGCTACAAACCTCTGCTGCCGAAGTTGCAGATTTTGTTTCAGCTCCTTGGCTCACTGCTACCAGCTCATTAATTCTTCCTATCAAGTAGTTTTTAACTTCTTGTTCACGGGCTTCTGCTTCTGCCGATAGTGCACAAGGAGCTTCTAACCTCCCAAGCTGGAAAAAATATAAAGTGTAAATCATGATTCACTAGGAGATATAATCCTGAGCCTTTAAAGGGAAACTGATGTAAACAAAACTTTGGTCTGCAAATTGTACTATCACCCCCTGGGCTGAAAACATGCGCTACCTGAAGCCACATGTTTCTGACCTGACCAGCATAAATCCACATCAGTGTCTTTATTTCTGAACAAATCACTTCATCTCCCTGTTTTCGTTAATATTATTACTTCGTTTGACAGCAAACTTTGAAATAGTAGGAGAAATATTTTGCCAAAAAAGTTTGTGTTAAAGCAATGAGGTACACTCAAAATAATTATTGGATACTTTCATTATCTTCTCACAAAACTTACAGAACCAAACAAGAGTTCTAGATGACAACGAATCAGATGCGTTAGCGTGCTCAGCGTTGCCACCTTGTTACTGCCACTCTTTTCATATTTCCCTCTCTCTTGCACATTATCCTTGACCAACAAAAGCTGATGATGTTAGGAAGATCCTAACAAAACGCGTTCTAGGTAAATACTAGCAATAAGTGGAGCATTGAGTATTAGTTCGACTCAGAATTGTATCAATTTTGTGCTTCATTGTATCATAGTCCTTACACAATGGAATCTATAATTATAGTTTATAAATTACCTATTTTACTAATCCAATGGAACTGCTATACCATTCGGAAAAGTTAAAGACACATGAACACTGGCCAAAGCTCAAGCGGAGCACTGTTGCCAAGTGTAGTACGTGTACTGAAAATGTTTCTGTATATAAGAGCAGTTTTACCCTCCAGCAAATGTTTTGGCTATTCTTCCCGTAATGAAATAATACATTAAATATTCCTAAAACATAAGATCTTACCTTGGCACATGTCACAGCAGTGGAACAGCAAGCGCGGTTTCTAATCCAGTAACTCGCTTTCCGACTTCATGGATCTTTCCCAGAGATTGAAACAAAGGAACGCTCACTTTTTCTAAGGATGAAGCTGCTTCACTACAAATTCGTGACACTCTGTATACACTACCTACACCACAAGGTTACAGAGTTAATTGCTGCGATTTTTTAAAAATCTACAGTTGCCCTATATCCTGGATTGCAGAACTTTCGTAAAAACTTGTTCATAATAAATATAATTTTTCTGACCTGAGAATGAATCACTTCATGTTTGTTAATTGAAAAATTACTTGTCCCAGCTTCGAGGGACATGTTCACGCACTAGGATCACAAACACTGGAAAAAAGATATGTGTATAATAATAATAATTTAATGTAATATTAACAATATTTCAGTTCGAATTCAACACACGACTTAACGATGCCATTCACTTTAACAAAACAACACCTTTACTCTGAAAACGAAATGAAAATTAACTCTGTTTCAAACTGCATGACTTCCGTTTTAATAGTAGATGCATTATTTATTTATGCTTGAGATAAATGTTATGAGGAAAGATTGCAGTTGTTTTTCAGGCTTATCTGTGTTGAATGGATGGATGTTGGGTGTAACCATAGCCATGTGAAGATAAAAAGTGCATCGCTCGCGTTATAAGTATCGTAGAGACAGGATTTTTGTACGGTCATGATCAGAAAGTAAAATTCTTTCTTGTTATAAGAATGGCATCTGTAATATTCAAATATTTATCCATAACATTTAACCATAACCATGTGAAGATAAAACATGCATCACTCGTGTTCTGAGTGTTGTAGAGATAGGATTTTTGTACGGTCATGATCAGAAAGTAAAATTCTTTCTTATTATAAGATTGGCATCTGTAATATTCAAATATTTATCCGTAATATTTAACCATGACATGTGAAGATAAAACGTACATCGCTCGCGTTCTAAGTATCGTAGAGATAGGATTTTTGTATGGTCATGATCAGAAAGTAAAATTCTTTCTTAAATTTAAAGGGAGTCGATTAATGTCATTAATCGACTCCCTTTAAATTTAATTTATCATAACACTGTTTTCAACACTTCCAAGAAAGGAATTGAAATTCTTTCTTATAAGATTGGCATCTCTCATTTTTCAAACATTTATCCGAGTGTAATTAATTAATATGTTCTCAGTACAGGCATGCGAGGTACGTGTACCCCATTTGGCATCGCTGGTAGGAGGCGTAAGCTTAGGATTGGCTGGAGTCTGCAGTACGGCCCGCCTCCATATGCCTTTAACTTTTGCGAATATTATAGTGCTTATCTTTATAGCAATCAATATCACTTACATTAAGAGATAATTCATTATTGTCACTGCCTTCATCATCCAAGTGTTGCAAATTTAGGATGATAGTTTCCAAAAGTTGTCTTGTAGTTTATCTGCATGTCTCAAGCAGTTTTCCCAGTCTGATGTTTCTTTGTCAAGTTCTTTGTGAATAAGTCATTCAGAGTCAGCTTAAAAGTATTATTTCTCAAGGCTTTGCTGTCAGGCTTATGAATGTCAAACTTTAGGTCATTCTATATTCCAAGGCCTTCTTCAGGATCTGAATGATTCTTAAGTATGTGGAATATAGAATCTCAACATTCATAAACCTGACACAGTTGATCACCCGCGGAGTTGATCAAATGTAAAACCTTCCCTAAAATTTATATAGGAAAAACAAAAAGAAATATTGACATCAGAACCAAAGAACATACAAGGGCTATCCAGAAAGTAGATTACGTTTTCGTCTGATTCCGCTAGGGGCGGGGCTAGCGCGGCCATCTTGGGGTTAGAGCGTTGCGCAGAAATCTATCGGCAGCTTTGTGAAGTGTATGGGGACAACATTATCACTGAAGGTGGAGTGCGTCAGTGGGTCATCAGATTTAAAAGTGGCCAAACCAATGTTCACGACGAAGATCGAAGTGGGAGACCCAGCATAGTGACTGCCGAACTTGTTGAAAAAGTCGATGCTAAAGTCCGTGAAAATCGAAGGTTCACAATAACGGAACTTTCTTTGAGTTTTCCACAAATTTCGCGAAGTCTGTTGCACGAAATCATCAGCGAAAAGCTTGGTTACCACAAGTTTTGTGCAAGATGGATTCCAAAAATCTTGACAGAGGACCACAAAAATCAGCGAATGGCTGCAGCGTTGAACTTTTTGGACGTTTACCATAAGGATGGTGACTCTTTACTCGATCGCATCGTTACTGGTGATGAAACATGGGTGAAACACGTGAACTGTGAAACGAAATTGCAATCAATGCAGTGGGGGCACACAAGTTCTCCCCAAAAACCCAAGAAATGCATGCAAACAATGTCGGCAAGGAAGATGATGGCGACTGTTTTTTGGGACAGAAAAGGTGTGATTTTGATGGACTTCCTGGAAAGAGGCACTACAATAAACTCTCAAAGGTATTGCCAAACTCTCCAAAAACTCAGAAGAGCCATTCAAAACAAGCGCAGAGGAATGTTGAGCTCTAAGATCTTGTTGATTCACGACAACGCCCGGCCCCACACGGCAAATGTCACTCGTGAAGTTCTTGAATCTTTTAAGTGGGAGTTGTTTCCTCATCCGCCGTACAGTCCCGACCTGGCACCGAGCGACTTCCACCTATTCCCAGCAATGAAGAAGTGGCTGGCTATGCAGCGTTTTGATGACGACGCACAGCTGCAAGAAGAGGTAACGAAGTGGTTGAAGGCGCAGACGGCCGAATTTTTCGACGAAGGAATTTCCAAGCTCGTACATCGCTACGATAAATGCCTTAATTTGAATGGTGACTATGTCGAAAAGTAGTATTTGAGTGTGGCTTTCATCTGTATATAATAAAATTTGTTTCCTATACTTTGTTTACTTTTTATTCCAAAACGTAATCTACTTTCTGGATAGCCCTCGTATAAGAAACATTAAAAATGGTGAAACAGAAAAATCAGCAGTGGCTTTTCATTTTTTGAATACTAGACATGACATCAACTTGGAAACATCTTTAATAAAATACGTTAATCACCCCACAGACCTCTCCATATGGGAAAAAAATTTTCATTAACAAAAATCGTCATAAAGTCATGAATTTTGAAACTCCACCACCGGACATCTTTGACAAGTACATCACGCCATCTATCGATAATACGGAGAAAGAGAAAACCACTACAATTTGCGCTAGTCGAGTACCAGCTGATAAGAGCAAATGCTCTTGAAACATGTCCTGTGAAAAAACAGTGTGAGTAAAGCAGTGTGTCAATATCTTTTCGATTCACTTTTGTGCTAAGTTGTGCTTCACTGTCTCTACGCTTCTTTCAAGTTTATACTTTGATTACTCCATACCTTCTTTGTGGATCACTTTTTTCAAAATCTGAATTTTTGTCTTAGCGCAAATAGTATTTATTAGAGATAGATTCACTTGATGCTTGTCGTACCCTACTTATGGAGAATGCAATATGACAACATGGCAAGACTATTATTGGTTGCTGAACTAGTAGCATTCAAGGATAAACATAATCCCAGTATACGTTTTGATTACCCATAATAATTATTAACCTTCACCACACTGTAATAAACAATTGGAAAGTAAGCAAGCACCTCTAAATGCCACAAGACTAACCAACGTATTTTAGTCATACATAGAAAATGGTTGCATTCATTAAGTTTTTATTTACATATACACAGTGTTTTGAAATGAGACCAAACAAATATATAGAAGTAGTTGTTCAGCTTCTATGTAACACATAGATAACTTTTACCGACAATATAGCTGCATAAAAAAATGCTCCAGAATGAGTGAGGGTTAGGCAGTGGCAGGAATAATGCCGTGTGCCTCACACTATCAAAGTTTGCAGGTAGGTGACAGCATGAGCAGTTTTTAAACACACCGGCATATGCCACGGCAGCTTGCCATATTTAAAATTTCTTTGGCTTATGAAACCACAATAAAGCCATTCCTTAGTTGTTTATGTCTGTTTAACGTGTTCCAACATTCAGTTATAACAGTCGATGAGGACAAATAAGCTGGTGGACATATGCAACTTAAACCTTTTAGAGAGAAGCTAATGTTAGTGAGATTGAGAATGGAAACAGAACAGAGAACAATATCAAAGAATTGTAGATAAAGTTAACCAAAACTAAATGCTTTATGCAATGAGACAAGCATTTTATTTCACTGTGTTTAATAATACTAAATAAAGCATTTGTAACTGAAAAGGAAACTGTTGATTTTACAGTAACTGGTTGAAAGTACTGTACAATTAAGATCATAGCAAAATGAGCAACCTTGCAACTGTCCGAGTTATTAGTCAACTTTTGCACAAACAACTGTCCTTTGCCCCATTACCTGAAAGCGAGGCTAGGGTCACTGATAAAGACCAAGGAGTAATGTTTTTGTTTTTGTGGCCAGTGCATCCCAATAACTTTTGAGGTTCGCACACCAGTGGTTCCTGTGCTGCCTAATCACACACAATAATTTAATATTTAATTATACCTAAGAGAATTTCGAAGCTGCAACAATGAAATTCGGACTAGTTACATTATAAACTAGAAATAACCTATAATTGTTTGGTGTCATTTCGAAACAATCTGTATACATACACTTTTAAAAATGCGGCATGATCTAAAGCATAACATTCTGACAGTGCTGTTTTAACAAAATCAACTCTTAATATAAAATAAAATTAATTTCCATAGTATGGCATGGAACGACATTGTTGTAACTGCAGTTACACAGTGCTTAAGAAAGAAGTCTAATAAAACATTGAGAAAGAAACTGGTGATCTTCTTGGTGTTTCTGCAAGTAGTGTACGTAGTGTTAGAATGGAACAGCAAGCATCTAGAACTCTAACAACACTGGGAAAATCGTGTAAGTGCAAACAGCACGTGGAGAAATACAACGATTTTATGAAAAGTGCTATTGCAGTAAAATACATGTTTTTTTTTTTTCCTTCAGAAATGAACCAACTAATAGATTTAATAAATTAATGTGTAACCCAACTCTATTTATTGTCTAAAAGTTAGTGCAGCTATATATACTGCTAGTGTTATAAAACTTATGTGCATGCATGTAGCATCTAACACGTGGAGAGTTACGTCAGCTCCACCTTGTTGTTTACAGAGAGATTAAACTAGGCTGAGATAGAGTATAGTATAATTTTATTATTTGCTTCATAAATGCAAGTTTCAATGATTTTTAAATTTAATCATAGTTATATTTAAAATCATGTCATGCAGAATTGCTTACAAAGTTTGTCACAGTGATAGGATCCATGGGCGTCACTTTGTCCGAAGAGTCATCACTGTGAGGTGTTGTGCTGCCACTGAGTGACTGTATCTGTCCTTCTAGGTCCTTCACTCTCTGAAACATGACGACAGAGCTTTAGGTGAGGTATTTCTGTGAACAATGGTTTAGTTTCCATACCACAATGCTATATAGACTCACCTTACAGTGACGGAGTTGCAGTAGCTGAAATTCCAAGCGCCAGTGTTCCTTGTCCTGCTCCAGTTTAGTTGCCCTTTGTCTGCAACTGGACAGTTGCTCTTTCAGAGTCTCGTGACTTAAGGCATTACTCTTCATCTCTTCGTGTTCCTTCAAGGCCTCCTCATATGGAACTGTCGGGGGTTCCTCCTAACAAATTAAATATCATACTGCAGTGTTTTGAAAAACTGTGTTAGGTCTTAAAGTCTTGCTTGGGGGAAGTCAGCGAAGACGTTGAGAAAGTTTTAAAAAATTACTCATAGTACAGTATATCACTCAAAGTAAAGTTTTAAAAAATTATGAAAATAAGTCAGTTTTATAAAACACTTTTTAAGCACTGAATCTATGAAAATCCACAGATCTATTGTTTACTCTCAATTGCCTCTAATTGTTTACCATATACCCAGAAATACATATAATGAACATTACATTTTAACAAGTTATGTCAAACTGTTTTACTTGGGCAGTGGCAACTATAAATGAAATGCTGGCACTGAGCCATTGCAAATGTAAACAGATAAGCAATGCATTTTCGCATCATAAACAGAATAAGCCTCTGAAAGAGTAGAGTCAGACTGAAAAATTCAATACCATAGCCGGGATTTGAACCACGGATCTCCTGCTCTCCGTGCTGTTGCTCTAACCAACTGAGCTACTATGGCCAACGTGCTGACGTAACAAATTCTCCAACTGACTCGTATGTTTCCCGGTAGACCACTAGGAGTTCTCATATACTATGAGACATGCACTTTTTGTGAGAACCTACTATGTTGTAAGTATTTAAGTCCCAGGCTTCATAGTTAAACCACTATGTTTTTATTTTAGATAAATTAATGGAAATAATCATTTCTTCCACACTAGATATATAAGATAGGATACTTAGAGTCAACACAAATAATTCAATGCCATATGTTGACTCTATCATAAACCTTAGCCTATATACTGCTAGTGTGAAGAAATGATTAATTTCCATAAATTAACTAAAATAATAAGAGTTAAATGATGAAGCCTGGGACTCAAGTACTTACAATAGTAAGTCGCCACAAACAGTGTATCTTGGATGCGAGAGCTCCTAGTGGTCTACCAGGGAAATATATGAGTCAAATGGAGAATTTAATGTTGTGACGGCAAGTTGGCCATGGCAGCTCAATGGGTTAGAACAACTGGACGGAAACCAGGAGATCTGTGGTTTAAATCCCAGCCATTGCATTGAATTTTTTATGTTGAATCTATCATTTTGGTATTTACAGAAAACCAACACACCGATAATTATATTAAGAACAATAGTTTCAACCTAAAACAACATGCCATTTTCAACAGTTTAATCTTTCGGATGATCAACTTTCCACTAAACAGAGAAGATTATCAAGAAGAATACCTACACATAAAAAATGTAGCTATGTCCAACAGTTTCAATCCAGATTTAGTGGACAAAAAAATTAACAAACTCAACAAGGCTAAGAAAATAGAAGAAACCACCACCCTAGAACCTACAGGAGCAAAAGAGAACAAAATGTTTAAGAAATTTACCTTCCACCCATCAGTCCATAATAAATTCCAAAAAATCTACTCAACACACAACATAGTTCTTGCACCTCAAAATAGATTCAATATCAAGAATTTTTTAAAATTAAATTACTACGAAAGAAAACCCAGGAAACTATGAGATCAAATGTGAAACTTTCCCTAAAATTTAAATAGGAAAAAAAAAAAAAAAAAATATATAGACATAAGAACTAAAGAACATATAACAAACATTAAAAATGGTGAAATAGAAAAATCAGCAGTGGCTTTTCATTTTTTGAATACCAGACATAATATTAACTTGGAGACAACTTTAATAAAACATGTTAATCATCCCATAGATCTTTCTGTATGGGAAAAATCTTATATATAAGCTGAGGCTCTCACGGCCAGCGTCTTGAAGATAAATGTTGTCTTCCGGGCATGTGGGCCATGGTCTAGAAGTTCTTGATTGAACCGACGTTTTGCCAGGAACTGCACCTAGCATCATCAGGGTTGATCCATCTGCTGTGGAAATAAGTAGTCAAATGAAGCAGGTGTCCACACGTCCTAATTTATATTGTCTGGAGGGGGGTGGGGCTACCAGACAATATAAATTAGGACGTGTGGACACCTGCTTCATTTGACTACTTACTTCCACAGCAGTAGGATCAACCCTGATGATGCTAGGTGTAGTTCCTGGCAAAACGTTAGTTCAATCAAGAACTTCTGGACTACGGCCCACAAGCCCGGAAGACATTTATCTTCATCTGGAAATAATCTTCATTAATAAAAATTGTCATAGAATCATGAACTTCGAAACTCCACCACAGGACATCTTTGAAAAATACATCATGCCATCTATCGATGATACGGAGAAAGAGGAAACCACTACAACCTGCACCAGTCGAGACTCAGCTGAAGATGGGAGCAAGAGCTCTTGAAACATGTCCTGTGAAAAACAGTGTTAGTGAAGCAATGTGTCAGTATCTTCTCGATTCACTTTTATCCAAAGGATTGTTGCAGGGTTCAAGCAAAATCAGTCTAGTGGACTGAATATGTGAGTGTGACAAAATGCTGAAGTATATCAATTTGTTCAGAATCATAAGTATTATGCAGGCGATGATCTACCACATTTTTAGGTCTGACTGAAAGTTTGTGAATACCCAAGATGTATACTCATGAGCCCTATTTCCCAAAGAAATTACTGTTTTGGTTCACCCTGTAACTTGTAAACAACAATATTTTTCAATGAGGAAGGCAATGGCAGTAAATACTCAAAGAATCTAATAAAGAAGTTGCAATATTGTTATGTTAAGCAGTGTAACTTGACTGTCATGAACAATGAGAATTGAGAAGGTACTAACTTACCTGATCCAAACAGCTCATGTACTGGGAAGCTCTTTTCTTAAAATCCACTACAGAGGGATGTATGGCCCCGGAGCTCAGGACAGTTGGCAATGCTGTAACACCTGCAGCCTTGCACAACTCCGTTCTACTGTCAAACAAAACTGTTGACAGCTGCAAATAACAAGCAAGTAATCAATTACTAACAAAAGCAAGACAATATCTCAGAAAACAAAACTGCAGAGATTGTTCTCTATGTGCAATGTACATGTATGTATGTCATTTGATGTTTCAAAAGCCAGAAATAAAATAAAATGTCTAATGTATTGCTAAAAATTAGAAATAGATACAAGGTTTCATAGTACATAAACTTCTCTACTGTTTCATTTGTAAAGCAGGGCCTTTAATTAACAAGCAACTAATTCCAATCAGAACTCGAACTGGTATGGTTTAACATTAACTTAGTTACTTTTACTTATGTTCACCCTTTCATTTATACCTCCAAACTTCACATAAGGTAGTTCCCAACTCAGAATGAAATCTGGGACTTCTTGATCGACTATTCAATCTCAGAGGTTGCTTCTTAAGCTTTTATGTGATCAGAACTCTACTGTTTCTCAAGGTTTGTAGGCCATTCTCTACTGTGCAATTTGCAGCCCACACTTCCACCAGCATACTTTGACCATTCTCTTCTCCTTTTGAGACTGACGCACATAAACGACAATCCACTTTGGTCCCTGTTCACATAAGGGAGGAACTTCTTGCTTAAAGGTATTGCCCTAATGAAAGTGGTTAAGAGAGTAGTAGTAGTATTATTGGGGTTATAGGCACACAACTACTTAGGTTATCAGCGCCCTGACAATGCACTAAAACCATAAAATCACATAAGATTGAGAGTCCCAATCAGAGGCTAAGAAGTAAACCATAAAACACTAAAAGCAGATGTCGGTTACTGCAGAAGGCAAAGGTTAAAAGATGTGGAATAAAAAAGAGTGCAACCAAAAGGTGCCTCAAATGGATCAGAGCAGGTGCCAGAACCCACTCTGCCAGATAAAAGCTAGCGCGCCTTCCACAGCATGGGCGCTATCTGCCAATATGACAGAAAGAGTGGCTGGCAGCAACAGACTGGCATATAATGGACTTAAAAACCAACATGCAGTTAAAATGTGGTCACACAGAGTTGCGGGTTGATCACGCAACAAGTGAGCATGGCTAAAGAGACAGTGTCTGATACGTAAGCAGGCTAAAATAACTTCTTCCCTCCTGAAAACTCGGGCAGAGGTTGCCCAGGCAACCGGAAGGGGTTTAACCGTCCAAAGTTTGTTCCCACGCAAAGCCGTCCACTCATTGTGCCAACGTATTTTAAGGGCTTGGCGTAAAAATAAGGAAAAATCAGTAGAGGGAAGTGTGAACAGTAGGGACTATGTGAGCAAATGGCAGATTTAGCCACGGTATCTGCAGCCTCATTGCTAGACACTCCAACATGACTTGGCACTCACACAAAGGTGATCCTAGTGCCAGTGAGTGCCAGGTGGTAAAGAGAGGAGTGCCACATGGTACCTTTCTGTAGCACGAGAAGGGGAAATTTGGCTCTGGACAAACATCCATCACAAACTTTGATAATGCTATTATCATTGAATATGTCTACTGCAGGAGTAGACAAAATGTCTAACGAGGAGCCCAATATACCCAGCCAATAGGCAACCATGTCCCATTCCTAATAGGTCACGCCCTCTTCCTCGCATGGCAATAAATAGGATGCTACCAGATTAGTGCTCTAGTCTTGCTTGGACTCCAGAGCTTGGTATCCACAGTTCTGACTTTCCTGAGGATGCTGGATCAGTTTTCATGAAACAGTGGAGGATAAAACAACTGGACGACGGCCTACAAGTTCAGAAAGAATGAATAATGGAATTACATGATTAGCTTTTTAAACCCAAATGAAAAATTAGTTTTAATCGTAAAAACTATTTGTAGTCGGTTTATTGACACTCGTCACTTATTTTTTTATATTATTGAGAGACTAGTTTCAAAGGCCTCCATTTTCAACCTCTCTCCAACTAGCATCTTTTGTCACCTGCTCTCCTCTCTCTGGTGGTGGAACTATGAACTTCTTAGTCAAATTATCTACTGGTGGCATTTCAAAGTTCATTACCGATCCTTATTTTTCCATATGAATATGTTCTCCCATGTTGCTAGTTTATTTTGGTTTATCACTCCTTTTAATAATTTTGGATTTGGATCAATGTCATGATTTTCGTTCTAAAAATGAAATACTACTGCTGACTTTTCTTCTTGTTTCAATCTGATGTTTCTAAAGTGCTCTTTGACTCTGGTTTTTAGATTTCTTTTAGTTTGACCTATGTAGCATTTTTCACAATTTTTACAACTTATTTGGCCTATTCCAGATCTGTTAACTGATGGGATTTCATCTTTTGTTTTTGAATTTAGTATTTTAAAATTGAATGTCCATTAGTAGGTGTCAAGATGATATTTTGTTCCTTAAAGATCTTTTTAAATTTATTAAATGTTTTTGGGTGATTGTGAATGAACTGAATATGCTGTTTTCTTTTTTGTGGTTGCTTCCTTAATGATTTTCTCTAGTTTAGCTTTTCTAATTTTCTTAAACACCAAACTTTTATTGTATCCATTTTATTCTGCTATGTGTAGTATTGTTTTTTGTTCTTTGAAATATTCTTCTTTTTCCATGGGTATGTTGACTAGTCTGTGTGTATGGCTGTTTATTATTGCATGTTTATGTATAACTGGGTTGTAGCTATTATTTTTATGTAATTTTCTGACTGCGCTGGTTTCCAGTATATTCCAAATTTTATTTTTGTGTTATTCCTGATGATATTTACGAGGGCTGTTCAATAAAGAGTGATCATAATTTTTTTACGGTCATAATTTTTCGCACTAAAATTCAATCTTATTATATTCTGTTAGCTTAATGTGAAACAAACACGCCATAGTAGTTTCATTGTTGGTACTCCTGGTTCGCGCCTGTGAGAACCAGGTAAGTTCTGACATGCTCAGTATTGCCTACCGCTGTAATGGAGGTAACACGCAGTTAAAGTTAATGTTAGAGGAAGATCCGGAGTTTCTTTCAAACGTAATCATTGCTGATGAAACTTGGCTACATCATTTTGATCCTGAGAGCATACAGCAAAGCTCAGTGTGGAAATCTCCTTCATCACCAACCCCCCAAAAAAGCAAAAGTGGTTGCTTTTGCTGGGAAAGTTATGGTCATCTCATTCTTTGATATTCATGGAATGGTTTATCAACATGTTGTACCTGCACACATATCAGTAACTGGACAATACTACAGGGATGTCCTGAAAACATTGCAAGTCCATATCAGGCACAAAAGACCACATTTCCATGAAGCAGGCTGGATGCTGCACCACGATAATGCGCAGCCGCATATTGCTAATGTTGTTGCAGAATATCTTGCAAAAATCAACGTGAAGTGCATCCCTCACCCTCTCTATAGTCCGGATTTAGCCCCATGTGACTTTTTTCTATTCCCTAACTTGAAGAAACACCTTCGTGGGAGGCATTATCCATCATTTTTTTACTGCAACATTCTTTTATTCCTTTTATTCTGTAAATGAGTTTTTAAATGTTAATTAGTTTTAGTGATTGTAAATAATGACAGTGAACATTAATCTAATTTTTATACTATGATGTGTCTGATATCAATCAAAAGGACAAAATAAATTGAATTAAATTGAATTAAATCATGAAGTAGAGTAAACTCCACATCTGTGAACAATTACTTTTATATAGCATTTCTCTATGGTCTTTATATAGTTTATATTTATTTGCTTTTTAGACTTTAGACTTTTGTTGGATCCTGTATCTGTTAGTTTTTAGTCTTATGTAACTTTTTATATTTATCTTTGTATCTTGAACTGACGTGTCCTATAACATATGTATTATGTTCCAAAGGATGAAATAAATACAATATACAATATACATCAGCAGCAGTGGTGAAGGCTGTGGAGCTGATTTTGAAGGATCTCTCAAAAATGGTTTCCAGCATGTCTTTGAAGACTGGCAGAAACTTGCATTCAGGGGAGACTATTTTGAGAAGAACCATCAAAATTATGATGAGTAAAGGTATGTTGTCAAAAAAAAAAAAAGTTGTGATCATTCTTTATTTAACAGCCCTCGTAGATCCAAGAAAGAGAGTTGTCCATTGATTTCCTTTTCTATTGTGAATTTGATAGTCCTTTCTTGCAGATTGAGTAATTTTAATGCATCATCTAAATGTTTACTTGGCACTATTGCAAAGATGTCGTCTATATATCTATACCAAACTTTGAAGATCCATGGGATCAAATGCACTTATAAATAAGTTTACCAAAAAAACTGAAAGTGGGTTGCCCATTTTTAACCCTGATTTCTGCTTGTATTGTTTTCCATTAAAGCTGAAGAAGTTTTGTTCAATGCATATTTTTGTTAGTGAAATGTATTCTTCTACTTCTATTGCTTCCATTTTATTGTAGTTAGCCAATTTTTTTATTAAAGTCTGTCATTTTTCTGTTGGTATGCTTGGAAATAAAGATGTGACATCAAATGAAACCAGTCTGTCATTTTTGTCCAAATTTATATCTTTAATTTTTTATATTTTCTACCAGATCATTCTCCAAACTTCTCCCAGACACTTGCTTTCCAAGTTATATTGTATAGCAGTATCCATTGCCTTTTGGACCCCTTTCTTGATATTCTTAGCATTTGCTTACAGATTCTTTTCATCTAAATTTAAAGTTCTAAACCAAATTAAATTAATTGGGAGTCGATTAATAACACAAAACAACACTCACTTTTAAATTTTCCCGGAACCGGTTTCTGAGGCCTTCCCTCTATCTTCAGCTGGACATCGACTTGTTCTCATTGGTGTAGCTGGTGTAGCTGGCATAGCTGACCGATGACAAAATATTGCCAGCTACACCAATGAGAACAAGTCGATGTCCGGCAGAAGATAGAGGGAAGGCCTCAGAAACCGGTTCCGGGAAAATTTAAAAGTGAGTGTTGTTTTGTGTTATTAATCGACTCCCAATTAATTTAATTTATACAACAACACTGTTTTCAACACTTCCATGAAAGGATTTCTAAACCAAAACTTAAGTGCTTTCTCCATGATCAACCTTTCCTTCCTGCTCTACCTTCTCTTTACTTAGAAGTAACAAGTTTGCATTGAAACATTTTTGGATAAAGTCTAGAATGTAGCATATAAGATTGTAAAACTATTTGTAGTCGCTTTATTCACACTCGTCACTTTTTTATATTATTGAGGGACTAGTTTCAAAGGCTATGCCTCAGGTTGAAAGTGGAGGTGATAGCCTTTGAAACTAGTCCCTCAATAATATAAGAAAAGTAAGTGACGAATGTCAATAAACCGACTACAAATAGTTTTACGATTAATTTTAACGTCACTGTTACGAAATTCCTCCAAACACATATGATTGTATTATTTTCTCTTGCCTCTGTTATAAAAATGCTTACATCACCTGCAAAAAGTTACCTGTACATTTTTCAGCTATTTACATTGTCAACTAAGTCATTTATGTACAGAACAAATAACAAGATCCTTTATGTACACCATATTTTATAATCGTATAATCCGACAGTTCCTAAGTAAAATGTAATTACCTTTGCTGATGATGCACTTGCAACTAAAAGAGCGTTCACTAAGCATAAGTTTGTTGTATGGAGACGTTCTGCTGCAGTAGGCACTTCTGCTTCCAAGTTGCACTTCACATTAAAGGCTCGATATAAATCTGAACACACAACACAGCAATACCATATTTATTTACATATATAACATTGAGTCATAACATTTTAAAGGTATTATAAAATGTTTAATGCAGTATATAAAATAATTATGAAAAATGTTCACTAATTCATACATAAACTCTTTAGGATTCTATTCTAAGCAAAAACTGGAGACAAAAAATAATGTTCTAAGTGTAATAACTTGCGAGTTAACCAATTATAAGATCCAATATTGCATCATAGTTTAGCACTTTTTAAGTAGTGTTTAATATCTATTTTAACAACACATAGTACACTGCTGATACGTGAACTAAAATGATAATTTTATAAAAAAACATTTTAGGGATCATCTCTACCATGTGACCATAAGAAAACTAAGGGAAACATTGGTGGGGGCAATTTGTAAAGCAGGGCAGTCCTGGAGGACAGACTTTCTACTAATGAGTCCAATGACCTCAATGACATCTCAACAGATGTTTAATCTTCGGACGTGGCTTGTGGATGGTCCTGATATTGTATTTGGTGAGAATTCTGCTGATTCTGCCGGATAGGTTGCCAGTAAACGGTAGGTAGGCTGTAGCGGTAGGCTTATCTGACACTTGCTGTATTACAGGATTGCCTTTCCTAGCTCTGGTGATCGAGACTGCTGATTCTGCCAGATAGGTTGCAGGTAAACGAGATGTAGGCTGTGGCGGTAGGCTTATCTGAAGCTTGCTGTATTACAGATTTCCCTTTCCTAGCTCTGGTGATCGAGGCTTCTGGTTTTGCCAGATAGTTTGCCGGGATGTAGGCTGTAGCGGTAGGCTTATCTGACGCTTGCTCTATTACAGGTTTCCCTTTCCTAGCTCTGGTGATCGAGGCTTCTGATTCTGCCAGATAGGTTGCCGGGATGTAGGCTGTAGCAGTAGGCCTATCTGACGCTTGCTGTATTACAGGTTTCCCTTTCCTAGCTCTGGTGATCGAGGCTTCTGATTCTGCTAGATAGGTTGCCGGTAAACAGCATGTAGGCTGTAGCGGTAGGCTTATCTGACGCTTGCTGTATTACAGGTTTCCCTTTCCTAGATCTGGTGATCGAGGCTTCTGATTCTGCCAGATAGGTTGCCAGTAAATGGGATGTAGGCTGTAGCGGTAGGCTTATCTGACGCTTGCTGTATTACAGGTTCCCTTTCCTAGCTCTGGTGATCGAGGCTACTGATTCTGGCAGATAGGTTGCCGGTAAACGGGATGTAGGCTGTAGCGGTAGGCTTATCTGACGCTTGCTGTATTATAGGTTTCCCTTTCCTAGCTCTGGTGATCGAGGCTTCTGATTCTGCCAGATAGGTTGCCAGTAAACGGGATGTAGGCTGTAGCGGTAGGCTTATCTGACGCTTGCTGTATTACAGGTTTCCCTTTCCTAGCTCTGGGGATCGAGGTTGCTGATTCTGCCAGATAGGTTGCCGATAAACGGGATGTAGGTTGTAGCAGTAGGCTTATCTGACACTTCTGTATTACAGGTTTCCCTTTCCTAGCTCTGGTGATCGAGGCTGCTAATTCTGCCAGATAGGTTGCCAGTAAACGGGATGTAGGCTGTAGCGGTAGGCTTATCTGACACTTGCTGTATTAGAGGTTTCCCTTTCCTAGCTCTGGGGATCGAGGTTGCTGATTCTGCTAGATAGGTTGCCAATAAACGGGATGTAGGTTGTAGCAGTAGGCTTATCTGACACTTGCTGTATTACAGGTTTCCCTTTCCTAGCTCTGGGGATCGAGGTTGCTGATTCTGCTGGATAGGTTGCCGATAAACGGGATGTAGGCTGTAGCGGTAGACTTATCTGACGCTTGCTGTATTACAGGTTTCCCTTTCCTAGCTCTGGTGATCGAGGCTACAGATTCTGCCGGATAGGTTGTCGGTAAACGGGATGTAGGCTGTAGCGGTAGGCTTATCTGACGCTTGCTGTATTACAGGTTTCCCTTTCCTAACTCTGGTGATCGAGGCTACAGATTCTGCCGGATAGGTTGTCGGTAAACGGGATGTAGGCTGTAGCGGTAGACTTATCTGACGCTTGCTGTATTACAGGTTTCCCTTTCCTAGCTCTGGTGATCGAGGCTACAGATTCTGCCGGATAGGTTGTCGATAAACAGGATGTAGGCTGTAGCGGTAGGCTTATCTGACGCTTGCTGTATTACAGGTTTCCCTTTCCTAGCTCTGGTGATCGAGGCTACAGATTCTGCCGGATAGGTTGTCGGTAAACGGGATGTAGGCTGTAGCGGTAGGCTTATCTGATGCTTGCTGTATTACAGGTTTCCCTTTCCTAACTCTGGTGATCGAGACTACAGATTCTGCCGGATAGGTTGTCGGTAAACAGGATGTAGGCTGTAGCGGTAGACTTATCTGACGCTTGCTGTATTACAGGTTTCCCTTTCCTAGCTCTGGTGATCGAGGCTACAGATTCTGCCGGATAGGTTGCCGGGATGTAGGCTGTAGCGGTAGGCTTATCTGACGCTTGCTGTATTACAGGTTTCCCTTTCCTAGCTCTGGTGATCGAGGCTTCTGATTCTGCCAGATAGGTTGCCGGGATGTAGGCTGTAGCAGTAGGCCTATCTGACGCTTGCTGTATTACAGGTTTCCCTTTCCTAGCTCTGGTGATCGAGGCTTCTGATTCTGCTAGATAGGTTGCCGGTAAACAGCATGTAGGCTGTAGCGGTAGGCTTATCTGACACTTGCTGTATTACAGGTTTCCCTTTCCTAGATCTGGTGATCGAGGCTTCTGATTCTGCCAGATAGGTTGCCGGTAAACGGGATGTAGGCTGTAGCGGTAGGCTTATCTGACGCTTGCTGTATTACAGGTTCCCTTTCCTAGCTCTGGTGATCGAGGCTACAGATTCTGCCGGATAGCTTGTCGGTAAATGGGATGTAGGCTGTAGCGGTAGGCTTATCTGACACTTGCTGTATTACAGGTTTCCCTTTCCTAGCTCTGGTGATCGAGGCTACAGATTCTGCCGGATAGGTTGTCGGTAAACGGGATGTAGGCTGTAGCGGTAGGCTTATCTGATGCTTGCTGTATTACAGGTTTCCCTTTCCTAACTCTGGTGATCGAGGCTACAGATTCTGCCGGATAGGTTGTCGGTAAACGGGATGTAGGCTGTAGCGGTAGACTTATCTGACGCTTGCTGTATTACAGGTTTCCCTTTCCTAGCTCTGGTGATCGAGGCTACAGATTCTGCCGGATAGGTTGTCGGTAAACGGGATGTAGGCTGTAGCAGTAGGCTTATCTGATGCTTGCTGTATTACAGGTTTCCCTTTCCTAGCTCTGATGATCGAGGCTACATATTCTGCCGGATAGGTTGTCGGTAAACGGGATGTAGGCTGTAGCGGTAGGCTTATCTGATGCTTGCTGTATTACAGGTTTCCCTTTCCTAGCTCTGGTGATCGAGGCTACAGATTCTGCCGGATAGGTTGTCGGTAAACGGGATGTAGGCTGTAGCGGTAGGCTTATCTGACGCTTGCTGTATTACAGGTTTCCCTTTCTTAACTCTGGTGATTGAGGCTTCAACGTCATATTTGGAATAGCCGTTTTGATGGAAAGTGAATCTCAGGTGCTGTAATTCTTGTTTTAAGTGACTGGGATCAGAGATAGACAAAGCTCTGTGGGCCAGAGTATTGAGAACTCCTAGTGGTTATGACTTATGATGAAAACTATAAGCGTTCAGATAGAGATCGGTGTGTGTAGGCTTGCAGTAATCAGCATACCGCAGTGTACCGTTGATGGTTTTTGAAACAAGAATGTCCATGAATAGAATAGTTCCATCCTTCTCCACTTCCGTGGTAAACTGTATTTGAGGTCGAAGGCTGTTGAGATGGGCAAGAAAGCTAGGCAAAGTGTCTGATTCATGTGGCCAGATTACAACAGTGTCGGCCACGTATCTATAGACTTGAGATGGTTCAAGTGGAGCTGTGGCAAGTATTTCATGTTCTAGGTGTTTCCTGAGAAGATCTTGAATGTATTTGTTGCCAGGAAAGCTTCAGGTCTAATTTTACATTTAAATTTGTTATACCAATACCTGTTATAAAAGGCAAAAGGTCTACATAAACAGCATCCAATTTCGTTTTTATCTCTTTGCAAGTTTTCCCATCTAAAAGCAAAAAGCAAATCAGTGAACGATGCGGCACTTTTTCTATTTTAGCAAAAACAAATTGAATAACTTAATATCTGTAAAATCAGCACCAAATTTGTTTGGATAACATATTACAGTACATAACACACACTTTCCTTAGCAACACGGTACTTACTGAACTGCCTCATATAATCAAAAACACTTTTTTAAACGAATTCTCGAACTGTAAAAACACTTAAGCTCCACTTACTTTTTAAATTAGGACATGTTTCAAGGACACCACGTTCCCATCCACATGCGATGTATTAAATACAAACAGACAGATAAATCGGCCATAGCCCATCACTTCTGGTCAAAAAATCACAACATTTCCAAAGACATAAAACTTTTGGTACCGGCAAAAAAGTATTGGGAATTAACAGTTTGGGAAAATATACACATTTTGAAGAACAAAAAGAGAGCAATGAACTTCGAAATTCCAATAGTAGATGACGTCATTCAACTCATTGAACAGCGCCAGGAGAGGGAGGCGGTCACCTGAAGAACCAGTAGAACAACAGCTGAGGATGGGGACGCGGTGTCCTTGAAACATGTCCTAATTTAAAAAGTAAGTAAGTAGCTTAAGTAATATAAAAATTATTTGTGGTTGGTTTATTGACACTCGTCACTTACTTTTTCATATATTTATTTATATTTTTCATATATTAATTTTGACGTCACTGTTACTAAATTCCTCCAAACACACATCAAGTAGCTTAAGTGTTTTTACAGTTCGAGAATTGGTTTAAAAAAGTGTTTTTGATTGATGAAGCTCCACTGTTTATAAATACTTCTATTTATAGTTTTATTAATGCCTCATATAACCTTTACATTGCAACACTTCACTGCATCTTTATCCAACATCACAAGCTCAGACTGCTTATATTTACAGGTGAAGTTTTCACAGTAAAATTCCCTTTGTATTCTATACACTGACTGAACGCTCATGCACAAATGTTACAAAAGTTTATAAACATTCTATTTTAATCAACATAGACAAATGTTTCTAACATTCCTGACAGTGTGATTGTTAACTTTTAGTTCCACTTACTAAGTTTTCACTCAGAAAATATTATGAAGAAATTCATCTCCATTTGTCAGCTGTGACAATACCTTTTATAGCTTCATGAAGAGCTCTCACTATTTCTGTGACTTCCACAAGGAATCTTCTCTGAGATTGTAGAGGATGCTGCTGTGCACGTTTACCTGCATATAAATCAATAAACTGATTATTAATTTACCACTACATTTATTTTACTTTACAATGACATGCTAATTGGTTTACGTAAGTCTTAAAACTAAATGTTACAACATACTGAATTTAATTTTGTTCTGTCAGTATATTTTATTTGCCAACTCCTAAATGCAAACACTGATATAAGTTAAGTCACTACTAAGTTAAGTTTATGGATGTTCAAGAAAACACAAATTACTCTTTAATTCCTTTTTTTCTTGGAAAATGCAATAAAGGTTTTTAACATGAAAATATTTCAAAATGAGAACACTTTGATACATTAGTGGTTTTAATCGCAGCTCTCATGCTGAGTATCAGTGCTTCAATTCTCGGCTCTGGGGTAGCAATTCTAAGTCAGTCTTATCCGAACTTGACCTCCAACTAGCTCATGTGTAGTATCCCAAGGCTAATGATTCAGAGTCCATGGTAAAAGCTGTAGGTCCTCTCATTCCATTGCCGTTCATGATATCACCTACCATTTGGGTACCTTCAATCATTATTGGAACAAGGTTTCTGCAGAGATCATTAATCTTAGGGGAGCATTGATCAACTAAACATATTTAAAAACTGTTTCAATTCGTAACAAGGGAATGGGAACTTAAGATAGAATTATTCTCTATCCTCCCCAGGATCTGGAAGTGTTAATCAGAGTGTCAACATGTGATCTAAAGTTTACATCCCAAATGACAACTGTAGACCGGTTAACACCACTACCAATATAGCAATATGTTCCAAAGGTAAAAAAGACCAGTAATAGGGCCTTGCAATTAAAGGAAGCATTAAAAAAATGTAATAATAATAATCAACTTTTTACAATGTGTGTTTGGAGGAATTTAGTAACAGTGACGTCAAAATTAATACAAAAATTATTTGTGGTTGGTTTATTGACACTCGTCACTTACTTTTTCATATATTTATGAGAGACTAGTTTCAAAGGCCCTGGCCTCCATTTTCAATCTCTTTCCAACTGGCATCTGTTGTTGTCTGCTCTCTCTGGTGGTGGAACTATGAACTTTTTTGTCAAATTATCTACTGGCGGGATTTCAAAGTTCATTACGCGATCCTTATTTTTCCAGATGAATATGTTCTCCCATGTTGTCAATCTATTTTGGTTTATTACTCCTTTTAATAATTTTGGATTTGGATCAATGTCATGGTTTTCATTCCAAAAGTGAAATGCTACTGCTGACTTGTCTTCTTGTTTCAATCTGATGTTTCTAAAGTGTTCTTTGACTCTGGTTTTTAAATTTCTTTTTGTTTGACCTATGTAGCATTTTTCACAATTCTTACAATTTATCTGGTATATTCCGGATCTGTTAACTGATGGGATTTCATCTTTTGTTTTTGAATTCAGCAATTTGTTCCTTGAAATTTTGTTCCTTGAAGAAGAATATTTCAAGGAACAAAAAGCAATAATACACATAGCAGAAGAAAACGGATACAACAAAAGTTTGGTGTTGAAGAAAATTAGAAAATCTAAACTAAAGAAAACCATTAAGGAAGCAACCACATTTATTAAAGAAAAAGAAAGCAACAGCATATTCAGTTCATTCACATATCATCCAAAAACATTTAATAAATTTAAAAAGATATTCAAGGAACAAAATATCATCTTGGCACCTACTAATAGATACTCAATTTTAAAATTACTAAATTCAAAAACAAAAGATGAAATTCCTTCAGGTAACAAATCTGGAATATACCAAATAAATTGTAAGAATTGTGAAAAATGCTACATAGGTCAAACAAAAAGAAATTTAAAAACCAGAGTCAAAGAACACTTTAGAAACATCAGATTGAAACAAGAATACAAGTCAGCAGTAGCATTTCATTTTTGGAATGAAAACCATGACATTGATCCAAATCCAAAATTATTAAAAGGAGTAATAAACCAAAATAGATTGACAACACGGGAGAACATATTCATCTGGAAAAATAAGGATCGCGTAATGAACTTTGAAATCCCGCCAGTAGATAATTTGACAAAAAAGTTCATAGTTCCACCACCAGAGAGAGCAGACAACAACAGATGCCAGTTGGGAAGAGATTGAAAATGGAGGCCAGGGCCTTTGAAACTAGTCTCTCATAAATATATGAAAAAGTAAGTGACGAGTGTCAATACACCAACCACAAATAATTTTTATATTAACTTTTTAGAAGTTGGAGAGAGGTTGAGTAGAGAAGTGATGGCTTCTGAAACTATTTCCTTGATAATATATAAATGAGGCACTCAGAATAATAACATATCCCAATCGACATCAAATTTTGACTTAGTGTCATGACGGCAAGTTGGCCATGGTAGCTCAATGGATTAGAGCGACTGGATGGAAACCAGGAGAACCGTGGTTCAAATCCAGGCCGTGGCATTGAATTTTTCATGTTGACTATCTATCAGAAAACTTAGCCTATACATGGCTTGTGTGAAGAAATGATTAATTTCCATCAATTAACTAAAATAATAAGAGTTAAATGAAATATGATCTGAAGCTTTCCTGGCAACGTGTATGTTCTAGACGTTCTCAGGCTTCGAGCCAGGTATAGTGATGTAGAGCCATCGACATTTAGGGAGTGTGCATCGCTCCCATCATCAGGATGATAAATGATAAGCCTTTTTTGGACATTCTGGTCACCAAAAACAACAACAGCACTCTGGGGCATGCGGTATACCACAAACCAACACACACAGACCTCTACTTGAATGCTCGAAGTTTCCATCATAAATCGCAGCGTGTCAGAGTTCTCAACACTCTGGCCTACAGAGCTGTATCTATCTCCGATCCCAGCCATCTCATCCAAGAACAACACCTAAGGCACACTTTCTGCAGAACGGTTACGCAGCGACTGACATCAAAGCTGCTATTACCAGGGCTACGAAAAGAATACCTATAGCGCGGCTATCATCAGATGAACCGACCGCCACTGCCTGCATTCCTTACACTGGCAATCTCTCTGGCAGAATTAGTAGAATTCTAGCCAAACACATCATCAGCACTATCCACAAACCGCCTCTAAAAATCAGACACATGGTGAGACTGGTGAAAGACAAACTTAACCTCAATGTACCGGGTGTATATCGCATCCCCTGTGAGTGTGGGACCCCGTACATAGTACAAACTGGCAGGACCATCACTACCAGAATCAAAGAACATGAATGGCAATAAGTCTACTGCAGCCAGAAAATTCTGAACTGTCCGAACACTGCTTTGAGAAAGACCACAGAGTCAACTTAGAGCAATTGACCATCGTGGCCAAATGCTGCAGCATCTGGGATCGAAAAGTCAAAGAAGCTCTGGTCATCTCTTCCAAGAGGAGAACACTGAGCCGAGAAGCCAGATTGCAGCTCAGTTCTGCTTGGAAGCCAGCCTTGAAATTGGAAATCAACCGGCTCAGAAAACACAGATTCTGCCGCTACGCATAGAGGTGTTTTCCACGAGGTTGGCACTCCACCATCCGGCTATATATACTGGCCCTTCCTATTTGCTGATGATGGGAGCGATGCACATTCCCGAAACGTTGATGGCTCTACATCACTATACCTGGCTCGAAGTCTGAGAACATCTAGAACATAATAAGAGTTTAATGATGAAGCCTGGGACTCAAGTACTTACGATAGTAAGTCGCCACAAACGGTGTATCTCGAATGCGAGAGCCCCTAATGGTCTACCGGAGAAATATATGAGTCAAATGGAGAATTTAATGTCATGATGGCAAGTTGGCCATGGTAGCTCAATGGGTTAGAGCGACTGGACAAAAACCAAGAGATCTGTAGTTCAAATCCTGGCAGTGGCACTGAATTTTTCAGGTTGTCTCTATCTATCCAAAAACATAAGAAAAGAAAAGAGACTAAGAGACGAAAAGTGACTGTTTTTGCTTTTGGAGGATTTACTTTAAGATTGTGTTTTAGGTAATTACAGATACAAATTGTATTTCTGTTACTTAGTTTTCTAGACTATCTTTATTAATAAATATGATGAGGTATAATCTGTGTATAAAATTATTTTGTAGTTTGTAGATCTGGGAAGGTTACTTATGAATAAGAGAAGTAGGAGTGATCCAAATCCTCATTCTGAGAGGACGGCAGTATGAGGTAACATACTGTGCATTTATAACAGCAAAGGCTTTGATAATGCTGTAAAATATCAAAATTTTACTGTATTGGAACACCACAGTGAAGCAAAACATATATTAAATTATAGAGGAGTTGTACTTTTTACACATCAGCTTCACTTACCTATACTGAGGGCATGTTTCGCGAACTATTGTTAGCATTATCAGCTCTATTGCAGTGGTGTGGCTAGTTCTGGAATTACTGCTGCCATCTGTCAATTTTGTGATGAATTTAAATGTGGGATTGTCTTCTGGTGACATTTCGAAGATCATTAGTTGGTCTTTATGCCTTTAAACTAAAGCCTCAAGACACTTTAGCATCCTCTGAATGTCTGCTACTTCTTCCCTAGCATCCCAATAGACAAACTCATGATTCAACTAAAGAAATGGCTAACCTCTATAAACCTAGGTGCCAATACAATAGAAGAATATTTGGCAATGACTGAAATATGTATACATCAAAATTATTTTGTCTTCGATGGAAAATATTATAAACAAATTTCAGGACTAGCTATGGGAAGCCCGCTATACCCATCTTTGGCCAATCTATACATGAGCTTTTTTGAATCACATATAACTAAAGCCTTCCCTCGTCATATGGGAGAGAATATACATAGAAAAACATAAAAACCAACTAATAAATTTTGAAATCCTGCCAGAAGAGAAACCCACATTTAAATTCATCACAGAATTAACAGATGGCAGCAGCAACTCCAAAATTACCCACACCACTGGATCAAGCTTTAGTCACAAAAGAGCCGACAATGCGAATGATGATTTGTGAAACATGTCCTCAATATAGTACGTAAGTGAAGTCAATGTGTAATAAATATGACTCTTCTATAATTTAATATGTGGTGTAAAACATGCAGAAAGGTTTTCTTGTTTTTTTCCAGAAAAAGGCTTACTTTGCACAGCTAGCAACTTGACATAGGTGGACAGTTTCACAAAGACAGTAGTTACTCGACTAGTGTGATGTATCACTTCCTTGTTGCATGACCGAAGAGCTTCTGGACATGTCGCTAGCGAATTCTCTTCTTCCATACTGCACAAGAAAACATCTTCATTTACAAAGTTAAATTATTAACACAGTCACAAGTTTCCTTAATTAGTTCCAAAGTGCAACATTTGATACAATGTTTCTAAGCAGCAGAAGTCATGTTCACTGTAAATACTCTCAGAAAGTAAATAACTTATGCCACAGGTCCATATTGTTTATGAGGGGCATGCAACATACCTCAGACGATGGTATGGCAAAAGACGTCCTAAATACGATGTATAAATTAACAGCTGATCAGATAACTTGCTTAAAGATGGTATTGTCTGAAGACTTATACAGCCTTCACCTTCAAAACCTTCCTGGAAATTTGTATAGCCTTCTTCAAGAGCTCGTAGAAAGCGAGCATTTTCCTTCAGCAGAATTGATAACTGAAATGTAAAACAAAGGACTCGTCTGATTGGTTTATTTCCATTCATTTGAACATTATAGACTATTTGCAAAAACAATATTTAGACAATGGTTCAAGTTAAACATCTAAATATAATAAGTGCATTTAAAAGACAAAGTTTACATTTAAATAATGTCTTAATTTTATAAGTCAACACTTTATATTGTTGGGAACAGCATTTAATGTCAAATTTGAGAATTCCTTCTGAATGGCATTTTTTGCAATAGTAATTGGCAAATTTTAGAAACTCAAAAGGTAAACACTAAGGGCATCCATAAAGTAAGTTTTCTACAGCCAGTAAACCATTATTAGTCTTTAATTGCTTATAAAATTTCAAAGTTTTCTTTTCTTCTATACTTTCCCATATCTCCTGTCTATCTATGTCTTGTACTGTAGTTCTCACTTCCAAAATCTGCTATGATTTGACTCCTCTACTCTCCATAAATCTCCCATGCCTATCTTCAATACCATTCTTTCCAATTCTGACCACCAACTGTTTGTGTTCTGAATGCTTTTCTGTTGCTTCATGCACAGATTCAATAATTCCCCTTTCTGCCCTTTAATACACTTATACCAGAATTTCAGTATTCTCTCTATTATTATTCCCCTCCTTTTTGTATTACCCAACTCTAGTAACGCCACTTCTCTTGGTGCCGATTTTGGCAGCTCTAGTAGTCCATACATCTGGTCTAATTGTACCCCATACCTCCACTACATACATTGCTCTGGCTTCAACGACCACTTCATAAATTCTTTCTAATCTCTCCAGTTTATGTTTACATATTCTTACCCCTGACATTGCCGTCCTGCCGTTAGCTATCACTTTTATTGCTTGAGCAGCCCATCCTCCACTGCTACACATCCTTACACCTAAGTAGTCATACTCGTTTATCACTTCTACCTTTTGATCTTCTATGTACCACTCCTGTGCTTTCCTCAGTATCGATCCTCTTTTAAACACCTTTTTTTTTTTTTTTTTTGCTGTTTATCCTTAATCTATTGATTTTTGTAGACCTACTACAGAAATAGCTCCTACCGTTAAATCATCTGCATACAATAATCCAGGGATCTCTTTGTTCATTATTGTATAATGGGCATTGCTTTCCTTAACCTTCCCTATTAGGTCATCTAAAAATAAACTGAATACGACAGGACTCAATTTGCACCCCTGTCTCAAGCCTAACTTCTGTTCAGCCTCTTCTGATAGTACATTCAGTCCACATCTTATTCTGAATTTCACACCAATGCTATACCAAGCACAGGGTACCCATTTTAGTCGTCTTATATGACATGCATGGGCTTACATTGGGACTATTCTTTTACCCCAGTCAGCACACAGGAAGCAACCGTATACATACTAGAATAATGTCTTGGCATGCTGTATTAACTAGCTGGCCAATGGAACTTCGTCAGGTCTCATGGTAGCTTCTTAGAAGCGGTTGAGATTGGAGGCTCATATTTCATCTCCCAACACGTGAGAGGTACAGTCAGTTATAAAGTTTTGGAATGCACAGAGGAGGAGCCAACTGAAATTCATCATCAGCTGGGCCAAGTCTACGGGCACAATGTCAAAAACAAGCAGATGTCATGTAGCTGGTGCAAAGATTTTGCAGCAGGTCATCCAAAATATTAATGAGCACAGCAGGAGGCCATCCATCTTACAGGTGACTTTGTGGAGCTTATGTGGGAATGCATTATGGAGAATCATCACAAGCATGCTGTTCTCAACAGTTTAACTTACAGGCTGGTTAATGTACCTTTAAACAAGATGGAATATATCGAAGAGTACAATATCATTCACATTGCAGAATACGATGGATTCAGTGCTGAATTGGTCAAAAAGAAAATTTATAAAATTCAAAAGACAACAAAGATGCAAACAAGTAACTACTCTTTCCCCGATCAGCAATGAAACTTCATACAGAAAATTTACATATCATCCCAGAGCTACACACCTTTTCCAAAAAGTCTTCAAAGAGCACAATATTACTTTGGCCCCACAGAACAAATTTAGTGTACAACCCCTTTTAAAATCACATAATACAAAGGAGATACCCGCAGACAAAAAGTCAGTGTGTACCGGATAAACTGCAAAGGCTGTGACAAGTTTTACATTGGAAAAACAAAAAGGAACTTGAACATTAGGCTTAAAGAGCATCTTAGGAACATCAGGAACAAAGAAATAGATAAAGTGGCGGTAGCGTACACTTTTTGGAAGGAGAATCATGATATAGAACGAGAAATCCACTTATTAAAAAGTGTCCAAGGTCCAGCTGCATTAACCATGTGGGAAAAAATATTCATAAAGAAAAATGAAAGAAAATTTTTTAATTTTGACACTACCTTTGAAGAGAAGCCAAACTTAAAGTTCATCAAGATACCAACAGAGACACCCCTATCACCTCCAATGAGTTCACCAAACCAACATCCATTAGTCGCCAACAGCTGATGATGTTAGGAAAATCCTAACGAAATGCGTTCTATGTAAATATTAGCAATAAGTGGAGCATTGGGTATTAGTTCGACTCAAAGTTATACTAATTTTGTGCTTCATTGTATCATAGTCCTTACACATTGTAATCATCACTTGTTTAATAAACCTGTCAGAAACCACTTGTTGTACTAGAAACTATGTGTCAGGTGAGTGCTGAACACAAACTGCATGGGAATAGTTTTAAATTTCTGCAGTGGTACCATGATGATGGGAATGAGTTTCTGAACTGGATGATCACAAGTGATAAAACATGAGTTGCACAAAATACCACAAAACAAAACAGCAGTCAATGTATTGGCACTGAGTGGCTCTCCCTGCAAAACAAAATTCAACAGACTATGTTGACATGGAATGTGATGGTTCAGCGATCTGGGACACACAGCAAGTTCTCTTTATCATATTCCTGAACAAAGGTGAACACAGGCATTACTCCAAAACAATGTGGAAAATGCAATGAGCCTTTTACAACAAACAGCATGGCAAGCTTAGTGTTAGTGTATCTTACTGCACAATAATGCTGATGAACAACATAGCTCCGACAAACATTCAGGTGGAAGGTGTTTAATCATTGGCCAGATCTCGCTCCCAGCGAGACTCCAAATCTCTAAAAATTCCTGTTCGATCAGTAGGCACTTTCAAACCGATAGAGGAGATGGTTGTCATACAATGGTTCCAATTCCAGTTGGCAGGACTCTATGACATAGTGATACAAAGTGTGTCTCACAATATGACAAATATCTGAATCCCAGAGGTGAATATGTTGTAAAGTAGCTCAACACTTCTTGTGTCTGTTTCCATAAATCTTTCACATTTAAATAGGAAAACAAAGAGAAGCTGGAAATTGAGACAAAAAGAAAATTTCAGAAACATCAGAAATAAACACACAACAGTGGTCAGTCATTTCTAGAAAACTAGCCACAATGCTACAAGATTACTTTGACTTTGCCACTCCATCACATTCCTGGACGAAACATTTGGAACTTTTATCTCCAGCAGATTACAGCATAACAGCCCAGAAAAACTTCCAGTTACATTGACTCCAGACATAAAAGCCTACATTCTCTAATCTGATTGTATATTTTCTGTATCGTAATGTAAGTTAGATTATATTGGTCCATAATACACAATCTTAAGTATACAGAATAAAAAGAAGTATTTCAGAAAGTGGAGAAGTGGAGAAAAGTATATACAAGGTTAGTAACAATCTTTAGTGTTTATCGCGAAAACTATTTGTAATTAATCTCAAAAACTATTTGTAGTTGGTTTATTGATACTCGTCACTTACTTTTTTATATTAATGAGAGACTAGTTTCAAAGGCATTTGCCTCCATTTTCAATCTCTTTCCAACTGGCATCTGTTGTTATCTGCTCTCTCTCTCTCTCTCTCTCTCTCTCTGGTGGTGGAACTATGAACTTCTTTGTCAAATTATCTACTGGTGGGATTTCAAAGTTCATTACGCAATCCTTATTTTTCCATATGAATATGTTCTCTCATGTTGTCAATTTATTTTGGTTTATCACTCCTTTTAATAATTTTGGATTTGGATCAATGTCATGATTTTCATTCCAAAAATAAAATGCTACTGCTGACTTGTCTTCTTGTTTCAATCTGATGTTTCTAAAGTGCTCTTTGACTCTGGTTTTTAGATTTCTTTTAGTTTGACCTATATAGCATTTTTCACAATTCTTATAACTTATCTGGTATATTCCGGATCTGTTAACTGATGAGATTTCATCTTTTTTTTTTTTTTTTTTTTTTTTTTTTAATTTAGCAATTTTAAAATTGGGTGTCTATTAGTAGGTTCCAAGGTGATATTTTGTTCCTTGAAGATCCTTTTAAATTTATTAAATGTTTTTGGGTGATATGTGAATGAACTGAATATGCTGTTGCTTTCTTTTTCTTTTGTAAATGTGGTTGCTTCCTTTATGATTTTCTTTAGTTTAGCTTTTCTAATTTTCTTAAACACCAAACTTTTGTTGTATCCAGTTTCCTCTGCTATGTGTAGTATTGCTTTTTGTTTTTTGACGTATTCTTCTTTATCCATGGGTATGTTGACTAGTCTGTGTGTAAGGCTGTTTATTATTGCATGTTTATGTATAACTGAGTTGTAGCTATTATTTTTATGAAATTTTCTGACTGTGTTGGTTTCCAGTAAATTCCAAATTTTATTTTTGTGTTATTCCTGATGATATTTACAAGGGCTGTTCAATAAAGAGTGATCATAATTTTTTTACGGTCATAATTTTTCGCACTAAAATTAAATCTTATTATATTCTGTTAGCATAATGTGAAACAAACACGCCGTAGTAGTTTCATTGTTGGTACTCCTGGTTCGCGCCTGTGAGAGCCAGGTAAGTTCTGACATGCTCAGTATCGCCTACCGCTACAATGGAGGTAACACGCAGTTAAAGTTGATGTTAGAGGAAGATCCGGAGTTTCTTTCAAACGTAATCACTGCTGATGAAATTTGGCTACATCATTTTGATCCTGAGAGCAAACAGCAAAGCTCAGTGTGGAAATCTCCATCATCACCAACCCCCAAAAAAAGCAAAAGGGGTTGCTTCTGCTGGGAAAGTTATGGTCATCTCATGAACTGAATATGCTGTTGCTTTCTTTTTCTTTTGTAAATGTGGTTGCTTCCTTAATGGTTTTCTTTAGTTTAGCTTTTCTAATTTTCTTCAACACCAAACTTCTGTTGTATCCGTTTTCTTCTGCTATGTGTATTATTGCTTTTTGTTCCTTGAAATATTCTTCTTTTTCCATGGGTATGTTGACTAGTCTGTGTGTAAGGCTGTTTATTATTGCATGTTTATGTGTAATTGGGTTGTGGCTATTATTTTTTATGCAATTTTCTGAATGTGTTGGTTTCCTGTAAATTCCAAATTTTATTTTTGTGTCATTCCTGATGATATTTAGATCCAAGAAAGAGAGTTGTCCATTGATTTCCTTTTCTATAGTGAATTTTATAGTCCTTTCTTGCAGATTGAGTAATTTTAATGCATCTTCTAAATGTTTATTCCTCATTATTGCAAAGATGTCATCAACACATCTATACCAAACTTTAAAGATCCATGGGAAGGCCTTTTTAATTTCTGTTTCAAATGTACTAATAAATAAATTTGCCAAAAAAGGTGAAAGTGGATTGCCTATTGATAACCCTGATTTCTGCTTGTAGTGTTTTCCATTAAAGCTGAAGAAGTTTTGTTCAATGCATATTTTTGTTAGAGAAATGTATTCTTGTGCTTCTATTGCTTCCATTTCTATTGTAGTTAGGATCCGTAATGAACTTTGAAATCCCACCAGTAGATAATTTGACAAAGAAGTTCATAGTTTCACCACCAGAGAGAGAGCAGACAACAACAGATGCCAGTTGGAAAGAGATTGAAAATGGAGGCAAATGCCTTTGAAACTAGTCTCTCATTAATATAAAGAAGTCAGTGACGAGTATCAACAAACCAATTACAAATATCGAGATTTAACTGTATTGGAACACCACAGTGAAGCGAAATAATTATTAATTTATAGATGAGTTGTATTTATTATACATCTGCTTCACTTACGTACCTATTTTGAGGACATGTTTTGCAAATCATCGTTTGCATCTTTGGCTCTCTTGAGTCGCATAAGATCCAAAGATGCAAATGATCGTTTGCAAAACATGTCCTCAAAATAGGTACGTAAGTGAAGTAGATGTATAATAAATACGACTCATCTACAAATTAATAACAATTACAAATAGTTTTTGTGATTAGTTTTGACGTCACTGTTACTAAATTCCTCCAAACACATATAACTTTAGTGTTTATGTTTACTAATTAAAGAGAACTTAATTTCTTACCCTTCTGTTCACTGGACTGAGTGCAGAGTAAATGTGATGCAGACGTTGTTCACTATACGTGTGATAATCCAAGAGTGCTGCTATTAAATCACCTATATGAAGTCCTGCTTGAGAGATCACATGTAAGGAGTAGATCTGATGCTTTCTCTCATGCCTTGGAATGTTTAGTTCGTTGAGCTCTAGATTAGCTGTGAACAGCAAAACGTCACAGTTATCAGTGTGTGTAAAAACTCATTCACAATAACAGAACAAGAATGACAAAATTAACATATTTGTATTATAATACGATCATTCACAATTAACAGAAAGTTTTCCTAGATTCCAGGGACAAAAAAGACAATTTGAGCAAATTTTAACTTTCTTGTTCTTAGGTATGGCATATTAGACGTAAGGTAAACTCGGCTAATTTTGTTGTATTTTTCTATTCGCTTACAATGATATTGGACTGATGCACATCGTAGTTTGAAGTGTCCTACAGGTAGAGGCTACTTGTAGCTTAAGGAGTTCCTCCTTGTAGGTGATTCTAGTGCTTTCAACGGCTGTATTAGACACTTAAAGGAAAACCCAGCAGTCAACAAAGGTTTGTTTGTAAGAAAATAACTGTGTGTGAATCAACGGTGTTCTTTTGCTGTTTTTCTATCTGTTTCTGCTGTTTTGCTTATATAAGAGGTTACTATATGTTTCAAAGTATTAATTAGCATATAATAATTAATTTACATACTGTGTAGCTTATAAAGCTTAAATTGGGAAGTGTTTTTTTTTTTTTTGCATTTTCCCATTCTTTTTAAGCGAACAAAAGATGCCATTTTGCAATGTTTTAGTAAGAGCGTAATCTGGTGGGAAGAATTCAAGTTATCTACATTCTACTTCAAAACGGAGGTGGCGGAGAGATTTCTTTTCTCAAGCAGAATGTTGTGCATGTTGCAGATGTCTAGGGGCAAGTATGGATCAAAGTATTCATCTGATGATTTGAAAGCAGCTTTGACGTGCATTTTTCAAATTTGACTTAAGTGGCATATGTGTGTCTATAGGTTAAAATAACATTAAAATTTACCATGTGAAAGGTAATCTACTTGAAATACCACAATCATATATAAAACATTATTACAGTTATGGTGTGAATTTATTTTGACTTGAGCTAAATGAGTAGCCATATCCAGGCACATGTGTATGGGTTGGAGAGACAGAACAGGGAAGTAGGAAAATAACGTCTCTTGGAACAGAGTGAATCTTTGGTTTGATCTGAAAACTAAATACTTGTGAATGTATCCTATTCCTCATTCTCCACTAAATGTATCCTCCTCCATTCGCTGTGATCCACCGATAACTTTTTAGTGTAAATACGAGGATGGTCTGAAAAGTTTCCAACCTACTAAAGATACAAGACATTTTTCAGACATTTTTTTATTTCTCAACATAGTCTCCTTGTAACTCTACACACTTCTCCCAGCGATGTTCCCATCTCTGTTACCCGTCCAAATAGTACTCGGCGTTTTTCAACATAGTCTCCTTGTAACTGTACATGCTTCTCCCAGTGATGCTCCCATCTCTGTAACCCGTCCAAATAGTACTCGACATTTCTCAACATAGTCTTCTTGTAACTGTACACACTTCTCCCAGCGATGCTTCCATCTCTGTAACCCATCCAAATAGTACTCGGCGTTTTTCAACATAATCTCCTTGTAACTGTACACACTTCTCCCAGCGATGCTCTCATCTCTGTAACACGTCCAAATAGTACTCGACGTTTTTCAACATAGTCTCCTTGTAACTCTACACACTTCTCCCAGCGATGCTTCCATCTCTGTAACCCATCCAAATAGTACTCAGCGTTTTTCAACATAGTCTCCTAGTAACTGTACACACTTCTCCCAGCGATGTTCCCATCTCTGTAACCTGTCCAAATAGCACTTGGCGTTTTTCTCTACAAAATAATTGTTCACAAAGATGATTGCCTCTTCATTGACGAAAATCTCTGTCCTCCGAGCGCAATTTTCAGATGAGGGAACAAAAAGAAGTCACTTGGGGCTAGATCTGGTGAGTGAAGCAGTTCAAACCGTAATTTGTGGATTTTCATCACTACAACCACTGAGGTGTGAGGCAGTGCATTGTCTTGGTGAAACAGGATTTTCTTTTTCTGCAAATGTGGCCGCTTCTCCGCAAGTTCTGCCTTCAGCTTGTCAAGTAATGATGCGTAGTATGCTCCTGTAATGGTTTTTACTTTTTGAAGATAATCGATTAAAATACCTCCATGACTATCCCAAAAAACAGTCACCATCACTTTCCCAGCCGAAAAAAACAGTTTTTGCTTTTCTTGGAGCCAGTTCCTCCTTAGCAGTCCACTGTTTGGAGTGTATTTTTGTTTCGGGTGTATAATGGTGTATCCAAGTTTCATTTACAGTAATTAATCGGCACCAAAACTCAGATTTATTGCGCCTAAACTGCGCCAACAGAGCTTGGAAATGTTCATTCAAACATGTTTTTGGATCTTACGTGAGCAAATGAAGCACCCAAAGTGCGGACAGCTTTCTCATGTCTAAATGTTGATTTAATATGTAACAAACACGTTCTTTTGAAATGTTCATAGCCTCTGCTATCTCTCTCACTTTAATTCGGCAGTCGTCTAGCACCATTTGGTGAACTTTGGCAATGTTTTTTTGGTAGTTGCAGTTTTAGGATGTCCTGAACGTTCATCATCTCCCAAGCTCTTATGGCCACGTTTAAATTTAGCTGCCAAAAATTTTACTGTGGTAAATGATGGTGCAGAGTCCCCATACACAGAATCCAACACATCTTTAATTTGCGTAGGCATATTGCCTTTCAAAAACAAATATTTAATGACAGCTCGATACTTGATTTTGTCCATTTTCATAAGAACACTAACATCAACTCACTCAAACAACTGTTACATAACAACTGAGCGTCCAAAATGGCTGAAACATTGGTGAGTAATTAATTGTCAACAGATGAACAACAAAATTCACTAGCTTTTGTTTACGAGTTCTGCCAACTTCACGTTGAGGTCGGAAACTTTTCAGACTATCCTCGTACAGATGTTACATTCCGTTAGATGTTTATGGATATGAGATCATTATCATTAACAAAGTAAGATGCGTTAGCAGGTTCCTGTTTTGTTATATTAGCCAATTATTAATTATTAGCTAATTATATACCAATTTTTTAAATTGATAGGGATTTGCACTTTAGCAACAGTTGAGTTTGATGCTATAATTTTCACACCAGAACAATCCTATTATAAACATATGAAAAGATACTTTAAGGGAATCCTCTTAGGCTGCTGATTGGTGGAGGAAAATTAATGGGTGGTTACAGAGGTAGTTTCCAGTGTCTCTATCTTTCTTGCTTCCCATATGTTTACAGTAGGATCATTCTAATTTTAGACAAATTACTAAGTTGTGTTCACTTACTTGTGTCAACAAATGGCAGATGACGTGTAATAGTGGCACTTGCAGTTTGCAGCTGACTGCCTAATTCTTTCTGCAGTTGTGCCCGTTGTTCTGTTACTGATGTCAGTTCTATACCACACTGCTCCAGCGCACGATCCTTCACCTCTACAGCATGCTGCAATTCACTCTTCTCCTTCTCTAGCTGCTCTATTACAGCCTTACAAATAATAATGCAAAAGCTGTTTAACTAACAATAGTACAGGCAAGGAAACACTTCAAATCACACAGAAACTATCAAAACAGTGGATCACTCACTCAAAAGCTATTTGTCTATTTACCTCAAACATATGTATACATGTATTGGAACACCACAGTTGAAACGGTTTAAGTAGGTATTTTAAGTTTATTTTTTAATTAAAATTAGTAAAAGAATTATTAATTAAATGTTAAAATTATGTTAAGAAAAATTTATTTAAAAGAATGATATAATGTAGAAAAGTTGAAAGATGTTTAGTTGTCATTATGGCAACAGCAGGATTATAAAAGCTGAGGGACTTGAAGCCATTTTTTCTTCTGCAACTGTGAAAGTGTAAAGGTGTGTTTTGCGTGTGTGTGCATTTCTGCCGAATTTGTGCTTGCATTGGAAAGTGGAAGGTTGTAAAGGACTTATCAAATGACTCTCTTAAAAGAACTTCTGAGGAACAAAATTTCAGCACTCCAGCAGCACTGATATGATCCTAGCAGTGGCTAATACCGTTAACAAAGAAAATATTTATTAATTTTTAGATGAGTCGTATTTATTACACATCTGCTTCACTTTCGTACCTATTTTGAGGACATGTTTCGCAAAGCATCGTTTGCATCTTCGGCTCTTATGCGACTAAAGCTTGATCCAGTGGTGTGGGTAATTCTGGAGTTGTTGCTGCCATCTGTTGATTTAGTGATGAACTTAAATGTGGGATTCAAACTTCAAAAGAGATTAAAACAGATCACAGCTCTCACACCAATAAAACAAGAAATTAGATTTGCTAAATTTACTTACCACCCCTGGGCCACAAAAAAGTTCCAAAAAATATTCAAGAAATACAATATAACATTGGCACCAAAAAACAATTACAACATTAAAAACCTACTTCACAGTAATAATACTGATAAGATAAAACCAGAGGAAACGTCAGGCATTTACAAGATTAAGTGTAAAGACTGTGAAAAAATTTACATAGGGAGGACAAAAAGAAACATAGGCACTAGAAAGAAAGAACACTTCAGGCACTTAAGATACAAAAATATTGATAAGTCCGCAATAGCAGCTCATTTCTGGTCTGAAAATCATGAAATTGAAGATAGCACAGAATTACTAAAATACGTACAAAAACATAGTGAACTCGTCATATGGGAGAGAATATACATAGAAAAACATAAAAACCAACTAATGAACTTTGAAATCCCGCCAGAAGAGAATCCCACATTTAAGTTCATCACTAAATCAACAGATGGCAGCAACAACTCCAGAATTACCCACACCACTGGATCAAGCTTTAGTCGCATAAGAGCCGAAGATGCAAATGATGATTTGCGAAACATGCTCTCAAAATAGGTACGAAAGGGAAGCAGATGTGTAATAAATACGACTCATCTAAAAATTAATAATTATTTCGCTTCACTGTGGTGTTCCAATACAGTTAAATCTCGATATAAAGAAAATATTATTTTATTTTGCAGCTAATTTGTAATGTCTGACTAGTTTCCTGGGATTTCTCTTTGGCATTCTATTTCAAATGCTTTATTTAGGTTCTGACAGTTTTATAAGAACAAGGATAAAAACCCAGGTAACACAAATTTGCAAGTTTTTCCAGTCTGACCTTTAGTTTGGTGAATATACCCATAAAGGAATATAATGAATTTCAACATAGAATAGAATTAGACAAAGAATTGGTACACAAAAAGGTTAAGAAAAGTTGAAGCATATATAAAGCAGTCTACTATCTCAAGAAAATCTCAGTAGTAAAGATCTTTTAAAGATTCACATTCCACCCCTGGATACAAGATAAATTCGAAAAAGTTCACAAAAATTGAAACAAAAAGTTTGGACCCACCAACAAATGCAGTTTAAGTAACACAAAATCTTGACGCAGAACGGAGATCACCTAATGAATCTCACTTTTCTATCAGATATAATCTTCACAAAAGTTAAAGACATATGGAGACGGGCCGTACTGCAGACTCCAGCCAATCCTAAGCTTGCCCCTCCTACCACCACTGCCAAATGTGGTACATGCATCTCACACGCCTTAACTCAGAACATTATATTAATTACGCTTGGATAAATGTTTGAAAAATAACAGATGCCAACTTTATAATAAGAAAGAATTTTAATTTCTGATCATGTCCGTACAAAACTCCTGTCTCTACGATACTTATTATGCGAGCAATGCACGTTTTATCTTCACATGGTTATGGTTACCCAACATTCATCCATTCAACACAGATAAGCCTGAAAGACAACCACATTCTTTCCTTACAATATCTCAAACATAAATAAATAATGCACCTGCTATTAAAACAGAAGTCATGCAGTTTGAAACAGAGTTAATTTTCAGTTCGTTTTCAGAGTAGAGTTGTTGTTTTGTTAAAGTGAATGGCATCGTTAAGTTGTGTGTTGAAAGGATATCAAAGGATAAACATACTGGACCACGGCCTATAAGCCTGGAAAAAATAAATAATGAAAAACAGAAACTAACCCTTATAGAGACATACCTTGTACTTCAGTTCAGCATCGTTGTTTACTTTACGATACTGCTGTAATTCATGCTCAAGTCTTTCTACTCTTTCTCTGAGAGCTTGCATCTCTTCTTCATGGGCAACATCTTTATCTTGCATCTGAAAATATTAATACACATTCATCACTTTCAAATGTACTTGTGCAGAAACTTCAGGAGTATGTTTACAAAGGAATGTAAGTAACAGACAGTATACATATGTAAAATATGAAGCTATTAACAGTGAAGCAAACAAATATATACAACTATAACAATTTGTAACTTAAAACTTCACTTATCTTATAAGAAATGACACTTTTCTTATAAATTGTTCAGAATCGCGATTTCATGGAAATTCTTCCACATCATCAGCCAGAACCAACATAACTGTCATCATTGTTACAAACGCTAGATGTTTATATGTTCTTGTTATTAATACCAAAATCTGAAAATAAAACAAATTTAAAAACAAAATTGACTGCCGGTATTTCAAAATTCATTACGCAATGTTTGTTTTTTAAAATCAATATCTTTTCCCAAACCATTAAATATAGCGGAACATTTAATTGTTTAAATAATTTAACTTCAGGATTTATTTCATGGTAAAATGACCAAAAATGATCTGCTACGACCGATTTATCAGTCTGTTTATATTTAATGTTCCAAAAATGTTCTTTCCTCTCCTGCCGATATAAATTGGGATGTGCGGACATCTGCTTCATTCCACTTCTGACTTCCACAGCAGACGGAACAACACTCTAATGATGCTAGGTGTAGTTCCTGGTGAAACGTTGATTCGCTCAAGTACTTCTAGACCATAAGCCCGGAACACAACATTTATCTTCAAGATGCCGACCATGAAAGCCTCAGCATATATATTTTTATTTAATATACTATATTTAAATGTTTTATTTGTATAGTTTTGTGTATGTATGTTTATTTATGGATACTCTTTAACTGCTTCAGTTTTTAGCATCCTATTCCATAATGTACAAAAAACCTTTAATGTTGCTCAGAAGCCGCCATCATGTAAGATGTTTTTTTTTTTTTTTTTTTTCATGCCATAAGTCTACAATACAGGCTCACATGACTTTCAAAGATGCTATGCTAAAGATTTTCTACACCTTTAAAGATCTATCAGCCTCCAAGTTTCAACATACAACTTCGGAAACCACTTGTATAGCCTCTACAACCTTCAATGTTATATTGAGAATTTTAACTTGAGATACAAGTGCATTTGTAACTCTCTGAACTTAAGTTTTTATGCACATTTAGTCACATTTTATATGAAATAACCTGTGTTCAGCTTGACAAACATACACCCAGATACTGAAAAACCTGAAGAACTGATCCCTGTCCCACTGAGAGCTGAATCTGCAAGCTCTTGGTTAATTTTATATTATTCTTGGAATTGTATGTAATAAACAGGTGATTTTTCCATTTAAAATATTGAAATAATAACACTTAATACAAAAACGGGAATGCACTTAAACATTCTTGTAGATTCAATCAGCTATTTATTACAATAAACTTCTGCTTATGATTACCATTGTCAATAACTGAACATTTTCTTCTATCTTCTTCTGCAACTCCTCATCCAGGACATGATTTGTAAACTCAGCGTTAGGAACAGCTGCACCTCCTTTGGGTTTTCCTTTCTTCGATTTAGCCTATTACAAGATAACATGACATTACATTAAAAATGAAGCTTGCTACAGTGAAGCAATAAATATTACACAAATATAACTGTTTGTAACAAAAACTTCATTTATCTTAACAAAATTCATCATGCGATGTTAATGGTAATGATTTGGGAAAAGATATTTATTTTAAAAAATAAACATTGTGTAATGGATTTTGAAATACCTGCAGTTGATTCTGTTTTTAGGTTTGTTTCATTTTCAGATTTTGGTAATACTGACAAAACATAGTAACATAGTAACCTGTATCCTTGACAATGAAGTGTGTTGACTGACGATGCAGGTAAATGTTCATGAAATCGATCTCAATTAATAAGAAAAATTGACATCATTTTGTTAAGATAAGTGAAGTTTTTGTTACAAACAGTTATATTTGTGTAATAACAAGACATCTCAAACAACTTCAACAAGTACATTATTTTTTTTCATCAATACCATATGGGATTCATTCACACAACTTCCTCTACCAATGACAAGCACACATATATTCCTTTAAAATATACCTTCAATGGACCCTTGGTTAAGTGGAAATCTGTATTAAACACAGATACTTCATGCCCCCACGAATTTAGGGGTGAAAAAGATGGTAAATTCTGTTTATTAAATGAAAACTTCTTACATGGATAACGGAAATCAAAATATGCATTTTAACAGAAAATTTCCAGTTCAGGAATGCAGAGTTTAGAAAGTTTTCAGGCACCTGATGAAAATGTGCATTGTTAGCTCTAGGTATGCAATGTCTCAGTTCAAATATAACCATATTGCTACTACCTGACCTATCTAGGTGCTAATGACGATACAAATACTGAGAAATCTGTCACTGCCATCCTTCACTGCATAGTTAAACATAACAGTACAGTACGCGCAAGGTAAGTTGAGCGCTGGATTTACGGTGTGGTGCAGGCAGACGGGAAGAAGCGAGAGCTAATGCTCTTTTGTTTCTGCAGTGTGGTCAACCTTGAAAAACACAGTTCAGCAAAATAGCATGTAACATAAGCAAAGATATCACAATTAACATTGCATCCTCTGAAAACATTCCTTAGTTTTGCCCGCGCCAGCTCAATTGCCTTCAGATCACAGTTATACGGAGGTAGACGAATAATAATGTGTCCCCTTTGAGAGCCATAACATCCACAAATGTTCATACAAATATAAATCATTTTCAAGTAAATGCTGATGTACCACACTTGTAACAAGGATAAACTGGCAATTCGAGTGCACCAAACGAGCCTTTATGAAGGAAGCTTTAACTACAAAGTGATAATGTTATATAATAAACTTCCAAATTCATTTAAACAAGCTGCATCGTTAAAACACTTTAACATTAAGGTTAAGAAATGTTTGCATGCACACTGTTTTTATACGGTTAATGAATTTTTAGAACTATAACCACTGAGCATACTATAACCACTATAACTATAACAATGAGCACTGGGAGCATAGTACATTCACAAACCTGTAATATTTATATTATGACATTTCTTGTAGTAAATTAGTCTATGCAAATACGACATGAAACCATAGAAAAGCTGCTTACTGTGTATATTGTATGTAATCAATTGGACTTTATGTATATACTGTATTTATACATTTTGATGTGTCTCATAACATGTATATGTTGCCAAGGACGAACTAAAATTCTAATTCTAACATACGATTGTTGTAAACTGGTTAGCTAATTAACCTCAAAATTGATCAAAACGAAATATGGCAGACATGATAAAGCTTAGCGTATTAGCCGCTAGATGTCAGTGTATAGCGTATTTCAAATTTTAAAGTTGTCATCTATGTTTACGGAGTTAAACGAAACTTACCAAATGAGGACTTGGAGCCTGATCGCTCTTATCGCGCGCATATAGTACACCTCTAAACTTAATAAAGGTGCTGGTTTATTTACGATAATCAACATGGCTTTGTAAACAAGAACTTTACTAGATCTTAACACAAGAGTGGAAGTGATTTATGCTAATGAAAGAGATAAAGATCAGGAAGGTGTTCGAGATGTTCTCAGGAAACAAGCCAGGTTAAAAGACGATTAGAGCGTACATCTCTCCCATCATCAGGATATTTATAAATTGTTATAACCACAAATGAATCACTGGATATAACACAAATATAAACAAAGACAAAACACTATCAATACTCGCACCACTGAACAAAAGAATGTTTTCAGTAAATTAAATGTCAGGACAGGAGATGGCGTGAGTATAGAAAATTAATTGGGTCAAAGAAACGTATCTACTTGATAATCAAACTGTATAGATCTTTGCTTCTTAAGTCGACGGATTTCAATTTTAAGGCCAGTTTCCAAAAGGAGCTGAACTGAAATCCAGCATCATGATTAAGTGTGCTCCTCTCGGAGGAAATGGACAAAGCCTTCTTAATTCTCCGCTCCCAGTAATTGTTGCATTTTGCCAAGATGGTCGTCTCCTGAAAATTGGCTGTATGGCCGTTATCAAAGCATTGCTCTGCCAGTCAAGAGTTCTCAGGTTACATTAAACAAATGCTCCATTCATGTTCGATTATTCTGGTACTATTCAAACATTATAAATACGTAAATATGGGATAAATATGTAAAATATGATTTAGTCACAAAAAATATGAACATTTCCATCATTTTTTTAAGATAAGTGAAGTTTTATGTTACAGATTATTATATTTGTATATTATTTGGGATATCTAACTCTTGCAGTAAAAAGAATGGAAGGTTAAAAGTGAAAAGTATTAAAGTTTCAAGCACATAAATGATGTATACCTAAGAAAGATAAACAAAAGGGCTAACTCTGAAAAATATAAACAAACAAAAATTGAGTATTTTCATGAGTGCATATTGTGACTTTGTGGGTTTGTAGAATTAAAAGTCTGAGTTGCAGATATTTCAAATGTTCTTTATTTCAGTAGAAATATACTGTTCAATTCTCACGTAACAACATTACGTCACATACGCACAGTCTACCAAGCTCGTTACAACAACACTCTACAGCTGTTTACTGCTTATGACTACTCGCAACTGACTCTTGGCGAGTCGTCGCCTTCTTAAATACCTCATTGATAAATTCTAGGTATTTCCAGAACAATAAATAAACTGAATATTCTATCACCTTCCAGAAGCGTAACTTAATCTATGCCGGCAAGTCCTTTATCTCCGCTATCTTTATTTGCCGGCTCTTTGTGTACACAAGCAGCGCTATCATAGATAACGGCTTCGTGACAATATATTTGTTCTCTTTCACTCTTTTACCCTCTATCACTATTTCAACCTTCTCTTTCATCTCTTTCAACGTTCTCTTCCTTTCACTTTCTCTTCCCCTCTCTCCCTGTCTCTCAAATCCCTTCCCCTCTATCCCTATATCTCTCAACTCTTCTGCCTCTTTAAGCTCACTTTCTCCCTCTATTTTGTATATTCTCTCCCCTGCCTATGAACTCTTTCCCTCTGTACCTCCCATTTCTTCTCCCCTCCTCCCTCTCACTCAATTATCAACCCTCAATCTTCATATACTATTGTTAAGTAATAGAGAAAGTAAAACAAACTAAAAATGTATCAAATGTTTGGAATAAACAAGCCAGCTATGGCTTTGAAACTTGCAAAAGTTTGGTACTTTCTATTTTGGTCAGAATTGAACACTTTACAACTGAAAACCCTGAGTAACCTCACTCACTGACCTGAAGCAAGTCTAGTTCCTCCTGTAGCACCGTGACACGTTTAGTAAGCTGCTGATTACGAAAGGTCAGACTATCCATTTCCTGTTCAGCCTTCCTCAATGTTTGCTCTCGTTCTTTCAGTGTATCACGTAATTCTGCATTACGTGTCTGTTCCTCTAGCACTGCTTTCTTCAGCACCGATGCTTGAGCTCGTATCTGTAACAAATTCACTTTCAGAATTACCATCTTTTCTACCTTTAGACACAACTGAACAATGATGAACTACCCACATAGCAAGGTATGACATAATCAAGAATATATCTACCTTCAAGTTGACCAAAAATAAACAACAAGCTGCCAAAGCATGATTAGAGGAATCTAGTAACAGTGACATCAAAATTAATCAAAACTATTTGTAGTCGGTTTATTGACACCTTGTCACTTACATTTTTATGTTATCGAGGGACTAGTTTCGGAAGCCATCGCTTCCATCCTCAACCTCTCTGGAGCTAGTGTCTGTTGTCGTCTGCTCTCTTCTCTGTGGTAATGGAAAAAGAAGTTCTTAGTTCCACTGCCAGAGAGAAGAGAACAGACACCAGTTGGAGAGAGGTTGAGGATGGAAGTTTCCAAACTATTCCTACAAATGCTTATTCTTTTATTACTTCATGTTAATCTAATTATGTTTGCTGAAATATTTTACACATTACATTGTAGTTACAAGGACTGAAGTGATGCTCAGTAAGTGGATAGCTTATAACTTCCAACTCTTTATATGAATTATGTAGAAAATGAAGCTAGTTACAGTGAAGCAATAAATATTACACAAATATAAATATTTGTTACTAAATCTCCACTTAACTTAAGAAATTGATGTTAATATATCTTTCTTCTTTCTAATGAAGATCGATTTTGAAGGCAAATCGCATTCGTTCTCAGTTCAAAACAAACTCCGTTGTCAAGGAAATCTTGGTTATCATGTTTTTTCTTTTGTTATGTTATGTTTTCAGCATTACCAACATCTGAAGACGAAACAAACCTAAAAACAGAATTAACTGCCGGTATGATACTGAAAACATAACATAACAAAAGAAAAAACATGATAAGCAAGATTTCCTTGACAACGGAGTTTGTTTTGAACTGAGAACGAATGCGATTTGCCTTCAAAATCGATCTTCATTAGAAAGAAGAAAGAAATATTAACACCATTTTCTTAAGTGGAGATTTAGTAACAAATATTTACATTTGTGTAATATTTATATGAAATTTAAAGAAACAACCAAATGGTGATCACTCCAAAAAATGACAATGTACTGAAAAATCCAAACTAATAACAAATATATAAAAAATGACAGATTTCAAAAAACAAAATATTTGAAATAAATTCTATATTTTAAAGGGCTATTGTTTCTTGTTTAATAAATTTTTATACAGCACCTATGGTTTTCCAGTTATACAAAATTAGTTCCTAATGAAGACTAAACCAATTTCCAAGACAATAAAAAGATGCATTTGATTTCCCATGCAACTGTCTTAAACCTATGAATTTTTAAAATTCATTTTTGAGCAAATAAGAATTAGTGAAAAATTTTACATGTAAAGAGTAATTTGTGGCGGAAGTATTTTATTAAAACAAGTGCCATATCTTTGCAAGATTCAGAATTTAAAACCAAGTTTAGTATTTGCCTAGCATTTTTCTCTTGAACTTATGGTCTTCAGAGAGATTTTTCTCTATAAATGATATTTTTCTGTATTCAAAGTGCATCAAAAGAAATTTTTCTGGTGAAATCTTGATATTGAATTTTTGCATGGAATGTGATACTTCCCCTCCCTATGTGCAAGAGAAAGAAAAAAGCGTTTTAGTGGAACATATTCCAAATACTAAGCTATTATTTCTTTTCTGATTGATGCCACCATTATTGTACTGATGTGGAGGCTGCAGTCTGTATTATAATTTAAATTTAAAGGGAGGTGATTAATGATACTAAACAACACTTACTTTTAGATTTCCCAGAACATGTTTCAGAGACTTTGCCTCCATTGTCAACCGGACATCAACTGGTTCTCATTTGTGTAGTTGAGCAAATTAGATTTTTTAAGGAGTAATGGTTGAATGTTTTGTGTTTTGAAGACTTTTGAATTTATCAAAGGCCGGTGGATGGTAAGCAAATTTTTTGAAGGTCATTTTAGTTTCTGTAGCTGAGAAGGTTGTTGTATCCTTTTGCACCTTCAACTAGTACCAGTCAACCATTACTCCTTAAAAAACCTAATTTGTTCGAACATCAAAGATGCCATTCCATCTAACAAAAAATATGATATATATCAAATAGAATGTTTTGACTGTAGTCAGGTTTATATTGGAAAAACCAAAAGAAATTTAGAAACAAGAGCAAAGGAACACTTTAGGAACATAAAATACAAACAATTAGAAAAATCAGCAGTTGCCTCGCATTTTTGGGGAAAAAACCACAACATAAATCCAGAACCAAAACTACTTAAACATACATCAGGAAAACAAGAACTGTCCACATGAGAACAAATCTTCATTTCAAAATCTAGAAACAAAGCATTCAATTTCGACATGCCGGCCACGCTGTGGCTCAGTGGATAGACCGCTTGGCTCTCACCAAGGCGGCCCGGGTTCGATCCCACGCATCCGCAATGTGAGATTTGTGGTGGACAACACGGCATTGGGGCAGGTTTTCTCCGGGATCTCCGGTTTCCCCCGCCATCTCATTCCACCGGTGCTCCATCTTCATCTCATGTATCATCAGTGTCATCGCCTGCGGTGCCGTATGTAGTAAAAGCGGGCGATAAGCACTACACATTTCATTTCATTTCGACATCCCCCAGAAAGATATTAATAATCTTTAATAATCTTTACTGTCTGTAAACTTGTGAGTTACAAGCATTAGACATTGTCACATTCTAAAGTATGTACACGAGTACAAAAGTGAATCGAGAAGATATTGACACATTGCTTCACTCACACTGTTTATTCACAGGACATGTTTCAAGAGCTCTTGCTCCTATCAACTGCTGATACTCGATTAGTGTAAGTTGTAATGGTTTCCTCTTTCTCCGTATTGTCGATAGATGGAGTGATGTACTTGTCCAAGATGTCCGGTGGTGGAGTTTCAAAATTCATGACTCTATGACGATTTTCGTTAATGAAGATTTTTTTCCCATACGGAAAGGTCTATGGGGTGATTAACGTATTTTATTAGAGATGTTTCCAAGTTGATGTCATGTCTAGTATTCAAAAAATGAAAAGCCACTGCTGATTTTTCTGTTTCACCATTTTTAATGTTTCTTATATGTTCTTTAGTTCTGATGTTAATATTTCTTTTTGTTTTTCCTATATAAATTTTAGGGCAAGTTTCACATTTGATCTCATAATTTCCTGGTTTTTCTTTGGTAGTGATTGAATTTTTGGGAGGGCCTTTTAACAAATTTCTGATATTAAACCTATTTTGAGGTGCAAGAGTTATGTTGTGTTTTGAGAAGATTTTTTGGAATTTGTGATGGCTGATGGGCTGATGGGTGGAAGGTGAATTTTTTAAAAAGTTTTTTCTCTTTTTCTCCTGTAGGTTCTAGGGTGGTGGTTTCTTTTATTTTCTTAGCTTTGTTGAGTCTGTTAACTGTTTTGTCTACTAAAAATGGGTTGAAACCGTAGGATATAGCTACTTTTTTTATGTGTAATCTTATCTGTTTAGTGGAAAGTTGATCATCCGAAAGATTAAACTGTTGAAAATGGCATGTTGGTGTTGTTTTGGGTTGAAACTGTTGTTCTTAATGTAATTATCTGTGTGTGTTGGTTTCCTGTAAATACCAAAAGTAAGTTTATTGTTCATTTTTTTGATCTTGATGTCCAAAAAGGGAAGTACACCATCTTCTTGGACATCAAGATCAAAAAAATTTTAATTGGTAAACTAAGAGAGACAAAAACTTATAGAATATCAAAAATACAGAACTAGTTGAAACACATATGAGCTCTGAAGCACTAAGCCACCATTCTTTTGTTTCCCAAGATGTGACACAGAGCATAGAATTGCAAAACCAGCATACAGCGACCAACTGTTTAAAGGTTTTGACTCTTGTTTCGGGTTACAATTATATATGTGTACCCAACTTATAACTACAAAACAGTATATTGAAGTTTCAGGATTTAAATTAGCAAACCCTAGCAAACAGTGTCACTTAGGTACAAGGACACAAAATGAAAAACAACTTTTCCAGCTTATGTTTATAAATGTATACACAGAAAACAATTTGATCAACCTTTTTTCTTTCTGAACCCACCAAAACATACTAAAAACCATGATGATCACTTTTGTGAAAAAAATTCTCAGTAGCTTGCCTCAGTGAAAATGGGCAACAACCTGGGAAATACACACTTTCTAAAAATAAAAACAAATACTTTACCTTTGAATATTCTGTAGCAATTTTCTGATATTTGGTTTGTAAATCTCCTGGAACTGCATCCATCCTTCTTGATGCTGACAGAAATGAAGAAACAGAAGTGTTACATGTTTGAAAACACATTAATTCTGCATGCTCAAAAATTGTATATCTTTTTGTTCTCTAAGCTGTAAATCCTACAATGCCTCTCATAAGGAATAACTTAGAACTAAAAAAAAAAAAATATATATATATATATATGTAACATATATAACCCATTTTTAGGATTATAAACTGCTATAATTTCTTTACAGTACAAATGACACAGAAACGTCTCATGAAAAGCCATTAATTGCAATGTTAGCTTACAGTTATGCTATTACCTCAAAAATAAAAATATTCCTATGAGGTATTAATGCTATGCTCTTCTGTGAACACTGTCTGCTTTTCCGTATCTTTTTCTCAGTATTACAGTTTAGTTTCAAGGAAAACTGGAGCCGGATAATGATTAACTCGGATGAAGACAGAAAACCTACAATATTATATTTCCTGGAGCTCTGAATTTACGATAAAATTCATAATATAGCTCATCTTTATTTTATATGTGATTAATAGCAGTTTTTAGTTATTCATATGCTTAAACGGGGTAACATTTATTTTCTTACCGTAATTGAACTAAGCACCAATAAACATTTTCACGCTACACCGCCCCTTTTTCTTGACACGAAACAGCACCTGCAGCTGCGAACAGCTGACACGATGACAGCGCAATACTACCAACGCCATCAAATGAAAAGACCCACACTGACAATTATTAAGGATTATGACAGGTGATTTAATCAGGGGCATTGGGCAAGAGTATGTATCTCTTAACATGTTGCAACTCATTTTATTGCTAGTTGTCATCCACATTAAATCAACCGCTATTGCAGCCTTTTAACTTTCAATTAACTGCCAGTTGGAGCTTCTATTTGTTGCACGGTGATGACTTCTTTGAAAATTCAACATTTTTCTGTAAATATTATATTGGTATGATTTAGAACATCCTCTGATGATTGGCCATTTAAAGTTATGTTTATTGCACTAGAAACAAATGAAATATCGCTGAAATTGTGATTATGAAATGGAACAATATAATGAATGAGTCGGAACTGAAAATTGGAAGAAGTTTAATTATCTAAATCAGGAAAAACAACCCATTTCTGGCGTTAAAGTGGTACCTAAAGCCCGCACTGGCAATTAAGTTGGAGTATACGAATATACCACATGTTATCAATAGTTATCATAGTCCTCGAATGTACTAACATGTAAGCCATTCCTGGGATCCCAAAATAATTATTTAACTCGTATATGTTCACCGATCTACCCGAAAGTTTAACTTGATTGTTACCATTTTCACAATCGGCATTAATGTAATTATTTCCGGTTTTATTAATATATTACACAACTTTCAGTAATAAGAAGAGCTAACAATATTGCATTTATTTGACTGAAAGATTCTGGAACTTGTTTAACATGTATATCGCATGATTACAATAATGCTTTGCGACTCGAAACGGTTGTTTAATACCGTGATTCCATACGTTCACAGAGCATTGTAGCAAAAATGAGAATGGAGTAAGTATTATGTAATTTATTCTTCTGTGAATGTTCTTTTGTCTTTCCAGTATACAAGGCGGTTCATTTAATTAGAAAATGTTTCTAATTCGGGTATCAGTGTCATGTAACGAACTCAAAACGAAACAAAAGAGGCGTGAAAGAATCCAAGTTAGCAGAAAATACGGCGAACCAGAAAACTAAACAAAGCGAACTTCCGTTAACTGTGAGTCCTCAAATGCTACTAAAACTAATCTACCTATGACGGATACCATTTCTATGCCTGCTTGAGGCCTGTTCCAATTCGGATAGCTCCAAAGCTAAACTTAGCCCCAAATCCTTACTTTGACCTCAGGAAGGTGCTGAAATGGAAGTCTCTGTATTCCATATCCCAGTGGCCAGTACCTCTCTAGCGTTGTACAACAACGCCGTTGTGACTTCATCACACATCAGCTTTGACATGATGGCCGTCGGGTGGATGTCAGAGGCAATGAATAATTGGGCTTATCAACAGAGAACCTTATCGACAGAGAGTGCAGGCTCTCTGGAAACCCATACACAATTTACGAGGTGAAGAACAATCCACAGTCACCGACATCGCGATCATCAAGCCTCATTCTCACTTCAATCAACGTACTTTATTCTAATCATAATCCCACGTTGGCTGAAACCAACATCCAATTTGCCATTCATGACAGCACATTTGGTGGTCTATTAGGAAGACGTAATCTCCTCATTTTCATTACGCATAACCCCAGAATCACAGAGATCCCAACACAAGAAGCTGTGATGTCATCCTTCACACCTAGTGACATGAACTGTTTATTTCCTGACAGTTCTTGCCTCAGCATCCTTTCACAAGTATACTTTTTTTTACACCTAACCTTACTCTACACCCTCCAGGTTAACACGGAGACTTTACGAATAACACCTCAGGACGTACAATCGGATGCTCCTTCTGCATTTGCGTCGGAAAATTTACGTCGAGTGTCTTATACAAGCTCATCCAACTACAATTAGTTCAACAAGTCTTCAACTTACTACACAGTTTTACAGGCATCCCACTTTTAAGGTTTCTGTCACCGGGAAAACATCTACGCATCTTAGGTCATTACAAAATGGAGTCCCCAATGGCTCTGAGCTATACTCTCTGCTACGGTTTTCAGCATCTTTATGGTTGTCTTCCCAACTCAGCCAGATGTCTACACAGCCCAATATGCTGACGACATACTGCTGTTCTATATCAACAAATACTTCAGAGCCTTCGCTGTATAGACACCTTCATCTTGTCCAAGAGTTAACACATGTTCGTTAATAAGGAAAAGAATCACGCTGTACACTAAGCGTCACATCCCTGCAGACTCTCACTTTATAGTTCAGAGGACAAAGGGCACGAATTGCGTCACCAACCTGGAAGGGAAGTTGCAGAAGAATCTGACTATTCGAGAACACATCAGAAACCTCTACGCACGAGCCTACGGAGGTACTGATTCACTATAGCTCATTCTGGGGTCCGAGAGGCCCATTTACCTAAAGTTACTCCTTATTTGAGCTCTTACAATGCCCTTCATGATATACACCTGTCAGATCTGATGCATGGCTGCAGTCAGTTGGCTAAACGAGGGCAGAATAGAGGACTTCGGTCTATCTATTTTGTTGTCCATTCATTGCTCGCTAAACTACCCCGCGAAGCCTCATCTGTTCCATAAGTGTAGGATGAAATTAGGCGTCAGGCAGCAAAACTCTGCTTCAGAGTATCCTAATTAGACTTCTTGGGGATTACGAACCCATAACAGAGGCAACACCGGGTTCCCTGCATGGCTTACGAACATACCTGATAACAGCAGCTGAAGCTGTGTTCCATTTGAGTCCATTCCAAGAGTGGGTTAGCTCCTAAATTTCACCGACTAACCAACTGGGATTAAGCTTTTAAAATACCACATTCTCTAGGATAAAGAAGGGCGCTGAATTCTGAAAGATAGTTGTTGATGAGCGAAATGCTTCTTCCTTATCCTCTCTAATACAACCTAAAGACGGAAAACACATCCTAGGTGTTCCCATTGTTGAAAATAAACCATCTGCAGTAAAACTCTATTAAGTGTGGCTACACTGCAAAAATAACGAGACATAACCTCAGCCTGCCAATAGCTGAATAGCATTTGTCACGAACATTATCAAAGCGAATCTTGTAGAATATAGGAGGTATATTGCGAATGCAAATCTCCCAAGAATTGAACGTGAAGTTTTGGTAAGTTAATGATAGAACCCTGAACTCCAGATGAAAACTGTGTTAACAATTGTGAAAACAAATGCTGTATTGATCGGTTTAAATAGCTGTTTTGTGGTGATTATAGAAAGGGGTTCTTTGTCACACATGCGTTTTACTTTTTTCCAGTGAGGAAGTCAAATGTTGGGAAATTTGGGGTCAAAATTCTTTAGAAACTGGAAGGACGCTCTTGAATGTTTCCATTATCGTGAGGAAGTTCAATATCGTAAGACTGTAGTGTATCGAGAGGAGATTGTTTTATCTGTAAATAATAACAAAATTCAGAACATGTTATTAAGTTTGACAACACACACAGTTTAATTAATAAAAAGGTTATATTTTGTGAGCGCCAGCATTTTGCTCTATGAGGACATGGGGATTATATAACATTGATTATTGATGCAACCGTAAATGAAGGATATATCCCCGCATTATTAAGACTTAGTTACAAATGGAGGAAATTTAAAATATCTTCACTGAATACTGAATGTATTATCTCAAAATTCAAAACGTAATGACTGAGCTCTTTCGCAATTTAATTGCTGAGAAAATTATAGGTAATGTAAACAGAGCACAATGCCACTCAGTTCTGGTCAACGAAACAGCCGATATTGGTGTTGAACAGTTTTCTTTAGGTGTTCATTATGTCGCGGAACGACAGAGATTTTAATGTTTATGATGATTTCTTAAATTTGTACCGGTTGCAAGCACGACAGGTTTACATACTCTGACTTGGACGTATGTTTATATCATGCCGTTAACAAGGTGTGACATTACGTGTGTGAGAATCATGTCTACATTTCGCGTCATGGAAGTCGTGTTCTGTCACATTTATGAGAAATTGCAATGATATTATTGAAGTTTCTCCGTGCTCCTTCTGAAAGAACTAATTCTAGAGGAAAATATAGAATACAGATCTGATAATAGTGGAAGCTAAATACCTGACAGACCCTACAATGTTTATATATAGACTATGGCACCATGAAGTGTTGTCCGCATTTATAGTTTTTATTTTTCAATATTTTTAATACGATTTTTTCAAAATTTAAACGCATTTTTTCTCGTAAACCGCTGGACGGATCCTAACGCCGTTTGTACTCAACGAAGTGCATCCTCAGACTCCACATGTTTGCTTATGCGGAGGTTTGACGAGGTACCACTCGTTTTGTCGCCAATCGGAAAAAAACCGATTTTAGTGGAAGGTAAATGTAAATACCTCGCAGACCCTACACTGATTATACTTTGGCTATAGCACCATGAAGTGTTGTCCATATTTGAAGCGTCCAGGGAGTAACCAAGGTAAGGTACTTTTTTCTCAAAATGAGTTTGACATGTCATTGGATACTCCATGGAAAGATCCATCTTTTAAATGTACGGAACAGAGAAAATACTGGTTAGTTATGGGTTTTTTTACGTTTAAATTTTGGCGTACAGGAGAAGAACCAGGCAAGTAAATTTTTCCCGCGAAAGAACCAGGCAAGTCATCTTTCTGCCAACAGAGACAGTGCGTTAGCGACGTATTCCACCATTAACTCTGGTTGTGCTTCAGAGACAGCCATTCCTACATGGAATGTGATAAGAATGTTTGTATTTGAAATATGAAACAAAGAATGAAAACCCCAGAGGAGTTCATAAGCATGATTACAAATTCAGGAATCAAACCTTCACCTTTTACTGTTGAGAATGTCTGTCATGAAATGGTGTATGTCTGGAACTGTGTGACGAAATGTCCATTTAAGACGCAGCCCGCCTCATCCGACCAGCCACGTCTGTTGAACTGGAGAGCTGATGGTGTTGGATGATCCTGTATTTTGCCATATCTAAGCGAATTTCATGAATTAGATAAATTGAAATAATCGTCAAATTAATCTTAAACGTATTTATAGTAATTACAGAATGATATTGTTTAGTAAATTAAGAAGAAATGTTTGCCATTTTATCATAATTGTGATAGATTTTCTTTATTTTGGCATGACAACACTGTTACACAAATGTAACTATTTGTAACAAAACTTCACATATCTTAAGAAAATGATGTCAATTTTTCGTATTAATTAATTTTTCTTTTTAATTTGAAGCATTCATTTTCGTTGTTTTCGTTTTTAGGTTACTATGGATAATTTTGCTTATAATATCTAACAATAATGCGTTTAATTTAAATTTTATGGATACTAAATCTGAAATTAAGCTATGTTTAAAACTTCAGAAGAAGAAAAGGTCTATTCTTGCAGACATTCGTTTTCTAAGTCTTTGTTTAACACATAAAGTAGTTTCTATATTTGTTAGAAGAACTATTAAATTTGATAATAATAGTATTCATCAAAAGCACCGGAGAAAAAGGTAATTCAATTTGAAAGAAATTTACTTTTTAAAAACTTAAATAATATTGAACTTAAATTATATGATTTACATCTTAAATTAGTAAAGATTTTAGGTAATTCATTTTGCTTAGTTTAGAATACAAATTATTTTATATTCTTAATTTAAATATGAAAAGTAAAACAGAAAAATTAAAACACAAATTAAATAACTTACGTTTGAAAAAACATAAATTAAACCCAGTTATTAAAAATAATAAAGATAATGTTGTTAATTAATCAAATTTCAACCTTAATGAAAAACAGTTAAATTTTTTAAATCAAGGTTTTAAAACGTGTGTAGATTTTTCAAACAATGTAGATGATTATATTGCAGATATAGAAACTGCTAGTCAAGATTTAAGTGAAAATAATAAATTGTTGATTAAATTAAAATGTAGCAAATTATTACAAAATTTAGATAAATACCATGCTAATAATAAAAAAGACTATTAAATAATTAAATGAAAAATATTTAATTTTTACTAAAGCGGAAAAGGGTATAAGGATTGTAATTTTAGATAAACTGTATTATATAAATAGAATAGAACTTCTATTTCAAAGTGAAGATTTCATAAAAAATAATAAAGATCCTTTAAAATCTTGTATTTTCAAATATTTAACGAAGTGAAAATTATATCAAATAAAAAAAATTTTTATGAAAGTTAGTAATTATATTTTACATAGAATTTATGCTCTTCCTAAAATTCATAAACCTGGAAATAAAATGAGACCTATTGTAAATTGTATAAATTCATTAACTTAAATTTAGCTAAATAGTTACATAGAAAATATAGTGATTTTGATAAATTTGAGAGTTTAAGGATTAAACATTCTTTTGAATTAGTTAAAAAGATTGATAGTGTTGTATTATCTAAACTTGATACACTTATTTCTTTTGGTGTAACTGCCTTATTTTCTAGTACTCCAAGAGAAAAACTTTTAATTTATTTTAAAAAGCGGTTGAATTCAATAAATTTACATGAGGACTTAATCGTTCATTTTGTTAAAATCACTAACTTTTGTTTGGATCAACATTTTTTTTTTTTTCACTTTTGATGGTGAATTTTTTCAACAAACTTCTGGCTTAGCAATGGGTAATCCTCTTTCACCTTTTCTTGCTGATCTTTTTATGAGTTTCTTTTTTTTTTTTTCGAAATGTAAGTCACTAAAGCTATAAAGTCTGCTATACATATGTTGATGATATTTTTGCTATAGTTCCTGATAAAAACATTAATTATGCTTTAAAATTACTAAATTTACAAGATAAAGCTATAAAATTCACATTAGAATATGAAATTAATGGATTCCTTCCTTTTCTAGATTTGAAGATAATAAGAAATAATAACAAATTAGATTTTGGTATTTATAGGAAATCTACTCATATCGATAATTACATAAAAATAAAAGTTTTAACTCTTTTTCACATAAATTTGCTGTTTTTAATAGTTTGATTTATAGATTAATAAATATATCCCTGAATAAAGAGGAATTTAATAAAGAATATAAACATATTATTAATACTGCTTTAATTAATGGTTTTAATAAAGACATTATTCATAAAAATTGAATATTAAGTATAAAAACTGTTAATTATATTTCTGTCCTTAAAAATAAAAGACGATTATAATTTTAAACAATTTACTTACCATCCTTGCATTAATAAACATTTTCAAAAGTTTTTTAAACAGTTTGCTACAACTTTAGTCCCTAAAAATAAATATAGTATTAAAATTTTACTACATTTCTCTAAAAAGATAAAATTCAAATTAATAAAAAATCTGGTATTTATTGATTTAATTGTTTAGATTGTGATAAAGTTTATATTAGAAAGACAAAACGTAATTTGGAAACCAGAACAAAAGAACATTTTCGTAACATTAAGTATAAACAGACTGATAAATCGGCCGTAGCAGATCATTTTTGGTCATTTAACCATGAAATAAATCCTGAAGTTAAATTATTAAAACAATTAAATGGTCCGATATATTTAATGTTTTGTGAAAAGATATTTATTTCAAAAATCAAATATCCCGCAATGAATTTTCAAATCCCGGCAGCCGATTCTGCTTTTAAATTTGTTTTATTTTCATATTTTGGTAATACTAACAAGAACATATGAACATCTAGCGTTCGTAGCGATGACGAAAGCTGAAGATCTGTATAAGTATACATGAAATCGCGATACTGAAGAATTTATAAGAATTATCAACATTTCTTATAAGATGAGAGAAGTTTCAAGTTTATATATATATATATATATATATATATATATATATATATATTTGTTTGCTACACTGTTAATAACTTCAGATTTTACGTATTTGTTTGAATAGTAATTCATGGATCGGCAGTAAAAGTTTGTAAAATTGATCAAAAGGGAGGTCATGGTCACTACATGGGTTAGTGCCACTTTCAACACTGTGGCCTAGTGTCGCATTTCGCGCCAACTCTTTCAAGCTCTATTGGTCTATCAGATTTAGTAGAAGCTCCTAAGAGCGACCCTGTAGCATCGGACCTCCCCGCTAAGTTGTCATGCCAGCCGTTCTTATATACTACATGAAATGTCCACTTTGTATCCGTGAGAGTTTACATGTTTTATGTTCCCTTTCTATAAATTAACGCCTATTTAGTTTTGAAAAAGATTTACGTTTAATAATAACAGTAATAATGTTTAAACATTTGATAGTATTTTCACATTCTAGAGATATTTTTATAAGGAGTTAAAAGCCAAGCATTTTACAAATACTTAGCAGAAGAATTATACTGAAAACAGCAACCTAAGGTCTATTTTGGGCAAACGTATTTCTTTGATTAGATATTATTTCCATGTATCCAGCAGTGTAACATAAATATTTGCCTATAGTTTCTTTTCCCTCATTTCTTCTTACACTTCTTCACTTCATGGCATAGGCAATCAAGTGCCTGTTCTGCCTTCGAAGTCCTCCAGCTATCGTTTCCTGGGTCTGCCCACCGATCTCCTACCTTTAGGATGATACTGTAATATTTGTTTTGTAAGTCTATTATCTGGCATTCTTTCAACATGTTCCTTCCATTTTTGTTTGAGATCTTTTAACCTATTATTCATACTAAAAATGTCCAATTCTTCTCTTATATTTTCATTTCTTATTAAGTCCCTCTTCGTGCATCCTTTCACACTTCTCAAGATTTCATTTCTGAAGCTTGTATTTCACTCTGTTGCTTTTTAGTTAACGTCCAATTCTCACTTCCGTATGTCAGTATAGGTACGGCCATAACTTTGTAGAACTTTAATTTTGTTTCTAAATGTTCTATTTATTGTTCCACACACTCTTTGAAATTTGCATATTTTATTGTGGACATCATATTCCTTGTCATAACTAACATCAGTTCCCAAGTAGTTAAAATGGCTTACCTGTTCAATGCAACGATTATTTATAACTATTTTTGTTCTAATTGGCTCTTTCCCAATGAATGCCATTACCTTTAATTTTATAAAAAAAAAGTCATATTATATTGCTTACAAAGTTCACTAAGTTTAAAAATAGATTTTTATAGGGTAGACTCGCTATTTTGTATAACTAAGTCGTCAGCAAACAATAAAGTATTTAAAAAGCTTTTATTTGAAATTTTAAAACCTACATTCACTAGCTGCTTCCATTTGCACACTGTTTTTAATTTTATTTTCTAGTATTCCTAGAGAAAAACTTTTGATTTATATAAAAAAGTGGTTGAATTCAATAAATTTACATGAGGACTTAATGGTTCATTTTGTTAAACTTAGTAATTTTCTCTCACACCACTTAAAAACCCAAATTGGCAATATAGAAAATTCACCTACCATCCATGGGCTTTTAGAAAATTTGAACGAATCTTCAAAAGACTAAACTTAAAACTAGCACCCCAAAACAAATTCAGTCTGAGGAACCTGCTAAATAAACAACTGAAAATACAATCCCCAACAATATGAAATCAGGAATTTATCACATTAATTGTGAAACCCGTGAAAAAAGCTACATAGGAAAACCTAAGAGAAACTTGTTAACCAGGCAAAAAGAACACCAGAGGAACATTAAGTTGAAACAAACAGAAAAATGTACAGTTTCACACCATTTTTGGACAGAAAACCACAACATTGGCCACAACATTAAACTGTTAAAATCTTTAAGTAGGCACATAGAATTGGATATTTGGGAAAAATATTCATAAACAAAAACCGTGATAAAGTTATAAATTTTGAAACCCCGGCATTAAATGAAGTATTAAAACTTAGTGCCCCTAACACCAGATGGCAGAGTGATCGGAGCTCCGAAGTAGTGGAAGAAGAGGAAGGTTCATTTAGTCACCAAACAGCTGAGGATGAGATCGAATGATCTTGAAAACGTTTCAATTATACAACAACAAGTAAGTGAAGTTTGAGTGTAAACATAGTGACTCATAAATCAAACTCAAACATTAGTAATTTTTGTTTGGATCAACATTTTTCACCTTTAATGCTGAATTTTTTCAATAAACTTCTGGCTTAGTAATGGGTAATCCTCTTTCACCTTTTCTTGCTGATCTTTTTATGAGGTGTTTTTTTTTTTTCGAAATGTAAGACACTAAAGCATTCCTTTAACGCCTGGTATACATATGTCGATGATATTGCTATTGTACCTGATAAAAATATTAATGATGATTAAAAATTACTAAATTTACGAGATAAAGCTATAAAATTCACATTAGAAACTGAAATTAATGGATTTCTTCCTTTTCTAAATTTCAAAATAATAAGAAATAATAATAAATTAGCTTTTGGTATTTATAGGAAATCTACTCATATCGAAAATTACAGAAAAATAAAAGTTTTAACCCTTTTTCATATACATTTACTGTTTTCAATAGTTTGATTTATAGATAAATAAATATACTGCTGAATAAAGAGGAATTTAATAAAGAATATAAACAAATTATTAATATTGCTTTAATTAATGGTTTTAATAAAGACTTTATAGTGTCACCCGAACGTCGGAAGGCAGTAGGGCCAGACGGTAATTGTGTGCGCCGCGAACCTTCCAGAAACGGCGATAAGGCCTGCAGTTGGCGAGTCAGCGGTTTGAAACTTAACATGGGTCTTACACTCTAGACCAATCATTACATACGCAGCCCCCGTCTGGGGATGCGCTGCCAAAACACACATAAACAGACTTCACACGCTACAAAACAGAATTCTAAGAATAATCGCGAAGCTGCCCCCGGTTACTCCGGCGTTTCAGCTACATGAAGAATTACAAATACACACCATCGAACAATTTATGAAATTACTAAGCTTCAACCGCTATCCCTTTTTGACTGAACACTTCGCCTGGGAGAACCAGAGATTGATATAGAAGGCTTCCTAAACACCTTAGTATCACCTTAAAATCCAGCCATGGCTAGGGGTCTCTATCGACCTGACAAGTGGCGCTTGAAGTCCCTGATATCTAGCGGAGCGGTCTTGGGGTAGGGCCACCCCCAAACGTACAATTTAGACAAGCTTATGTTACACGGCAAATGAGCTCACACTTAATACATACACTAATTATAGAATGTAGGACAGGGATTGATCTACAATCCTAAGTATATATATAACAACTACAAAACTATTGCAGTACTTTTCTACATTAAACTTAAGTATAAATGCATCAAAATGTGAACTCATAACATTTGGCTCGAAGACACTGAATGCGCCTATACAATTAAATATTGACAGCAACTTGATAAATAGTGTTGACAATGTACAACTACTTGGGGTCACACTGGACAAAAAATTATCTTTTACACCCCATGTTGACCAATTAGCATTAAAACTAAGTAAAAATTTATTTCTTTTAAAGTGTCTAAAGAACTATGTCCCAGAAGCAACTATTAGAATGATTTATTTCTCCCTCATTCAGTCACACATCTCATATGGTCTGGAGATCTGGGGCAATACTTCGAAATTAAATTTACACAAAATTTTTACTTTACAGAAAAGAGCAATTACATATATGTCTAATTTAAAAACTAAAGAATCAAGTACGGAAGCCTTTCGTCAGCAAAAAATAATGACGCTGACAAGCCTGTACATCTACAAAACAATTTTATATATGATAAAATACATCCCATTGCAAACAAATTCGGATATTCATAACCACAACACAAGAAACAAGAATAATTTCGCTACTATGATGTATAGACTCCACCTGTGTGACAAGTTGCCTAGTTACATGGGAGCCAAGCTATATAACAAACTCCCAGCAGAAGTTAAAGTTTCTAGTAACTTAACAAAATTCAAATTTTTCTTGAAATCATATTTAATTAATAATGTTTTTTATTCACTTGATGAATTTCTAAACTAAGACTACAACTTCAGAATTTATCGTTTGAGTGCTAGTTTCTTATTTTACAATACTTATGACTAAAACCTAGACATTGTATTAGGTGTACAAGATATTGACAACTCGCCTGTTTTCAACAATGCTTGTAAAATTATTATTATTATTATTATTATTATTATTATTATTATTATTATTATTATTATTATTATTATTATTATTATTATTATTATTATTATTATTATTATTATTATTATTATTATTATTATTATTATTATTATTATTATTATTATTATTATTATTATTATTATTATTATTATTATTATTATTATTATTATTATTATTATTATTATTATTATTATTATTATTATTATTATTATTATTATTATTATTATTATTATTATTATTATTATTATTATTATTATTATTATTATTATTATTATTATTATTATTATTATTATTATTATTATTATTATTATTATTATTATTATTATTATTATTATTATTATTATTATTATTATTATTATTATTATTATTAGGGTGTATGGATTTATTAAAACAAGTTAGTATTCTATTTATATCACACAACCTGTATAGCTGTGTTCTTAAACTGTATAAATTCATATGACGTGGTTCTTTTGTGTATTTAACACTATACTGAACTGAAAATAAATAAAATAAATAAATATTAAGAGGACTCACAGCTTGCAATGCAAGCATAGACGTTAATTACACTTTAATACACTAATTACTAAATATGACGTAGGGCTCACACGTATGGCTCTGGACAACATAGTCCAAGCACTAATGACTTCGTTCTCTCTTTTAGGACTGCGATAGCACATAATCTTTCTTAGGACCAAGTCTCCGGCTGGAGACAGCGAATTTCCAGACACTACCACACCTGAAATTCCAAGGGCACAAGCAGGGCCTCGGTCATGCTGATGTCCTGGCACCTTCTCTCCTGGTCCAGCCCACCGCCTGACCCTTATATCCCCACCCTGAATACGCAGGTGCAATTGCGGTACTGCTGCACATCCTCTCCCGAATACTCACCGGTGGAGGTTTTTTAGTGGGTAGGACTGGCGGTTCGAATCCCCCAGAGGAGTCCCACACTCCAATCCCAGGGTTAGTGCGTAAAGACATTTTTCCTCAGTTCTTGGCCAGCAGCGTGAGGAGCGCCGAGTGAGCGAACAGACTGGAGGACTGTGTACGTGTATCAGAGGAGTTGTACGTAATTGTGAGCGTGGAGTGGACCTGTGACAGACGAACTGACGAATTGTAATTGTGTGCGCTACGTAATTCTGTGTAATCGGCAAGTGTTCCAACTGTAATTCGGTGGAAATAAACAACATTTTGACTTTGTGCAATTGGACTTTTAATTTCACGAACCCACAGTCACAATACATAAGAAATTGAAAAATTTAAATATCAAAAACTTTTAATTATATTTCTACCCTTAAAAAAATAAAAGACGATTATAATTTTAAAAAAATTACTTACGATCCTTGGATTAATAAATATTTTCAAACAATTTTTAAAGAGTTTCTTTTAACCTTAGTGCCTCAAAATAAATATAGTATTACAAATTTACTACATTTTCTACAAAAGATAAAATTCCTAATAGTAAACATTCTGGTATTTATCAATTTAATTGTTTTGATTGTGATAAAGTTTATATTGGAAAGACAAAACGTAGTTTAGAAACCAGAACAAAAGAACATTTTCGTAACATTAAGTATAAACAGACTGATAAATCGGCCGTAGCAGATCATTTTTGGTCATTTAACCATGAAATAAATCCAGAAGTTAAATTATTAAAACAATTAAATGATCCGATAGATTTAATGATTTGGGAAAAGATATTTATTTTAAAAATAAACATCGCGTGATGAATTTTGAAATACTGGCAGTTGATTCTGTTTATAGGTTTGTTTCGTTTCAGATTTTGGTAATACTGAAAAACATAGGAGTAGTAACATAGTAACCTGTATCCTTGACGACGAAGTGTGTTGACTGGCGATGCGCACAAACGTTCGTGAAATCGATCTTAATTAATAAGAAAAATTGACATTATTTTCTTAAGATAAGTGAAGTTTTTGTTACAAATATTTATATTTCTATAATATTTATTGCTTCATTTTCTACGTAATGATAGAACAAACGTCATATACATTGTTGCAGATCTTGAGAGTGGATACTAACATTAATTCTAAAATTCATTACCAACACTTTGTTCTCTATATATCTCTAAAGCTGAAGCTGGTAGGTCATATGGGGTGATAAATGTATGAAATGGCTGAAATGAGCATGGGATTCAAAACCCCACAAAAAGCTTTGTGAGAGCATTATTCACCCTATCCGACCGAGCAGGATGACAATGTCCGTGGCCCGCGTTCGATTCCTAAGCAGTGTAATTGAAGTTTTCGAGATAAAGGTAGAAGCTTATTTTAGAATTTGTACTAAATTCTGTTTTGTAATACATATTGCTTCCTTTTTCCTAATGTTATGCACTACTACAATTTATAAGGTGGTTCACATACAGCATAAAAGTAAATTACTCAGTAATAATGTCAGAATTACAAACGAGTTGAAACTAAAATATAGTGCTTCTTTAACGTAAAGGCTTGCTCAGTATATCAGTTCTTATGAACTTCCATGAAATACGAATTTAAAATTCCGTTTACCCTGCAACAGAAGTTTGTCTAATTTTTCGCGATTCTATGCTATTGACATATTACGTAATTATTACCCTATTCTCTGTTAACCATCTCCATTGGAATTACAGCTGAGAATGACGTTGTACGTTATAAGTACATCGATCCGGCCGCCTCTCCCCGTTGGAGCCAATTAAACGGTCGTCTGTGTGGGGGTCTAAGCTGTAATTAATTGAGGAGCAGTCGGAGAGGGATAAAGAAGTTATTAGAAACAGTCGCATTCGTAGAGAATCTTGACAGTTTCCGGCGCCAATTGTCTGCCTCTTCTTTCACGCTTAACTTAAAATAGTAGAGAAATCTTTGTCGTGTATAAGGTTATTTCCTTTCTAAGGTTTACACTTCACCATGTATCGATGCTTTCTTTTTTCCAGTTTTCTCCTGTTTTAAAGACAGAGGAATATCGTTACCAGGTGTAACATATAAAATTCTTTCTAAAACCCTTCTAAATAGAGCGGAACAACAGACCAGGGAGGTTTCCGAAAAGGTAGGTCATGTTCTGAACAAATATTCAATCTCAAAAATGTTATGACATATCAAAAATCAAAACCTAAGACATACGCAATTTCGTTCATCGATTTTAAAAATGCATATGAGTCAATTGATAGAGAATACCTTTACCAATCTTGGAGAAATTTGGTTTAGAGAAGAAAACTTATAAAAGCAATTATCACAAATCCTTTTTCGAAAGTTAAATTTTTGGGTGAATTATAAGATCCATTTGAAATAATAACGGGGGTACGACAGGAGGGATGGACTCTCACCGTTGTTGTTTAATTGTGCGCTTGAGAAAGTAGTCAGGGAGTGCAACAAAAATATAAAAAGTGGAATAAGACTGGAATGCAAAAAGAGGAATTTTAAAATCAACGTTATTGCTTTTGTGGATCATGTGACTGAAACAATGGAGCAAATACTTGAACTATAGAAACAAGCAATAGGTCTTCACATATCTTTCGTGACAAACTGCAAGCAACCACGTAAACGTATCAAAGTCTGCGAACAAACGATTGAAATAGTAAAAGAGTTCAAATAACTTGGAGAATGCATTAGTTGGAATACTAAGGAAAATAAATAAAAACGAAAATATAAGTTTCAAATACAAATCTATATTAAAATCCAAACCCATTATCTCGGCAGAAGAAAGGATCAGATAGACTGAAGAAATACTGGGAACTAAGAAAAGAACAACACATGATTGATTCAACGTACCACAAAGAGGGCGAAATGAAAAGAAGATAAAAAAAAAACCTAGAATAACTACGCTATTTGCAGTTTATTAATATTATTATTCTTGTTGTTCTCCACCCAAGCATGACTGAAATAATACTCAAATGAGCCCAAAGTCCATAGAGCTTAGAATTAGCCGACATTCGTCTTTTAGAATAACAGAAAACCTCTGAAAAAATCCGTTATCCTGATAAGTCATCGTAGCGGGAATTCGGCCGCACCGTGGCTCAGTGGTTAGACCGCTTGGCTCTCACCAAGGCGGCCCGCGTTCGATCCCAGGCGACCGCAAAGTGAGATTTGTGATGGACAACACGGCGCTGGGGCGGGTTTTCTCCGGTTTCCCCCGCCATCTCATTCCACCGGTGCTCCATCTTCATCTCATGTATCATCAGTGTCATCGCCTGCGGTGCCGTATGTAGTAAAAGCGGGCGTTAAACACTACACATTTCACATTTAGCGGGAATTCAAACTTGGGACCTCTTCAATGTGAGGTAAACACGCTACCCCCGAACCACAGAGGCGCGTAGTTGTATTGTGCATACAATATGTTAACGCAAAAATGACGCAATTTACGAGAAAGGCTGGTTCTATTCGACATGTGGCTGTTAATGTGGTTCAGTTACGGTAACGGAATACAGTGACAAGAACATTGCTGACTGTCTAGGTGTAACGTTGCCTTATTTTCCACAGGTGCCAAGTTCGAACCTTGGTCAGGGGAAGTTATCTGGATAAACTTTTCTCCGGGGTTTCCGTCACCCTGTAAGATAACTGTCGGTTAACTCTAAGCTCTATGGAGCCTAGGCTCACTTGGACATCATTTCATATCTTCCAATATTACATAACGCTCCAAGGACGTTAATTAAAAAAAAAAAAAAAGACGATCGTTGTGTCGTTGTAGTCATAGCCAAATTACATTTAAATTACATTTAGATGTAATATTACTGATGCGTTTGTCTTAGTGACAGGCAGTCTTCATGATTGGCACTACTTCATTATGCACTATGTACTTATATTGAGAGCAATTGCATGCTTGTTATTTTGTGCCTTATATTCAGTTCATCTAGGAGGTTAATATTTGGATACAAAGCTGTTAAGTTTTTAACCTAAAAGCCTAAACTAATCTTTTTATTGTAAAGATAGAGTCAGACTGAAAAATTCAATGCCATAGCCGGGATTTAAACCACGGATCTTCTGGTTGTTGTCCAGCCGCTCTAACCCTTGAGCTACTATGGCCAACATGACATTAAATTCCCGGCTATGGCATTGAATTTTTCAGTCTGACTATTTTTCCATACTTTAGCCTACACACGGCCAGTGTGAAAGAACAATTAATGTCCATTAACTTTTTTATTGTACTCTACTTTCAAAACCATCTTTGAATGCCACCAAGACGCACATGGTATTTTTATGAACTGGAATAGAGAAATATATTCAAATAAAATAGAAGTTAAGGCAAAAGAGCTGTAATAAAAAGATTATTAAAATATAAGTAGTAAACAGGACAATTCTTATGGTAAAAAAGGAAGTGAATATGTAACCTTAAAAGGAAAAATGCAAAAATAAGTATACTAAGGCCTGAAGCAATTGCTCAAAGTAACTAATATTATAAGTTTTGTAGTATTTGTGTATTCAAATGTACTAGTTCAGATCAGCAAAGAGGTAGCCGAGGTCGTTAAGGCAGTTAAAACTCCATCAAAACTCTTCTCTTTGACTGAGGTTTTCTCCATAACTGACAAATGCTGGGAAAGTGCCCTAAACCATAATGTTTCCTTTCCAAACTCACCTGTCTGCCATATACACTAATAAAATGTGTCAAAATTAAAAGGTTTCTAGAGTACCTTGCTTCCACCTCCTCTTAAACTTGTATAGACTATTGTCAAAATAGAGCCTTACTTCAAAAGCAATAAAGTCTTCTATTTTTAGCTTTAAGACCAAAAATATTCCAATCTTATGTTAGAACTACACAGTGGAAAACTGCAAACTATTAAAGTAATATTTTAATTTCAATGAATTTTCTTACATAATACAACAGAGTATACATGAAATACAATACAAAAGTGTAGGTACAAATCTTAGTTATATTTTGAAACAAACACTTTAACATACTATTAACAAACATAGAAGCAAATGATAGAATTTCTGACATTAATTCTCTGTATATAAAGTCGCAATATATCTCACTCTAATACAATTACTGCTTTTCAGATTACTGCAAGGTTATATTAGCACATCTAAGATCAACATAACCTCACCTTAGTTAACTGACTCTATAGAATACATTTCCTTTAGAAAAACAACAATTTTTAGCTTGGAAATGGAGTTAATTATAAATGCATTTTATTTGTAGCCTGATAAATGTGTATTTATTGTATATGTGCAATGCACATAATGTATATACAAATATAATAATTTGTAACTTAAAAATCTTCACTTATGTTTTAAGAGATGATGACCCTATTTCTTACAAATTGAACAGGATCTCGATTTCATGAATAAATCATGCACATCATCAGCTCGAACCATCAACAAACTTGTTAACATTACCGGCGCTAGATGTCACATTAACAATGAGTTTGTTGATGGTTTGAGCTAATGATGTGGATGATTTATTCATGAATATCAATCCTATTCAATTTGTAAGAAATACGGTCATCATTTCTTAAAAGATAAGTAAAGTTTTTCAAGTTACAAATTATTATATGAGGTACGTCCAGAATGTAAGTTCTGTTTGGTAATACAATTAAATTGTGTACAGATACAGAAAAATTATTTATTGCACAAAATTCTACAACTCTTAAACTACTTTTCCATTTAACTGCCGAAATTTTGCAGGCATTTGTCATAGCGAGGCACAAGTTTTTATATACCTTCTTCATAGAAGTTTGCCGCCTGTGTCTTCAACCAGTTGGATACATTTTCTTTCAGCTCTTCGTCATTGTTGAAGTGTTGACCGCCAGGGTCAACATCCCTGTAGGATGTTTTTCGTCGCATTTGCAGTGTGTGGTCATGAAGAAACACAACACCTTTTGACAGCCGATAAATTTCAATTGGTTTCACTTTCCTAGCATTCAGAAAATGAATCACAGATCTGATTTCACAAGAGGCGGGATTTTCAATCAACACCGACATTGTTAACAAGCACAACAAAGTGTACGTGGCTGACAGCGATCTCACAATGGCACACGTTTCTTCTCCTTGATACAGAGCATCTACCGCAAAAGTGTGGAACTGCGATCGCAGCGCTGCAGCAGAGATAAATTGAAACAGAACTTACTTTCTGGAAGCCCCTTGTATTTGTATATATTTGTTTGCTTCACTGTTAAAGCTTCATATTTTATGCACATAATGCAGTTTCTAACATTATATACAAGTCTTATAAAACACCTGAACCTAGAAAAACATTGTCAAGCACCAGCCTTACCAACATTAAATGTTTAAAAACTGTTCAGCCTAGTATAGAGATGGAGGTAAGTATTCAGATGCAGTTCTCATATAAAAACATTGTTCAAATGAATATTAATAACATATAAACTATAAACTGAAGCACTCTGCAAAGAAATCCACACAGGAAGAAGAAACATAAATATGTAACCAGAAAAAAACATTACTTGAACTGGACAAAAGTATTCAGATTTTAGTACTTTGTCGTTACCCCTTTCTGCAAGAAATCAGATGATAAGTATTTTTGGTAATTGAATGCATATGGTTTATTGTCACATTGGCACCATTCCTTTAAACTATCTCCTTCAGAGATTTTGAACACTAATTCCCGACCGTACACAGTGCTGTTTACCACACTCTTTTGTTCTGTATTTATAAATACAACAGTCCTTGCTGCACCAGAAAACCATTCTCAGTCCTTTAATATAAAGAGATAATGTCATTGATCAAAATACAGTGCAAGAGTAAATACTATTAATAGCAAATTTATTATAAATATCCAATTATGTCCACTACTCCAATTTAAAAGAGTGTAGTTATTCACAATATACAGTATATAACATTCTTAATTGTACACATCAGGTTTTTCTCTACTTGCTTAAAAACTAGTGTTTTCCTTTCAGTAATTTATATGTGTTTGATATACCTAATACAAAAAATCCCAATGACAAATTTCATTTCAAAACCAGCACTATTGTATGAAGCAGCAATATTGCAGGAGTTGTTCCTAATTTTATGCAGCTTTCCTAATCATACGATCATTAAGAATGATCACTGCATTGTAAACAACTTCAATGTGCATGTGTTTCAAAGGTCGCCTAGGCTCCTGTGGTCACAGTTGTAGATGTTCTATCACTGTTGGTCAAAATGGGTAAGCAAAAGGAGCTTAGTTCTGATCTGAAGCAAGTAATTATAAACTTGGCATTTAAAAAAATAATGCAAACAATAAATAAATTGCATTCTACCATATAGTACATAGTAAATAAATTTAAGGAATGAGGTTCTACAAAAATTTTATCATGAAAACCTAAAGAAAGCAGACTGAATGCTAGAGAGAAACGTTTCATTGCAGGCGGGATCCAAGAAAATCCAAAATTTCCTCAATTACGTACATTAGTTGAAGATGTGTCTGGAAAGATGTCTGAGCAAACTACTCATCGTGTTTTATGGAAGTACGGATATCATGGCTGAACACCCAGGAGGAAGCCATATGTAAGTGCAGCAAACAGTAAAAAATGAGGTGCATCTGTAAAGTAACATATTCATAAGGATCAAAACTTCTGGAACAGCTTGATATGTTTGGACGAGACTAAGATAAACCTCTTCGGATCAGATGGGATAAACAGAGTCTGGAAATAAGCAAATTCAGACAATGATCGCAGAAACACTCTTCCCACTGTTAAGCGTGGCTATGGTTCTATTATAATTTGGGCGTGCATGTCGTCCCACAGTATTGGTAATATACAAATTTATTGATGGTACTATGGACCAACATATGTATAGTCACCCGATCGTCGAAGTTACGACAAAGCCAGCTGACAGAAAGAGCTGGCAAAAAGAAAGAGACAGATAGCATTGAGGCCACGCCTACTCGTATGACAGAATGGTACTTGGTGAAGGAGTGGATAGAGAGAGAAGCCAAGAAATGTCAGGACTGCTCCGTTGCCATCGTGAAAGAACATGACCCTTCGTGAGGAGATGGGAAAGTTCCAGAACCAGTGATTAATGGATATAAGCGAGTGCACCCTTCGAGAATAGTCAGTTTTTGGCAGAAAGCCGTAAGGAGTGCAGTTGCTAGTAAGCAGTGTGCAGACAGACTGGAAGATTGCATACGTGTGTGAGTTATCAGAGGTGTACGAAGCGTATTTCTACGGAAATAAAGAACAATTTGAATTTCTGCAAGTTGGACTTTTAATTCTACGAACCCATAAAGTCACAGCATTTTCACATTTTAAAGAACAACGTAAAGCAAAGCGCCCAGAAAAAGGGCATGGCAGCTGCTTATAGATTTCAACAGGACAATGGCAGTAGACAAAATGTCTAAATTGTATTGACTTAACGGATGAATAAAACTACTACTACTACTACAATAGGCAACACAATATGAATTGATTAATATGGAATGTACCTAAACTACTGCAAACACCTCCTCAGAGCCCAGACCTGAATCCAATAGAGCATTTGTGGAGAATTCTGAAGAAACGAGTCCGTAAAAGCAAAGTAAGGTCTAAACAACAGCTTAAACATGTCGTGGAGGAAGTCCAGCAGAATGAAGAAACTTGGTTAGTTCTATGAAGAGAATATGTGAAGTAGTTATTCAAGCCAAGGTATACTCAACAAAGTATTAGATTGTAAACTGTGTCTTTGTTATTCAACTATTATTTCTAATGTACAAATAGAAAAGTTGTACAAAAATGGTCATGTTTCTTTTAGTTTAATTTAATTTAGTTTGCAACTTCATATGTTAAGATTTAGTTACTTCCTGATATAGCATTTGTTATGTTGTTTCACTTGTATAAGAAAAATATAATATTGATATTATATAATATATTATATATGTTATGTATTATAACAGATATTAAAATAGTTTCTTAGAATGTTATACATTGTATGTGTACATTCTTCTGAATACTTTTATCCATCTCTGTACATATAAGCAGATCCTAATAACCATGTTTGATAAAATAACTGAGTGCGTCACAATGAATGTAAATATTAGCTAATTACATACAGACTATCTAAAGCTTTGTAGGCACTCAGAGATTTATTTGCTTAACTACATAAGATATTAACACAATTATTCCCTTCTGTAAATGTTTGCCTTTTCTTAACCCTTAAGTCCACACTGGGTGAAATTTCACATGGAAAGGTTTTTCTTTTCATGTAATAATTCTACATTCCTTAATAATCTGCAAATACTGCAAATAGGAAATTCTGAAAATGGGAAATAACAATGGAAACAAAAAATATCAAAAGACAATTGGTAGCTAGTGTTGCAGGAGAATGAAACAATGACATAGCTGTATGTGATCATGGTGAAGAAAGACCTTCATGATGCAATTGATAAAACAATGACAGTCACGGCCTCGCACCAGCTGATCTGACATATTAAGCATATAGATGTAACCTCAATCAGAACTACAATATTTAAGAATGGAGTACTGCATTCCTGTGCAATAGTTTATAATCCCCTTTGTAATGACATCAAAAGGATAGATAACTACAACATGTTTAAAACTAGAACAAGGGCTTTCTTGCAGGAGCTCTGCTTTTACACAGTAAAGGAATATCTGCAATTTAACAAATCCAGATAATCATAAAACATGAATTTACTTAGCTTGTTCATTTCTCTCATTTATAATTATATCCAATTTGTGTTACATTATAATTGAATGTAGGTTAGGTATATTTGATGTTTAACTTTGTAATATTAAGTGTAAATTTACTGACATATCCTATATCAAGGTACTACGTCTAATTGGCAATGTCAGAAACTGCTTTGCAGTCTATTGGCAAATAAATATAAATAAATATAAATAAATAAATAAATGCAATTAGAATGCTGTTTTTTATTGTCATCGACCGTGATTGTGTATGTGATGTAATTCGACTACTATCAGAACAGATTTGATTTTAAAGGATGAATAAATTTGAATTTGAATCGCCGATTGAGCATTTTCAGATCTTCATGCAGGATTGTGTGCACAGATCCCACGGAAATGCCAATTTTGGAGTTGATGTCTACAACTGTCTTGGTTTGTTGTCGATGTTCTGCCTTTATTGAACTGCTGTACCCAAGAACGCACATTAGACACATCCATGGTACCATCACCACATGCTTCACTCACCTGGTGATGAATTTCAATAGGTGTCACACCACGAAAATGGAGAAAATGAATGATTACACGCTGTTCTTGCAATAAAAATGTCGCCATTTTAGGTATCAAAACAAGTCCTAACTCTTATCACTGCCACCAGAGTTCTATGCACTGTACAGTGCTACCATCTCTGTCACATATGCACAAAGAATCCACGTGTATTTTAAAAAAAAATTGGAAGTTCCTATTTGGTCCCAGTCCTGAAAAAATAGGTGTTATAACGTCAACGCACCTCTTGGAGGTGAATGTGGAAATGTATATAGAGAGGGTGAAATGGAAAGAAAATGAAAGGAAGTGACAATTTGGAGGATAGAGGTGAGAGAGAGAGAGATCGACATACTGTATGTAACCCAATAATGTGAGCATAACTATAGTTCTTCTTTTAAATGTATGCATATAACATTTAGTGTTGAAAATTCACCCAGTGTCTTAGTGTAAGTGCAAAGCTTTCATGGCTTTAAGCATTAAATTACATTATATCCAAGGCATACATTTTCTCTCATACGTATATTTCTATATATTTAAGTACATGTCAATATGCAGGGGTGGGCATATGTAGGTGTACAGTATTGACACATTATATATGTTGGACCACACACATCTTCGAACAATTCCATCACCTTCATACTCATCATTAAAAATAGCTTCACAAAACTGTAAACAATGATCTGGATCGTCCTCAAGTGAACCATGTATCAGTCTTGGTTGATAAATTTTCAATTGTAAATGTAATATCTCACAAGTCAAAGATCTTCCTGAGGTGTTCAGTTCCATGGCTGCTCTTTGCTGGACTTTGGACAACTAGCATTTCAGTTTCAGGAGTTGTAACGGTGACTGGTCGACCACTTTTTGATGCATTACCAGCAGATCCTGTCTGATGAAATCTGTTGTGTGGCATGTAAATTGTCAGCCTGATGGAGGAGGTGTTTCAAATTCTTCACACCATGTCTCTTTAACAGTTCACAATATTCCAAAATCCAGATTTGTTTATCTTTATTTAAATTACCCAGCATTGTAATACAAGATTGAAAACAATGAATAAAAAAGACAAAATAGAAAAATTTAACAAGGATGTGAAACTTAACAATGAAATAAATAGTCATACAAATCATAATTACTCATCTCAATCCATCAAATGAAGTAATCATATAATTGTATACCTACTATGCGCCATTGGAGGAATTTAGTAATAGTGACATCAAAATTAATTGAAAGAATTATTTGTAGTCAGTTTTTTGATACTTCATCACTTACATTTTTATATTATTGAGTCCCTCAATATATATTAGTCCCTCAATAATATAAAAATGTAAGTAACAAAGTGTCATAAAATCTACTACAAATAGCTTTTCCAATTGTATACCTATTGTCGCAAGCCAGTTGTTGATCGAGGTGGCGCTGGTGACTAGTTCAAAGAGACAGGCGTGCAGTATGTAGATGAAAGCTCACCGAAATGGTGGGGGAAAGAGACGGATATCTCGAGAGTTCTAGTTCTTTGTTCTAGCTGAGTCTCGATTGTTTGAGAAATTTCTGGAATGTGAGTAATCTATAAAAAGGGAACCTGCCCGCCAAAGTCAGTCAGTCGGTCTGTGTTTGTGGTCGATGACCTTGCAAGTTGTATTGTGTATGTGACGTAATTCTGGACTGCTGGTGGACGAAGTGTTTCTACGGAAATAAAGAACAATTTTTGGTGTTTGTAACCTGGACTTTTAATTTCACGAACCCACTTTGTGACACCACAAGAAGACAAGCGGGACATGAAGAGAGAGAGGAGCTTGAACTGTTTATCTGTTCTGTTAGTAGATCTGTTTACTAGGAAATGAGTGTATGAGAGTACATATGAGTTACCCATGCTGTCAGATCTAATGCTTGTTTCAGTAACTGCAGTGATAGGTATTATGTACTGTCTACCCACCACAAGAAGACAAGCGGGACAAGAGGGAGAGGTGCTTGAACTGTTTATCTGCTCTGTTAGTAGATCTGTTTACTACGAAATGAGTATGAGAGTACATATGAGTTACCCATGCTGTCAGATCTAATGCTTGTTTCAGTAACTGCAGTGATAGGTATTATGTACTGTCTGCCCACCACAAGAAGACAAGCGGGACAAGAGGGAGAGGTGCTTGAACTGTTTATCTGCTCTGTTAGTAGATCTGTTTACTACGAAATGAGTGTATGAGAGTACATATGAGTTACCCATACTGTCTGATCTAATGCTTGTTTCAGTAACTGCAGTGATAGGTATTATGTACTGTCTACCCGCCACAAGAAGACAAGCGGGGCATGAAGAGCGAGAGGGGCTTGAACTGTTTATCTGCTCTGTTAGTGGATCTGTTTACTACGAAATGAGTGTATTAGAGTACATATGAGTTACCCATGCTGTCAGATCTAATGCTTGTTTCAGTAACTGCAGTGATAGGTATTATGTACTGTCTACCCGCCACAAGAAGACAAGCGGGACATGAAGAGAGAGAGGGGCTTGAACTGTTTATCTGCTCTGTTAGTGGATCTGTTTACTACGAAATGAGTGTCTTAGAGTACATATGAGTTACCCATGCTGTCAGATCTAATGCTTGTTTCAGTAACTGCAGTGATAGGTATTATGTACTGTCTACCCACCACAAGAAGACAAGCGGGACATGAAGAGAGAGAGGAGCTTGAACTGTTTATCTGTTCTGTTAGTGGATCTGTTTACTATGAAATGAGTGTATGAGAGTACATATGAGTTACCCATGCTGCCAGATCTAATGCTTGTTTCAGTAACTGCAGTGATAGGTATTATGTACTGTCTACCCACCACAAGAAGACAAGCGGAGCATGAAGAGGGAGTGGTGCTTGAACTGTTTATCTGCTCTGTTAGTGGATCTGTTTACTAGGAAATGAGTGTATGAGAGTACATATGAGTTACCCATGCTGTCAGATCTAATGCTTGTTTCAGTAACTGCAGTGATAGGTATTATGTACTGTCTGCCCACCACAAGAAGACAAGCGGGACAAGAGGGAGAGGAGATTGAACTGTTTATCTGCTCTGTTAGTGGATCTGTTTACTAGGAAATGAGTGTATGAGAGTACATATGAGTTACCCATGCTGCCAGATCTAATGCTTGTTTCAGTAACTGCAGTGATAGGTATTATGAACTGTCTACCCACCACAAGAAGACAAACGGGACAAGAGGGAGAGGTGCTTGAACTGTTTATCTGCTCTGTTAGTAGATCTGTTTACTACGAAATGAGTATGAGAGTACATATGAGTTACCCATGCTGTCAGATCTAATGCTTGTTTCAGTAACTGCAGTGATAGGTATTATGTACTGTCTGCCCACCACAAGAAGACAAGCGGGACAAGAGGGAGAGGAGATTGAACTGTTTATCTGCTCTGTTAGTAGATCTGTTTACTACGAAATGAGTATGAGAGTACATATGAGTTACCCATGCTGTCAGATCTAATGCTTGTTTCAGTAACTGCAGTGATAGGTATTATGTACTGTCTGCCCACCACAAGAAGACAAGCGGGACAAGAGGGAGAGGTGCTTGAACTGTTTATCTGCTCTGTTAGTAGATCTGTTTACTACGAAATGAGTGTATGAGAGTACATATGAGTTACCCATACTGTCTGATCTAATGCTTGTTTCAGTAACTGCAGTGATAGGTATTATGTACTGTCTACCCGCCACAAGAAGACAAGCGGGGCATGAAGAGCGAGAGGGGCTTGAACTGTTTATCTGCTCTGTTAGTGGATCTGTTTATTACGAAATGAGTGTATTAGAGTACATATGAGTTACCCATGCTGTCAGATCTAATGCTTGTTTCAGTAACTGCAGTGATAGGTATTATGTACTGTCTACCCGCCACAAGAAGACAAGCGGGACATGAAGAGAGAGAGGGGCTTGAACTGTTTATCTGCTCTGTTAGTGGATCTGTTTACTACGAAATGAGTGTATTAGAGTACATATGAGTTACCCATGCTGTCAGATCTAATGCTTGTTTCAGTAACTGCAGTGATAGGTATTATGTACTGTCTACCCACCACAAGAAGACAAGCGGGACATGAAGAGAGAGAGGAGCTTGAACTGTTTATCTGTTCTGTTAGTGGATCTGTTTACTATGAAATGAGTGTATGAGAGTACATATGAGTTACCCATGCTGCCAGATCTAATGCTTGTTTCAGTAACTGCAGTGATAGGTATTATGTACTGTCTACCCACCACAAGAAGACAAGCGGGGCATGAAGAGCGAGAGGAGATTGAACTGTTTATCTGCTCTGTTAGTAGATCTGTTTACTACGAAATGAGTGTATGAGAGTACATATGAGTTACCCATACTGTCAGATCTAATGCTCGTTTCAATAACTGCAGTGATAGGTATTATGTATGTGTGAGTTATGTGACAACAATGTGTATTTTGCGTGAACCTAGCATGCTTAACATATTTGGAAGGTGAGTATAAACACAGCAAAAGTGGTTACGCTACAATTTCCTCCTTTGCTTTCTTGTGTTGGGCAGACAGTACATGTGCCCACCCCCCTATTTAACAATAACACTGTGCTCAGAAAGAAAGCATATTCTACATAAGGATAAACCTTTAATACTTATAGAAATTAATGCATAACTAAAAATTATCAGTCTTATGTAAAGTTTTTTATTGGTAAAACTGAGAAATAGATACCTTTGATGACTGAAACCTAATAACACCAACAGCTCAGGGATCTCAGTTAACCAAAACAATTTCTTTACAATTATCAGCAGTCTTTGTGTTTTGCAGTTAATATGTACATCATCTTCAACATTTTATAGATACAAAATATTATTTCTCCATAAGATTAACATTTTCATCTGTAATATTTATCTATTTTATGGATAAAATATGATTGGGTCTTAAGCTGCAAAAAGTAGTATTTGTTTCTTTTGAGTTCTTTTACAGAATGTTTCCTATTTTGCTTAATTTTAATTTACACCTAGAACATAACGTATAATTACAGTCATTTAAAAAATTTTAGCAACCAAATTAATGAAGAAAAATTGGATATTTTATATGTGCAAACAACAAGCATGTAAGCTTAGTGTGTTCTGACAATTTTCAGAATTTTTTTTTTAACTTTATAATTTTTGGAAAATTGTGCAAACTGTTCAGGTATTTTATACATCTCAAAATATCATCAGTAACAATAATGTTTCACACTTATAACATTTTCAAGTACTACAAAAAGGATGTGTTCTACTAAATGATGTACAATTAATTCCGAGAGTCCCCAAAGCCTTTGCTTTTGTTTTGCTTTGTTTCTTGTTTTGTGCACATATAAAAAATTAGAATTTTTAGCTTGACTACCAGATTTTTTAAATACTTCGTGTTCTGGGCATATAAGTTGCATAAAATTAATCAGGCCTGTATTTAAAGATGTTTATATTCATGGACAACATCCTTCCATTTTAGTTTGAAAGAAAATCCTTCTCCTTTTTTACTCTGAGACTCTCATAACGACAAAGCAGAGCAACAATAATTCACTCAACATAGTAAACAAGGCAACAAAATACAATACAAAAATAATTATATAAAAATAATAATATTTATCATATGGATGTAACCTATAGTAACAGTAATTATAAGAAAATGAATTATAAAATCAAAACAACTAACAAATTCAAAAATTAAAAGGTAGATAAAATAATGAGTAAATGGATGGTATTTTAAAACTGAAATGGCTCATTTAATGGTCAAAAGTGAAACATTCTTAATATTTTCTTTGTTAAGATGCTGTTACTTGCTGCAGGTAGACCGCAAACAAACTGCGGTCGTGTGCGCATGCGCAAGGATAGCCTTCTCCCCCTCTACGCCGTCCAAGCATCACGTGACTCCCACCCCTCCCTTCCTGCATGCGACAGGGCGCGCACAACACGAAATGAGTTTATTTTAATGCGCTTTTGATTTTCAAAGTTAACAGAAAATAATTACCTCGGACATGACCTCACAATCAATCAATAAATAGATGGAATCATAGTTTCTTTAAACCCTGAGGAACTAAGCAGTGATTTGGCAGAAAATGCAAAGAGTGAATGTAATAGTGAATGGGAAAGCAAGTTAAACAGATAACCAGTGCAGCTTGCGCGCTGTAGGAGAGGCAACCTAAAATGACGATAGAGGGGGAAGGCTAGAGGATTCTGTAGTGGTAAGCTACGCCTCTAACTGAATTTTGTTCGCGGTCTAGTTATAGGATTGTATCAACCTGCTGGAACTTTCTCCCGCAGGAATTCTTTTACATGTCAATAAATCTACACACATGGGACTGTCACTTCTAAGAACACTTAAAACCATTGGTCCAGGCCAGCATCTAACCAACTAAGCCACTAAGACCAACCCTCTGGATTAGCTCGTTGCCTCTGCAAATTCTGGTGGAAAACTAGGGGTAAGGCTCCCTTGTTATGCTAAACTCTCTTTCCTGATGAATGACCTTTTCCTTAAGTGAAACATAGGGCCTATTGAACTGTGCAGCCTTGAGGCCCGTAGGCATTGGGTTGAGGATCAGAGGTTTCCTGATTGTGGGGAAACCAACATCTAGTGAGAACTTGGAAAACTGAATTACACTGCAAAGCCATCTGGTGTTACATTATTGTAACCAGGGAGAGAGATTAAAGTGAGTTAAGGTTAAGATTTATTGTGTGTGTTATTTATGCGCCTGAAATAGCTACCAATTTCCACGTCCTCTCCAACACTGATCATACAGATTCTGGGATGAGTGATCAGCCCAACACCACTCTTTTATGATAACATGGTAAAAATATGCAGCTCATCGTTATGGGTCGTTTTAGTCCAGGTGGGCAAGTAGGAGATTCCAACCATGGAGCAGTTGTAAATATCAGCTTACAGAGGCAGGAATTCTCTTAAAGTAGAAATCAAATCCTGCGTCCAAATTGAATCTCGATATAAAGCGGAACATTAACTGCAGATAAGTACAGCAAACTGAGCTAGTATCCCACTGAGAGGGGTGCTGCAGAAGTGAGGCAATGCAATGTGAACCCAGAGAAAGAAACTGCATAAAATGGAACAAGTAAATTACACAGGTATCGTGAAACAAAGAACTCTGGATAAACAAGAAATTCTAGATAAGACCTGAAGCTTTCCTGGCGACAAATATGCTCAAGTTGTTCTCAGGAATCAAGCCAGGTGAAAAGACAATTAGAGTGTGCATCTCTCCCATCATCATGATATTTTAATAAATGTTATAACCTCAAATGTATCATTGGATATAACACAAATATAAACAAAGACAAAACACTATCAATACTCGCATCACTGAACAAAAGACTGTTTTCATAAATTAAGATGGCATGAGTATAGAAAATTAATTAGGTCAAAGAAACGTAACTACTTAACTTGATTATCAAGCTGTATAGATCTTTCCATTTTTAAGGCTGGTTTCCAAGAGGAACTGAACTGAAATCCAGCATCACGATTAAGCGTGCTGCTCTCGGAGGAAATGGCCAAAGCCCCCTTAAGTCTGCGCTCACAGTAACTGTTGCATTTTGCCAAGATGGTCATCTACCAAAATTATGGTCGTTATCAAAACAATGCTCTGTCAGCCCAGACTTCTCAGGTTGCATTAAATGAATTCTCTGTTCATGTTTGTTTATTCTGGTAGCGATGTTCCTCCTATATACGGTGTTCCACATTCATAGGGAATGCGGTACACTCCCAGAACTTGGAAGTCCAGTTTGTCTTTCACTGGTCTCAACAGATGTTTAATCTTCGGAGGTGATCTTTAATGTTTGTTTATATTTGTGTTATTCATTTGTGGTTATAACATTTAATAAACATCATGCACACTCCTGAAACGATTTCTAATCGTCTTTTCACCTGGCTTGCTTCCCAAGAACAACTTGAGCAAGAAATTCATGGTCTAAAACGAAAATTAGTTATGGTTACTGCTTTCACACACACTTTATAGATATTTATTGCCCCATTTTCCAGTTTACAGCTGTTAAATACAGCCCTGACTAATGCGCACACTTTATTGAAGGCATTGTTTCATAAACCGTGGGTAATTATATTGCACAGTAAATGATGAAACTAAAATATGTTCTATGTCATTAACTGGAAGTATCTTAAACAGAAAGCAGTTTTCTTGTCTGCAGATAGCTTCATTATTGGCTGCTTGAGCTTGAAGATGGTCGCACTAGAAGATCCAGTACTCTAGCTAAGGAACCTTCGATGCTATCAAAACGCCTTTCATATTCTTCTAACTTCCTCCTGTTTTCTTGAAGTGCATTTTTCAGCTCTCGAATTTCATTTTTCTTGTTTTCTTTATCATCTATGTTGCCCTTGTAACCAACAATTTCAATGGCTTTTTTTACAATGTCAGAATCCAGACTACAACCAGCACAGCTCTCGGAGCAACAACGTGAAATTTCATCGTCACTGTTCCTTGTCTCCTGCCTCTTCTTGTGGTGGCTGGTGAATACGATCCTTGCTCCTTGATTAGGGAGAACACGTATTTCACTTTCAGGAACTGTTTCTGGAAACAGACGTACCCTATTTGTTACAAAACTAAACACAGAAGAAGGATTGCAATCAGGCCACCAGCAACAGGCACGTTTCAACGGATCCAGACAAGAGAAAGGCTTGCTGAGGAACATGCTTTCCACGTAAGAAACAAACTTCACTCTTGATACATAAGCCACAACTTCAGCATCTTTTCTTATAGCGTGAGTGTCGCTGACAGCAAGGCCGTTTAATAGATTGAACAGCACAATTGCAATGAGGAACACAAACAGCACAAAGACTACATGACTAGTGCCTGGGAACAAAACAAAAGGAATTGAAGCAGCATCAAATTCTCCAGTAAGCATAACCACAGTCTTGAATACTGACATTCCAGGATCCAGAAAGAAGTTTTCTTCCCCATCTTCTTCATCGCAATCAGCAACTTGTTTCCCACTTGTGTCACGGAATAATGTATAGAAACTCAAAGCAAAGGCAACAATTAAGATGGCGTACCATGCAAGGAACTTCAAGAAATTCCAAGAAACCGTTTTGAACATTTCAATGTTGGTAGCCAGACGTGGATGGCGACCCACAAGCAACACCAGTTCAGCCCATGAGAGAAGAATGGCTACAGCTGAGAAATGAGGACGTGCTCGAAGACCTATACCCCAACCACCACAGAGTAACACAGCAGCACTGAAACCCAACAATAACAACTCCAGATAGTTCTCAGGAGAGCGTAAGTAACGTCCAGGAGACACAGCAAACTGGAACAGCTCCCGATGCAAGAGAAGGACAAAAAAGATTGTCAACAACCACCATGTAAAACCTCTCCCATCCATTCTCATCTCATCTTGTACATCTCTTATCTCATCCTCTTGTGCATCAGTTGTACTGTGATTGGATGCAGCAGCGCCTACTTCGTCTAAGTTTTTTCCTAGACCAAGAAGTATATATAAGGATAACAAAGCCACAAAAAAGAGATAAAATATGAGATTCAAACAGAAGAAAATACGAATGCGATGCCACTTGAGGTATAAAAAGCTTGTAAATATAGGATGATTCAGAAGATACCTCAGATCGCGTGATCTGCTTATGTATAGAAGTGGATCAGTCTCTGTGTTGGTTGTATCAGTATACATCTCAGCTTTTGGGTTTGAGAGTTCTACATATTCATCAGGATGGTGGTTTCCTTGAATCGTCAGAGCCACTTCTGAAGATCGCCTACCCAAGAAAGGTCCTTCAGAGGATGCTGGTGGTGGAACAAGAAATCGATAGCTGAAGGTAATCTCATAGGAGTCCTCTCTTGGAAATTCGCCATTCGTTCCTATGCAATCATTTAAGAATTCCTCCAATATGCGAGAAGAAATATTTGCCAGAGGAGGTTCTCCAAATACATTTCTAATTCCGACATAAGCTCCATTTTTAAGAAGGGTCAGAATGGCATGTTCATCCCCATTCTTTGCAGCATAGTGTAGAGCAGTGTTGCCCTTTATGTCAGTAGCGTTTATGTCCAGTTTCAGATGGGGAAGGTACTGAAGGAGAAGATCAAGGCAAGCCTTATGGTCTCTGCCACGTCCCCCATCTCCTTCTCGAGCAGAGGTCGTCAGCACCAAGTGCAGTGCAGTGGGACTATCCTTGCCACACATAAGCTGGACAGTATCAGTTTTACGCACCAGAAACAATTTGAGGACAGTTGGATATCCACCCAGGCAGGCTAGCATTGCAGGGGACCGTGGTTCTGCTTTACAGACACCATTGGCGTCAGCACCACGGTCTAGCAGCACCCTAGCTGCAGGTTCCAGGCCAAACTGAGCACAGTGTTGCAGCAGAGTACGGCTACCATCACTACTGTTCAACAGATCCGTAGAGGACAAGTTCTCAACAGCTTGTACAAACCCTTCATAGTTACGACTGTACAACATCTGAAACAACGAAGCAACATCAGCATTACTTTGGTTGGCCGCAGAGTCTTCATCTCGTTTTTCTGGAAGCTTCTCTGCCAGGTCTGGGTATTTGTCAAGGATGATTTCACGTGCTGTTTTACCAGACAATGCCTTAGCTATATCCACGTCGAGGTCGTCTCCAGTATTCTCGAGGATTGCCTGTACAACTTCCTTCGTGCCATACTGGGCAGCCACGAGAATAGCTGTGTACCTTTTCCTGTTGGTTTGGTTCGGTCTGACGCCGTCCTGGTTCAACAGTAACCTCGCACAGTCTGCATATTTGTCTCCGTGTTCCTTCTGTTTGGCGATCTTGTGTAGGGCAGTGTCTCCACTTGCATCTAACTCGTTGATGTCCGTTTTGTAGTGAGAAAGGAGTACCTCAAGGACAGGCAAGTTTCCAGATTCTGCAGCGATGTGTATCGGCGCCTTCTTGCTGATTTTGTTCAGCTCACTGGGATCGGCTCCAGCTTTGAGCAGTTCTTCAGCAAACGGTGCTCCTTTGTTGTTGGTACAGACGAGCTGCAGGCATGTGGCACTCTTGTTCTGGTACCAGTGATCAGCATCAGCACCTTTCTCCAGCTGCTCCCGGAATGACGCCAAATCTTCTCGGTTCCATGCCTCCAGAAGCTCAACTTGAGGATCTGGCTGACACAGGCTCCCCACTCTAGTCAACTCCACCCTCTCCTTGGAAGTCATCTCCCTGGAAAAAGGATCACAAGTAGTCTGTGTTACTCAGATGTTTGTAAGAAAGCCTCCTTAAATAAGGGAATGATTACCATTTTTTGTGAGAAAGGAAGTTTAATTTTATTGTGACATTTTGCAATTTGTAAACAAACTACTTCAATTTCAGACACATTTATCATTGCAAGAACAGTGTAATATCAGACAATACATGTATAATAGTTATTTCTGATAGTGAATCAAGACGTATTTTTTCGACGAGTGGAAGGTTTGCTAATTTCCGCGAGTGTACTGTCACCGGTCGCATTATTTCGTTGGTGTCGCTGTAAAGCCGGAGCTACGCATGGGCAGAGACAGCTAGTGGCGCGCAGCGCTAAACGTTTGCCCAGAGAGAGAAAGAAACAGAGATAGCTCGAATGTTCTCTCGCTGTGCCGCGAAAGGCCGTGTAAAGTCGGCGCGTTTCTAGAACAATAGCTAGGATATAAAAGCCGGACAATTGCAGTTGTGCAGTGTGTGAGTTGTGTGGACATTTGCGAAGTGTACAGAAAGTGAATTCTTTTGTTTGGTTACATGTGGTGAAGCAACGAGAGATTTTGGATATTGCGTTTGTGTATATTACGTCATTCTACTGCAGTCAGGGCTGTACAACGTGTGTTTTTACTTGTAATAAAGAGCATTTTAAATTTCTGCAAACAAGACTTTTAATTCTACGAACCCACAAAGTCATAGTATCAATGTCTTGTACCATACAGTGTTTTATCCAACAATTTACCCTAATCATCAAAAAGACTTACTACTTAACCTTCGTCTCATATTGTTGGAAGTGCAGCCAAAAAAGAAATAAAAAAAATCTTATTAAGGTATACAATTTACACGAAACAAAAAATTTTGTAGACTGTCTCTATGGTCTGGTGGTTAGATGCTAACCTCAAATCCAGAGGTCCTGTGTTCATTCCTGGCTGACGGTTGGGGATTTTTCTTTAGCCAGGTTTATTCCCCATCCTTCATAGAGTCTGAACGAGAGTGAATGTGTGTGTGTGTGTGTGTGTGTGTGTGTGTGTGTGAGAGAGAGAGAGAGAGAGAGAGAGAGAGAGAGAGAGAGAGAGAGAGAGAGAGAGAGAGACAGAGAGAGACAGAGAGAGAGAGAATAACCGAAAGTATTGCCAACCTAAAATTTAACGTCACTGTAAACATGTGAACATCATTGTTCGTTAGAATTTTTTTAATTTACGTCCTCCAACGTTAAGTCATATCGGACGATGAATGAAATGATGTTCAAATGAGTACAGGGTACATAGAGCTTAGAGTTACCAGACATTCATCTTTCAGGAAAAGAGAAAACCTCCAACGTTAAGTCATATCGGACGATGAATGAAATGATGTTCAAATGAGTACAGGGTACATAGAGCTTAGAGTTACCAGACATTCATCTTTCAGGATAAGAGAAAACCTCCAACATTAAGTCATATCGGACGATGAATGAAATGATGTTCAAATAAGTACAGGGTACATAGAGCTTAGAGTTATCAGACATTCATCTTTCAGGATAAGAGAAAGCCTCCAACGTTAAGTCATATCGGACGATGAATGAAATGATATACAAATGAGTACAGGGTACATAGAGCTTATAGTTACCAGACATTCATCTTTCAGGATAAGAGAAAACCTCCAACGTTAAGTCATATCGGACGATGAATGAAATGATGTTCAAATGAGTACAGGGTACATAGAGCTTAGAGTTACCAGACATTCATCTTTCAGGATAAGAGAAAACCTCCAACGTTAAGTCATATCGGACGATGAATGAAATGATGTTCAAATAAGTACAGGGTACATAGAGCTTAGAGTTACCAGACATTCATCTTTCAGGACAAGAGAAAACCTCCAACGTTAAGTCATATCGGACGATGAATGAAATGATGTTCAAATAAGTACAGGGTACATAGAGCTTAGAGTTACCAGACATTCATCTTTCAGGATAAGAGAGAACCTCCAACGTTAAGTCATATCAGACGATGAATGAAATGATGTTCAAATAAGTACAGGGTACATAGAGCTTAGAGTTACCAGACATTCATCTTTCAGGATAAGAGAGAACCTCCAACGTTAAGTCATATCAGACGATGAATGAAATGATGTTCAAATAAGTACAGGGTACATAGAGCTTAGAGTTACCAGACATTCATCTTTCAGGATAAGAGAGAACCTCCAACATTAAGTCATATCGGACGATGAATGAAATGATGTTCAAATAAGTACAGGGTACATAGAGCTTAGTGTTACCAGACATTCATCTTTCAGGATAAGAGAGAACCTCCAACGTTAAGTCATATCGGACGATGAATGAAATGATGTTCAAATAAGTACAGGATACATAGAGCTTAGAGTTACCAGACATTCATCTTTCAGGATAAGAGAGAACCTCCAACGTTAAGTCATATCGGACGATGAATGAAATGATGTTCAAATAAGTACAGGGTACATAGAGCTTAGTGTTACCAGACATTCATCTTTCAGGATAAGAGAAAACCTCCAACGTTAAGTCATATCGGACGATGAATGAAATGATGTTCAAATGAGTACAGGGTACATAGAGCTTAGAGTTACCAGACATTCATCTTTCAGGATAAGAGAGAACCTCCAACGTTAAGTCATATCGGACGATGAATGAAATGATTTTCAAATGAGTACAGGGTACATAGAACTTAGAGTTACCAGACATTCATCTTTCAGGATAAGAGAGAACCTCCAACGTTAAGTCATATCGGACGATGAATGAAATGATGTTCAAATGAGTACAGGGTACATAGAGCTTAGAGTTACCAGACATTCATCTTTCAGGATAAGAGAGAACCTCCAACGTTAAGTCATATCGGACGATGAATGAAATGATGTTCAAATAAGTACAGGGTACATAGAGCTTAGAGTTACCAGACATTCATCTTTCAGGATAAGAGAGAACCTCCAACGTTAAGTCATATCGGACGATGAATGAAATGATGTTCAAATAAGTACAGGGTACATATAGCTTAGAGTTACCAGACATTCATCTTTCAGGATAAGAGAGAACCTCCAACGTTAAGTCATATCGGACGATGAATGAAATGATGTTTAAATGAGTACAGTGTACATAGAGCTTAGTGTTACCTGACATTCATCATTCAGGATAAGAGAGAACCTCCAACGTTAAGTCATATCGGACGATGAATGAAATGATGTTCAAATAAGTACAGGGTACATAGAGCTTAGTGTTACCAGACATTCATCATTCAGGATAAGAGAGAACCTCCAACGTTAAGTCATATCGGACGATGAATGAAATGATGTTTAAATGAGTACAGGGTACATAGAGCTTAGAGTTACCAGACATTCATCTTTCAGGATAAGAGAGAACCTCCAACGTTAAGTCATATCGGACGATGAATGAAATGATGTTCAAATAAGTACAGGGTACATAGAGCTTAGAGTTACCAGACATTCATCTTTCAGGATAAAAGAAAACCTCCAACGTTAAGTCATATCGGACGATGAATGAAATGATGTTCAAATAAGTACAGGGTACATAGAGCTTAGAGTTACCAGACATTCATCTTTCAGGATAAGAGGAAACCTCCAACGTTAAGTCATATCGGACGATGAATGAAATGATGTTCAAATGAGTACAGGGTACATAGAGCTTAGAGTTACCAGACATTCATCTTTCAGGATAAGAGGAAACCTCCAACGTTAAGTCATATCGGACGATGAATGAAATGATGTTCAAATGAGTACAGGGTACTTAGAGCTTAGAGTTACCAGACATTCATCTTTCAGGATAAAAGAAAACCTCCAACGTTAAGTCATATCGGACGATGAATGAAATGATGTTCAAATGAGTACAGGGTACTTAGAGCTTAGAGTTACCAGACATTCATCTTTCAGGATAAGAGGAAACCTCCAACGTTAAGTCATATCGGACGATGAATGAAATGATGTTCAAATGAGTACAGGGTACATATAGCTTAGAGTTACCAGACATTCATCTTTCAGGATAAAAGAAAACCTCCAACGTTAAGTCATATCGGACGATGAATGAAATGATGTTCAAATGAGTACAGGGTACTTAGAGCTTAGAGTTACCAGACATTCATCTTTCAGGATAAGAGGAAACCTCCAACGTTAAGTCATATCGGACGATGAATGAAATGATGTTCAAATGAGTACAGGGTACATAGAGCTTAGAGTTACCAGACATTCATCTTTCAGGATAAGAGGAAACCTCCAACGTTAAGTCATATCGGACGATGAATGAAATGATGTTCAAATAAGTACAGGGTACATAGATCTTAGAGTTACCAGACATTCATCTTTCAGGATAAGAGAAAACCTCCAACGTTAAGTCATATCGGACGATGAATGAAATGATGTTCAAATAAGTACAGGGTACATAGAGCTTAGCGTTACCAGACATTCATCTTTCAGGATAAGGGAAACTCCCGGAAAAACCTTATCCAGGTAACTCACCCTAACTCAGGACCTCTTGAACGTGAGAGAGACACGCTACCATCTACGCTACCGAGGCGGGCTGTTAAGAAATTGTTACAAAGGTACTAATAAAAAGCCACGTGTGAGTTAAAATGGTAAAGACCGCATATGAATGAAATATAGTAAAACGTCTCTAAAATGAGAAGCGATCGCTCCGGCATTTATTTTCTGTTTACATGGGTTTCCGTCTTACAGAGCATTGTTTTATAATACAAAGATATTACGAAATAGCCGTTTATGTTTACAGTGAATGATATAAAATGAAGTGTAAGTAATAATAAATAATAATAATTAATAACAATAATAATAATAATAATAATAATAATAATAATAATAATAATAATAATAATAATAATAATAATAATAATAATAATAATAATAATAATAATAATAATAATAATAATAATAATAATAATAATAATAATAATAATAATAATAATAATAATAATAATAATAATAATAATAATAATAATAATAATAATAATAGGCTGATACGTATTATGTACTATATTTTCAACTTACATACAATAATTGTAATTATTATCATTGTAATATAACTAATTGTAGTTTATCGCCTAGTTTCTCTGTTTTCAATTTTTCCTTTCCGATCTTCAACTGTCTGCATATCAACTTCATTTGCCTCACGACGCACAACATTCAAAACAATGTTATGACGATGTTTGAAACTTTCCAATCATCCATGTAAGTTCTGAAATTGTCTTTGTCTAATTTTCTTGTTGTCTCTAAAGCTTGGGTCTGAAGCAATGATCCAGAAATGGGAATTCCTTTAGCACGAGCACTAACAAACACTCTAACACAACACCATTTAGCTCGGCATACTTTGTAGATTTTGTGATGTGTTTCACATGTCCTGTTGCTCCCTTTAGCAACTCCTGTTTGTTATTTTGTTTTTCAAAATCTCATAAATCTGAGTTAATTGTTTAGCTGGTTTGTTCTTTTTGAGTTCTTTGGTAACCTTAATTTTTCTCCTCCAGTGATAATGTCTTAGTTTTAGAACTCATTTTACAGAATGTGTGTACATAAAAACTATGTTGTTAAAAATCTCCAAAGTTTACACTTTTCTTCCACTCGTACTTGATTACTTGTGACAACGAAACTGAGAATGAACACATTACAAAACAGTTGTAGCCTTACCACGTGTGTTGGAAGAGAGATGAGAGTTAATGGTTTGTTCTCCTTTTTCCTCCAAAGATTTCGGTTTATGTCTTTATGGTTGATGGAACTTCGGTGCAAGTGTAGTTGCCCTGAAAATAACTGCACTTTTTAAAATGCGTATTTTCTACGTTGTAACCAATTACAGGTAAATAATCCGTTTTAATCAGGTTATTTCCGCAAAAGGTTCCTGAAAAATATTTCGGTTTCCGCGTTAGGCAGTTTTCCGGTTAAGAGTATAATTTTACATGGGCAAATAGCTTCGTTCCGAAATTTATATTTCGTTTTCCCAGATTCCCGGCATATAGGAGTACGTTTTAGGAGGGTATTTGTTAAAACTGTATTGTAACACTGGTCGTTGAGAGTTTTGTTGTTTGGTTTTAGTTTTCCAGTATTTTAAACAATAAGTTTTAAAACGGCATGTTCATCTTTTGTTTCAAAGTGCAATTTCGTGGATTGCGTGTCACATATTTGATTTGCTTCTTAACAGTAGACTATCGATCCAGCCTTCTCTATGACCCTGCATACTATAACATACTTAAACGAATTATTGACAAATATTTGATATCAGACACACGAGCTCTCAGCAGCCAAGGAGGAATGTTATGCCGCTTAATTTTGCTCATATGCCTCTTTATCCATCTTGAGGTTGTTTTATATGTACCGTAAATTTACGACTTATTTACCTCCCGAAATAAGTCATGCTGGGGATTCTTCTCCATCAACCCGCGACTTCAGGAACGAGAGGCTAGCATATTAATCCTAGGACACTGCTAACGTGAATGCAACTGCTTAAGAATCCCTACACCTGTTTATAATCAAGTTGCTTACCCGATATAGCATACGGTTAGTCTTTGCAACTCAAATGACAGATTATTAATGTATCTTTCCACGTTCTTTCTATAAGTATTGTAAGTATGATGATATTCTGGTCATTTTCTAATAATGCATGAAAAATCCTTTGATATACGCTAAAACGATCTGACTTCATTAATCCTTCCCTTCCCATAGTCTTCAGGTTCCGGAAATGCCAAACAAACACTTTATACATTTTGGCTGGTGGAACAATCTTTGTAAATGTTCGAGATCTACTCGGGTGAAAAGACGAAATGTCATAAGAAGACTTAAGAAGCAGCTTGATCAAGTTAAGTAGTTACGTTTCTTTGACCCAATTAATTTTCTATACTCACGCCATCTCCTGACCTGACATTTAATTTACTGAAAACAGTCTTTTGTTCAGTGATGCGAGTATTGATAGTGTTTTGTCTTTGTTTATATTTGTGTTATATCCAGTGATACGTTTGTGGTTATAACATTTATTAAAATATCCTGATGATGGGAGAGATGCTACCTAAACGTCGATTTCTGATCGTCTTTTCACCTGGCTTATTTCCCGAATTCTCGAACGTATTCGTCGCTAGGAAAGCTTCAGATCTTATTTTATCTTTGTAAATAGTTACAGTGCAGGAAAGTTTAAACATTTGTACGGTCTCCTTGGCTTTATAGTTTTCACATAATACAGATTCAGGATGTATATATAATCAATAACAGGAAATATATAGAAAAATAGGGTTTTGTAGAAGAGCTGTGAAAATAGCTCAGCCTCGGTATTTTCACCTGAATGTTGGCTCCAGTGGAATGAATGTGAAAGGGATCGTTTCCTGGAGGTTGTCGACAGGGCGTAACGGTTTCAAATGGACGCAGCTGGACCCTCACATATGTGGCAAACAAATTTAACTGCTCTTAAACCAAATATATACCCACTACTTCAATAACATCTTACTCAAAGCGAGCACTTTCCACATATCCTTTGTTCTAATGATAACTACACTTTAGGTAAGCATTCTTCATATTTATTTGTTAGTACAAAATACTTCCTTGACCTTTCTCAGATACCCATTAATATTGCCATAAAGGTGAGAACAACTGACGCCTTCATAATTATACGAACAGCCAGCAACATTCTGTTGACAATGTTTCTCCCTTATAGCCAGTGAAGAGTCACTGAGATATTATAATTATATAATATAATATTATATTATTATAGTATGATGCGTTGGAGTCAACAAAAGTTTATTATTCAAGCTAGTTCTTTTAATATGTCTACATACATATATTTCAGTTCACATTTCGCTGCACTACGATACACAAGGCTAAAGCGATTGTCAGATTTTTTAACCACGGCAACTATCTTCGAAATTCCATGCCCTTCAGATGACAAGGAGGGAAAAAAATGAATAGCGATATTTTAGAAAAGTATACTATTTAAAACTTAAAACCAATAACAAAATCCCTTCACCCAAATAAATGTAATAAATTGGGCAAGCTATACATTTGTTAATCATACAACTATCTTAAACGTACGGTGTTTTAATAAAAAATGTCGCGACAGAAAATAACAAAATACCTAAAGTTTTCTAGTTAATGGTAGTTTGGGATGCGAAGATTTTCTTGAAAACCTGAACTTAAACACCAATTTTATTACAATGAATTTATTTTATAATTAAATTACCAAAAGATAAATTATTAAAGACATTAAGTGGACGGACAAATTTAATGGCTTGGGAGAAAATATTTACGAGAAATCGCGTGATGAATTTTGAAATACCGCTGATTGGTTCTATACATAATTTGTTTTGTTTGCAGTAGATGGCATCACCTAGAGGCAGTAACCACGTGAAACTACACAGTAAAACAGGAGTTGAAGATACAATTACAGGAAATTATTGCGAAACTTGAACTGTGAAGAATGTTTTAAAAAGTGATCATTATATTTGACTGTATTGCTTCACTGTTATTAGCTTTAGTTTGTTGTTTAGCCAACTTTTCGTTTTTAATTTACAGATGGAAATGTTTCTCAAAATATCGTTTGTAAAGTCAATGAACCACAAAACTCGTATATTTGCGGTGAAATTCTATATCGAATTTTTGGGTGGAATATAATACCTACTTCTAACTACTGAATGTAGTAAATAAATATTTTGTTTCTTAACGACGCTGCCAATGAGGATCATATCAGCACTACCGGTTTACCATTATTTCTTCCCGTGTCAGTAGTTCCGGGTTTGAATCCGGAACCAGGACACTAACAACTGAACCATTCATTTATCTACATTGGACTTGGACAATGCCTCACACGATGTCCGCGGTTTGAAGGAATAAAGTCCTCTTAATTCTCAATTAAGTTTATAACTGGTAAACAGTAAGAGATACGCAACAGGTACACAAATGTACAGTTCATTGAATATAATTAATGACAAAGGTGGGTGAGAAATTACTTTGTGATTGACGCAGACACCTGATTGACATCTATAGCAGAGATTGTCAATCAATGCTAATCTGCAGCTTTGTCTTCCTGAGAGGCTTCTCTTCTGGAAGTTATTGGTCCACAAGATACCATACCCTACAATGGCCAAATCAGAAAACTACGTGTCAGTCTGGCCGCGCCGTGGCTCAGTGGTTAGACCGCTTGGCTCTCACCAAGGCGGCCCGGGTTCGATCCCAGGTGACCGCAAAGTGAGATTTGTAGTGGACAACACGGCGCTGGGGCGGGTTTTCTCCGGGACCTCCGGTTTCCCCCGCCATCTCATTCCACCGGTGCTCCATCTTCATTTCATGTATCATCAGCGTCACCACCTGCGGTGCCGTATGTAGTAAAAGCGGGCGTTTAACACTACACATTTCATTTTTACGTGTCAGTCACAAAGTAATTTCTATTTCATTATAATAGCTGTTGAGCATGGTGGCTCTAGAAGCAAGGTCATCAACATTGTTGGCAAAATATATACCTGTTGCATGAAATAATTGTAAATATGTTTATCAATAAAAAGGCAGTATAGATAGAAGAAAGATTTAAATGGTAAAATCCAATTATTAAATATAATTATATTTCAGGTCCGCAATAATAAATATAACAATAGCTAATGGATTTAACGCAGTTCACGAATATACATGCAGTAAAATAGTCAAAACATGTAGGTAGGTTAGGTTATCAGAACTAAATGTACGAAATTCAACTTTCCGCCATGACAACTTGAAGGGAAAGTGGGTAACAAACCACTGTCGCCCAGAAAACAGCTTACGTAATTCTTATTTTCCCCTCACAGGGCTTCATTTGTAACAACTGACTTACGATATGCACACAGCTATGTTATGTTTCCATACTATACAAGTAGGTACAAACTGTTTAGTTTTAGATTATCTGGTCAAAAATTGATTTGAGTACCTGTGTCACAGAATAAATTAAACTATATAAGAATTCATTTCTCCAGAGAATATGAGTGAAATGATGCCAGGTCAATAATGCTACAGCTTTCCCAACATTCCTCTTAGGACAAGGTATGCGCCTGTGGGAAAATGTAGTGTAAACAATTCATCTCAACAGAAATTCGAACTCGGGCCTACGACTTAGTCACGCGCCGCGTGACTTCCTGTTATTAAAGTTCAATTACTTAGTTTTTATTTCTTTATTCTACGCAGGGAGATGAGACATGATCAATTAAGTGCACAAATTTGGACGTGAAAGACATCCCATGCCACTTCCGGTTTGCGTGAGTGTCTGGAGTAGGCGACAGGTCAGCAACTGTATTGTGCTCTTTGTATTCTGTGTTGCTCTGCTGGCGAATGAAGTGCAACTCTGATGTGCTGTACTCACATGACATTCTCTACTCTTGTACGAACTATTCTCTTCTATCTACTTCACGTTAATGGAAACAAAACATTTGCAGAAACTAACTTATTACATATTTGCTTGTGGTACAGTGAGACTTTGGGGTTGTAATACACTTTAGATGATCCTCAACTGTTTTAAGTGCTGGTAGCTGACAACTTTGGTATTCCGTTTCATTTGCATAACCAAGAGATGAAACAATAAAATAAAAAAATAAAACTGAGTGGCTTCCTATTTAAGAAAAAGTATATTACCAATAACAAGAAATACAGTGTGATCCATATAAACCTGAACCATTTCAATAGGCCATAACTTTTGAATCAATAACAGGACACACGTACAACTTTGGGAGAATATAATAGACAATTGTGAGATTACATTACACTATTTACATCTCAGAGAACATGTTGCAAGTGTCCTCCACCAGCATCTATACATGTTTGTACTCGTCTTACCTTATTCTCTGAACTTTTACGGAGAGTATCCTCGCCAATGTTACTTATTTCGGTTCGAATGGATTCCTTGAGAACATCAATTGTCCGTGGTCTATTCTTGTACACTCTATTTTTTACAAGAAAAATCCGGTGAGGTTAGGTCAAATTCTTTCAGTAGTTTCTGAATTGTAAAGAACAAAGTTTAGAAAATGGCATTTTGTGGAAAATGAGCCTTAAAACCTTGGTATCAATGTTTTAACTGATGCATGCCTTTTAAATCACTAATGCAGATGTTTAAATACACTTAAATGTTTGCTGCATCAGTTAAAAATATTTTTAAAACTATTCATTTTTTATTTTAAGCTACATCTACCACCCGTCACAAAAATTCGTGTTCATCATCACCAACATCGTAATGGTACCAACCATCAGGTATCAGTTTTCATAACGTTAATGAGAGAATGGTTTAAGCAAATCATTATCTCGTTCATTTACCTTTCGTATGTGCACGTATCTCAGAAGCTCAAAGACTGGCCGGAAGATATCTTACTTGGTGCAGCATGTGATTAGTACTTGTAAAAGTTGTACTGTAACATAACCTACTCTCTAAAATCGGAGCCTTACTTTTGGAACTTGTTGTAAAAACACTTATGTTGGAGGACTCATTTTGGAGCTACGTATATAACTGAATATTTTAACTGTATCTATATAGCTGCTATTTTTATTGGTCATTGGGCTTAATTAATTCCTCGTTCTTTGATGCAAGCTGATGCATAAAAAATGTAATCTAAAAATATACTCTATATTTTTGCCAGAACGTTCCCACGATCAGCTGCACATTTACAAACTTGCTGAAAGGAATGTACTCCCGGTATCAATTTAAACAACCCGTCTGTAGCAAGCGAGAACCTCGTGGCATGACGTCATGTTAGGAACCCACTGTCATTTGAGCCAGTGCATAGCGTATGGTTCACAACACCTGTTGCATATCAAGTATCAGTCGTGGCGACATAATGATATTATCTGACGATATTAGATCTATATCGTGTGCCAACATCTCTCATTACATGATCAGTGTAAAAATAACTTCTTCTTAAAGGATGCCGCTTTCCAATACGCCAGTGCCATCCTGTAGCAAGCATTTCATTTACAACTCCTTGATGATAAAGAGTGATAAACATAGAAGCACACGGAGTAAGCATGCAACAAACTGCTATTTTTCTTTAAGGGTTATAACTGTAGCAGTACTTTGCGTTAACCATTAGATAGCAGTATAGTCGCGCTGCTTGAACCGTTACCATGGGTTTATCTTTGGTGATAAATACCTCTCCGATAACGCACTGATTACTCTACATGGAGTAAACATCTGTCATTTGTGATTTCTGCAAATTCCATTCGCTGAGGTTCATTGGTGCTTAGCACACGACCGGGAGACCCGTCAGTACCCGTCAGTACTCACTCTTACAAGAATAATCAGTGCGCTATCTGAGAGGTTTCTGTTAGCAAAGATAAATCCTGGTCCGCCTCGGTAGCGTAGATGGTAGCATGTCTACTTCACGTTCAAGAGGTCCCAAGTTCGAATCTCGGTCAGGGTGAGTTTCCTGCATAAGGGGTTTTCCGGGGTTTTCCCTTATCCTTACAGACGAATATCGGGTATCTCTAAGCTCCATGGACCATGGACGCATTTGAGCATCATTTCATTCACCGGCTGATATAACTTAACGCTGGAGGGCGTAAAATTGCCAAAAAAGAAAAAAGATAAATCCATGGTAACCGTTCCAGCAGCACGACTACGACTAATTCCTAGCGTATGCATTTCTTGTAATTACATTATGACTGGATTGTAGCAGTGGACCACGATCGCAGGCTGTATGCATTTGCAGTTGTGGCAGAAATGTATAGATGCATAGTTTCTTTTCATATAAACCACAATTTGCGTAGTTATAAAATAATTTCATATGATTTCATGCAAAAGAAGATTATAAGAATCATTACTAACACCCACAGCAGACGCTCCTGTAAAGATCTTTTTACAAGATTGAAGATATTAACGCTTCCTTGCATGTATATATTCTCGATCCTAATATTCTTTGTATGCAATCGTGCCTTACTTGCAACAAATAATGTAATTCACAAAATAAACACTAGACAAAAGTGTAATATCCATTATCCATTATCCCTTTCTTACTTCCAGAAAGGTGTGCATTATGAATCTATCAAAATATTTGGCGCACTTCCTAATGTTCTTAAAGAAAAAGTTGATAATTTCGGTGCTTTTAAAAACGCTGTTAGAGAGTACCTTTGCTCAAAATCTTTTTATTCTGTACAAGTTTATCTGAATGACAAATTATCCTGATAATGCTTCTGTAGCTCTATAAGTAGTATTTAACTGTTCCAATGACAAATCATTTCTAATAAATATTTGATGCAAGTTGAAAGTTTATTTTTAATGTATATGTATTTACGAAATAACAAGAATGGTATCCATTGCAAAAAGGTTGAGACGTACTGGCATAAGCCAAGTGAAAGCTGGTTTAAAAAGTGTTTGACCTTGTATCATATATATTTATCCCTGCTTTGTTTTCCATATTGTTGTTCATATTGCCTGTATACTATAATATGTGTCTTATGTTAACTTTTGTACATATATATGCTATTAAACTTTATACCTCTGGACATGTTCAATGTTCACAGCCTTTTCTGGCTACAAGTGAACCTACTGAACGCAAATCAATCTATCATATTATAATCATAATATCTGCATAAGATAGCTCCACATGAAACCAGTTTTGAAGCCTTTGACAATCTGTAGAATTCATTGTCATAATCAATTAAAATAGATGACAGACGAGCTAAAAGGAATACTAAATACTAAAGGAATACTAAACGTGAAAAATGCGACTTCATTAAACTCATTAACACAGAGCACATTCAAAGCTGAAAGCTACCAATATTTTTCTGGTTTTAGTTTTATTGTACATATATAAAACAGGTCATTGGTACCTTGGATTCGTACACAGTTTTTTTTTTTAACGAAAGTACCCACTATTTATGCCCATGTTGCAATAAACACTACTACACAGTAAAAAGCAGACGCATACATACCGAAATTCCGAGCCTCGAAGTAAAAACCGTAAGCAAGAGCGCGTGCCCAAGACAGAAAATGTGATTATCCCAACAATTTATCTTCAATATAAATGTTTAGCGAGCAAATAGCTCGTAAATTCCTGCGGAGGATGCGCAACTGTTGAAACAAGGTCCTAATGAAATGACCACGCCATTAAACAGAGCTCCGAGCCCATAACTTTGGCGCCCCGACGGTCTGGACACTTGATACGCTTTTGTTTATCGAACGGCGCTCCACGCTTACTTTCCGAAGAATTCAACTGTTTCCGTAAACGATCCGTTTGAGTGTATACTATCCACCCATCTAAAGTTACAGCCGCTGATGCAATTTAGGAATTGCTGACAGTTGGGATTCTCTTTAAATATCGCTTGTTTTTATTTGTAGGCTTTATTAAACGAAGCCTATATTTTTGTGTTGCATTATATTTTAAATCACTTCAAATCATTATAAAAGATATAGCTAAATTTGTTTTATTTGTATGGCCTCTTTTAACCTCAATAGGCTTTGACTTCGTAAACAACTGTTGGTGTTCAAATGTAGTTTTTTAAGATGTCTGTATAAGTCTGTATTACGAACTCTCACTTCATGCAACCTCTGCGTACGATAGGAAACTGAAACAAGGTTCTCTGGATTGAGAAACCAGGATGCTGAACGCTCGACCAGATAAACAGGTTACTAAAGGATTATGTATAATAATATTTAAGATCGGTGTAAAACAAAAGCATCATTATGTTACTTTATCGGTCAGAAATTACGAATAACAATGATGTCAATTTAAGTGTTTTTGCACTATTCATTATTTATTTAAACTACAAGATTCAAAATGTTTATGAAGGAATCCCCTTGACTTTGCCATGTTCTGCATGCAGACCTTAAGAATTGTAAAAACTTATTAGATAATGAGCAATCAAAGACCTAAATCACAGAAAATTTATCGACAATTGTTTCATGCCTCTTCTGTATTCAAATTTAAAATAGATTACTACTGGTGGTATAAAAATTAAACTGGTAAGGGTTGTTTCCGTTATTAAAGAAATGTGTAATGAAAAGTTTCTGCAAATATCTCTGGAAACGGTAATGTAATAATAGGTGGGGAGAAAAAAACATGTTAATGCAGCATTTCATTAAAAAAAATTATGCTGCTTTGCTGTTTATCGATGCTTAAATTGAAGGACGAAATATTGATGTTCTTTTTGTAGATTTAAAGAAACTTGGATTTTCACTGAGAACTGTATATCGAATGCAGAACACGTTTATCATAGGTTAGGATTAGAGTGAGTTCTGACAAGCATACATCTGCTCTTGAAATACAGAGGCCAACAGAAGTATTCTTTATTTTTTTTTAATTTACGTCCTCCAACGTTGTCATATCGGACGATGAATGGAATGGATGAAATGATGCTCAAATGAGTCCGGGGTCCATGGAGCGCAGAATTACCTGACATTCGTCTTTACAAGATAAGGGGTTGCACGTACTATAAATACTGTAATATTTATTTGGCAGCGTTGAATTTCCAAACATGTAAACCTTAACCTTTTGTGTCTCGGAAACAATATTTAAAATATCAATTTTCATGTATTTATTCCAGCAGAAAAGACGAGTCGTCCAGGTTTTCCTGGGCGGAGTGTTTGTTTCCCAGCACCTAGCCGCTTTGTATGGCTTTATCTGAGTAGTATAAAGAAAGTCGTGTGTCTCAGGCGATTGTCTTGGGCAGTGTTATATCTAGCCTTAATGGGCGCTATGGCCTCGTGAGAGGTGTGCGCCCAGTGCTGGCTGCGCTCTACACAATCTGTACTGTATTTATTCTATTGTCCCTCTTATTAGAGGACATAAGTATTCGAACGTACTCAATCGAACAGAGAGAAAGGTGATTGGACGTACCCTACAGGCCCCTACCACATAGCAGTTGTGTTTATGCCTTGAGACAGTGTGCTCGAAGTTATTCAGTCGATTGTGAACTCACAGGTAATGTGGAACGTAAAGGTGGCAGAGAGGAATATCGTGATAAATACGTACAAACAAAACAAATCTCTCTCTGAAATTGCCAAAACCATTAACAGAAGCAAAACTAGTGTTCCGCATAATTCAATGCCGCAAACAGACAAATACTGTTGTAAATAAACCTAGAACTGGCGCTCCTTCTAAGCTCACCACCAGAGACAGGAGGCAAATAATAAAAATGGTGAAGCAGAATCCGAGAGTCACTACATCTGAGATTAGAGGATGCCTTGAGCAATGTTCTGGCACTGTGGTTCACACCAGAACAGTTGAGCGGGATTTAAATAGTACTGGGTATTCGGCAGATCCAAACCCAGCTCCGGGCCATTGGCGAATGGCAATTAACCCGGAGAAGAGCTCTGCGATTCTCCTGGCGAAAACCAGAGCCAATCGGTTGCAGCAGAACTTCGTTTTACGGCGTCGTGGAATCCCATGGGTTCAAGCGGCGAAGTATCTCGGAGTGACGCTGGACCGCAAATTAACTTACGCTCCGCACGTCAAATGCAAGGTCCAGCTTGGGTACGTCGCGCTCAGGAACCTATATCCAATATTCCGTTCAACCATGCCACTCCGTCTCAAACTCCAGATGTATCGGGCGATCATCCCGCCCATGATCTTGTACGGCTGTGAGATCTGGGGAACAGTGGCGAATACCACCTTCGTCAGACTCCAGACGCTGCAGAACAGGGCGCTACGGGTCATCTACGATACTGACTGGAGATTTCCTGCCCATATCCTTCATGAACATTCGAACATCCCGTACATTGTCGACGTCATTCGAGAGAGGGCTCGTTCAATGTACGACAAAATTCAAACCCATGGCAACCCTTTGGTAAACTCACTGGGCAGGTATGACCAGAGGGAGCAAAGACGCTTGCCATCTTACAAACTCCCTAGAGACGTCTTGGGGCCCCTTGGTTAACCCAAGGGAAACCCCAAACGTATTCAAACTCACATAACGCCTGATGGCTCAAGCGTCAGACCACCCGTACTCAAAACGGGGCAAAAGCTCTAAAACAGATCCTCCCCCAACGGGAGAAAGTAACAAACCCGCCTAGCTGTTGCCTTCAGGGAACACTCAAGGGCAACCAGTTAACACCAAATCTCAAACAAACAAAAACCTACCGCCAGCAGAACAAAATGCAACCAAACTTGACTCACTTCGCAGGTTAAGCCGCAAAGCGGCTAGGTACTACGGCAAAAGACACCCGGACGGGGAAAAAGAAAAATTGCCCCGCCCGACCAGGACTACCTCTGGACCCGCGTTCCTAGGAAGAAACCATATCTTAATAAGGTGAATAAGAAAAAGCGTATAGAATATCCTAAACAGTATGTGGTGAAGCCAACAGAATTCTGAGATAAAGTTCTGTGGTCGAATGAGAGAAAATTCTGCTTATATGAGAGTGATGGACGTCTTTAAGTGAGAAGATTGCCAAATACAGAATGGGAACCTAAGAACATGGTAGCTGCAGTGAAACATGGTGACAGTAGTGTGATGGTATGGGGCTGTAGAGCTTCATCTGGCTTTGGGGAACTGGTGTTCTTAGATGGGATCATGGACAAATTTGAATACAAGAGGATTTTTTAAAACAATCTTATAATGAGTGCAGAGAAGCAGGGATTAGGGCATGATTATTACTTCCAGCAGGACAATGATCCGAAGCATACTGCTGAAATTGTAAGGCTTTGGATCATGTACAACGCTTCTCACACTTTGAAGACACCGCCCCAATCTCCAGATTCAAGTCCTATAGAGAACATGTGGAAGGAACTCGAGGAGCGGGTAAGGAAGCAAGGAACATCTGAAAGAACTTCTTCAAACAGAGTGGAGAAATATGGACTCTGCAGTCACTAAAAGCACATACAGACAATGCCCAAACGATTATCAACAGTAATTCAAAGAAAGGCGATGATAACTAAATACTAGCTGTTCTGTGTTCCAATACTTATGTCCAGATGTAAAGTAACCGTTTTATTTCTCCTTGTAGTGCAAATTAGTTTGAGTTGATATTTATGAGTTTATATGTTTAATGGAAGACTCAAGTTTATTTTGTACAAGTTGTATCTACGTATGCTTACTCTGCATAGCTTTAAACTAATATAAGTAATAAATAGGTTTACGTTCTAATACTTATGTCAGCCTCTGTATATCTTGATATAAGGTTTACCCTGTAAGCTTTCACGGCAAACGTTACTTTTGAGGTTAGGTTTGTTCGATAAAGTGAGCCTTCGTTTGTAAACAATTATATTTCATTATAATAAGTTTTTGTACTATATATTAAATTTTATTGCTGTAATATTTCTGGTGCATTGAAGCTTTATGTAAAACTTTCGTTAGTAGGTAAATATATTCATTTGTGGCGTTACAGCGAGGTGAATCACTCCGCCAATATGTCATCAATATCTGTTCCCTTGTTTTCTTAATGAGATTTGCGGGTTTTCCTGAGGCTTCCAAGTCTCGTGGTATATAGAAAGGTCAAATGAGTGCAAGCGTTTTTAAAAGGTTTCCACATGCACGAGTAGACTAGCTGTTTTATTTTGCAGCTTACTTAATATCGTTTTAACTTCGTAGTTAGATCGCGACAAACTTCCTTGATTTACCTGAATCGCATTTGCAGGAGAAATGGCTTTAGCTGTAAAATAACCTTACATCGGTATCTATGTTTACTTTCCTGAAATTTATCTATAGCAATCAGAGAAGGTACAGACTCCACAAACAAATTTGAGGGCTGAAATTTCACTGAAGATAACACATTTTGAGATCACCTGGGTATGCGGACAGCTTAATTCAAAAGCAGAAACCGGGAACAGCACAGTATAGGTTTAGTATTTTCAAGAAAATCTCCCTAAGGTAGACTATGTATGACAACTTGTCGTTTCCTTTGTCATATCTATGAAATATTTCTGTTTTTGGTTGAAATTTAACGCACACTCGAAGTATCCTATGTCCTTTTGTTTATATTATGCAAAGAGTATTGCAATATCAAGTGCAGCACAATATAGCGAGTTTCCTTTTAAACATTTGAACGTCGTTCAAAGAACTGGATAGTTCTATGTGTTGTGATCCTTCTGGTCCAGGGATAACATGCCCGAGCTTCAAACCCAGCGCAGGGCGATGCATTTTTTGGGGCATAAAAATTCTGCCCACATCAGTTAGTGTCCATATATAAATACAACAAAAACGCAAATTCATCAAAATATCCCCCAACGTGGGAATTTAAACGTTCTTCTCCACTAGCCGTGTCTAGGCTAAGATTTAAATACAGTCAGACTGCAAAATTCAATTACATGGCCGGGATTTGAACCATGGATCTCCCGGTCTCCGTCTGGTCGCTCTTAACCACTGAGCTACCATGGCCATCATGCCAGCATAACATTAAATTCTCCAACTGACTCATATGTTTCCCGCTAGACCACTAGGAGCTCTTACATACAATGAGATACACGCCTTTTGTGGCGATTTACTAACTCTGTAACTACTTAAGTCCCACACTTTATAGTTACCACAGTTAGGTTATTAATGAGAGCACCTTTTGTTTCTCTGTGTAGTACGATTTTATTTATCTCTCGGTTTTCAACTGCAGAATACAGACAACCCCTAGAACATTTAAACTATACGTTTTATGTGTCTTGTACGAGAGCTCTTCCATAAAGAATGATCACAATTGTTTTTGACAATCTACCTTTACTCATCTTCATAATTTTGATGGTCCTTCTCAAAACAGTCTCCCCTGAATGCGATGTACTTGTCCCAGCGTTTCTGCCAGTCTTCAAAGACATGCTGGAAACCATTTTTGAGAGATCCTTCAAAATCGCCTCCGCAGCCTTCACCACTGCTTCTGATGATGGATAATGTCTCCCACGAAGACATTTCTTCAAGTTAGGGGATAAAAGAAAGTCACATGGGGTAAATCCGGACTATAGGGAGGGTGAGGGATGTACTTCACGTTGATTTCTGCAAGATATTCAGCAACAACATTGGCAATATGCGGCCGCACATTATCGTGGTGCAGCATCCAGCCTGCTTCACGGAAATGTGGTCTTTTGCGCCTTATAGGGACTTGCAAAGTTTCAGGACATCCCTGTGGTATTGTCCAGTTACTGATGTGTGTGCATGTACAACATGCTGATAAACCACTCCATGAATATCAAAGAATGAGATGACCATAACTTTCCCAGCAGAAGCAACCACTTTTGCTTTTTGGGGGGTTGGTGATGAAGGAGATTTCCACACTGAGCTTTGCTGTTTGCTCTCAGGATCAAAATATTGTAGCCAAGTTTCATCAACAGTGATTACGTTTGAAAGAAACTCCGGATCTTCCTCTAACATCAACTTTAACTACGTGTTACCTCCATTGTAGTGGTAAGCGATACTGAACATGTCTGAACTTGCCTGGTTCTCACAGACGGGAACCAGGAGTACCAACAATGAAACTACTACGGCGTGTTTGTTTCACATTAAGCTAACAGAATATAATAATGTTGAATTTTAGTGCGAAAAATTATGACCGTAAAAAAAATATGATCATTTTTTATTGAACAGCTCTCGTATTTTAAAAAGTACTGTATTTTGATTAAAATCATTAAAGGCTTTTTAAGAAAATAAAAAATAAATAATTTCATTGATGTGTACAAAGCATTTTTGATAGATTTTTAAAATCTATGAAGCATCTTCGAGATGTTTGATAATAAATATAAGCTTATAAAAATAAGCACTAAATCTGCTAGCTTCCAGTGAATCTGAAATTTAAATGGGACAGCCATTATTAGTATCGTTTCGCTCGCCTGCTTTGGTATTATTTAACTTACCTTTCGTTTTTCAGATATGTTCACAGAGACTGATGTATAACACTATTTTCTTGGATTCAGAATTTCAAATCGCGCATTTCCGGTGAAACTCGGCCTCAAACTGTTGTGTGGAATGCAGTGCTAGCGGCATCTGCATCTGTCGCAGAAAATCTTTGTTACTTGCGCCTCGGAAACAAACCGATACGGTTAATTTTTCGGAATGCAGCGGTGCAGGGGCGCAACAGATGACTCAGACCTTTCCCTACATACGTCACTGTCGCCTACATACTCGACTGACATGTCAGTCAGAGTAAACGCGTTCTAAGTAGCATATGCGATGCTTACAACAGCCCAGTTGTTAAGCAAAAGACATTTATGTAAATATAATCGTCTTTTGTGCGATCTCATATAGCTTCCTATTTGAATTACAACTTTTGATTTTCAATTGTTCTATTACATGTAGCGAACGTTCAAATGACGGACATCTACATCTAAGAAGTTCTCGCTCGCAGGTACTGGTAGGCTTGTGTTAGCCTGAAGATTGTTGCTGTGTGCCCACCCAGGATAGGGTTTAACCACAGATAGGATTTTCTTTTCGGGATGGGTTAGGATGACTGTTTTTCTTTGAGGATGGTGGATTGCATATGAGGCAGTCTATTGACTCCTCTAAAAGGATAGAATGCTATCACTAGCACCCTGGCGTAGAAAGAATTATTTTATTTTAGTTTGAAATGAATTTTGACTGAATTTTTGTTTAATTTTGAGACCAACAACTCTTGGTAGATTATGGGAGCTCAGCTTTTGCTGCTGCTGGAAATGCTCCGTGGTTACCTCGGATGCCCGCAAGCCATGCGGGGGACCCGGAATAGTCGGCGAGGACGTCTTGTGGGATCATTATCACCAACAGACCGAACCAGGGCACTTCTGTGCAAAGGTAACTGTGCGTATAATTTTGTAGCCCGGCGTCTAATTTCATCTTCCACGTATGGAAGACCCGAGGCTTCATGGAGGAACCTTACTGGGAAGAATCGGCCTACTGAGTAGATGGACCTAAGTCCTCTATTCTGGGCGCGTTGAAGATATGCCAGCCAGGAATCTGCGGCCATGCCCCAGACCTCGCAGGCATATAGCATCAACGGGACTATAAGAGCTCGAAAAAGGTATAGCTTTACGCGGACTGGCATCGATCGGGAACCCAGCATAGGATACAGGGATGCAATAGCTCCCTGAACCCTCGCCGAGAGTTCCCTGATGTGTCGACGGAAAGTCAGAACCTTTTTTAGCTCTACTCCCAGGTATTTGATAGAGGGTACCCATTCTATCCTTCGGCCTCTAAAATGGAAATCAGGGCAGTCTGCGGGGGTGTGGCGCTTGGTGAATACAATAGCGTGGCTTTTGTCCGGGTTAACGGACATCCGCCAACGCCTGCACCACTCTTGTGTGAGACGGAGGTGTCTTTGAATTGGGTTGAAGGCTCTGCGAATATGTCTGTCTTTGCAGAAGAGCAGCACGTCGTCAGCATATTGTGCCATTTCGACGCGCGGCTCGGTTGGGAAGTCTGCCATGTATACACTAAATAATGTGGGAGATAATACAGAGCCTTCTGGGACTCCGCCTCTCACGGGTCTGAGAGTAGATTTTGCCCCGCAACTGTGACTTTAAAAGTGCGATGTTTTAGAAAGCTGTGTAAGATGTTGATTAATTGGTTTGGTAGGCCCAGGTGGATAAGCTTGTGAAGGAGTCCGGTGTGCCAGGTTGTAGAGAAAGCCTTCTCGATGTCCAAAGACACTGCTGCCGTGAACGCCTGTTCCTGGAAACCCAGGGCAGCCGTCTCCACGACTCGCAGCAGCTGTTGGACTGTCGAGTGCCCCGGACGAAATCCAAATTGATAAGCAGGTATGGCTTGAATGTCACCTAATACTGGGGACAAACGGGTGAGAATTATCCTCTCGAAGACTTTCGAGAGCGTGGATTGCAGACTAATGGAATGGTAATTGGAAGGGTGCACCGGGTCCTTTCTTGGCTTCAATATGCAGATCACTCTGGCCTCCCTCCACTCGCGTGGAAAGTGACCGAGAGTTAGGCACATATTGAAGACCTTTGTCAAGAACTGCACGGCGTTGAAAGGAAGATGACGGAGCATGAGTGGGGTAAGCCCATCAGGTCCCGCCGCCTTTTTAGGTTTGAGACGCTGCAGAGCGCCTTGGACTTCACTAGGACGGACTATGGGTAGTCGGTCCGCATCCTCCGGGGGTCGGCGAAAATATCGACGTACCTCCCAAAGAAGTTCTAAGCATTGGAGTTTGCCTTTATTATGTGTTTCAAATTGGAAGAGTTCTCACCTGTAGCGAATCAAATGCGTTAGAGCCTTCAGCGTTGCACCTCGTTATCCCCACTCTTTTTATATTTCCCTCTCTCTCGCACACTTGCGAGTGTTCGTGGCGCTAGACGTAAGGGAACGCAAATTGAATTTTCCTGTTTTATAATAATGCGGTTGTTGAAATCATAATTGCAACATGAATATTCGTATATTACGCAAAAGTTTTAAATGTTTAGTTGTTTTTTTTTTTTAATTTACGTCCGCCCCAACGTTAAGTTATATCGGACGGTGAATGAATTGGGTGAAATGATGGTCAAATGGGTCCAGGGTCCATGGAGCTTAGAGTTACCCGACATTCGTAAATATTTAGTTTAAAGTTAGTTTATAAATTACTTATTTTTCCAATGCAACGAAAATACCAGCGGTACATTCATATACGTTACGTTAAGTATGTATGTTACGTTAAGAGATAATTCGTCATTGTCATTAAATTCAGCGTCTGCAAATTTATATGATAGGTTACAAAATCTCGTTACGTGCTATTTCTTTCCAAAAGTTGTCTTCTTGTAGTTAATCTGTAGTTTTTTATGGTGTTTATGTTATCTTGTCCTTTCCTGTGAATAATCATGACCTGATTTGTTTGGTCAGTTCTTAATCTGGAGAGTGATACTTGTTAATGTTAATTGACAACTTCATGGGACTTGAAAATATGTGCTGCTGATTCATCAGCTTTTTCATTGCTCTATTCTTTGATGAGAAAGTATCCATATCTCTTTCCTTCAAGAATAATTTTATTGTACTGTGATAAAGACTACAAAGTTTACCTCAAAACTATTTTATTTTCGTTAAATTGTTAGCTCAGTTGTAATGCAACCTTTGTACTTACAGGTTCGTCCCTAACAAGGAGCTACTCTGTCGGCTTTGCATCGGCTTTTATACAGGGTGTTTCGAAACGACACCAAACGAATATATACAAGTTGTTGGTCAGCTTCTTTGTGACACACCGTCTACAGAGCCACGCAATAAAAAACGCTCCAGAATGAGTGGGGGTTTGGCAGTTGTAGGAATACCGGAGCGTGCCTCACGCTATCGCAGGTAGGTGACACAGCATGCCGCCTGTTGTAGCTGTTTGTAATCATACCGACATTCTCCGCAGTAGCTTGCTACTATTAAAATTTCTTTGGATTATGAAACCGCAATAAAGAAGCTATTGTTTAGTTATTTATTTATGGGTGTTTTACCTACTCAAACATTCCATTATAACAGTTGATGATGACAAATAAGCTGGTGGGCATATGCTACTTAAACCTTTTAGAGGGAAGTTAATATTAGTGAGGTTGAGGATGGAGGCAGAACAGAGAACAATATCAAAGAATTGTAGATAATTTTAACCAAAACTAAATGCCTTATACAATAAGACAAGCATTTTATTTCATGTGTTTGATAATACTAAATAAAGCATTTGTGACTTGCAAGGAAGCTGTTGATTTTACAGTAACTGGTTGAAAGTATTGTACAATAATAATCTTGTAACTGTCCGAGTCATTAGTCAACTTTTTCACAAGTAACTGCCCTTTGCCACATTACCTGAAAGGTAGGCTAGGGTCACTGATAAAGAGCAAGAAGTAATGTTTTTGTTTTTGTGGCCAGTGCATCCCAATAACAACTTTTGAGGTTCGCACACCAGTGGTTCCTGCGATGCCTAATCACAAAATAATGTAATATTTAATACTGCATAAAATTATACCTAAGAGAACTTCGAAGCTGCGACACCGAAATTCGGACTAGTTATGTTATAAACTACGAAAAGGCTACATTCGTTCGGTGTCGTTTCGAAACAACCTGTATATCCCCGGGCGCGGTAGATATTTCTGGAATTGAAAGTCTACGACTTGCATTCACGAAAGGTATTTTTGAGTAGTAAAAATTCGACTCGCATAATGACGTAAGCTGTACTTAAACACGATCACCGATGTGACCTTATATACGAGGGCTGTTCAATAAAGAATAATCTTTTTTTTTTTTTTTGACAACGTACCTTTACTCATCTTCATAATTTTGATGGTGGTTCTCAAAATAGACTCCCCTGAATGCGATGTACTTGTCCCAGCGTTTCTGTCAGTCTTCAAAGACATGCTGGAAACCACTTTTTGAGAGATCCTTCAAAATCGCTTCCGCAGCCTTCACCAGTGCTTCTGATGATGGATAATGTCTCCCACGAAGGCGTTTCTTCAAGTTAGGGAATAGAAAAAAGTCACATGGGGCTAAATCCGGACTGTAGGGAGGGTGAGGGATGCACTTCACGTTGATTTTTGCAAGATATTCAGCAAAAACATTGGCAATATGCTCCGTGCATTATCGTGGTACAGCATCCAGCCTGCTTCAGGGAAATGTGGTCTTTTGCGCCTAATATGGACTTGCGATGTTTTCAGGACATCCCTGTAGCATTGTCTAGTTACTGATGTGTGTGCAGGTACAACATGCTGATAAACCATTCCATGAATATCAAAGAATGAGATGACCATAAGTTTCCCAGCAGATGCAACCAGTTTTGCTTTTTTGGGGGTTGGTGTTGAAGGAGATTTCCACACTCAGCTTTGCTGTTTGCTCTCAGGATCAAAATGATGTAGCCAAGTTTCATCAGAAAGGATTACGTTTGAAACAAACTCCGGATCTTCCTCTAACATCAACTTTAACTGCATGTTACCTCCATTACAGCGGTAGGCGATACTGAACATATCTGAACTTGCCTGGTTCTCACAGGCGGGAACCAGGAGCACCAACAATGAAACTACTACGGCGTGTTTGCTTTACATTAAGCCAACAGAATTTAATAAGATTGAATTTTAGTGTGAAAAATTATGACCGTAAAAAATTATGATCATTCTTTATTGAACTGCTCTCGTATATGTTTTGAACTTCTTGGTCAATTATTTTATGGAATGTTCTTGAAGACAGATCATGGCACCGCTGGAATATGAATAAGTTATATAATTTCATTTTTAAAAGTTTAGTTGTTACCTAGTTACTTTGAGAAGTGGTTTGTGCGCTTTCAGTAACTTTGTGATAAGTTCTGTAGTGCAGTAACATCAAGCAGTTTTAGACTTGAAGGTCTGGCGGACTTTGAAATTACGAATCTTCATAATCATAATCCTTTATTCACCATTACGCTTACAAGAAGCTATTTATGGTCTTGCTCAATCGGTTGTGAGGTGTATCTAAATTATGTTTGCATCGAGTGTCATAACTGTGTACTGAGGAACGATTTATAAATAAGTTTTGATTTTCTTTAACGTGTATGATATTGGTGTATATATATACATTGACAGTAAAGTCATTATCTTAAGGTCTATAAAGCTAGGCTTACATGTATCCTGTTGTCCTAATCCTAGAATTAGTCTGAGAGATTTCTTTTGCCATAAGAATGCATTTTTCGAGGTAGCACAATTACCCCAAAGCCTAACTCCATACAGTATATGTGGATGAAAGAAGGCTTCGTTCGAATCAGGGTTATAATGACATAGCTGGGGACCCACTTTAATCTTCGATTTGATACAACCCAAAGTAATTTTACTGGATTTACTATTTCACTGTTTTACTATGAACACACATCCTGGTTTGAATAGGTTTCTGGCTAGTTCTTAAAAATATTACAGGATTGCTTTCATTTTCTGAGAGTGTTAACCCATCATCAAGTTAAGTAGTTACGTTTCTATGCCCCAATTAATTTTCTATACTCACGCCATCTCCTGACCTGGCATTTAATTTACTGAAAACAGTCTTTTGTTCAGTGATGCGAATTTTGATAGTGTTTTGTCTTTGTTTATATTTGTGTTATATCCAGTGATACATTTGTAGTTATAACATTTATTAAAATATCCTGATATGGGAGAGATGTACACTCTAATCGTCTTTACACCTGACTTGTTTCCCGAGAACATCTCGAACATATCCGTCGCCAGGAAAGCTTCACGTCTTATTTTAGTCTTATCCCAGTTTTTCCAACCAAGTTTCTACATTTGATATTAATATATCACTAGTTTTTCTGTTTTATTCACATCTTTGCTTTATTAAAACATTAGTTGATACTGGCAGAGTTCAACATAATATTTACTGCAACATCATGTGTTAATGTCTAACAATAAGTATATAACTTTTACGTTTTTTAAACAAATATGCCTTATTAAATATATGATTACGTCTTTTTAACACCCTCTATGCACTCTGTCGTTTTTATTCAAACTTATTACTTATTAAAAACCGTGTTACACATTGAAGTATGGAGTAATTTGGGTATTTTCACGTTTTAGTACATCACTGTTTGAATTGATTCAACAGTAAATATGAAACTGCGTTGTTCAGCTGTTTCATGTTATAACTTTACAGACAAACACGATCCCAGAAAGCTGCTGATGTAAAACTTTTATTCAGAAACTTATATTACTAGAGCCTGGATATTTGGACACTTTTAAAAATAGGCAGACGATTTTTTGCATCTAAATATATTGTTTGTCAGATTTATTGTTCAAACTATCCTTATAGATACAAAGCGAATAGCGATGTCAAATGTATAACAACTGAACGTTACATGTACTCTTAAAATTACATACTCTTTGAATGCAGTCGCAAGAAACAACTGAAAGTTTAATAACAAAAGTATCTAACAAATCGAATAATTAATAACAATACATCGGAGATAACATATGTTATTCGAAATACATTGTGTATGTTTTCCCCTAACGCTTAACATTTTATCAGTTACACCAACAAGGTTACACAAAATTCCTTCCGAATGAAAAGAATTCATCAGTTATTCTTAGAAAATACAAGATACACATTTTATTTGCTATGTAAATATATTTAATACAGTACATTTTAATCAAGCCCGTTAGAGCTATTTTTAATGAAACATTTCGAAAAAAGTTTCATAGAAAGGAAAGTTTAGGTTGGGGGATTCTTTTGAAAATGTTATGATGCATCTTCAGAAGATGCTTTAGATTTTAAAATACTCTTTTGGATTCAGGAGACTTCAAAACATGTATCTCCAGTAAAATCTCAGTATCAAAGTTCTGGATGGAATGCAAGAGCTTCTATAGCTACTGTATCCATGGTAAAGATGCAGAAGTCACCACAGAACATCATTATCCTGCAGTATCTACCTGGAACCAGCAAAGTAAAGGCGGGTTCGTCTTTGTGGTGTTTACAAAAACACCTGAAAGGGGATGGGAGAGGATGGTCAATGGTCGACGACGACTTTGTAAGAAAACTGCTCTCTTCATAAGTTCATTGTTATAAGCAGGTACAAGAATGTCTGACGTCAACAACTGAAAACGCGGACAACACCGGACAAGAGATGTGGGTGGTTGGGTACCTGTAATATCCCTACTTTAGTTTAACCTTCTAGTGCTGCTTAGCTTTTTTGCAGAAGGGAAGGTGGATTTACCTGCAACTATTGTTCACCGAGCTATGACGTATTCGTGGGACTGAAAAAAAAAGTTTCTAAAGATTAGTTACCTGAGTGATATACATGTACAATACATAGGGCGATAAGATGGGTAACAGCTCAAAGAAGGGGTTTGAGCACCACTGGCGTAGACATTCCTACGTCTTTGTTATTTTTTTTTTTTTTAATTTCACGTCCTCCAACGTTAAGTCATATCGGTACGTCTTTGTTCAGGTATGGATCTCTATCCCCTAATGGAACATTACATGTAAAGTCTGTTTAGTTAACTCGTGTGCACGTCGGCCGATTCCTTTGACGAACCGTTTTACAACCCCGGCCCTCCTTCTCCCAGACCGTTGTGCAAGGTTGACACCTTTCTCGATACGTCATGGGTATCTTACGAGGTTTCATCTAAATAAATTATCTTGTCCATTACTGCGAAACTTCCTTAGTTTTGACAAGCTACAATTCTACTGGATTCCATAATAACCCTTAACTTATTCAAAATGCGGTATTTAAAACCCAGCTCCTTTAGGAGACCGCGCAAAGTGCAGTGCCCATAAGGAAAATCATAAATTTTTTGCAAATGTGCAACCAATTCGTCTAAGGTGGGCGCTCTCCCTTTTGCACGGCGAATTAAATCGCATGTGAAATTACCTACTTTAGAGAAACGTTTCCTTTTCTTTACTCACTTGATCGGCGTCTTTGTTATTCCTTTCCTCACAATATTTCTTTCTGTATTTCTGTGAATACCCAGAATTTATCATCAGGTTCATTGCACGACACCTTACCAAGATTATGTGTCAGTACTTATTTATATGTGTTCAAAACAAGCGCTTGAATTTGTTTAGAAACAGTTCCCGTAATAACTTTGTTTTTTGAGGCTTCTCCAGTAATATAACTCGGCCCAGTTATTCACACTATTGTCTTCACTTTAATTATTTTCACTTGACTGAGAGTTATCTACTACTTCATTTGCATTTACCACTGCCACGGTCCCCACATCGTGACACACAACGAATTTCTGCACGTAATGAAACAGATCAACTGGAAGTTGGAACTTTGGCAACTGAGACTCCACGTGGAGTAGACATGCGACTGTCATTTCAAGAAAATCAGGGTTGCTATCGGTCCTCAATGACAGTGTTCTATTTATGAAGCGTGGAGACAGATTTATGACGGTCATTAGAGGGCGGTAGGGTCAGGTTCCTTTGAGTACGAACTGCACACCCGTTGACTAGACAGACTTTATACTATGTAAATCAAGAAATCAAAGTAGAGTAAGACAAACCACGTGACCACAGCGTTCCTTCACGGTTTCTATGAAGCTTTCGTCTCTAAATAGTTTTTTTTTTAATTTACGTCATCCAACGTTAACTCACGTCGGACGGTGAATGAATTGGGTAAAATAATGCTCAAATGAGTCCAGGGTCCATGGAGTTTAGAGTTGCCTGACATTCGTCTTGAAGAACAAGGGAAAACCCCGTAAAAACCTTATCCAGGTAACTCACCCTGACCGAGATTCGAACTCGGGACCTCTTGAATCGTCTCTAAATAGTCCTTCGAGAAAATAGTAATACTAAAGTTTAAAATCTCGCCTCATTTGTTACAAAGTACAAACAATTGAGTACTTAGTATAAAACTATACACTAACACGACGTAACTGGGAGAGACGACAACAAACAAAACAGTATCGGAACGAGCGAGTGTTGTACGAAGTGGTGAACGTGTTTAACAAGTCCAGAACTTGCACCTGCCTACCGTGCTAGGGGTCCCGGGTTCGATTCCCGGCGGTGGGGGTGGGGATTTTTCACAGACCAAGATAATTCCCCATCTTCCCCAGAGTCTGGAAGTATGAATGAGAGTGTGAATGTGTGCGTGATGTAATGATAAAAAACCCAAAGATAACGAGTTAACACCTTCAGTATGTTCCAAAGGAAAACGGCCGCCGATATGACAAGAAAAAAAAAAGGTCCAGAACTTGGTCCAGAGTTTACCGGTGTGTCCGTGTGTCCACAACTACCGGCAACACACCAATTTACAGCTCAGATTAGAGAGATGTAGATGACGTAAGTAGTAGAAATCCCCCTTCCTATTCCAGACTGGCCTTTATATCACATACTTTTCGGAATTTGTTTATTCTCTCTAAATTGGTTCTAACAATTTTCTTTAAAATACTATATGCTTAAGACATTTTCATGACGAATGAAATGTATTTCTTGAAATTTCTGGTTATGTCTTCAGAAGTCGCCATCATTTTGGACTTTTCCATAACTGATAAACCGTTACAGATAGACGAAATCTTGCTCCACAAAAATGTATATAACATTAAAACACACAACTTATGTCAAATACAGTTTTTGAGGGAGTGAACCATTTCAAAGATATATTCCTTGTCATTTGATTTTACAAATGGGAAGTCGTTATTCATTTTTTGTCCATGCAAAGAGAACGGAATTTCCAAGGCATCACAGAGCGAGAGACGAGCTGTTTGAAACATTTAACTATCACTTAAACACTACTGCATTCCTTATGCGGCTTCAATCTCCACCACGGAGTCGATAAACTGGTATTCATTGTGCACTGGATATAACACGAATATAAATAATGACAAAACACTATCAATACTCGCATCACTGAACAAAACACTGTTTTCAGTAAGACTATTAGTTCGTGCAAGAGTAGAGAATGTTACCTTAGATTCTTTATCACCTAACCTCAAACAGGAATGATTTATGCAGCTGCATTTACCATTTATGGACTTGAGGGCCCACGATAATCATTTATAGATGATCACAGCAGTCATTTCGGTACCTAGTGTTAGTTAAACAGAGATTGGCCATATGTTCAACACATGAAACAAACCTCTCATTCATCACTAGACATCAACGACGTGTTTTTTTTTTTACAGTTTCCGCTGGTGGCACAATTTACACGTCGCTATCAAAGCAAGAGCTTTGTAAACCCTGGCAAGACGTGACTCAGCAGCCGAAGTATATTGTTTCGTGCTGTCAACCGCACGGCTTCCACAAAACGTGCGTGTTCTTAGGGTTTAACGCATAATACCACTAGGACCCGGAGTTCAATGACTTTACGTCGTTCTGGTTAAGGTACGGCGATATATGTGATTCATTACATTTAAACTGAAATTAAACCAGTTTTAAAGATCATTTTTCTGAGTTTGTAGACTTTTTACAGGTTATACGTGATTTTTAAGAAGAAATCCAGGTTTTTATCATTTTCGGGAGTTTGGTTGCATTATTCTTATTAGTAGAATCGAATATCCGAACCTCAAAAACTACAAATTCTCGGAAATCTATTAGAATGTTGCTCCCCTATTCAGATTCTGTTAAACATCTGGACTCGTCAACCACAAACTAATACATTCAACTGAACGGTGCATGTCTATTGAAAAGCAGACTTTCTTCTAAAGGAATGTGGGGTAACTCTACTTGCTACTTCTGAGGGTGACACCATGTTACAATGCGATTAATGTGATATTTGTATTTCGTCGTAACGAAAGTAAACATAAGATTCCCAGGAAATTAGTAAACCCGCAATATATATTCCCTTAAGCACGTCACAGTAACTTCTAGTTATACACAAAGAAGCTTTTCTACCCGATTAGTTGACAATATATACTCGCTCAAATTCGAAAACTTAAAAAAGCTGTTTGTAAACATACTGTAATTTTGTATTCCGTGATAAAATATAAATGAAATGCGTCAGATTAACAAATGAAGGTAATTTTTAAGTCATTCCTTGTTCTTTTAGCTTTTAATAAACTGTGACATCATAAAGTCAATATTTTAAGGTTAGTTTTAATATTATTTATCCAAAACTTGTAAAGTAGTCGTTTAATAATATACATTAACATACTGAAGTTACACTTTAATATTAAGGATGGATAAAATTTCATTTTAACTACTGTATCAATAAAATACAATCACTAGATCTACATTTCAAGTGTAATATTTATTGTAGTTTTAACATTTAGTAATGGAATGTACAGCTACGACTTGTATTCATTCAATAATTAATAAATATTTTCCTATATGTTCACATTCTACTGACAATACATTCGTCAATGTAGCTTTCTGAAATGAAAATCAAATTAACCTAGAAACGACTAGCCAACATCGATTGTCTCATATTAGCAGCCGGCCTTGGTCTAAATAGCTCTATATTCCAGAAAATAACATTACAAATAATTTTATTATAGTTTAATTAAAATGTTTCTTTTTAATGATTAGTGTAAGTGTTAGATAAAACATTGTATGGTACAAGACTTACTTGTACACTCGCGGGAATTAATTAACCTTCCTCTCGTCGATAAAATACATCTCCATTCTCTACTAACAGATGTAAGTATTAATGGACTAAGACTTCAGGAAGTCATTATTTTAAGGTTATTTTTTTAACGTTTTTTAGTTTTCTTGTCATAATCTCTCTCCTTACTTCAATAATTGAAATGTCTTCAATTTTATTAATTTAATAAACAATCAAGCAAGCTTCTCGCTGTCGCAACATAATTAATAAAGCGGAATATTTCAAAAGAAAAGAAAAATGGATCAAACTCAGAAGCAAGAATGGTGTGTTGAAATTTTGGAAAAGAATTTGTCATTCATGAAATTACAGAATTGTTAGTATCAAGGAAAAGCTAGAAATTTGAACAATTCCAAAAATACACTTAAATTTAACCATAAAATGTCAACATTCAAAGGTAATATAATTATGAAAGGTTAAAGTAAAATATTGTATATGAAGTAATAAGCCATTTCAGAGAAATGAAACAAACGAAGTCTATAACAAAGAAAATATAAAATGTGTTTATAAGAAAAATGTATCCTCGATTTATTAAGATAAAGAAGCGGTAAAATAAAAGTTAAGGGAATTGTTAAAGGAATCAAAGGAGATCTTATTGTATATATGCTAGTTAAGTTGACAATAAATACGAATAAAAATATACGAATGTGCAAAATGGAAGACGTTAAAGAGGACTGAATAAATCTCAGCAGGAATATAAAAAATAAACAAATAACAATACAAACACGCATGACATCTTTCGCCGAACAGGAAGATAAAATAGAACTTAACTCTAAATATGGAATGGATTATCACTTTAATTGCTAGGACAGCACTGTTGCAAACGTTTTTATGCCAGTATCACGACCTATGAGCATCAGACATTAAATCGCTTGGTATTAGCTGGTGCAACAGTCTGAACACCTTCATAGTACATCTCTATTCTCTCAAAGTGTATAAACTAATTATGATAGCAATAGTAACTATAATAACAAAAGTTTTCATTACCGTTAAGTCATATCAGACGATTAATGAAATGATGTTCAAATGCGTACAGGGTACATAGAGCTTAGAGTTACCAGACATTCATCTTTCAGGATAAGAGAAAACCTCCAACGTTAAGTCATATCGGACGATGAATGAAATGATGTTCAAATGAGTACAGGATACATAGAGCTTAGAGTTACCAGACATTCATCTTTCAGGATAAGAGAAAACCTCCAACGTTAAGTGATATCGGACGATGAATGAAATGATGTTCAAATGAGTACAGGGTACATAGAGCTTAGAGTTACCAGACATTCATCTTTCAGGATAAGAGAAAATCTCCAACGTTAAGTCATATCGGACGATGAATGACATGATGTTCAAATGAGTACAGGGTACATAGAGCTTAGAGTTACCAGACATTCATCTTTCAGGATAAGAGAAAATCTCCAACATTAAGTCATATCGGACGATGAATGACATGATGTTCAAATGAGTACAGGGTACATAGAGCTTAGAGTTACCAGACATTCATCTTTCAGGATAAGAGAAAATCTCCAACATTAAGTCATATCGGACGATGAATGACATGATGTTCAAATGAGTACAGGGTACATAGAGCTTAGAGTTACCAGACATTCATCTTTCAGGATAAGAGAAAATCTCCAACATTAAGTCATATCGGACGATGAATGAAATGATGTTCAAATGAGTACAGGGTACATAGAGCTTAGAGTTACCAGACATTCATCTTTCAGGATAAGAGAAAATCCCCAACGTTAAGTTATATCGGACGATGAATGACATGATGTTCAAATGAGTACAGGGTACATAGAGCTTAGAGTTACCAGACATTCATCTTTCAGGATAAGAGAAACCCTCCAACGTTAAGTCATCGGACGATGAGTCGGTATAAGGGAGGAGGTCGCTATGTCCAATTATTAGGGTATGATTGATCACTTCTGGTGTGGAATGGGGAACTACCATATAGCTCACTGGTTGATGTAGAGTTTTCTCCATTGACTTCGTTTGATCTGGTTCACAAAGTCGTGATGTGGAATTTTAAGTGGTTGTCTAGTGTCTGTCGGCCAAGTCATTGCCTGGTATTCCACGTGGGAAGGAGTCCAGTCTGCATTCTGTATGTTGGTCTTACATTCCTGACAATAACATGTAACCGGTATTTGTTTTTGTACTCTGCGGGGTGCAACAAACGTTTTATATTATGACAAAAGACGAAAAATGTTCGCCTTAAAACTTCTTTATTTTCACCAACAATTTTCGTTAGCTCAGTGCTAACGTACAAAGAGCCTTTCATTGGTTCAAATGCATAATTTCGACACATCTCTACAGGTGTTCCTCTACGTCTCAAGTAAACTGCCTTCACAGCTCGGCGATGCTTAACACGGAACCGCACTTAGTGATCCGTAAACTGCTTCCTGCCATTTCTCGGCCTGCCGACTCTTTATCACGGAGCTTGGAACATACCATACTCAGCTCCAAGCCCCACCCTGCTCACACTATACTCTGACTCTGGCCAACTCATTACTGTCGGTCTTGCATCGGCTTTCTAAGGGTAGCGGTAGATTTTTCTGGAATTGGAAGGCTATGGAATTAGTCATGAAATATATTTTTGCGTATAGTACAACTCGCTTGCTGACGTCAGCTGTACTTGAACGCATGTTTATTTCTCACGGCGGACTTGCGCGATCGCCGATGTGATCATATTCTGTAGAGAAACAAATATATTCTTTCTACTTCTTTGTATTAGTCGTCACATACAAGGTCAACACACACCCGTAGGTGTGCGATTTGAGTTTTTAATGATGAAGACAATATTAAAATAGGTCAAACCCATACACAAATAAATATTATCACTTTATAATATTGGAATACAAATGGAGTAATAAAAATAAGAAATGCCCAAGGTTACGTGCATAAACGTCACATTTAAATTTGTAATTTAACAATATAATGTAGATTCAGGGAATTAACTGCTAATGGCAAATTCGCCGTGTCTTTCCTGCTTTTCATTAGGGAAGTCTTTCAGAGATTAACCATTAACTCAATTTCTCTAGCATTTAAGGCACTAAGTAATCATAAAAATGCAAAAGCTGGCTGCAAAAAGATTTACATTTCTTTAAAACCTCTTGTTGTTAATGAATTAATGATTTTTTTTAATTTACATCCTTTAACTTGTTAAGTCATATCGGACGATGAATGGAATTGCTGAAATGATGCTCAAATGGGCCCAGGGTCCATGGAGCTTAGAGCTACCCGACATTCGTATTTTAGGATAAGGGAAAACCCCGGAAAAAATTATCCAGGTAACTCACCGTGACCGAGATTCGAACTCGGGACCTCTTGAACGTGAGGCAGACATGCTACCATTGACGCTACCGAGGCGGGCGATTTCAATTTTTATCACTTTTTAAAAATGCTGTCACCGTTCAGTTGTTTCTTGTGAAGTCACACACAGTATCCCTCTTGTACCTACAACAAAATATAACGAGACAGTTTCTGGAAGCGTTTATTGTCGTTTGCAAAAGTAAGAGAGAAAACTTTTTACCATAAATATGTCATAACTGCACATTTTCCACGATATTTATAATATAATTCCGAACACTCCAAGGAGTAAAGAAGGGCGAGAATTCACTATAAAAAGCTACAAATTCATACACATATAAATGAGATGAATTAAACTACCATTGGAGATTTAAACATGCATCATGTAACTAGGATGATTAACATATAAATATAAATCACTTAAGCATAGAAAATAAAAAAGGGATCGCATTCCACAAGAATAAGTCAGGCGTGTCTGTGTACACCACAACTCAAAAATAAAATCTTGGTTTCAGTATCTTCCAAAGATCCAAATTTCCCTTTTCTCAAAAATGGCCCTAACGATTTTGGCAGAAGTACGCAGAATGATTTCGCGATAAGTAAAATGTATATCTTGAATGTTCAGCAAGAAGCCTGTGAAGTCTTTTTATTCGAAGTACGTTTTTATAATCTTGTGTAACTGGTAGCGATAGACGAAAACACACTAAAAATAGTAGATCTGTTTAAAATCACAATTTACTGCAAGTAACATTTATGCGACAAGCCATTTTCGAGATATTCATATGAATTGCCATTGTTTTAAAGGCCCGCCGATTTTCAACGATTTCTCGTACTTCCGTTGTTAAACATTTGAGTATCGTTATTTCCTTTGAATCTAGTAACGATGATGTTTTTATCTAGACTAAAATGAAGTACACAGAAGAAAGAATCGGATATGCTACCGATGTCGACATACCCTTTTCAATTCTTGTACAAACTACTCTAGCAAATACTTATTACTTTTTCCACTTCATGTTAAAGCTAAGTGATAGTCAAATGTCAAGTGCTATTTTCACATATTTTCCGCTAAGTATTAATAACCTCACTTTGTAGACGCTAAGGGTTGAAATGTTCCGGAACAAATTGTAGCTTAATTTCTGTTTAATTTTGCATTAAAATGAAATATACACTCACATGACAATTACACATTTACACGTTTCTTACATTGATTTTATCTTCAATATGATCAGTTTAGCTGGGAATGATTTCAAGTTTAATGAAATTAAATATTCCTACATGATTGTACTTATAAAAGTTAGTAAGCTGTTGCAAATATGTTTTGTCTTGAGGTATTGCCAATTTTTTAAAATACATCCAATCAAAACAGGTAAATATATAGCACGAAATACTTCGAAAGCGGTTGACACCAGAAAAAAAAGTTCTTTTGAGAGAATCACTTATTTTATCAAGCTTTAGGTTCCTTCAAATCGGAAAGCACCTCAATGTTTTAAAAATCGCTTTCTTTTCACTTCCCATTTTTAAAAAAAGTATAAGAAATAGAAAATTCAAACAAATAACAACGAATATCTCGAAATAGTAACTAAAAAAGTATTTTACATAAATGTGTGTGTTAACAAACTACATTTTTAGGCAATATGTTGTCTATTTCTTACATCTACCAGTTATGCAAAGGTCAACCAGAATGAGGACAACATTGTCAGAAAATTATTCAAGATGTACATTTGATTTGTTTTAAAAATATCTTAAACATGTAGCATTTCAATCAAAAATTTTTGAGCCACTTTTTAGAAAAACAAACTGTTTGAAAAATATTTTATTTAAAGGGTAGCTTGGAATGGCACTCTTGGAAGATGAATTTAAGAGCCAAGTTTGGTTTTTAACTGTTTTTATTTACGTTGTTCATAGACAAACCACACCTTTTTCTAATTCCCCCCCCCCCCTCCAGTTTCATTGGTTCCCAAAACATTGACCTTTTTGATGAAATGCGAATATTTTCCTTTCTTTACACACTAGAGAAAGTAAAAATTGCTTTGCTAAGTCAAATGACACACCGACATCATCAGCAACTTATCTGATGGTGATTCAGCGATTTTCCAAATTCATTTTCTTCAGTTGTCGTTTATTCATGTGCTAGGTCATTCAGGACAGTTGTCATGTTCATCTTCCCACTTTTTTTTTTCTTTTGTAATTTAATCCTCCACGTTAAGTCACATCGGAAGGTGAATGAATTGGGTGAAATGATACTCAAATGAGTCCAGGGTCCATGGAGCTTAGAGTTACCCGACATTCGTCTTGAAGGATAAGGGAAAACTCGGAAAAAACCTTATCCAGGTAACTCACTCTGATCGAGATTCGAACTCGGGACCTCTTGAACGTGAGGCAGACACGCTAACTTCAAATGTATTCCACTTTTCAAGCAAACTTTAATACACATTCTTTGATCCATCTGTTTCGAAGGTAAGAAATTTCCGAGCACCACCGAACACGTGTAAAGTTTCCGACAATCAGCAGTGAACTAAACAGGCAAAATACATGCAAATGTGTGCCAAAAATAAAAAATAAATAGTTTTGAAAGCGCGCGAAATTAAAAAACTCAGTTGTTTTCGTTTGTCACATCTCGACACCACTACCGTCAGCCAGACGAGTCCAGTCTTTAAACAGTGTGCGAAAATTCCCACGGAACATCTAATAGGTAATAATTTCTAAACCAAAAGCCATCTTGAAGTGTGAAAACTGCTGCAAGACACCTCGCATGTCCTGTCTGCTATCACCACCACTTCCGTAAGTGCAGTGAGGGTGGCATAATCGTCAGAGATAAGATTGAAAATGAAGCGCTGACAAAAATATAGAACCACAACGTACACATCTAAACTGAATAAATTAATTTTAAATACTGTTTCACCTATGTATCAACAGCAGGAACAAATCTTCGAATTTCGCCCAATCACAACTGTTTATCGTACTAGTTTTGTAACATTCACTTGGCGCGACAAAAGCGAATCAAAGGATTTGTCAGAATTTCGTCCTTCATTTGTTCAGTGCGTTTATCGTAATACCTGGAACTCTTTTTATAAATGCACATACGTACCAATATTCACAATATACATTGCGCTGGTGATAACCACAATGGCTTTTTAGAATTTAATATTTCAACCTCAAAGCATGGACATTCCGAAATTATCAGGAAGCTCCTTACGTCACAGTTTTAATTTCACAATTTGCAAAAATGCTCTTCAAACGTTTATAAACAAAGTTTCCCTGGTTTTTCATATATACAATGAAAGAATTTCTCTTTAAAATATTACGATACTTAAATTTTTATCAACTTCATTAAATTAAGAAATAAACAATGATGAAATACTGGCCACAAAAACTTGAATGCACGTGTTACAAGATTCACATCAAAATACTGAAATACACGAAATTACCGAAATGCACAGACGATAACAGACGTTAATTTCCAACGTTAAGTCATATCGGACGATGAATGAAATGATGTTCAAATAAGTACAGGGTACATAGAGCTTCGTTATCAGACATTCATCTTTCAGGATAAGAGAAAACCTCCAACGTTAAGTCATATCGGACGATGAATGAAATGATGTTCAAATAAGTACAGGGTACATAGAGCTTAGAGTTACCAGACATTCATCTTTCAGGATAAGAGAAAACCTCCAACGTTAAGTCATATCGGACGATGAATAAAATGATGTACAAATAAGTACAGGGTACATAGAGCTTAGAGTTACCAGACATTCATCTTTCAGGATAAGAGAAAACCTCCAACGTTAAGTCATATCAGACGATGAATGAAATGGTGTTCAAATAAGTACAGAGTACATAGAGCTTAGAGTTACCAGACATTCATCTTTCAGGATAAGAGAAAACCTCCAACGTTAAGTCATATCGGACGATGAATGAAATGATGTTCAAATAAGTACAGGGTACATAGAGCTTAGAGTTACCAGACATTCATCTTTCAGGATAAGAGAAAACCTCCAACGTGAAGTCATATCGGACGATGAATGAAATGATGTTCAAATAAGTACAGGGTACATAGAGCTTAGAGTTACCAGACATTCATCTTTCAGGATAAGAGAAAACCTCCAACGTTAAGTCATATCGGACGATGAATAAAATGATGTACAAATAAGTACAGGGTACATAGAGCTTAGAGTTACCAGACATTCATCTTTCAGGATAAGAGAAAACCTCCAACGTTAAGTCATATCAGACGATGAATGAAATGATGTTCAAATAAGTACAGAGTACATAGAGCTTAGAGCTACCAGACATTCATCTTTCAGGATAAGAGAAAACCTCCAACGTTAAGTCATATCAGACGATGAATGAAATGATGTTCAAATAAGTACAGGGTACATAGAGCTTAGAGCTACCAGACATTCATCTTTCAGGATAAGAGAAAACCTCCAACGTTAAGTCATATCAGACGATGAATGAAATGATGTTCAAATAAGTACAGGGTACATAGAGCTTAGAGTTACCAGACATTCATCTTTCAGGATAAGAGAAAACCTCCAACGTGAAGTCATATCGGACGATGAATGAAATGATGTACAAATGAGTACAGGGTACATAGAGCTTAGAGTTACCAGACATTCATCTTTCAGGATAAGGGAAAACCCCGAAAAAAGCTTATCCAAATAATTAACCCTGACCGAGATTCCAACTCGGGACCTCTTGAACGTGAGGAGGAGGCGCTACCACTGCGCTACAGAAGCAGCGCTTTGTGAACTTATCTTCATTATCAGTGAATTCTGAATAATTTGTAAACCATAAATGATAGAAAAATACTATCAATAAAGGTAGATCTCCCAAAACGTGCAATTTATGTTAGCTATTTCCAAAGCATGTTTTCTTTATTACTTTTAACTATGGAATACATTATATTTTTTCAGCTACTATCGTTATTCGATTTCTTTTTCTCAAAGCCGTCATATAGCGTACAGCTTTTAAATTATTTGACGATCGTGTAAGCGCACCTTTATTCCTCTTGTATCTAACTGCAACAAAAGAGGGAACAATAAAGTTATTTCTTTAATGTTTATAACGATTCAGATAGAAGAATAAGCTTTTACAGAAGATTGGACGAGAAAGCCAAGGAATGTAATACATAGATAACTTTACTCACAATTTAAATGAAGTAATCAAATAATCATTATTCCATTGCATTCTTTATGAGCATAATGGTCTATTGTCTCCAGCATGTTCAGCGCCTTGTAATTCCTTAAGCCATTTAGGAGTTGGAAGAGAAATTCTACAGCCTGCGTCAGTGAGAAAAGAGTATAGAGGTGGCGAGTGGTTTTCAGTCTTCTTTTTGTAATTTTGTCACCAAAATGATGGACCCATGGGCCTATATTTTCAATTTGGGTCAGATGAATTTTACGAACATGGTGTCTTACGTCCACACGATGGCTCAAACATTTCAAAATATGTTAGTTTGAAACACAGGGGGAAAAAAAATATATGAATGGTGTGAGAGGAAACCCTTGTTATGTTGTAAATATGATGTCCTTGGACTTTTAACCTACCTGCATTTCTGTCAAATCACTATAATTTTTATTAAACTAGCTTCACTTTTATTTGTTTCTACACTCTAAACTACGATTTGAATTGCCTATTTAAATTTTAGCGCGTATGTGTGATAGCGTAGCGCTGCGAAAGTGACAGAGTGCACATTTTGAGACCTAATGTCACAGCCATGACACGCCCGAAAAGCAATAAACAAATGAAAATCCATTCTATGAGTCTGTGGGAATTTAAGAACGCCGAATGTGCTAAGTGACGCTAATTTGTTAACATTTGAAGAACGCAGCTTTTTCTTCACGTAGAAAATCATAAATACACAACTTTTGGTCAATATTTCTCAAATTTCAGTCACAAGTGATTTTATATCAATATAATTTTAATTATTATCACATTAACAACATTAAATTTCGGTAATAGCGAAACGTGTGGATGACATGGCTTGGATAAGGAACATAGAGTTCGAGAATTCCTAGAAACAATTTAGACAAGGAACTACTAAACATTTGTGCGATCTTACTTTATTGAGGGCTTAGAAAATATATAATTATGCCAAAATTTCACACTTGCGTAGACAAAAATTAATTGTTACTTCCATTACCGACGGCATCACAATGTGAAGTAGTACACGCCCATTTAAATAAGCAATGCAACTGCGACGTAAGAGGGCGTTTGGAATCCACAAAATTAAAACGTTTATAGGTACATTCATCCCTTAATGTTCAAATATCTTCTGAAAATGAATGATTAATACCGAAACATTAGTGACATTTTAACAACGCATATATGTATTACAAATATCATAAAGCTTGTTAAAAGAAACGTTTTTCTTGCCTTAAACTTTGTAACAAACAAGAAAACTAACAATTTTCTATTACAATTTTGATCAAGCTGGCTAATGCATGTAAAGATTTTCATTTTTTTTTTTTCGTGGAATGCAACATGAGTAAACAGATGCTGCATTGTTAATTTGTATTTGTTGTCGATTTGTGACGTTTGCAGTATTCATCACTCATTTTTTACTTATTTTAGCGAGAAACTACTTACTCTTTCGCTACGCAAAATAACTTTCAAAACTCTGAGTTTCCTGCATGTCACTTGTTTTACATCACTGAATCACCAATGGTTTACACATCGTGATTTTATTATAACAAATGAACAAGCAATAAATTCTCTTTGCCCTACCTTTACAGCTTCCTTCGAATAAAACGTTTGGTTTTGTCTTCAATCCATAAAATATCTCACTCACATTTAAGCTACTACGGATGTCACACACTTTGACAAACTGTACTCTTCCCACTCTGGCTCGCTACGACTGAATGGTCTGGCGCGCCGATACAAACACTCGGCAAATAAGCCCTCTGGTGCTACTGGATCGGAATGAGACGAGGGGCCACTCAAGGACAACCTGTTGAGCACAGTTTCTTGTCGAGTAGTAGGCTGTTTTAGGGATGCTGGGAACCTGTACCTGGTGACTCATCTCTACTTATATGATTCAGGTGTTCCTACTTAATTCGCCATTCACTATTAATGCAGAGAAAATTATCTCTACTTTGTCTTGGCAAAGAATACGACAAAATTCATACATTGAAAGTCAACTGGCGTGCTAATGACTGGCCACTTTAGAATAAATACGAGAAAATTACATAAACTAGCCAGAAATTTGTACAATGAGGGCCATTGACATTTCCTGAAAACAGTTATTCTGGCGGTTCAGTCGCGTATTTCTCAGAATGAAAATAAGGACCACAATGTTTACAGTGCACACTACTCCACACTAAAGCAGAGTTTAAATAACGGAATTCCATTATGGATTATATATGTATTAATAAAATGAAATATATATTTTTTGTAGGAAACTTCTTAATATATAAACTTAATGAGAAGCATTATTTGTTAATTAGATTTCCAAACTGAAAAATTTTCATATTTAACTTATATTTTTAGCTATATTTAAGAAACACCAAATTTTATTTTAATTGAAATAACTCATTTCTTTAAGCCCACTGGACTTCAAGATTCTATAGAAATAAAACCGCGGGACAATCACAGCAAAATTCGAGTTAATTCATTTTTGTTTAAATAATGTGACTTTGCGGGTTCGCAGAATTAATTTTTTTTTTCAGAAATTTTAAATGCACTTTATTACAAGTAAAAACACGCTTTGTATAACCCTGACAGCAGCAGAATGACGTAAAATACACAAACGCAGTTTTTAAGGTCTCTCTTACTTCACCATACGCAAACCAATCACTTGCGGTACACACACACCCCCCCACCCCCCCCCCACACACACACAATTAACAGCTCACTAACAGCTGACTAGCAACTAACATTTTGCCGGCTTTTATACCTTCAGTCATTGTTCTAGAATTCAGTGGATCGTTCGATAACAATCACGATGGCAGCGAGAAATTCCAGACTATCTCTGTCTCTTTCTCTGTTTCCCTCTCTTTCTCTCTCGGCAAGCGTCTCGCTCCGCGCCGCACAACAATGCGCCGGCGACAATAAGCGGATAAAGGATAAACCAGTAAGTTCTGCGCACAACGCTTTGTATTTGATAAACTGTTGATCGAACGTCACTTGTAGGTTAAATGGGGCACATTATTAAATGAAGTGGCAAAACAAGTAACTTTTGCGATAATATAGCTAAACTATACCACACGCAGAACGGAAAAAAAAAGGAAAATACTACAAATAGGCTGCATGTCCAAACTTCACGTCCAAACTATTTACAGATCGAGGGCCAGGCGCAGCGTACGGTGGTGTGCGGCAACATTTTACAAACGTCAAATTGAAGCAGGAAGAGAAGTCAACAGTAACATTTCACTTTTAGATCGAAAACTATGACCTTGACCCAAATCAAAAAGTGTGCAAAATCGTAATAAACTTTGAAATCCCACCAGTCGATAATTTCATAATGAAGTTTATAGTTCCACCACCAGAGATTAGAAACCTCCTGAAACTAGTCCTAAAAAAATTAAGATTAAAGTGATGTGCTACGAAACACTTACTACTAATAGTAATATATGAATTAATCATGACATTGCTGCTATTAAATTGCTGTAAATATCGCAAGTAATAGTTGTTTATGTTGGAAAATTTATGAGTCTAATCTGTGACTAAACAAGCAGAATTGTAAAGATATAGGTGGTCTTAGGGAATATTTTGGTATAAATGTAGAACTAAATGCAAAATTAAACATTTTGAAAAATCAAAAAAAGATTTACCTCCAAATATTCAAGAAGATTTTTAGGCTTTCAGAATTTCAAAGACGAGCAATTTAAAACAATCTGAGAATAATTCTGAGAGAATTTTCTATGATTACAATTACCGTTTTTGTGAGAGAGGATTCTCTGAGCTTCATACATTAAAAACTAAGTATATCAGGAATATTCATTTATAGAACAGAAATTCAGAACAGAATATCCCTTTAACTCAGTTAGTTACTCTTGATTCAATGAAAAGTATGAATGTTGCTTCAGTCCAACTAGCAATGTTTATATAAATTATATAAATCACACATTATTTTTATTACTTTTTTAAATTCCTTGTATTAGAATGTTTCCACCCAAAAGGCTTAGATTTTCGGTTTTTGACAAAGCAACTATCACTTGTGATAATTTTTCAATATGTATTTTAAGGAAGATCCTCAGACACCCGCTCTGCTATAGTCTAACCTAAAGTGTAATGGACTAGACAATGCTACGGAGGGGATTTGGCATGGAGGTCCAAATTTGGTCTATTGAGCACTTCCGGGAGGAAGGATGAGGCGAGAGGAGGCAGCAGGCGGCTGTCCCAAGGAACCACGACACAGCAGAGGGCAGGGTCCCTACAGTTTAACAGTTGGAAACCCCACGGCAGGCCAGTACAACCGGCATCACACCTTCTGTGGTACAGAAACGGCCCCACTAGACCGAGACCGTCTTACCGGAGGAGGTCTTTACTCAGAGCACATCATCCTGCTATACAGCGTCGAGACACCTGCCAGCACTTCTACCCTGAAAGAGACCACCAGATGAGAGATGAAAGTGAGGGACCAGAAATTTGGGGGATGTAATTAAAGTATGCAGCATTCACCTAGCAACCCGAGAAAACCCTTGAAAAAATGTAGGTTCAGGTAGGACGAAGCCGGACCTCCCAAATGTGCGCCACAGACAAAACCAACTGAGCCATCCCGCTCATTCTACAATGTAATGACTGTGTATGCTGTGCTGCCAGAGCGGGCAGTCAACAGGAAGCAGGCATCTGGCATCACCAAATTCCACAAAAGCTAAAAGTAATCTGAAAGATGAAAGGAAATTGTGATTCATATGAAACCAAAGTAACATTCGTCTAGCAATTGAGAAATCCACAAAAAAAAAAACTAAGTCAGAGTAGACAGTTGACAGGAACTGAACCCAGGAACTCCACATACTCTACTGGCAATATACACAACTGGGGAGTTTGGTCATTAGTGTTGCTAGTGTCTTATAATTTTTGTATTACCAAACTCTGAAAATGAAATAAAGTTAAAGACAAAACTGATTGGCTGTATTTAAATAATGATTACACAAAATAAATATTTTCTATACAAATATAATAATTTGTAACATAAAACTTCACTTATCTTAAAAAAATGATGAAAATTTTCTTATTAATTGAGGAGGATTGCGACTTCATGAGTACTTATTTACATCATCAGCTCAAACAACCTCGTTGTCAACATTACAATGACCAGATGTACTGTTTTTGTCAGTACTACCAAAATCTGAAAATGAAATAAACTTAAAAACAATCGACTGCCAGTATTTCAAAATTCATTACGCAATGTTTATTTTTTAATAAATATTTTTTTCCAAACCATTAAATCTATCAGACCATTTAATTGTTTTAATAATATAACTTCTGGATTTATTTCATGGTTAAATGACCAAAAATGATCTGCTACGGCCAATTTATCAGTTTGTTTATACCTAATGTTACGAAAATACTCTTTTGTTCTGGTTTACAAATTACGTTTTGTATTTCCAATATAAACTTTATCACAATCTAAACAATTAAACTGATATATTCCAGATTCTTATTAGTAGGAATTTTATCTCTTTTAGAGAAATGTAGTAAATGTTTAATACTATATTTATTTTGAGGAACTAAAGTTTTGCCACACTCTCTTTAAAAAATTTTGAAAATGTTTATTAAACCAAGGATGGTAAGTAAGCCTTTTAATATTATAATCATCTTTTATTTTTTCAGGGTACAATTATCAGTAACAGTTTTTTGATATTTAAATTTTTCAATCTCTTTTTGTATGAAGTCTTTATTAAAACCATTAATTAAAGCAGTATTAATAAGTTTATATTCTTTATTAAATTCCTCTTTATTCAGGGGTATATTTATGAATCTATAAATCAAACTATTAAAAACAGAAAATTTATGTGAAAAAGGGTTAAAACAGATAGAGTCAACATGAAAAATCCAATGCCACAACCGGGATTTGAACCACGGATCTCCTGGTTTCCGTCCAGTCGCTCTAACACAATGAGCTACCATGGCCAACGTGCTGTCCTGACATTAAATTCTTCATTTGACTGTCAGTACAAATATACAGCTAGTGTGAAGAAATGATTAATTTCTATCAATTAACTAAAGGGTTAAAACTTATATTTTTTATGTAATTATCGATATGAGTCCACTCATGGAATGTCCACAAACCATAATTTGGGTTTGTAATACCATGTTGGGTATTTGTAAGCTCAGCGGATCTTGTATCAATTCACTCGATCATTTATGACCTGCCCAGTTAGCGGAGTTACCATTCTACTATATGGGGAAGGCACTCCCAAGGGAATGTCTTGCTGATGGATTTCTTGGTCGTGTGGGATAATTTAATTCCAAACTAATATAGCATACAATGTGTTCTTTACAAGCAGAGCACGTGGCAAGGAAAGAACAAAAAGTGACTGAAACACACAAATACAAAATTACACTGTTAAATTCCTAAAGTATTATGGTTTGAATGCTATTTTCACAGTTTACCTTCATAAACAAAGCAGCATAAAGGATGAAACAAATTTATCACAACACAGAAATTGATTTTATTTGTGCACAAATGTTACACATTTTGTATGTATATAAAACCAGGAATATTTTTACAAATGAACCTAAGTTCATGTGATGCATGGTTTTTAATCTAGTTTATATATGTAAAAGTTAAAAAACAATAATACTTTTTATTAGTTATATTTAAAGCATTTTATTCATTGACAATCTTCATGCATGACTGCCAACATTATATAAATACATATGTTTATTTTAATCTCAGGGGTGATCTGTCTCCTCTTAATAAACTTATCCAATGCACAATAAAATTCACATACAGAACAGAATTACTTTGATAAAAGCTTCTTATTCCAGGAGAAAAGTTACCCAGCAATGCAGAAATTTCACTGTCATATTTCCTTCTGGTGAAGTCTATTATGAAAATAAAGTATGACTGATTTCCATGACTGCAGAAAATGCTACTTTTTGTAACTCTCAATTCCTATAAACTTCTTGCATTAAATTCTGTTCAAAGTAAGAAATGAGACAGTTCCTTATTCATTAAATAAAAATTTACAGTGGAAGCAGATATATCTCAAAGCAAAAGAGTTGAATAAATATGAGGTATGTTCAGAAAGTAAGTTCTGTTTGGTAATACAATTAAATTGTGTACAGATACAGAAAAATTGTTTATTGCACACAATTCTACAACTCTTAAATTACTTTTACACACAACTGCCGAAATTTTGCAGGCATTTGTCATAGCAAGACATACCTTCTTCATAGAAGTTTGCCACCTGTGTCTTCAACCAGTTGGAAACATTTTCTTTCAGCGCTCCGTCATTGTTGAAATGTTGACCGCCAAGGAAAGATTTGAGATATAAAAACAGATGAAACTCGCTAGGAGCGAGGTCAGGGCTATACAGGGGGTGGTCAAACACGTCCCAGCCAAATTCCTGTAGGAAGTTTTTCGTCGCATTTGCAGTGTGTGGTTGTCCATTGTCGTGAAGAAACACAACACCTTTTGACATCGCAAATTTGCCAATAAATTTCAATTGGTTTCACTTTCCTAGCATTCAGAAAACGAATCACAGATCTGATTTCACAAGTGGCGCGATCTTCAATCAACACCGACATTGTAAACGAGCACAACAAAGCGTACGTGGCTGACAGTGATCTCACAATGGCACGCGTTTCTTCTCCTTGATACAGAGCGTCTACCGCGCATGTGCGGAACTGCGATCGTAGCTCTACAGCGGAGATAAATTGAAACAGAACTTACTTTGTGGTCACCCCTTGTATAAATGGACAAATGTTCAAGATTTTTAATTTCTGATAAAATGTTATTAAATACATGCTTGAATTTTATGTGAATAATCTGTCAAGTCATATTTTCATTTCAACCTCCTTCCATAAAAGAGCTCTTCAAGGCTAGTGTTAAAAAATTCAAGATATGCATTTCATATGAACTGTAAATACCTAAAATATGTGGTATTTTAAATAGAATGAGAACAATTTTTGAGAAAATAAAAATATTGAAAAAATATTTCCATGTGTAGAGAACTTGTCTGAAAATCTTTGTGTCACTAACTTTGAAAGATAATGAATCTAAAGACCTTGTCATTTCTGGGTCTTTCTCATTCACACACATACATACATGTACATATGTCTTTTTCTAAAAATGCTTGTTTTAGGTTTGGTTCCTCAAAAGATGTACATATTTTTGGTAAAATATCAAAATCAGATTTTTGGGTGGAATACAGTAATTCTTCTATGTATACATTCTGCCAAAACATAACAACTTTTGAAGGGAACTGTTCCCCTTTGCCACTGCGTTGTAACTATTAGCCAACAAAACACAACCTTCATAAACAAGGCGAGAGGCAATGTAGCCAGTCTTCTGGTTTCTTTATTTCCTGCAGATACAACGAGGTGAGTTCAAGTTATAACACCAATTTTTTGTTTTTCAGGACTGGGACCAGATGGGAACTTCTGGTTTTTTAAATATGGGTGGGCACTGTGAATGCATGACAGAGATGGCACACTGTACAGTGCATAGAACTGTAGTGGCAGTGACAAGAATACTTGATACTTAAAATGGTGACGTTTTCATTTCAAGAACAGCGTGTAATTATTCGTTTTCTCCATTTTCGTGGTAAGATACCTATTGAAATTCATCACTAGTTTAGTGAGGCATGTGGTGATGGAACCATGAATGTGTCTAATGTGCGTTTCTGGGTGCGACAGTTCAATGACGACAGAACATTGTGTGACAACAAACCAAGACAGTTGAGTGAGGTATGTGGTGATGGTACCATGGATGTGTCTAAAGTACGTTCCTGGGTGTGACAGTTCAATGAAGACAGAACATCGTGTGACAACAAATCGAGACAGTTGAGTGAGGCATGTGGTGATGGTACCACGGATGTGTCTGATGTACGTTCCTGGGTGTGACAATTCAATGAAGGCAGAACATCGTGTGACAACACACCAAGACAGTTAAGTGAGGCATGTGGTGATGGTGACATGGATGTGTCTAATGTACGTTCCTGGGTGTGACAGTTCAATGAAGACAGAACATCGTGTGACAACAAACCAAGACAGTCATGGCCTCACATCAGTCGGTCTGATGATATGATCCAGCGAGTGGAGAACGTTGTTTTGGAGGATCCCCAATTGAGCATTTTCAGATCTTCATACAGGATTGTGTGCACAGATCCCACCGAAATACCAATTTTGGAGGCGATGTCTACAATTGTCTTGGTTTGTTGTCACATGATGTTCTGTCTTCATTGAACTGTCGCACCCAGGAACGTACATTAGACACATCCATGGTACCTGCACCACATACCTCACTCAACTGGCAATGAATTTCAATAGATGTCACACCACGAAAATGGAGAAAATGAATGATTACATGCTGTTCTTGCACTGAAAACATCGCCTAGTATAAAAAACAGTCCTAACTCTCATTGCTGGCACTAGAGTTCTATGCACTGTACAGTGCTGCCATCTCTGTCACTCATTCACAAAGAGTCCATGTGTATTTTAAATCATTCTTTTCATTCGTCTTTCAGGATAAGGGAAAACCCTGGAAAAAACCTTATCCAGGTAACTCACCCTAACCGAGATTCGAACTCAGGACCTCTTGAACGTGAGGCCGATACACTACCATCTACGCTACCGAGGCGGGCACTCTGGCAGCATGGGTGAGTCATATGTACTCTCACACACTCATTTCCTAGTAAACAGATCCACTAACAGATCAGATAAACATTCAAACCCTCCCCTTCATTATTCTCTTGCCTTCTTGTGTTGGGTACACAGTATTGAGCCTTGACTATCATCTGTGAGGGACAATGTGTTACACATATCAACAACATATTCCTGTAGTTCAAGTTTGACCACTAAACAGTCAAACCCCAACTCTTGAAATTAGAGGTATTACAACAAACCAAATCATGAGGCAAATAATACTGTATTTATACAGTACTATGAATCCTCATATGCCTTTTCAAATGACTACGTTCTGAGAAACTTTTGTTGCACAATTCACAATTATGTGGTTTCTCTCCTGTGTGAATGCTCATATGAATCTTCAGTGTCTTACGATATGCAAAACTCTTACCACAAATCTGGCAAGGGAATGGTCTTTCACCTGAATGCACTTTAAGATGCTCCTTCAGAGTTGAGCGCTGAGTGAATCTCTTAGAACACTGTGTACATTGAAATGGCCTCTCACGAGAGTGGATATTTAGATGGTCTTTGAGGTTCCCACGTAATGCAAATCGTTTCCCACAAACACGACAAGAATGAGGTTTTTCTCCTGAGTGAAGCATTTCATGTATCTTCAGATTGCCTTTCTGTGCAAAGCTCTTGCCACACTCCTGACAAAGAAATCGCTTGTTGCCAGAATGGACGTTCTCATGTTCACGTAAAGCTGAGCGGACAGAAAAGCGTTTAGAACAAGTGGGACAAGCATAAGGACGCTCTCCTGAATGAGTGCGCTTGTGGCGCGAGAGATTCGAGGATGATGGAAAGCGTTTTCCACAAGAATCACAGATATACGGACGTTCTCCAGAATGAATACGCTTATGGATCTGTAGGTCTCCAGCTTGCGTAAACACTTTATGGCACTCGTCACACTGGTGGGCTCGTTTTGGCTTCTTTTTCTTCCTTGCAGTACTCTGCTTCTCTTCTGGAGGACTGATGTTCTCTATTGGTATTAGGTCAGCATCTTCCTCAGCAGAGGAACCATTCTGGACTTCCAACCTTAACAAGCAAACATGAGTGGAAAAAATCTGATAAACTTTTCTACCTAATGGTCATTTATTTTCATAATTATTTAATAAATTATTTATACAAAGCATTACTTTTCTATTTCCTAATAATCATTATAAATATTTGTCAGAAATACTCAATCAGAGTATGTGGGAAGTTGATGGGTCTATTGCTTACAAAGAAGTCTTGTATATGCTAGCTTTAGTTTTATATATCTTTTATATACCACCTCCAATACAGAATTGCAAATAAACACCACCACCATTGAAGAAGTAAAATCATATAGGTTTTTTTGGAATAATTTTCGATAAACAGTTAACATGGGCTAAACATATAGATTATATATGTAATAACATTAGTAAATATATATACTTGCTTACGTATTTTCAAAGTTACAAAGACACTAGGCTTCTGCAGATGATTTATTTTGGATGAATATATCCTTACTTTAAATACGGGATCGAAATATGAAGTACAGCCGCAATATGTCACATGGACAGATTACTAATTCTACAGAAGAAATGTATTAAATTGATTTATAGCCTAAAAGGAAGGGAATCATGCAGAGAAACATTTAAAACTGAAAATATGTTCACAGTCTATTCTCTGTATGTATACAGGACTATATTATTCATAACCGATAGACTTGCATTAGTACGAAACAGCCAAATTCATCACTACAGTACAAGAAATGGTGATAACTATCACATGTATAATATTAACAAGTGTGTCACTGAAAAGGACATTAATATCAGAGGGATCAAACTGTAAAATAAACTACCTAGTGAAATAAAAATTTTGACGAATAGCTCAAAACCAAAATTTAAAAGTAAATTAAAACAATATTTGTTAAATAAATGTATATACAGCCTAGATGAACCGTAAATTACATATGTAAAAATTTGGTACTAGCATACAAATGTCATATTGTTAAATAAATTGTATAGAAATCAGTCCAAAATCAGCACAACTGATAAACTGGACCAATAAAATATCAATATCAGCCCATAAAGAAGAAGTAAAAAAAAAAAAACATTTTTATACCAGTAGAAATTATTTTGCAAAAATTATAATCTTATCATCTTCAGAGTAACTGATCTAAGTATGACATTTGGTATTTATCCATTGTTTTGATTTGTTGACTCTTCTTTCCAATGCAACGCGACAAATTTTTTCTAATTCCTTCACACTTTTTGATGCTTTTATATACAACCATGATTTTTAATATAATTTCTTTACTTTGTAGTGCAATTTCGTGTTGGAGGGCATTCTTTTAATGTTAACTGTTTGTTTATTTACTTACTGCGTAATGTAGCCATATTGAACAATTCAGTGCAGTCAAACTATGCTTGTTTCTCCACTGAAAGCAATGCTGCCAACAGTCTTACTTGTCCCGAAATTACACTATCTAGCAGACTAAATGTATGAGCTCACGAACTGTATCGGACTGGTTCAGCTACTGCCACAAAGTGTGCATGATGTCAAATGACACCAAGTATACTGCAAGTAGGAAAATTGGCGGTCTCGGTCACGTCGTTCAAATCGATGAATGCAAAATAGGACCGTGCAAGTTTCATCATGGGCATTGCAATTAGACTCTAGAGTGTATTTGCATCCCTCCTGTTGTTGGCGCATATCATCATCTGCACCTCATTCGTTTCCACGATCCAGTTGTCCTCTACGACGTGCCCATGATGAAACTTGCATCGTCCTCCTATTTTGCATTCGTCGATTTGAACGATGTGGCCGGGAAAGCCAATTTCCCCCCTTGTAGTATACTTGGTGCCATTTGACATCATGCACACTTTGCGGCAGTAGCCGAACCAGTCTGATACAGTCTGTGAGCTCATACATGTATTTCCTACGGAGCACTCCATTATCGTCGTGTTGTAGGATTGTTTATGTACAAAGCAGTGCTTGAGTAACAAAATTTAACCGGGCGATAACGTCGCCTGCTCAAACCATGTTCCTTTGCACATGGACTGCGTCACCTATGTCTAGGGAATTTTGCATACGTAGGCTACAAGTTTTACACATCTTTCTCATGTTGGCTGCAATGCCAGAACCGGTTGTTTGTCAGCTTGCGCACGTGTATAGGTGCACCTTTGGACTTAGAAAATATTCTCGCGTCGCACAAAAGAAAGTTTCTCTGATTTGTTCTCTCTCATAAAAAGTAAAACTAATTTATCCATCGAGTTTATGAACTCATTTTTGCTTTAATGGCCAACTTAAGGACTTAACAGCCTGTTACACATGTATCATGTTACAGGTGCACTAATTTACTAACTCAATGCAGTTTTAGAGCAATTAAATTGTGAGAATTAAAATAAAAAATGTGGAACTTACAGAAGCCTGTCACTGTCTTCCATGGTATTTAATGGCCCTATGTCATTTGTGTGTTTTTCTTTGGAATTTTCTTCTAGTCCTTGCTCACATTCTGCCCCTTCATTTTTAACCCAATGGCATTCAAAGTAATTTTCCTCATCTTCTCCATCAGCCTGCTTGACACTTTCATCATCTCTATTACCATCTTCATATGCTTCATCTTTTATACCATCAATTTCTGCATTACTATCACTGGAACAATTATCAACACTTTCTTCCTGAAAAAAAAAAAATCAAATGCTATTTTTTAAAAGTTGGATTTGAGATTTTCTCAGTCTTGTTTTGTGTTCAGGTACCTTTAAAAGAATTCTTATTATGATTCAAAGGAGAGGTATTAAGATGCACTTACAAGGTATGTTCAAGTTATAACACCTATTTTTGTTTTTTTCAGGACTGGGACCAGATAAGAACTTCTGTTCTTTTTTTTTTAAATACACGTGGACTCTTTGTGAATGCGTGACAGAGATGGCAACACTGCACAGTGTATAGAAATCTAGTGGCAACGACGAGAGTTAGGAGTGTTTTCGATACTTAAAATGGCGATGTTTTCATTGCAAGAACAGCGTGTAATCATTCGTTTTCTCCATTTTTGTGGTGTGACACCTTTTGAAATTCGTCGCCAGATGAATGAGGCATGTAGTGATGGTACCATGGATGTGTGTAATGTACGTTCCTGGGTGCGACAGTTCAATGAAGACAGAACATCCTGTGACAACAAACCAAGACAGTTAAGTGAGGCATGTGGTGATGGTACCATGGATGTGTCTAATGTACGTTCCTGGGTGCGACAGTTCAATGAAGGCAGAACATTGTGTGACAACAAACCAAGACAGTCACGGTCTTGCACCAGCCGGTCTGATGACATGATCCAGCAAGTGGAGAACATTGTTTTGGAGGATCACCGAATGAGCATTCCAGGCATCACCCCCAAAATTGCCGAGGGATCTGTGCACACAATCCTGCATGAAGATCTGAAATTGCGAAAAGTGTCTTCCAGGAGTTTCTTCGTGATAACAACTTTGAAGTGATTGCTCATGCTCCTGGCTCCTAGCAACTTTTGGCTGTTTTGCACGACAAAAGACACTCTCCGTGGTTGCAGATTCACTAGTCGTGCCGCTATTGCTGCACCGATTTTTTAGTAGTCAAAACACACTCCTAATGAAGCATTCGTAGCGGCCATGAAATCATTGAGTCGACATTGTGAAAAATGTCTATGGCTAGAGGGAGAAGTAACACTAGTATGCAATTTTTCTTGTCATTACTTTGTGAGAAAAAAATAGGAGGTGTTATAACTTGAATGCACCTCGTATATCTCTCTCTGATCCAGAGATTCCATTCCTCGACCTGCTGCCTATGGACATAAGAATTAAGAGGAACAAGAATACCCTGACACCACGCACTGGTATAAGATGTATAACTGGTATAAGTTAAAGAAAATAATTCGCTATAAAATAAATCATTTTTTTCTTTATTACAATGAACAACTAAATACATAATTTCTAATGACCAGCAGTTAGCTATGTTTGTGGTATTTTAAAACTTGAGCATAGAAAAGGAGGAGAAACAAAGAAAAGGATTATCTGCATTCAAGACTACTATTTGAAAAACTTACTTTTTCCTCCTCTCTTTCGTCAAGTGACTCCTTTGCATACTGTTTCAGTGTAGCATCTGATGTATGACATTTCTCCCTGAAGGCGTGCCAGCGATCTAATTCTCGTATACATTGTCTGCAAATCCTTGTAGGTAAACCGTCACCAGATATTACCTGATAAATTAAAATATTTTTAGCAATCAAATATTAGAACATATTTGTAACTAGGAATATGATACACAACTTTCACTGCTCATAATTGTTTTTGTGGCATCATTTATGATGATCCCAGTCAAATGTAGTTACAGCAGAGTAAATGTTAGTTTGTTCAATAATGATTGTCACTCCCACAATAACTCCTGCAAAGTAGTAGTTTAAAATATGTGTCAATGTATGGGTAAAGGTAGGCGTTCTTTTTTTTTTTTTTTGTTATTTTACATCCTCCAACGTTAAGTCATATAGGACGGTGAATGAGATGGGTGAAATGATGCTCAAATGTGTCCAGGGTCCATGGAGCTTAGAGCTACCTGACATTCATATTTAAGGATAAGGGAAAACCCCGGAAAAACCTTATCCAGGTAGCTCACCCTGATCGAGATTCAAACTTGGGACCTCTTGAACGTGAGGCAGACATGCTACCATCTATGCTACCGAGGCGGGCAGGTAAGGTAAGCGATAGTACTGTCTACTGTCAACAGATGATGCTGCTACTTCTCATAGATGGTGCACTGGAGCAGCAATTGTACTGTCTTGTGAGTACGCTTGTGGACATCAGTGAAACAACATGAAAGCGGACAAGCATGGGCAAAGATGGACTATGTAGTTTTTCTGGAGGTAAGGAGTGACTGCTTCAGACATCCACAAGAGGTTAGTGGCCATATGTGGGGAGTCTGCACCACGTCCCAGGTCTGTGTTTAGTCGGGTGTTCAAATTTAAAGACGGCAGGGAACTGTGCTGAAAAGCACTGAGCATCCAGCAACTGCACACAAACTAAACAATACCCAGATTGTCAATAACCTGATAATGGAGAACAGGCGAATCACATTTGATGAGTTTGTGCAGGCAACAGGTCTGTCACAGGAACCCTTCACACCATAATCCATGAATGTTTGATGATGTGCAAAATGGATGGCACATCCCCTAACCAATGTGTAGAAACAGAAGCGTGTGGAGGTATGCCAACAGTTGCTGAAACAATATAGTGCAGATCCAGAAGAATTCTTTACAAAACTGGTCACCATCGATGAGTCATGGTTTTTCCACGAGACTCTGGAAAAAAAAAAAAAAAAAAAAAAAACGCCAGTCTGTGAAGTGGAAGCATGCTGCAAGCCCTCGTCCCAAGAAGTCACAGCCAGGACTATTCGTTCAGAAACACATGGCAACTGTGTTCTGGGATAAGGAAGGGATACCACTGGTGGATTGGCTCTCTCCAATACGACCATCAACAGTGTGCAGTACTGCAATTCACTGAACAACTCCGCCGATGCATTCAACAATGGCACCATCAAAAATGGGTTGTGGTGTTCTTCTCCAACTACACAATGCACGACCACATGACAGTCGCCAGACCATGGCCACCATTCCTACACTAAGGTTTACTGTGCTGCCACATCCTCTATATTCATCCGATTTGGCTCCTAGTGACTATGCTCTATTAGACTCGATGAAAGAGGTCAAGCACGATAAGAAGTTCACCACTAATGATCTATCAGTGGCGCCAGGATACCCCCAAAGAATGGTTTGGTACACAAATACGGAAGCTGCTAGAACGATGGAACAAGTGCATAGACATTGGCAGGGAATACCTGTAATGTTTTACCTGAATGAGTTTGTTCAATAAATGGTTCCTGTAAACAAAGAAAAGTTGTAGTGTCAATCATATCTGAACCGCCCTAGTAAAATGCAATGCAATACCATATTATAATATTCATATAAAACATGATTGAAATGTAAGTAACTAAGTAACTTTATTTTGTATATATATGTATTCTTCACTATTTTGTATGTTAAAACATCAAGTGAATCCCCTCAACTAAACCAAGATGAACATACTTATTTTACTCGCAGACAAAATAACTTTTTTCTGAGTTCAGACAGGGATACCTTTGGTAATAAAAATATAATTAATGCAGGTTCTAAATATTTTAATGTACTACCAACAGATCTAAAGGGATTAACTGATATAAAACTCTTTAAGAAAGGACTCAAGAAATATCTACTAACACACTGCTTTTACAATTTACAGGAACTTTTAAACAACAGTACTAATTAGTCTTAAACACATTAATGAAGATGCTACACATTTAAAATGTCATTTTTGTTCTGAAATGGTTATAACTTGCATAAATTTAGAAGTATCCTACTTTTGTAGTTTTCTTCCATGTTAACTGATTGTTTTGTTATTAGTGATGCACAACAATTATTTGTATTCAGTAATATGTTCTGTTTTGTGTGCATCATTTTAAATTCTTCTTCCTCTTCTTATTATTATTATTTTATCATAATTATTAATTACCATTATTAATATTGATGTGTCTAGTACCACTAATTGTATCACTGTAATTATTTGTATCTTATCCATTATAATTGCTTCTGACATGATCTACAATAACACCAACTATGTATATTGTATGATTGAAATAAACTAATACTAGTGTCAATAAACCGACTACAAATAGCTTTTCCGATTAATTTTGACATCACTGTTACCAAATTCCTCCAATCTCGCATGATTCCTTTACCTGCTTTACTTGAATCACAGCAAAATGTATCTAGGAATTATTTCATAATTAGGATGTATGGAAATATTCGTCTATGATAACACAACTTTCACTCTGTTAAAAACTCATGAAGAACCATGCAGCTTCAAACATTTATACAAACAATCTTCGCTTCGGACTAAAAGAACTAAAAAATAAAACAATAATATACAATTCAATCAGAATAAGGAATGAATAAAAAAATCCATCTATACATTTTATTTTTCAATACTTTAAACACTGGATGTATTGTATTCGCATGGTTTTAGCTATTTATTCTTCTACAACTTATTCTTACAAAACTATTATTCTAGCTTCATATTAATCAAGTTAAACTTTAAATTCGTATTTACACATTTCATTGTAAGATACAGCAAAAAAATAGTCATGCCCTTTAAGGAGCATATCACTTTGTTATGGCTTAGAAATTGCATTATCTTTACATAAAACCAAGGGGGAAAAAATCAATAACCCATTTGAAAAAGAATTTGAAAATTCAAACAAATAACAAGGAACACTTTCCCACCTCTGTAGCATAGGCAGTAGCATGTCTGCCTGACATACAAGAAATCCTGAGTTCATTTCTTGCTCAGGGTGAGTTATCTGGATAAAGTATTTTCCCGATTTTCCCTTATCCTGAACGGTGAATGTCTGATAACTCTAAGCTCTATGTACCCTGTACTTATTTAAACATCATTTCATTCATCGTCTGATGTGACTTAGTGTTGGAGGTTTTCTCTTATCCTGAAAAATGAATGTCTTCTAACTCTAAGCTCTATGTACCCTGTACTTATTTAAACATCATTTCATTCATCGTCTGATGTGACTTAGTGTTGGAGGTTTTCTCTTATCCTGAAAGATGTCTGATAACTCTAAGCTTTATGTACCCTGTACTCATTTGAACATCCTCATTCCTTTCTTGGAAGTGTTGAAAATAGTGTTGTTGTAATAAATTAAATTTAAAGGGAATCGATTAATGACACTAAACAATACTTAGTTTTAAATTTCCCAGAACATGTTTCAGAGACTTTGCCTCCATCGTCAACCGGACATCGACTGGTTCTCAGTGGTGTAGCTGGCGATATTTTGTTGGAGGACTCCTCTGGTGGCGGTTCGAGGAACTTGCTGAACAAATCTTTCTGGGGGATGTCGAAATTGAATACTTTGTTTCTATTTTTTGCAATAAAGATTTGTTCCCATGTGGATAGTTCTTGTTTTCCATTGTATGTTTTAGTAGTTTTGGTTCTGGATTTATGTTGTGGTTTTTTCCCAAAAATGTGTGGCAACTGCTGATTTTTCTAATTGTTTGTATTTTATGTTCCTAAAGTGTTCCTTTGCTCTTGTTTCTAAATTTCTTTTGGTTTTTCCAATATAAATTTGACTACAGAACCAAAACTACTTAAACACACAATAGGAAAACAAGAACTGTCACATGGGAGCAAATCTTCATTTCAAAAAAATAGGAACAAAGTATTCAATTTCGACATTCCCCAAAAAGATTTGTTCAGCAAGTTCCTCGATTCGCCACCAGAGACCTATGACAAAATATCGTCAACTACACCAATGAGAACCAGTCGATGGCTGGTTGAGGATGGAGGCAAAGTCTCTGAAACATGTTCCGGAAAACTTTAAAAGTAAGTATTGTTTAGTGTCATTAATGGACTCCCTTTAAATTTAATAAATCATTTCATTCATTGTCCGATATGACTCAACACTGGAGGTTTTCTCTTATCCTGAAATATGAGTATCTGGTAACTCTAAGCTCTATGTACCCTGTACTCATTTGAACATCATTTCATTCATCGTCCGATATGACTTAACGTTGGAGGTTTTCTCTTATCCTGAAAGATGAATGTCTGGTAACTCTAAGCTCTATGTACCCTGTACTCATTTGAGCATCATTTCATTTATCGTCCGATATGACTTAACATTGGAGGTTTTCTCTTATCCTGAAAGATGAATGTCTACTAACTATAAGCTCTATGTAGCCTGTACTCATTTTTAAATCATTTCATTCATCGTCCGATATGACTTAACGTTGGAGGTTTTCTCTTATCCTGAAAGATGAATTATTTTTATTTCTTCCTTCCCCTCCAATGCTGGTGTTAGAGTTGCTTAGGTTCCGTAAGAGCGATAGATGAGATCAGGGTTGGGGGTTTGCCCAACGCCTGGGATGAATGAATGATGGAGCAATTGGTGGAATGATGGTGGGGGGAAGAGGAAACCCACCCCAGAGCTATGTTGTGTTAGGAATTTTAGAAACATATTAATATCTAAACATAGATGTGTATGTGTCTAAGAAAACTTGAAGTTAAAAACAAATGCCTATACAATGTTTAAATTTAATATTTAAATTCTCTATCTTTGAAAATTGTAATAGGAAGATTTTAAAGAAAGCAACGTCACTGTAAATAACGCTTTAAAGTGAACATGTCTTATTATATTTTCTTTCTTCAAAAATGGCTCTAAGGATTTTGTAAAAATACTATCTATTTAAGGTATTTATAATGACAAATAAATTGTACATCTTGCATTCTCTGCAAATAGCCTATGAAGTCTTGCTTAGTTGTAAGGAATTTTATAAACTTTGTAAACATAATAGAGAAGAATTTACTATACAAATCTCTTTAAAATACAATTATTTCCTACAACTTTGTTAGCAGCAACAGCTATTTTGTTAATGGATTGAATTCTTCAAATTTTTTAAAATGCTGTCACCATTCACTTTTTGTGAAGTCATACAAAGAGTGCAGAATTTTGAAGTCAGCATAAGAAACCTCATATAAATATTTGACTGTGTCTTCTGTCTCATTGATCTTGGTGTAGTAACACTATCTTTGCAAAAATTTAACTGAATTAACTGAAGAAGATTGAAAAATAAGAATACATCGTAAAAGCTGCAAAAAATAAATAATGAAGTGAAAAACATCTGGTGAATGTGATGTATCATAAATATATATTCTTTTTCTTTAGATTAACTTACACATTAGATAATTATCATTCTTGTTTTTAAACAAATGACTTGTTTCGGGCTACAGGATATGTATTATGTATTATCTTATCGTAATTTTAAGCATACATTTAGAATGATTAACAGAAGAAAACGGAAAAATAAGATTTTTGTACAAAAATACTGGTATAAAAATAAATGTTAATGGGTAGAGAAAATTGTTGGGTGTTAAACATCATACTTAGTTAATAAAATAATGCTGTTGAATGATTACTTCATTTTCATTATATGCATAACTTCCATTTCATTATATATTAGATAATATATCATTGAATTTATTTGGCTTCAATGGAAGTGCTTCCAATAACTTTTCCCTTCATAGATGTCAGTTCTAGAATGAAAATGTCTCACACTGAAATTTCCTTCAGTGTACCATTTTAAATTATTTGTTGCAGCCCTTAATTTAAACAAAATAAAGCTTCCTTTTGCTATTACTGATGCTACTGTGCTTTCCTAAGATACGACTGTTAACTACATGCAGTTGACTATAAAAAATGAAGGGACAATTTGTTTCTTTTTTTACAAATAAAACATTTTGTGCTCCAAGTGCACATGAACATGAAAAAAGGCACCTCAGTGTTCCCATATTCATTATGTTCTAATCAATGAAATCCGATACTTTGTCCCAAGTCATTCCTTATAGCTGATGAAAGTCCCTAATGTGCCACATTAACAGTTGGTTACAAATAGTCTTTTCACTCTTAGTACAATGTTATCTGTCAAATTATCTTCATGAAATTATACATCTCAGCTACAAAATTACGAACCTTTATTGAAAGACACATGTAAATTCGAGTAGGCAAGGAAAGGGTATGCTTTTTTCTGTCAGGTGTTTCAAATATTTGAAACATTACTCCTTTTTTAGACATGCACAGACGGCACATTTTATGTATTTCAGCGCTATTCATTTTTCGAAAATGTAATTATAAGTTTCCTTATAAAATGTGTATAAAATATGTTCAGGTACACTAATTACGTACGAAAATTATTTATGGCATGCCCGTCTGCACTCCTGACATTTTATCTTCGTTGCCAACTAAACTGTTCAAATTAAAAATCCCACATGTAGTGATAATACAAATTTCCCTTTGTTTTGTTCTATTGGTTCTATGTAACGGTCTGTATGTCTTTTTACTTCGAGCGAGAAATACATAAAATAGTAATTACATTTATTTATTTTAATGATAATCAAATTACCCTAAGAATGTGCATTTAACGCAATATAGTAAAGACAGTGAAAAATAGGATACATAACAGTCTTTAAACTGTTTTCATTTTGTTTTTTATTATATTCAACAAATTGAAGTGCAGCCTATTAATGTAGAATTCCAATCAACTTAGAGCATTGATATTGAGATGTCGATTACGCTGGCCGCCGTCTCCCTCCAATTGTGTTTAAATGTTTCCTTAATTTCATGAGTAGACTCTTAATAATTTTGAGTTGAGAAAATCGAATGTAGCAACGATAAATTTGTGTTAACTGTAGTTTCTGCGATATACAATAGGGAGGCATTTTATGTTAGTGGACCAAAAGAAATCGATAAACATTAATTAAATATACTAACAACATTAAAAGTTTAACTGATATATTATAAAAGTTCCAAATTGATGGAACAATACCTAGCACGGGGTTGTTTCTGAAGATAATCATGCGGCGGTCTCAGGTATCCGTTTCTTTTGGCTTGCACTTATAAAGGAGTCTCTGGACCCAATTATTTCAAAGAAACTTGAAACAACCTGTCCACAGAACATTCACGTGGAGATAAAAAATAGAAACCTGACTAATGAAAACATGAAAGTGTTCTAAACACATTCCTTGGCGAACGTGTAACAAGTAAAAGGAGCTTATTGTTGTGTGGTTCTTGCTAAGGTCATACAGAACGTACCTTTGTAGATGCAAGTTTTCCAAACTAAGATGTTATGCAGAATATGTAGTTACCGGAAACAATAAAACTTTGCCAACGCCTTGATGGTCACTTCTTGTAGCAATATAATCTCTATATCAGAAGAATTTCTAGCTTTGTAAGATTACAATGTGCCAAACCACAAGTGAAAATTGGTTACCATTATTTCATAATTAAACTTCACTCTGTGATTTACAATCAATTTTTTGCCACAAAGTATAAAGTTATGTCGCAATGTGCTTGGTGAAAGACGTGCGTGAACTGAAAATGATTTGGAATGTAATAGTGAGGTGAGCATATTGTTCTTTTCCGCTTTGCTTTAAACGCTTCATTGAAATAACTCATCTGCATTTTGAGAACTAATATAAGCAATATTAGATATACAGTTTATATGTTTGTTTTGCGTTATCATGCGTGCTTTAAACTCGGGGTTTTTGACACTGTTGATTGAAAATATGACTAATGACATTGCAGCTGCCGTTGATATTTCTTGCGTAGCCATTTTCGTTACTGAATATTACTGCATACAGCAATGGTAAGTTCATAGATGAATGAGAAAATTCTGATTAAGATGTAAAGGAACACAAGAACTGTATTAAGGATTATGAGGCTATAGGGAGAGAAATGAAAATGTGGGAGTGGTTTCAATTTGTAAATGCTTTGAATCTCTTCAATTACTACAATTTCTGAAGTGCCAAATCAAATTAGGAAACATAAATGCAATACCAGATAGAAGCAGAAAAATAAGGTGTACAAAATATTCTACATTCTAGCAGTTGAGGGATCCTACTCTGGAACTGACAGTGAAAAATAATGGCGTGGTTTATTGGTATAGCAACATGATTTTCGTATAAAAATACTCGTTAAACAGATAAACTGAGAGAATTTGCAACACCGGAAGCACTGAAACGTTATCCAAGACGTACTATTACGGTATGGTAACGATAATGACTTTAACGTGATGTACTTATTGTTAGGTTTGTCCATTGAAAACAAAATTCACGATGTTTTGTAAGTACACATTCTTCTAGTCTTATAATAATTATTGATATGAATATAGTCATAGATTTGATTAGTGAGTTAGTAAAATGTAAAAAGTTGTATACAATGCACAGTGAGAGCAAATGTGGAACGCGGAATGGGCCTGGTCAGTAAAATTCAATTTACACACATGTATTCAAATTAGGAATCATCAATAAACCATCTCCACCATCATCTACAAAGCTTCTGATATAATATATATATATATATATTTTTTTTGAGAGCATTCACTACGGAAAGTGGCCAAAAAAGTATGACAGTTTTTTTTTCACAAGTAGTGTTTTGTTAAATGTTAATTGTAATGATGCTAATAATCCCTGCTGTAGATGGTCCGGTACGGACCGGTACCGCGTATCGCCTAAAATTTGAACGCATTATAAGCGTACCGTCTACATTCGTGAAGTAATGGTTAGAATTAAGGGGAAAACAATGATTATTGTTTGTTCTTAGTACTGAACTGGAATGGCAGTTATACCAGCCATAAAGCTTCTTGGTATATCAATGAAGAGTCAGGCGGTACCAACCGCCAACCACACGTGGAGCCATCATAGAGAAAGCTCTCTCACTCTATTTTCTCTCCTGTACATTGGCAACATTGTTATCCATTGTACGTTTCGCGACTGGCTGGAGAATAACGTACGCTATTTATGAATAAATACTTTTAAAGCACGGCGTGTTAACAATCTTTTTATTTCCAAGTGCTGCCATAGTCTTCATTCAGTGTTTCATTAGTTCTGTTCATAACATTAACAAAGAGCTTGCTTAACTGGTTAAATAGTGGCCAAAGAAAAATGTCAAGTACTAGCAGAGACGTTGAAACTGAAGAAAATCATGTTATAGAGGACCAAGCAAGCCTTTCAAGGAAAACCGAAAACTCAATTAACAACAATGAGCACATAAGTGCGGATGCAGAAGTCCATTCTACAATTTATGATCAAGTAAGTTCACAGATTCCAGATCAGCCAATACGCTGGTCAGAGATTCAATATAATTACTTTAAACGTGAAAACAACTGGATAGTAATGAAAATCAAAAAGCTTGGTTACTTCCAATATGCCGAAGATAGCAGGTATTGTTTGGCACTACAACAAGGTTCAGGGTTCAAGCCTGCCAAGGAGTGGATTGAAGGGGAAGTCAGTTATTTTGAGAATGCAAGAGAAATACGGCAAAATAATCTGAGAAAGAAAATTCATGATCATAAAAAATCAGTAACTCACAAAATAGCTAAACATGCTAGAGCTGGTGCAGAGAGCAGACCTTTAGAAACATGAGTAGATAAAATGCTCAATAATCAATGTATCACTACAAGTAAATTATTCAGTACTGCTTATAAAGAACCAAAGCTAGGAAGACGATTCACAGATTTGCCAATGGGCGTTCAGTTATAGGAAGTTAATGGCGCACACATGGGAAAAGTTTTACACTCTAAATTTAGTTACACCAATATAACTGATCACATCTGTATAGAAGTGAGAAGAACAATACCTGACCATTCATACATAATAACATTGAGATCAGCATTATGGTAGACGAGTCAACCACTTGCGGTAATTTGCCAGCACTTGTGTTAAAGATGTGCCATATCCGAGGAAGCAGAAGTGAAATCATACTTTTGGACCCTTGTTGAACTTACCGCAGTCTTGCTGAGAAGCACAAATACAGACTTGTTGGGTTCACAAACCAAGCAGAGCAACCAGTAAACGAAAAGTAACAGAAGGCAGAACTGCTGTTGAAAGATCTTGCTGTTGTAACTATGAAGTATTGGCATAAGGGAACTGACATTACTTGTGGGAACAGGAGTGTTTCTAATTTATGTGAAATGTGTCATCTACCAAGCAAGAGAGCATATATACAGGCGTTCATGGAATATGTGGACTCTTAACACTAAATCAAAAGATCTTCAGTCATTGCAGCAAATAAATGATTCAATTCCGAATTCCACATCAGAATGTGAAAGAGCTTTTAGTGTTAACATCTACCGATAGAACAAGCAGACTCAGTTTTTAAGAAGTGTTGGGTCGCCGTTGGAGAAATTCAATCCAAAGCCTTATGTGCTCTCTTGGGCTCAGATCAGGAAGACGATCCGCTGAAGAAATTGCGTGCCTGAGATGTGTCTCGCCGGAGGAAACCCAGTACATGTCCATCTGGAATCTTCTTAAGTGACTTTTGGTGAGTACCACCTAAACCTCTCTTCCAACTTCAGCACTGCTAATAATACACTGACGCCATGTAGTTATCAGCCATTTTCCTTCTGTTATTGATATCTTATTACCTTGTTTCTCTCTATTAAAATGCCACTTGAGGTTTAATGTAATGTTTCGCATGGAAATGGCTCAAATCACTGCTTGTTTATGATCGATTATTATTCTAAGCGTGTTTTCGTGTGTGTCCCAGTGTTCGAGAGCAAAGGCTCTCATTATTTTGACGTCTTTTTTTATAAAAAAAACCCACAAGGTTTATGTAAGGGTGGAACAACATCCTTTAGGATCCTGAGAAGTCCATCAATGACATTTCTCTCACTAGGGTTAAGATTTGTTTGCAGGATAGCGTGCTTGGATGTAATGTACCTAAGGTCTCACATACATGAAAAGGAGCCGTGTTCATTGTTTGTGTAGCCTCATAGCATACGTAAGAGTACAGCAATGATTTTTAGATCGCCACAAATTTTCCACTTGTGTTTAGCGTATTTGAGTGAGACGAGAATGCCGGCCTTCCTAGTCATAGTCACTAGAGCGTAATGTCTCCAGCGTTCGGCGCGTAGAGGGACATGAACCCGTGTCTCGCCATGGGTCTTTATGTGTGAAGCTATAGAAAACAGACAGTAAAATAAACGGAAACAATAAAAAAGGTTGAATAAGAAAAAGAAAACCTGCGTGAAGATTTTGACGAATTAATTTGGTCAAGGATAGAATCTGATGAAGATTGCTGCGAAACACCAATACCTTCAAAGAGACCGAGACTGGATAAAGGAGAAAATGACACAAAATCATCGTATCGATGAATATTTTATGATATCATAAAAAGCAATAGCATAAAACAGTTGAAAACACTACCATTGATTTTTTTGAGAAGAATCGGCGCATTTAATTGAAATACAAATAGACACTGTAAATTGGAGAGAATGTAAATATATTTTAAATAAGGTAAGTCGCTATAATTTATTTTATTTATATATTTGTTTGTCCATGTTTTATGTTATACAATTGAATACCTAACCTACCTATATAATTTTAACCTGGAAACCCTCGGAATTCGCGGCTGCCACTCCCCAGTTTGTCTGAAGCAAAAGGCAACAGATTGCTGCGTCTTTCAACTTCGAAATTGTGTTTAGAGTTATTTAAGCGTCGAATTGTGCCCATTGTTATTAACTGAATTCATTATTGTAATCCGGAAATCATTCGTTATAAAAACAATGATCACATCCTATGAATCTGCTCCAGAATAACACAAGGGTCCCATCGGCTGAAAAAGTGATGGCGACGATTTTTTGGAATGTGAAGGGTGTCATTCTAATTGACTTCTTGGAGAAAAATATTACTGGGCAATACTAAAGCGAATAATTGAACAGGACACGGCTTCATTCGCCGAATGTTTGTCCACATATATTCATTCGGTGTTGTCGCACTCAAACTGAACGAACTACTATTCCATCCTCTCGCCATATTCCTGCCTGGTTTCCTGCGATTTCTCCTTGTTTCCAAACATGAAGAAATTGCTTCGGGAATAGTCATATCTCATGAGGTCATAATCGAGACAGAGGCGCTTTTTGTAGAGCCTACAATAGGTACCCAGTTTTGGAGTAGTTAAAAACAATGGCAGGAAAGTTGGGAAACGTGTATATGCCTAAAAGCGGACTATATTAAGAAGGAAAAATGCTAACAAGAGTACTTATTGAACCATCCTTGTATGTAATATCCAAAACTACTCAACGAATGTAGTAGTTCTCTCAACATTGAAAACCTCTGCTCTAGATGGCCATAAGCTACATATTTCTAAACAGTTTCAAACAGGCCATGGTCTTTCTCCCCCTCCCATATTCTTATCATTAACTTTCACTGAATAATAAGTGTACTTTTGGCTTTTTAATTGCAAATTTTTTATGATTAGCCTAATGGAGTAAACAGGGGCCTTAAAATATTTTAAAATTAATTGAATTGGACAGTTGTATATTGTTCTTTTCCCTCTGATTTTATTTAATTTTCTTCTGGTTTGATACATTTGGAGATGATATAGTTATATCTGCATCAAAGCCAGGAGTCATGCCAGTGATTCTCAGCTGACGGAGACAAAATATACCTTTGAATTATGTTAAAGTAAGGGAAGTTGAAATAAGTAATGAAGTTTTTGTGAGTGATCCACTGCAATTATTACTGCAACAATTAAAAATATTTCCGTATCTTCCCATTACATTACTGGTTTGTAGGGTACAGTACGATTGTGGTGTCCAGTGTAATACAGGCTTCAATGGACACTGCATCCAACCCACAAGCACATTTTACTTGAAATGAATACAATTTCTTCTATTTTCATTTCCAAAATGTTAATAAAGATATATATGCTGTTTCTAAATAGACCAACAAAACTTGGCAATAGATAGATAACCTTATGTGAATCATATTTTGTCAAGTAACCTATGGGCTGCGATGCTTCATTTCAGTACAAGATGGATATTAATAGGAAGGAATTGGAGAAAACAAAGTACACTTGTGTCAGTCCAAGAGGCATTTGTTATTACTACTAATCACTAGCATTTGGTATTGTTTACAGCATGTTTGTTTACTTCCCAGTCTACCCCTTCTGTTATTCTATGTACTGCTTCCTTTGTAATACGTCGTTTGGTGCAGAGGCTTTACCAGAAAAGATTTCCAAACCGCCAGTGTACTCATCATACATTTGCCAGTATTAATGACACTAAGCGAATGGGGATTCATTACACAGACGAGCAGATGGGCAAAGACGGAGGCTCCTTGTGGGATCCTACATTTTGCCCAATCAACTGAATGCCTATAATTAATTATTTCTTCAACATGTTCTGCCTGAATTACTGCATCAGCTTCCTCTCAACTCAGAATGAACATGTGGATTCAGGATGATGGGGCACCAGCTATTTTGGGAATCAAGTATGCAACCATCTGACAGCACATTCGGCAATTGTTGGATAGGTCGAGGTGGATCCACTGTTTGGCCACCACACTCTCCCGATTTGATGCCAAAATGGATTTCTTTTTGTTGGGCCACACGAAGGCAATGGTTTATGAAACTGCTGTTCACATGGAGGAAATCCTTGTAGTGCGAATTGCCAGTGCAGCAGCTGAAATCAGGGAAACCCCTGGCATCTTTGGACGGGACAGACAAGGTATGGCACAGCGATGCACTTCTGGAAGTCAATGGAAACGTGTTCCAGCACTGTTGATGTGATAAGACAACCATTTTTTTTAAACAATCGAGTGAGTGATCTTTCTTTTGTTATCTTTAACTTCTTCTTGCCTGCACAATAAACTCACAAATGTATGTAAAACTGAATGGTTTATTATTTGCACAAGCATTCTTACATCCACTCCTCCTACTATCCTCCTTATACAGAAACAAAGAGCCGCAGCCCATAAGTTCCTCAACCAAACATGCTTAAAAGAAGTGTATCTATCTGCTCACAAAGTTTGTCGGTGTAAGTTAGAAACATCCTGTATATAAAAGAAAGAAAAGGAGTGCAGTCACACATAGCTGAGCATAGAATACTTAATTTGGTATTTGCCTCCAGTGAGGTAGAAGAAATGTTAAACATTTTTAAGTGACTTATCAAAGTTTACATATTAAACATAGATAATCACTTAACATCCATCTGTATTTTTGAGAAGATAGCTTGCAACTGTTTAAACATATCTGTACAGACATCACAAAGTAAATACCTTGATTTCAAATCTATGAAGCACAACATATTTATCATCAATTGCGCTTGAGAACTGAAGTTAAAATTTTTCAACTTACCCACCAAATCTTGTAGATCCAAAAATTTTGTCTACTACACACTATACCAATTGAAGTTCAATTCATCCTTTTGCAATATTTCTTTTTCTTCTGGTGATTTTCACTTGGTATAGGCTGATTATGCAAATTTTGGGATGGGTCATCAGTTAATTTTGGGTCGATGTGAGTGGCCTGGTTGGTTAAGTGCTGGCCTACTGATTCCCTGTTTCATGGAGTGAAACCCAATCCAGACTGATAAGAACTGACAGCATCATTATCAAATAAAATATTTTATATATATATATAACAATTTGCAACTTAAAACTTCACTTATCTTATGAGAAATGATAATTCTTATAAATTATCCGGGATCGTGATTTCATGTAAACTTATACACTTCTTCAGCCGGAAACAAAGCTGTAAAGACAAAATGTAATTTGGAAACCAGAACGAAAGAACATTTTCGTAACATTAGGTATAAACAAACTCATAAATCGGCCGTAGCAAATCATTTTTGGTCATTTAACCATGAAATAAATCCAGAAGTTACATTATTAAAACAATTAAATGGTCCGATAGATTTAATGGTTTGGGAAAAGACACTTATTTTAAAAAACAAACATTGCGTAATGAATTTTGAAATACCGGCAGTCGATTTTGTTTTTAAATTTGTTTTATTTTCAGATTTTGGTAGTACTAACAAGAACATATCAACATCTAGCATTCGTAACAATGCCGACAGCTTTGTTTCCGGCTGAAACAAAGTAAAAGTTTTTCATGAAATTGGGACACTGGAGAATTTATAAGAATTATCATTTCTTATAAGGTAAGTGAAGTTTTAAGTTACAAATTATTATATTTGTATATACTTGTTTGCTTCACTGTTAACAGCTTCATATTTTACGTATTTAAAATATTTTATTTTCGTCAGTTCTGGATTTTGTTTTGGCGGAGTCAACATAGTACCATCTGGTTGGTCTTTTAACAAAAACTATTCTTATGATGTCACTTTCAGTAAAATGTTTAACACGTACACGCTTTTATACCAATTATAAAATCAGCTACATGTATAACATGGTTACACTTTTTTTTTGTTTCTCTTTGTCAGAAGGAAATGTAAATGTTGAAAATAGAACCTAGCACACCACACATTTTGTCTATTCTATGAAGCAAACCCTAGAAGCAAATCCTACAAGCAGGTTAAACAACACTTAGTTAGATAGGTAGAGTCAACTTGAAAAATTCAATGCCATGACTGGGATTTCAACCACGGATCTCCTGGTTTCCATACAGTCGCTCTTACCCATTAAGCTGCCACGGCCAACATTAAATTCTCCAATTGACTCATATGTATTTTCTCGGTAAACCACTAGGGGCTCTCGTTTACCGGGAAAATACGTATGAGTCAGTTGGAGTATTTAATGTTAGGACGGCACGCTGGCCATGGTAGCTCAATGGGTAAGAGCGACTGGACCGAAACCAGGAGTTCCATGGTTCAAATCCTGGCCATGGCATTGAATTTTTCAAGTTGACTTTCTATTCAAAACCTTAGCCTATATAAGGCTAGTGTGAAGAAATGAGTAATTTCCATCAATTAACTTAAACAACATTTAGTTCTTTAAAACAAGAGTTATATCACGTTCAAGAGGTTTCGAGTTCGAATCTCGGTCCGGGCGAGTTACCTGGATAAAGTTTTTCTGGGGTTTTCCCTCATCCTAAATGATGAATGCCGGGTAACTCTAAGCTCTATGAACCCTGGGCTCATTTGAGCATCATTTCACCCATTCCATTCATTGTCCGATATGATTTAAAAAAAGTTTAAGGACGTAAATTAAAAAAAAAGTTATATTTTATGCATGTTTAGAGGAATTTAGTAACAGTGACATCCAAATTAATTTAAAAAGCTATTTGTAGTCAGTTTCTAACACTGTCACTTACATTTTTATTTTCTAAGGGACTAGTTTTGGACTTTCGAGATGAAAACTGAAAGAACAGCTTCTGAAGTTAGTTCCTCAAAGAATGAAAATGTAAACACAGAGTGTTAAAAAACAACTACAAATAGTTTTTTAAATTACATTTTTACTGTTAGCAGCTTAACAATTGTAATGAATAAACACACTGTAAATATTTGTTTAACTGAATTATATTTTAAAGCCACTAAAGAAACAAACTAACACTGCTAAAATAAATTCACTAAATATCAGAAACTCATTATATTTAGGTTATAAACATTCACAAAAGCTTTGTTCCTTAACAAAACTTCTTTACAAGCAGCAAGTCACTACTTTTCAAAACGTTAATATAAAAACATAATAAATACTCCAAAGATACTGTGCATATTAACGTAATTGCTTAAATTTGCTGAGAAAATGCATTTAAAATGCATCTGATTTAAACATAAATACAAACAGCTGGACCGCCATTCAATTTAGTTATACATTTTAGACATCACAATATTCAAGAGTCAACACATCATGCTGAAAATTCTTTAATTCCATAGTTAGATGCCTTTCACTTGTATGTTGATGAGGATTTGGATTGTGTGAATGACAAAGGGGAAGAAAAAAATCTGTTTTATACTTAGGTATATTTCTATTATGTATACAGCACAGGTGCATTAACTAGTTCATGATACATGAATTGAAGTTCACAGAAAGTACACTTTCCGTCAAAGACAATGCCTACCACTACCACAGCTGATAAATTTTGTAAAGAAGCAGCAATATTGTTTATACAGTAATGGCAAATTTTAAAATTGATGGTCTGGGTGAGAAGGGATGGAGGGGTGGGGTGGATAAGAAATACAATGGAAGAATATTTGACATACAGGCATTCTAAACTAGTAATCAAAACATCTCAACACAACATGTACGAGAAATGGAAGAGAACCCAGAACATGCTTCTTCAGTGCATTCCACTTCTTCCCTCTGCTTCTGTAGCAAGCTTTCACTCGATTTTAAAAACATTTTATGGCACTTGGAAAAGGTAGCAGTACATTGTTAGTAAAATGTTAACAAAAACGTCTTCATCCTACAGACACTTGGAAATGTGGATGGACTTCTAATAACATGACGACTATGATTCATTCCAAAGCATGTTTATGAAAGTAGTGATACATCGATACGAATTTCACCTTCATCTGTCTTGCACTCCACACGCTCTCATTTTATTCTTTATACTTTGTACAAAAAAACAAATCTCAAAACATAAGTCCATACTAGCTCTTTTGTAAATGTTAGTGTTACTCTAAATCAACTAAAAATTCATAGATGTACCAACATTGATTATACAATACCTTCAAAATACAATGCAAATTTTACCACATAAGCAAGAGTTTACACTTAAAAGAGTATCCCTGCTTGTAAAGCACAAACACATGTATATCTATTTACAAATATTAGGGAACACACTTAAAGCAACAGTCTTATCTGACAAAACCTTTAAAAAATGGCTAGCATCCACCTTCAATTACCAGCAGCATGAACCGGTCATACTTAAAACCTATCAACGGACATGCAAAATTGCATTGTTATGGCTTTGCTCAGATTCCATTGAATACGATGCTTTATTATACACAAAGAGTTTACAGGTGGATAACAATGTATAGAAGGCTTTCAGGTAAAGATAATAAATGATTTAACTTAACATTCCCGAGTTAAGTGGGTTGGAATTACAGCTGCATTATAGTTACCGGGCAGGTGCTCCAAAATATCTCTGGTGATATTGGAACTTAAACAAAAAAGGAAACCTTTTGTTTTTGCTATTTAACAGCTGCAACGTTGTGCTGATTCGATTAATTTGGATTATTCTAGTGATTATATTAAACATACCTTATATGTATATATGTACAGCTGCATTTCATGCACACACACATTCACTCAATTATACGCAGGGAGTTCATACATTTTATGCAGACAAATAGACAATTCATTCGTAAGGAATTTTTCACATCACATCCATTGTTACTTTCTAAATATACGTATATCAAACAAAATGAAAATTTGGGCTAAGAGATTCAACACTGTCCTCTCATTTACAGGAATCTTTTAACACATTTTATGTGTAGGCCTCGTAAAAAGGCTTTTTCCATTGAGGTAATTAGGCCTCCTTACTTCATCTTTTGGAACATTTTCTCCATGCTGGATGCCACTGGCTATGGCATAGTTCTAGCACTGGGCAAGCATGCAATATATTTAATGCGAGTTTTAATGAAGGATAACTTAATTGACCATCAGTGTATGAGACTCCATTGGGGCAGCTGAGTCGTAGAGTGTATCCGTATCTTGTGTCGGTTCTCCTTGTAGCTGACATTGATTTGTCAGTGTTCCAGCACCACAGTCACAAAAGAACCTGAAAGAAGAAACAAATGCTATATTAATCTTCCCAAAAAACACATTATGGCATCAGAATATCTCACCCATTTAATACAGAAGCTAGGATTATTGAGAAAACTTAAGTTTAGATTTTATACAAATTCTGCACTGTTTGCAGTAAATGGAAAAGAGACAACATGAAAAATGATAAAGGGTGAAGCTTTCCGTATAGCATAACAATTACATTTTCTCTGGCTTCTAGTCAATTAAATGTTTCTTTTTCTTTCTTTCTTTCTGGTGTAATTTACATCCTCAACGTTAAGTTATATTGGATGATGAATGAAATGATATTCAAATGAGCCTAGGGTCCATAGAGCTTAGAGTTACCCAACATTCGTCTTTCATGATAACGAAGAAGCCTGGAAAAGACTTATCCAGATAACTCACTCTGACAGATCCAAACTCGTGACCTCTCGAACATGAGGCAGACATGTTACCATGTACCTACCGAGGCAGGCATTAAATGTTGATTTGTTACTGACGTTTTAAAGATCATAAACATACTACAAATGGTTACAAATCAAACATTTACCTGGCTAGAAGCCTAAGCAAATTTAGCTAGAAAAAATGAAACACTGGAGCTTACAAAACTCTAAGATCAGAAGATTTGGCTATGCTTTCCCATTCTTGCAATTCCAGTTGTAGCATACTATATTGTATTATGCACGCTGCTTTCATGGCATAAATTAAGCAATGCATGACAATTTCTCCTAACCTATTATTTTACCCAGAACTGTGAAATATTGGAGACTTGGTCCGTGCAGCCGTAGTCGCTATTGCCTTGGCTGAAGACGTGCTGGTATCGTCTCAGCAGTTGTCAAACCTTCTGGAGCTGTTCTGCGGTCAGGTGGTCAGCCGCCCTCTCCAGTAAGCCTTCCACCCGGGGCCCCAAGTGTTGCATCGGCACCGGCTCCTGGGTCTTATCGATTGGTGTTATGCTGACCACGGGCTCTCACGTCCCCAACTCTGTCCCAGCCTGGACGTTATGATCGGTGTCCATTGCATTTAGTAGCCTCACTGGCACCTCCTCTTGGTACAGCAACAATGTCCTGGCTACACACAGCCCATGCACAGGTGTCTTCTGATCCAGCATCATGTTTTTCTTCCGCTGGCCTTCCAGTCGCGTCGTCACCACCACCTCACTTCTCGCGGGGACAGCCACGTCTTCCCTCAGGATAATTCTGCAGATTCCCAAGCATTCTTCGGGTTGCTGGAGTATGACCTCTTCTCCATTGAGCCGCAGGAACTTCCTGCCGACGTCGACCGTCACCTCAGCGGCATCCAGTCCCAGTATCACCTTCTCAGCCACCTCCGCGACGAACACCCACTGACGCACGGCACTCCGTCCCAAAGTCAACTTCAGCAGGGCCTCCTCCACAGGCAAGGTGTCGCCCGATCCCGTTACAAGCTGGTATGGTCGGCTTGGTTTCCTCGACGGCAAACCCCTGCCTACGTCGGGTCTGCGACGGTCACGGCTGCCCAGGTGTCTACGAGCACGCGGCACGGCTTCCCTCTCACCCAACCGTCTGCGTTGAGGCTGTCATCCATCCGTCGGCTGACGGTGCGCAGACACTCGAGAGGATGATGTTGATGGCGCTGACGTGCTCCTCGCCACGCCGGCCCTTTCTCGTTTCTCTGGCTGCTCTACCTAGTGTGAGCAGTCTTTCTCCAGGTGTCCCGGCTGTCCATACCAACACACGCCACTTGGTCTTTGCCGGCGTCCCTCAGCTGGTCTTTGGTCTCCAGTGTAGCGGATATACCTTGTTCTCGACGTCGGAGTAGCTGTCACCTTGGCCGCATCCATCCTCAATGCTGCCGTTAGCACCTTGTGGATGGTTTTGTAGTCGCCGAGCATTAGGCGCTGATGTATCTCAACGTCTCGTACCCCGTCAACGA